>CM036185.1:65223317-65316819 GCA_020631735.1 Saccharum officinarum
AGTTTTTATGCAGTCTGTAAATCTAAGAACAGTTTCGGTTATGACCTATTTTTGATTAACTTAACGACATAATCTGGGCTTGTGATCTAAATAAAGTTGTAGATAACTTCTTATATTTCCAACCATGTAAAGAAATCCTCTATTGGATATCTGTAACTTGAGATATGACTGTTTTACCGAACATCTGATGTTGGAACTCGCCTAGATTTTTTTTTCAGATTTCATTCTTTAACTCTATAAGTGTCTATAACTTGGAAATCTCAAAGTTTTGAATATTGTGTTGGATGACAGATGGCCACAAGAGGAGGAAGAGGCTGGAGGTCATGGCAGAGGTGCCCCCCTATCCACCACCACCGCCACCAGCTACGATTGAGCAGCTTCTGATAGTGCAGACACAGCTTATGGAAGCTCTGGTGCAGAATCAGCAGAATCAGCCAGTTGGAGGGGCGCCACCACGTGATAAGCATGGTGAATTCTTGAAGGGCCACCCTCCAATGTTCACTCATGCCGCTGATCCACTGGAAGCAGATGACTGGCTTCGTGCGGTGAAAAAGCAACTCAACATTGCGCAGTGCGATGACCAACAAAAGATGTTATTCGCGTCTGGACAACTTCAGGAGGAAGCTTAGGACTGGTGGGAGTCATATGAGTATGGACATCCCGCTAATGCTCCTTTGTCACCTAGCAGGAGTTTAGAGAGAGTTTCAGATCCTACCACATACCTGAGGAATTAATAGAGCTGAAGGTAGAGGAATTCCGATCTTTGAAGCAGGGATCTATGCCTGTGTCGGAGTATCATGATAAATTTGCTCAATTGTCACATTATGCTCCGAATGAGGTGGCTAATGATGCTGATAAGCAGCATCTTTTTCTGAAGGGTCTGTATGATGGTCTCCAACTTCAGCTGATGTCCAATACATACCCCAACTTCCAGACGCTCGTGAATTGCGCTATTGTGGTTGACAGTAAGCGCAAGGAGATGGATGCTAAAGGGAAGAGGCTTCAGGGATAGTCCTCTAGAAGCAATACTCGTCAGCGCACTGGCTTTTAGCAAGGCAATCAGCAGAGGTACCAGGGGCCGCCGAGTCAGTGGAACCATGGTTAGTACCCTCAGCGTAATCATTTCCAGCAGTGTCAGTAGAATCAGCAACAGGGCAATCAGCAAACACCACACCAAGGAACACCCTACAACACTCCAATGAAGACCAGTGCCCCTAATACCCCAACAAGTGTTTCTACTGTGGTAAAGAGGGTCACATGTCTTATAATTGCCCCGAGAAGCCAAACCAGCAAACCTCCCAGAGCAGGCAGTCATCAGAAACCTGCACCTAACACTAGAAAGGTGAATCATGTGTCTATAGAAACAACAATGGAGGAGCCAGAAGTCATGCTCGGTACGTTCGATGTCCATTCCACTCCTTCCACCATTCGTTTTTATTCTGGAGCTTCGCATTCATTCATTTCACAAGCTTTTGTTAGAATGCATAGTATACCTTTATGTGCAATGAAAAACCCCATACTAGTAAACTCACCTGGGGGAAGTATGCTAGCTTCTTATCGATGTCTCCCAACTAGTCTGTCCCTAAGGGGGGTAGAGTTTCAAGTGAGCCCATTGTGTTGAGGACAACTGGAATTGATCTTATCTTGGGTATGGATTGGATGACGCAACAACAAGTAGTGATTCAGTGTAAGGAAAAGGCAGTGGTTCTGACAACATCGAAGGGAGACAAAATTAGTGTTGAGGTGGTAGTGCAGAAGCAGCAAACAGCCACAGTGAACCAGCTTGGTGATAGCGCCAACAAGGAGGACCTAGTTGTGGATGAGTTTTGGAATGTGTTCCCTGATGACTTGCCAGGTATGCCAGCTGACCATGACATTGAGTTTATTATTGAATTATTACCTGGAATTGCACCTATACTAAGTATCCATATAGAATAGGGGTTAATGAATTAGGGAAACTTAAGAAACAAATAAAGGAGTTGCAAGAGAAAGGTTTCATTCATCCTGGCTCTTCACCTTGGAGAGCGCCGGTGATCTTTGTTGACAAGAAGGATGGTACTCAGAGGATGTGTGTTGATTATCGGTCACTCAATGAGGTTACCATCAAGAACAAGTATTCGTTGCCTATAATTGATGACTTGTTTGACCAGTTGAGAGGTGCTTGTGTGTTTTCCAAGATCAATCTTCGTTCTGGTTATCATCAACTGAAATTCATGCCATTGATATACCAAAGACAACATTTACTATACGGTATGGCTTGTATGAGTATACAGTGATGTCTTTTGGCTTGACTAATGCTCCTGCATACTTTATGTATTTGATGAATAAGGTGTTCATAGAGTTTCTTGATAAGTTCATGGTGGTATTCATTGATGATATCCTAGTATTCTCAAAGACTAAAAAAGAGCATGATGAACATCTAAGGTTGGTCTTGCAAAAGCTCAAAGAACACAAGTT
This sequence comes from Saccharum officinarum, assembly GCA_020631735.1. Classification (NCBI taxonomy): domain Eukaryota; kingdom Viridiplantae; phylum Streptophyta; class Magnoliopsida; order Poales; family Poaceae; genus Saccharum; species Saccharum officinarum. The sequence goes on from CM036185.1 coordinate 65,225,775, forward strand.
GTATGCTAAGTGAAGCAAGTGTGAGTTTTGGTTGAAGAAAGTTTCTTTTCTAGGCCATGTCGTCTTTAATGGTGGAATAGCAGTGGATCCAAGCAAGGTGAAGGATGTATTGAACTGGAAACCACCAATCGATGTGGGGGAGATTCATAGTTTCTTAGGGTTGGCCGGATATTACAGAAGGTTCATTGAAGGGTTTTCTAACCTTGCCAAGCCTATGACAACTCTGTTGGAGAAGAATGTAAAGTTTGTGTGGTCTAAAAGTGCTAGGCTAACTTTGGGGAATTGAAGAAGAGGTTGACTACAGCCCCAGTATTGGTTTTGCCAGATTTGAGCAAGAACTTCTTTATCTATTGTGATGCATCTCGCGAGGGTCTTGGATGTGTTCTTATGCAAGAAGGAAGAGTAGTGGCCTATGTGTCCCGGTAGTTGAGAAAGCATGAGTTAAATTATCTCACTCATGACTTAGTGTTAGTTGCAGTGGTTAATGCTTTGAAGATATGGAGGCACTATCTGATTAGACATAAGAGTGATATATACACTAATCACAAGAGCTTGAAGTATATCTTTACTCAGTCAGATCTAAACTCGAGACAGCGTCAATGGTTGGAATCGATTAAGGATTATGAATTGGAAGTGCACTATCATCCGGGAAAGGCCAATGTGGTTGCCGATGCTCTTAGTAGGAAGAGTTATGCCAATGAGGTGCAAGTGATGCCTATGTCAAGTGAGTTGTGTGCGGAATTTGAGCAGCTAAACTTGGGTTTTGTCACTAATGCTGTGGAGTTGATGATAGAACCTACCTTGGAGCAAGAGATACGCAAGGGCCAGTTACAGGATGCAAAGTTGAAGGAAAATAGTAGAGAACATAGTGATTGGCAAGGCACCAGGATTCCGTATGGATGATCATGGAACTTTATGGTTTGGGAAAAGATTGTGTGTGCCTGAGGATAAGGCTATTAGAGATATAATTCTATGTGAAGCTCATGAGTTAGCTTATTTTGTACATCCCAAAAGTACTAAGTTGTATTTGATCTTAAAGAGAAATATTGGTGATACGGATTAAAGAGAGATGTGGCAGAGTATGTGGCTTTGTGTGACACTTGTCAAAGGGTGAAAGTTGAGCATCAGAGACCTGCAAGGTTGCTACAGTCCATGATGATACCTAAGTGGAAGTGGGATGAGGTTGGTATGGATTTCATAGTTGGTTTGCCCTGCACTCAGAGAGGTTATGATTCCATATGGGTAATAGTGGATCGTTTAATGAAGGTTGCTCATTTTTTACCAGTCAAGACCATGTATACCAGTGCAAAGTTGGCTAAATTGTATATGGAGAGGATAGTGAGTCTACATGAAGTTCCTAAGAAGATCGTGTCTGATCGAGGTACTAAATTTATATCTCACTATTGGCAGAAAATACATGAATCTTTGGGGACGAAGTTGAATTTTAGCATAGCTTATCATCTGCAGACAAACGGACAAACTAAAAGGACTAACCAGATTTTAGAAGACATGTTGAGAGCTTGTGCATTGCAATATGGTACAAGTTAGTATAAGAGTTTTTCATATGTGGAGTTTTCCTATAACAATAGTCACGAGAAGAGTCTCCAAATGGTACCTTTCGAGGCTCTGTATGGACGGAAGTGTAGAATCCCATTGTTTTGGAATCAAATGGGAGAAACTCAAGTGTTCAGACTAGATGTTCCAAGAGATGCAGAGAAGCAAGTAAGGATGATTAGAAATAATTTAAAGGCAGCATAGTCTTGACAGAAGAGTTATGCTGACACTCAGAGAAGAGAATTGGTTTTCAAAGTAAGGGATTATGTCTACTTAAAAGTGTCACCAATGAGAAGTGTGAGAAGGTTCAACATGAAGGGAAAGCTAGCACCAAGGTATATCGAACCTTTCAAAATTCTAGAAAGATGTGGTGAAGTGGCTTATCAGTTGGAATTGCCTGAGGGTTTAGCAGGTGTGCACAATGTGTTCCATGTATCTCAGTAAAGAAATGTTTACATGTACCTGAGGAGCATATACCATTAGAGGAGCTTACTATTAAGGAAGATCTCACCTATGAGGAGTTTCCAATAAAGATCTTGGAGACAGCAAAAAGAGTTACATGGAGCCAAGTTATAAAGATGTGTATGGTTCAGTGGAATTGGGATACTGAGGATGAGGTCACATGGGAAAGAGAAGAGGATCTGAGGAAAACATACCACAGCTTTTTGAGTAATCATCGTCCGAATCTCGAGGACGAGATTCATTTTAAGGGGATAGAATTGTAACAACCTAAAATTTGCATGTTTTCAAATAGCTTAAAATCATTTAATTATGCATTTTGTGAGCATGCAAACTTAGAAAAATAATAACTTTTATCAATTAAAAGCAACTATAAGGCCTAGCTACATGTTTATGCATCCATGCTGCTGCATAGTATTTTTGTACTGAGTGGTTTGATTCAAAACTCAAAAGAGAATTCAAAACCTATTTGAACATTGCTTTGAAAATTTAGAAAATAAAATCAATAGGAATTCTCCCTCCCTCTTATTCTTTTGGCCCGCTCAGCCTCACTCTTACCTGCTGGCCCACCGAAGGAGCCCAGCTCCTTTCCCTTCACCCACGGCCCGCTCAAGCAGGCCGGCCCAGCAAGCCGCAGGCCTGTGCGCCTCCCCTCTCCCTACTCTGTCTCACTGACACCCGGCCCTGTGCCTTGAGTCACTGACGTCTCGGGCCTGCCTGTCAGCCGTCTTCTACCCCAAGTTGGCATGGAGTTGGACTCCCCCGTGACGGAAATCACCGCCCGGCCTCCGATTCTTTTGGGATTTGGCATGCTACCCACGTCATAGCCCCCATAAATAGCGAGCCCTACGTCCACAGCCTCCCTACCTAACCCTAGAGCAGCAGCCACCCTTGCTCGAGACCGCAGCTGCAGCAAAACCCTAGTAGAGTGAAGCTCCACCATCGTCAAGCGCATTTTGCTGATTTGTCAATTCAATTGCCACCATAAGTTGTTGCCGAGTTTTGCGTTGTGTTTGTGAAGCCACTGAACCCCTTCTCTTTCTTTTTGTCGCTCTGGTTTGCTCACCTCGCATCGCCGATGCGCACAGGAGCCCGCTGTCCACCATCCCGAGCCGTCCATCATCTTCACGCCTTCTCCATCCGCGAAAAGCCCTTTGGTGAGTTCACGATCATCTTCTCTCGCTTCCTATGCTTTTCCCGAGTCAAATCTTGGCTCAAATCGCTGAATTCGTGAATGCCGACAAGAAATTCAGCCGAGCGCCATTGTCTAGCTCGCCGCCGGTGACCCGCGCTCCCTCTCTTCTAGTCTCCACCATCTAATCTCGATCTAGCGGCTTAGATCGGCCGATACCTCTCCGGCTGGCAAATTTGCTTAAGAGTCCCTACCCTTTTTCAGATTTGAACCCGCGGTCCATGACGTATTCTCCGAATACGCTTTCTTTTTCTGAAAGCGTAGATTCGTCTCTGTAGATTCAAAATACGTTTTCTCTATTTACATGTTTGCCACTGATCTTGTTTTGCTTATAAAATATTCGTTTTAACTCCGATTTGATCCATTCAAATTGTGTTAGATTCATAATCACATAATATACATGTTAGTTCTACTGTTAATGATGTTTTTAACTTTTGAAATTTGAGGTTAGATTTAATCTATTATTTTACCAAAGGAAATCTTGTTAAAATCATAACTTCTTCATTGTAGCTCCGATTTTTGTGATCTTTGCGTCTGTGTGATCATAGCAAAACATAGATTCGTTTAACCCTTTCATCTTGTTTATCTATTGTTGGTGTACTGTTCTAATCATAGATTGTTTGCTTTGCATGATTGTCTCTGGATGATTGTTGTTGCTGTGATTGATTGAGTATAGGCGGTGACCAATTAGTTGGTGATCAAGTGTACTTCTTCGAATAGGACAAGCATGAGCAGTTTGATCAAGACAAGTATAGCATGAGATTATCCTTATTTTCTAATAACTTTAATACATTTAATTCATATATGCATGTGTCACCTTGTTAAGGATTACCTAGATTCGATCTTATACCTTGGCTCCTATGGATGTTGCATTGGGTAGCTATTGTTAGTGCTTAACATAAACTATGATCTTGTAATTTAACTAATGAAATATGCAATAAACATTAAAAGATAACTTTTTAGCAACATAATTAAAGAGGGCTAGAGCATTGGGCTATTTTTATGGTGCTCTAGTTTCTCTTCTTAAGGACCTATCTGTAGTGATCATCCGAGACTTACAGTACAACTGTGAGGGCTACATGACTCTGGCTTTAGTCATATAAGAGGACCTTTTTTAGCTTGTTAGTGGTCACCTTTATGGTGCAAAAGGGGCTTGATGAATCGGATATAGTGCGGTCTCTGTCTTTGTGTGTATAGCCTGCACTGAATGTGACATTTAGAAGGGGAGCTCTACATCTGTTTGTCAATTGGAATCCTAGCGGCCCTAAATTGTTAGACGAACCTTGGAAAGGCTTTATAGTGAACCCTGCCTACTCACCTTGGTAGTGTTTTGGGGCCTTGCAAACCCCGGGCAAATGGGTAAACACGACTCACAGTGAAAGTGTACAACCCCTGCAGAGTGTAAAACTGGTATATTAGTCGTGCTTATGGTCACGAGCGGCCTTGGACCCTTATGAAATAGATGATCACTAATGACTTTATGTTTTTTCTATTTATTATTCATAATTACATGATCATGTGTTTATTATAGGAATTATAACAACTTGTTGCTACTCATATGCTAAAAATATGCCAATTAAAAGCTACATGCAGTCAAACCCGTGTCATGCCAATTTGAGCCTCATGAACCCCATGTTACACTTGTTGAGTATGACATGTACTTACACTTGTTTATTTTTATTATGTCGATAAAAATCCCGGAAGGGTAACAGATTGCTATGGTCTTGTGGTCAACCAGTTGACGTCCCTATGCTTTGGAGCTACCACGAGAGAGTTATCTTTTATTTTCCGCTATATTTGTGTAAAGACTATGTGATAATATTCGTGATGTAATAAACACTCATGATAATAATTTATGCAATTTGTTGGCTTATGTGTGCAACTGATCTCTGAGCGCACATAAGATTATGCATCCCATTTTATCCTTAAAATTGGGTGTTACAGAGACTTTGTGTGCGTGAGAGACTAAGCCAACTGAATGTTGAAGTGTGCCTTTCTTTTATCTTGAGTGACACAACTTTTCATGTCCTGCACCGCGTGCGTCGCATTGGCCATGGCATGGCACGGTCACACCTCCACTCAACCATCTCAATGTAGGCAGACACAGTCCGCACATATAAGTCGAGTCAACGTCCAGTCAATATCCTTTATGGGACTAAATAATATTGTGCACATTATTTAATACAAGCCTTAGAATTTATTTGATTTAATTAGATAATATATGGGCCTGGCCCGCATTAAAGCTAACACTAAGGTCAGTAGATCCATGGTGACTCTACGATCTTAGCAATAGCTAGAACTGAGGGTCATGTTGGTTTTTGGGACATTGCCTACTGATCACTCATTTGCTTGGCAAGAAAAAGTCGAGGCTCCTGTTTACACCCCCACCCCCACCACTCTGGTCAGCTATTCCGGTAATTCAATTAGTATCAGAGTCTGAGTAAGAATCACAACCCTTAATCGACATTGTGATATATAGAAGGATAATTGTTTTGTCCACAAGAAGAAATTACGCTCCTTGGAAGATCTAGCCCATGAAAACCTGCTAAGTCGGTTTTACTGAAGCCAAGATCCATTTTTCTTGTATTTCAATACGATCTGTAAAGGATACTAACCCCAACAGGATAAGTGTACCACAACCTATTAATATAAAGGCCCATTAACTTCTGTTTTACTCCTTTTTGCTCTAACATCTTCTGGCCTCCATTTGTTTTCTATAAGCTGGTTTAGCTGCCCTAACATCTTTTTGCCCTAACATTGCCTACTCATCTTTACTATGTTTGTCGGTGTTTTAGGTGCCCTTGCCGATCCTAGAACAACCAAGGTGTGTCTCCTCGGGCACCTTCCTGAGAGGCATCTCTAGGATCTTTGCAGTGGTAGATCTGCTGAAACCAGCTAAGCTAGTTTTCCCTGCTTGCTCGAGCAGTCTAAACGATTAATCGTCTTTTAGAATATTCTCATGTGATCTAGCCGTGCATATCCTTTGAGTGTGGGACCAAATTTGCATCAATACACTTTTCGGCGACTTCATTGATACGAAGTTTTTTTGGTTTTCATGGCCAAAATCAACTGAAGCAATATGTTGACACTTTATAAAGATGCCATATAAGTAGTACATGCAAGAATTTGAATAAGCAACTACAAGATTGTTTCACTGTCCTATCGCTAGAAAGCAAAAAGAATGCCGGTGTCCTTAAAGTAAGAAGTTGCATCCACCCAACAACACCAATGTACTGACGAGATGCACCCTTGAGGTACTTAATCCAGTCATCAATCCAATCTCATTGATACTATACTAAATTTTTTTGATAAAGAATACTATGCTTAATACTTTTGATAAGACTGTTGGTGAAGATAATATTATAGATCTAGTTTCTAATATTCAAAATTACGGTACTGGACGAAGTAAATCAGTAGAAGAGTCAACTGTTGTTAATGCTAATGCAAAATCGGATGCTATCCAACCTTGCAAAAATATACCAATTTCTAATGTTGTTGGCCAAGATAGCAAAACTATGATTTGGACATCTTGAGCCAAATCTAGTGAAAACAAAACCTATGAAGACAATTCAAATCCTTTCGAAAAGACCATAGAGTCTACATCTAGTACTTTTATACTTGGGCCCAACAACAATAAATGATTAAGCACCGGGAGTGTAGGGACCATAGTGTGGGCACAATCTTGCATGGATACCGACAAGCTCTTGAGCAAGATGATAAGAGATTTTTTTATGATAAAGTGATAATTGTGATTTGTCGCCATAGACAGCGATTCACAAGGATGGAATGCCAAGATGTTTCAGCGTGATCCATCTATTGACTGTCGCTTGATGCAGTGTTTTGCATTTGTGAATTGTAATTGCCTCATGGACTGGATAGTATGTGGGCCTCAACTCTAGTGTGGCAAGTAAGATACTGCATGTTTGAGGTCATAGGCCCCTCTCCAATATGGGCGAAAGGTGGTCGCATGTCCTATCCTGCCCCTAGAGTTGGGCCCTGATAGGTAGAAGTGGAACAGGGAAGCAGATGTTGAGGAGTAAAATTGGAACCATGTCTTTAAAGTATGCAGTAGAAAGTTAGAAGAGAGAAAACAGAAGAGATAGAGACAGATAAGAGATGAAAGATATGGGCCATCAAGATCAAAAATGTATTTACTAATTTAAAATCTTAAAAAATAAATGATTTCAGTTGTCCTCGGCCGAACCATTTAATTTGAAGCTTCATTTGATACTATCCAGTCCCAAGGCTGTGATGGCCAACAGAGGAGTTCCAATAGAGGTGCCCCAGGTTGGAGGAAACTCAAGAGAAGTGCCCAGGGTGGTGATGGCTAACAGAGAATTTCCAAGAGAGGTGCCCAGGGTTGGGGAGAACATATGTATTAGATGTGGTAACGTTGGACAGTCTGCTGAAAGTTGTCCAAATCCTATAATTTGCTCTAGATGTAACAAGGAGGGGCATGTCGCATGTGCCAAGGGTCTATATGACTAAGATGCCATGGGAGTTTATCTCCCCTTTCTGTGGATTGACTGGTTATGGGCAAGGTTTCCATGTGATTGAAAGTACTCTGATGAGGTTATATCAAAGACATGTCTAACACTGCTTTGATTACCATCACTGCTGGGGAAGCTTCTGCAAGATAGACAGAAAACGAGTTCAAGGGACGTAAAAGCTGGGCCAACATCTACATGGAGGTGGTATGCTAAGAGAATTGGGGACAATAAATTCCAAATGAGGTTCCCAAATGCCCATACCATTGAGGACTTGGCTTTTTCACAGAGATGCGCATGAGATCTGTGCCATCGGTGGTTTTCAAGATTGACAGGTGGAACCCTGCTATTGGTTCCAAAGGAGCCCTGGATGGTTTAGGATCAAGGGGATTCCATGAGAAGAGATCCTTTTCTAATGTGTGCATGGTGGCCTCCAAGGTGGGACTGCCTCTAGAGGTGGGCAGGGAAAATCTGAATAGATATGTGTATGTCAGAGGATGTCACCAAACCAAGGTGGGACTGCCTCTAGAGGATGTCACCAAACCAAGGTGGATGGTTTACTGGATTTCCACTTCTATGATTACTTCTTTCAAAGGTTCCTACCACTTCTATGGTTTACTGCTTCTAACTAGAGACAACTTAAGTCTTAGGAGAAAGGATGAAGATCAGTCATGTTTGTATTGTTCTGAGGCTGAATCAGTTATCCATTTGTTTTTTGAGTGTGTGGTAGCTAGAAAATTGTGAATGTTATGTCTGAGGTTTTGGATATACATGTGGCGATGGATTTTTTTTACTATGTGGCTGAGTAATAAGAAATTTTTGCTAGTGCTGCTGCTCTATGGGGCTGTGGAAACTGAGAAATAGTTTGTGCTTTCAAGTGCTTCTATGGAAGGACGGGTGTGTGCTGTTACTGAAGGTAATAGCCATGCTTCAAAGCTGGACTGTCCTTTGTCCAAAAGAGATGATGCAGGTGTTTTTCATGCCTTTGGACAAATGGAAGTATCTATCAACAAGGCCTCACAGGTCATCTGGTTGAATCAATTCAGTAACAAGTGGGAGCATTTCCTTTACCAAACTGGGTCTGATTGGAAGAAAACAGTTGTACCTGAGGAAGCAAAAGCTCTGTTGTTGGAAGGCGACAACTTGGAGAAGGCAGTGATAGAAAGGAAATGGAATAATCTGTCTGATCATGGCGAGGCTTGGGGAATGTAATGTGGGTTTTAGTTTCAGTTTCGTTTTGCAACTATAGTTTCTCCGTGGTGGGTGTGTTTGCGTTACACTGTCAGTTTGGTATCTTGATGTATTGGATGCTTTAACTGGTGGCCTTTGGACTATAAAGACCTGGGCTATGCCCTTTATCTCTAAACAACCATTTGTTTCTGTGTTTTCTGCATGGGTGCGGCTGCACCTTCTACACTATGTGTAGCTCTGCCCTAGAAACAACAGGTTTATTTTGGTTTTAGTCCCATGGTTTTGTTTTTATTTCTATTTGTTGAGATAGATACTCGTGTTTTGTCATTAAGTGCTAGATGGAAGCACAATGTTGAGGATGAGTAGAATGGGGGCCATTATGCTATTTTAAGTTAATTAGTAGAGTAGTAGAAATAGAGAAGAGAAGAAAGAGAAATGGTACGTAGAGGTAGAGATAGAGATAGAGATAAAAATATGGGCCAACAAGGTCAAAATGACTTCTCTAATTCACTTCAATATATTACACAAAGCTGAAGGACCAACGCTTCACTTCAGGGCCATAAATCGAACCACAAAGGAATGTGTAGTTTTCTTGGCGGTATGAATAGTTTAAATTGATTTATGCTACAGTTATTGGTATAAGGTTGCTGGTAGTGAAGATATATTGTACTGACAGTTCTCAAGCTGATGCGAGTACAAATTAACTATTTGTACTCACTTTTTACGGTGGCGGTTCAGATCGCTGCTAGTGAAAATGCACTATCATGACACCTTAAGTCAGTATATCTCTTCTCAATATCTCTATCTCTACTTCTCTAGACTAGGGGTATCTCTCTCTATCTATTACTAGCTCTTTTGGGACATGAATCACTATAAATATCAAGCTGGCACATAAGCTCCCTTGGTATATACACTAGCACTCCGCATAAATACCATGTCCATGAACAAGAAACATTTGGTCGCTGCCTTGGTCACCTTGGCCTTGCTCATGGCATCGTCATATCGTAAGTTTGACCACTATCAGCTAATATTTTAATGCATGCTTGGAAATCTCCAAATAAATAAATTAAACTCGATCGATTTTATGGTTGCAGGTGCAACAGCAGACTGCAAATCGAGGACGGGGATCAGGTGCTCGTCGGACAAGATGTGCGTGACTCTCTGCTTGCAGAAGAATTGTGGCTTCATCGGCGGCTACTGCTCCCGCTTGCGGTGCATATGCACCAGAGACAGAACCGTTGTGTTGGGAGAACCCGGCGACGGAGAAGGAGATGCCGGCCTCGGAGGTGGCGGGATGCCTACTAATTGATTAGGTGGCGCCAGTTGGATTCGCTAGGCTAGCAGGCATCGAGCAATGCGAAGCACAACATTTCAATATGGATCCATCCATCTGCTTTTCTCGCTGCATGCAAAATTAGAAGGGAATAAGTTAATCCACATTAACTCGTGCTCCTGCACGGGCTGAAATCTACATCCATATCTATACCTATATCTATCTTATATTTTCAATCCAAACTAGTATTCTATCTCATCATGCATGCAGTCCACGTCAACATCCACTAGCATATCACACTAGCATGTGCAATTATATCTTCATTCAAGCTATTCACAGCATCAAGCAACATCATTCACTAACATAAAACTAGTTGTCCATATCAGAGTCTACATCATCCACTGACACGCATTACGATATTTATTCGTTCATATAAGTAAAATATAACTAGTAGTATAATTTTATGTGTGATTCCTGCAGCAACACACAAAGTATCCTTCTAATCTTATATAGAAGACACAAGTATGGAATTTATGCTTAGTGCATCCATTATCATAATCACTTATCTGTTCACTCCTCACTTTTTTATTTTTTTAATATTATATCTATATATTTATATAGTCGGTAATCTCTACCATTGAAATTATCCTGATTAAACTGGATTACATATCAACCTCTGTCGGAGTCCGACTCGACTTAAGAGGAATAATCTCGGTATCCTCAATATGCGTCTCACATAAACTCAGGAACAACATGCATATCTCTTTCAGAATTCATAATCATCACATTAAAGATCAAATTTTTAAAGTTATATTACAACTCTTGATTAACTTACAAGTCTCAGGCAAGATATACACGACTCAAAATTGTCAATGTTGCCTAACCTAGACATGACATGTGAAGCTGATGGATATCATACCATGTTTCATCTAGGTCAAGAAGCCTACAATAAGGATTACCATAACTAGTGGGCGTCGTTAACGTTCTCCATGGGTGCCAAAACCATAAACTTTTTTTTGAACAAGTTCAAAACCATAAACTTGAATGGGTTTCATGCCATTCATCTATTTTGACAGCTCCATAGTGGCAGAGCTCGTGGATTTTTTCGATGCCTAGGGCCACTGTCTATCGCGCCTAAACATTCTAAATCTGGTCCGTAGCAACAATTAACAAATATCTCAATTTAATGCTTAATTGTAATAGAAACTTGTAAAACACAGTACGGCATAAAATAAGTACCAAGTTAAAAATTGTTATTAATTAAGACTACAAACTAGCAAACAGTGGTAAAAAAAGATTTAAAAGTCTTGGGCCTCTTCGTTATTAAGACTACAAATTTCAGAATAAAAACCAAGCAAAAAATCTTCTCAATGGTTGCTAATTGCTACAAAGCGACAAACAAATGAAGTGTTGAAGAATGGAGTGGAATACGAATAAGTGAACCAAACCACCGATAGCTTGCATGGCGGAGCACCTCCTGGCCTCCAACATTTAGCCTCACTCGGCACACTCTATGCGCGCATGCCTCCTCCGCTCCTCTTGTTTCCCCGATTTGACTACCACTGACCGATTGGAGCTGAGAGAAGAGGGCGCCGCGCCGCCGCCTCAGATTTGGTTTGGCGTCCTGCGACTGTGAGCGTAGCGAGCGAGGAGCAAAGAGGCAGCTGGCCGACGACACAAGCTGCATTCTTGTTGGGCTGTGGCCTCTGGGTGACGTATACTAGGCCTTAAATTTTTAGAAGGGGTATGTGGAGATTTTGGGCCATGCCTCAGGCCATGGCCCTAGAGGCCCTAGGCCCATATCTGCCCACAGTCCAACGGAATGACATGGCTGCCAAGGCCCTCTTGGTACATACACAACAAATTAATAACAGTATGTCATGAGTACAAGAATGTACTCTGCAGGTCTTACACAGTATATAACAAATAAGAATGCTTAAAAGTTTTAGAATGCAGGTGTTTTTGATGCGTTTGGACAAATTGAAGTATCTATCAAAACAAGGCCTCACAGGTTACCTGGTTGAATCAAGTGAGTAACAAGTGGGGGTGTTTCCTTTACCAAACTGGGTCTGACTGGAAGAAAACAGTTGTATCTGAAGAAGCAAAAGCTCTGTAGTTGGAAGGCGACAACTTGCAGAAGGCGGTGATGGAAAGAAACTGGGTCAATCTGTTTGATTATGGCGAGGCTTGGGGAATGTAATGTGGGTTTTAGTTTCAGTTTCGTTTTGCAACTATATTTTCTCCGTGGTGGGTGTGTTTGTTTTGCACTGTCGATTTGGTATCTTGATGTACTGAATGCTTTAATTTTTTTTTGATACAATACTGAATGCCTTAAGTGGCGGTCTTTGGAATATAAAGACCCAGGCTATGCCCTCTAACTCTAAAAAACCATTGTTTCTGTGTTTTTTGCATGGGTGCGGCTGCACCTTCTACACTATGTGTAGCTCTGCCCCCAGAAACATCAGGTTTATTTCGGTATTACTCCCACGGTTTTATTTTTATTTCTATTTGGTGAGATAGATACTCGTGTTTTATCATAAGGTGGCAATTGAATGGGAAACAAAACATGGCCAAGCAGAATAGGGAGTGTCACGTTCTTTTTAGGTTTGAAGTAGAATTAGCTAGATGGAAGAAGCACAATGTTGAGGATTAGTAGAATGGGGACCACTATGCTATTTAAAGTTAATTAGTAAAGTAGTAGAAATAGAGAAGAGAATAAAGAGAAATGGTATAGGTAGAGATAGAGATAGAGATATAGAAAAGAGATAAAGATATGGGCCAACAAGATCGAAATAACTTCTCTAATTCACTTCAATACATTACACAAAGTTGAAGGACCAACGCTTCACTTCAGGGCCATAAATAGAACCACAAAGGAATGTGTAATTTTCTTGGCATCATGAATAGTTTAAATTGATTTATGCTATAGCTATTGGTACAAGGTTGCTGCCAGTGAAGTTATATTGTACCGACAGTTCTCAAGCTGATGCCAGTACAAATTCACTATTTGTACTGGATTTTCACAGTGGCAGTTCAAATCGCCGCTATTTAAACCAAAAGAGCTAGTTAAAATGCACTATTCATGACACCTTAAGCCAGTATATCTCTTCTCTGTATCTCTATCCCTACGTACTTCTCTATACGAGGGGTATCTCTCTCTATCTACTACTAGCTCTTTTGGGACATGAATCGCTATAAATATCAAGCTGGCACATTATCTCCCCTGGTATATATGCTGACACTCCGCATATAACCACCATGTCCATGAACAAGAAACATTTGGTAGCTGCCTTGCTCACCTTGGCCTTGCTTGTGGCGTCGTCATATCGTGAGTTCGTCCACTACCAGCTAACATTAATGCATGCTTGGAAACTCCAAATAAACTCGATCGACCTTGTGGTTGCAGGCACAACTGCAGACGACTGCAAATCGAGGACGGGGATCAGGTGCTCGTCCGACAAGATGTGCGTGACCCTCTGCTTGCAGAAGAATTGCAGGTTCATCAGCGGCTACTGCTCCCGCTTGCGGTGCATATGCACCAGAGATAGAACCGTCGTGTGGAAAGAAGCTGGCGACAGAGAAGGAGAAGCCGGCCTCGGAGGCGGCGTGATGCCTACTAATTGATTAGGTGGCACCGGCTGCATTCACTAGGCTAGCAGGCGTCGAGCAATGCGGAACACAACGTTTCGATGGATCAATCCATCTGCTTTGCCCACTGCATGGAAAATTAGAAGGGAATAAGTTAATCCATATTAACTCGTGCTCCTGCACGGGCTAAAATCTATATCGATATCTATATATCTTATATCTTTAATCTCCACTAGCATTCTATCTCATTATGCAAGCAGTCCATGCCTGCATCCACTAGCACGTGCAATTATATCTTCATTCAAGCTATCCACATCATCAAGCAACATCATTCACTAACATATATTTAGTTGTCCAAATCAGAGTCTACATCATCCGCTGTCATGCATTACGATATTTATTCGTTCATATAAGTAAAATATAACTAGTATAATTTCATATGTGTGATTCCTGCAGCAACGTACGGAGTATCCTTACAGTAATCTTATATAGAAGATACAAGTACGGAATTTATTTATGCTTAGTGCATGCATTATAAGAATCACTTATCTGTTCACTCCTCACATTTTTATTTTTTAATGTAATATCTATATATTTATATAGTCGGTTATCTTTACCGTCCAAATTATTCTGATTGAACTGGGTAACCTCTGTCTGAGTCCGACTCGACTTAAGAGGAATAATCTCGGTATTCTCAATATGTGTCTCACAAAAACTCAGGAACAACATGCATATCTCTTGCAGAATTCATAATCATCACATTAAAGAGCAAAGTTTTAAAGTTATATTACAACTCTTTATTAATTTACAAGTCTCCAGCTAGATATACACAACTCAAAATTGTCAATGTTGCCTAACCTAGACATGACATGTGAAGCTGATGGCTATCATACCATGTTTCATATAGGTCGAGAAGCCTAAAATAAGGACTACCATTTCTCTTATTAACTAGTGAGCGTCGTTCTCCATGGGTGTCGAAACCATAAACTTGAATGGATTTCATGCCATTCATCAGTTTTGCAGCTCCGACGGAATGACATGGCTGCCAAGGTCCTCTAGGTACATACACAACAACTTAACAACAGTACATATATCATGAGTACAAGAATGTACTCTGCAGGTCTTACACTGTATATAACTGTCACACCCATTTTTAAGGACAAAAATAGGATGTATAAAAGACTCATGTGCACCCCAGGAAACAGTCGCACACATAAGTTGACAAATTACAAAGTATCATCACAGTGCTTATTACATAACGAATAAGTATTTAAGACATAGTCTTGAACGATAGATAATAATAACTAATAATAATTCTTCAGCGGAAACTCCACACAGGGACACGGTTGACTGGTTGACATCAAGACTAGTACTCATTCCGATAATCTTCCTCATTATCTTCATCTGTTATGGTGGAAATAGCAAGAGTGAGTTCATGTCGAACTCCACAAATATAACACAGGGTTCATGTGGCTCAAAAGGCTAGACACTGTTTAACTGCATTTAGCTTTTAATCATATATTAGCAATTGAGTAGCATCAAGATAATCCACTTCCCATTAAAGAACCAATGATCAATTGTAATAAGGATAATGAATAGCATTAACATGAGCAAATAATAATCAACAATAATTTAGCATGATATAACAGTTATGATCAACTATTCCATAAGAATCCCCAAGGCCGCTCGTATCCGTGAGCACGGCTAGTATACCAGTTTTTAACTCTGCGCAGAGGTGTACACTTTCACTGTAAGTCATGATTTCCAAATGAGTGGGGAGATCAAGCCCAAACACCCGAGAACCATATAAAGCCACTCAAAAGTTCGTCTAACAAGTTAGGGCCATTAGATTTCACTCGGCAGGCAGATGTAGAACCCCCCTTCCCTGTGGCACAACAACCGCAGCCTATACACACTAGGCCAGGGGCTCGGACTACACCCAACAAGGCAAGCCATTCTTACGCCATTTAAGGTAACCTCTAACAAGCTAGAAAAGGTCTCTTGAACAACTAAAGCCAGAGCCATATAGCCCTCACAGCTGTACTGTATATCCCGGTTATCACTTACAGATAAGTCCTTACGGAGAGTAACTAGAGCATCAAAATAATACACAAGCTCTAGCCCCCTTTTTAACAATAATAAAATCATCTTAATAGTTGATTGCTTAATCCATTAATCAAATTACAAGATCATTGTTCTTAGTTTAAGCACTAGCAATAGCTACCCATATGCATTCCCAAGGTTGACAAGGAATCAAGATAACAATCACTAAGTTATAATCTCTAAGGTTGTCAAGGTAAGCACATGCATATGTATGATAATTCAATGTATAGGTAACAAGGATAGTCCTGTGTTATACTTGCCTTGATCAAAGCTCTCCAAGTGATACTGCTGACTTGGCTCAAAGTAATACTCCAAATCGTCCAAGTACTGCTCACCTTCTATACTCGATCATCAATCAACAACATACATGCATCCAATCAAACATACACGAAGCAAACAAATAGATATAATTAGAACAGTACACCAACAGTAACAAAACAGTAATAAAAGTTTATAAAACTCTTCTACACGTTTCTACGATCACACAGACGCAAAGATCACCAAAATCGGAGTTAAAACGTAAAAGTTATGAATTTTCTAAGATTTCCTATAGATAAATAAATACTTAATTATAAACTCGAAAAATAAATTATCAAAACTAACTGTAAAACTATACTAACATGTAGAATTCGCAAATACGAACCTAACGCAATTTGAACAGATCAAATCGGAGTTAAAACGAAGATTTTATGACTAAAACAATCCTAGTGGCAAAACTGTAAATACCTGAAAACGTATTTTTGATTTAACCGGAAGGAAATACGCTTTCAAAACGCGAAAACGGATTTCCTGGAATGCGCCAAGGACCGCGGGTTACATAACGAAAAAGTGCAGGGGCTCTTTAGAAAAATTACCCCGCGAAGGGGTAAGATCTATTCTTGGCCGTAGATCACGAGATGGACGGCTCGGGTTCATCAGCAGCTCTACAGTGCCTAATCCGATCGCCCCCCTCAAGTCCGGCCGGCGGCCGCCATGGCCGGCCTCCGTGGCTCGCCGGAAAATCTCGGTTCCTCCTTTTCCGACCACCAAACGACCTGCAAACGACTCCAATCGGACGAGAAGCTCAACCCTATCTCATCTACACGGTCTATGCCCTCTACAATGTCCCGAAGAGAGAGCACAGCAAGGGGAAAGACGGCGGCTCCATGACCGACTCGTCGGTGATCTCCAATACCGCGATAAAATGCACGGGAACTCAAAAGAAACACATAGGAAGGGAGAGGAGGAGCTAACGAACTCACCTAGGCGAAGAATTTGGCCTCCAATCGACCCGAAGGTCTCAACCGCGCCCACCAAAACCCGCCGGCCAAGCTCTAACCCTAGAGCTCTAAAACCCGTGGCAACCCTAGCTTTTTAGTTGAAAAACGGAAACTAGAGGTACCCGGCTACCCTTTTATAAGACCACATCCCCTATCTTGCTAGGAAACCAGAGATTCGCGATCAAAGTCGGTTGAACGAACGAACTTCGAGTCCTACTCGGCTACGGCTGGAGAAGGAAGATACGACCGACAGGTGGGGCCCATCGATCAGCGACTCAAGGGAAAGGAAGCGGCTGCTGCGGGCTCAACCGGCTTGGGCCGCGGCAGTGTCGCCGGGCCGGCCCACCAACACGGGTGCGGGGGAAGAAAAACAGCTCGGCTGGTTCGGCCCACCGCGCGAAAAATAACAGGCCGGCCCTGGTGATTCTCCAGGCCGCCACAGCAGGTAAGCTTCTTCTCTTTTTTTTTTATTTACTTGCTTTCAAAAATATTTAAAATACATTCTAATCCAAAATAAAATAAAATAAAACAAATCCACACCACACAATAAAAATATATGCAACAGCATGAATGCAACACAAAATTTATTTTATTATTATTTTAAATTGACCATTATTTATTATCTAAATTATTCCAATTTTGTTATCTCTAAAATTTGGGTGTTACAAATTCTACCCCCCTTAAAAGAATCTCGTCCTCGAGATTGGACTGCTTACTCAAATAACTGCGGATATGATTTCCTCAATTCATCCTCTCTTTCCCAAGTTGCCTCTGCCTCTGAATACCGATTCCACTGTACTTTGCACATCTTAATAATCCGACTTCGAGTAACTCTCTCAGCAGTTTCTAAAATCTTGATCGGAATCTCTTCATATGTAAGATCCTCCTTAACAGTCAATTCTTCCAAAGGTATCTGTTCCTCAGGCACCCTCAAACACTTCTTAAGTTGTGAAACATGGAACACATCATGTACTCCAGATAAATTCTCAGGCAACTCTAATTGATAAGCAACTTCCCCACGTCTAGCAATAACTTTAAATGGTCCAACATACCTTGGTGCTAATTTACCTTTCATGTTAAATCTCTTCACACTTCTCATAGGTGACACCTTCAAATAAACATAATCACCTACCTCAAAAACTAAATCTCTTCTTCTATTGTCAGCATAACTCTTCTGACGAGACTGTGCTACTCTCAAATTCTCACGAATCACTCGCACTTGATCTTCTGCGTTTCTAAGAACATCTGTACCAAACACCTGAGATTCACCTGTCTGATCCCAAAACAATGGAGTTCTACACTTACGTCCATACAAAGCTTCAAACGGTGCCATCTTAAGACTCTGTTGATAACTATTATTGTAAGAAAATTCTGCATAAGGCAAACTCTTATCCCAACTAGTTCCATATTGCAATGCACAGGCTCTCAACATATCCTCTAATACCTGGTTGGTCCTTTCAGTCTGTCCATCTGTCTGTGGATGATATGCTGTACTAAAATTCAATTTTGTTCCCAGTGATTCATGCACAGCTTTCCAAAAATGCGATGTAAACTGCGATCCTCGATCAGATACAATCTTCTTTGGTACTCCATGCAAACAGACTATTCTCTCCATATACAACTCCGCCAATTTTGGTCCATGGTAAGTAGTCTTAACTGGTATAAAATGAGCAACTTTAGTTAACCGATCTACTATCACCCAAATAGAATCATAACCTCTCTGAGTACGCGGTAACCCTACTATAAAATCCATACCAACTTCCTCCCACTTCCATTCAGGAATCTTCATTGGTTGTAACAATCCAGCAGGTCTCTGATGCTCTGCTTTCACTCTCTGACAAGTGTCACACAATGCCACATACTCAACCACATCTCGCTTTAATCCAACCCACCAATATTTCTGTTTCAGATCCAAATACATCTTAGTACTACCAGGATGAATAGAATAAGCTGACTCATGAGCTTCGCGAAGAATTGCTTGTCTAATAGCTTGATCCTCAGGTACATACAGCCTCTTTCCAAACCACAAAATTCCATTATCATCCATTCTAAAGCCTGGTGACTTACCAATCACTATATCCTCCGCTATCTTCTTTAGTTTCTCATCCTTCAATTGACCCTTATAGATCTCTTGCTCCAAAGTAGACTCTATTACTAATTCCATTGCATTAGTAACAATTCCCAAGTTCAAATATTCAAATTCAGCACATAACTCACTAGCCATAGACAATGTTCTTATCTCATTGGCATAACTCTTCCTACTAAGAGCATCAGCTACTACATTAGCCTTACCAGGATGATAGTGTATCTCAATATCATAATCCTTAATCAACTCCAACCATCTGCGTTGCCTCAAATTCAGATCTGACTGAGTGAAAATATACTTCAAACTCTTATGATCAGTGTATATATCACTCTTATGTCCAATCAAATAATGTCTCCAAATCTTTAAAGCATGAACGACAGCTGCTAACTCCAAATCATGTGTAGGATAATTCAACTCATGCTTTCTTAACTGCCTGGATGCATAAGCCACAACTCTGCCTTCTTGCATAAGAACACATCCCAAACCTTAACGAGAAGCATCACAATAAATAGAAAACTTCTTACTCAAATCTGGCAAAACCAAAACAGGCGCTGTAGTCAACCTCTTTTTCAACTCCTCAAAACTAGCTTGACATTTATCTGACCACACAAACTTGGCATTCTTCTCTAACAGAGATGTCATAGGTTTAGCAAGTTTAGAAAACCCTTCAATGAATCGTCTGTAATATCCAGCTAATCCCAAGAAACTGCGAATCTCACTAACATCAATAGGTGGTTTCCAATTCAATACATCCTTTACCTTGCCTGGATCCACTGATATACCTCCATTAGAAACAATATGACCAAGAAAAGAAACTTCCTTCAACCAAAACTCACATTTACTTCGCTTCGCATACAGTTTATGCTCTCTAAGCTTCTGCAATACCAACCTCAAATGTTCAGCATGCTCTACCTCTGTCTTGGAAAATACCAGTATATCATCAATAAACACTACCACAAACTTATCCAAATATTCCATGAACACCTTATTCATCATGTACATAAAGTATGCAGGTGCATTGGTCAATCCAAACGACATAACAGTATACTCATACAATCCATACCTTGTAGTAAAAGCTGTCTTCGGAATATCAGAAACACGAATCTTCAACTGATGATATCCAGAACGTAAATCAATCTTAGAAAACACACAAGCACCTCTCAACTGATCAAACAAGTCATCAATCCGGGGCAAAGGATACTTATTCTTGATAGTTACTTCATTTAGTGACCGATAATCAACACACATCCTCTGACCACCATCTTTCTTATCAACGAAAATAACTGGTGCTCCCCAAGGTGATGAACTAGGTCGAATAAAACCTTTTTCTTGTAATTCTTTAATTTGTTTCTTAAGTTCTTCTAATTCATCTACTCCCATCCTATATGGTCGTTTGGCTATAGGTGCAGTTCCAGGTAATAATTCAATAAGAAATTCAATGTCTCGGTCAGGTGGCATACCTGGCAATTCATCAGGGAAAACATCCGGAAATTCCTCAATCACTGAATTCTCTGCCTGATTTTGCATCATCCAGTCCATACCCAATATCACATCAATCCCAGATGATGTATACAATAGATAAACAAAATCTGATTTTCTGGGCGAACTCCAATTTCAGCAACTCAGTAAAACTGTCATATCTCGAGCTACAGATGTCCAAATCAGATGATCTTTACATGATTGGAAAGCTTATAAAATTATCTACAACTCGTATTCACAACACTTTTTCTGATTCTGTCAATAAATTGGTCAAAAACTGAACTTAACAGAAACTGTTCCAGATTTCCAGACTGTGCAGTAACTCCAACTTGAAACAGGTATATCTCTTAACTCATAATAGATATTAAGGTGATTCTTGTGGGATTGGAAAGATATAGAAGTCTAATTATTCCCAGTAAAATTTCTTAAATTTCTCATGAACGGATTTTAAGTTATTTCTAAAACATCCCAGACTGATCCAATAATCAGCAAAGGACAGAACTAACTTAACCTCATATTCAACTAATATATCTTGATCAAACTTAATATTCTTAACCATGGAACTTGTAGGCATGTCTACAAAACTCCAGCACACATTACAAAGATCCAAATCACACATTATCATAATAACAATCCATCAATCACACAATTGTTCACACCACAAACTGACTCTTAAAACAATCCAAACTTAAAATTAACTCGCAACTACTATCGTTCCTATTACATAGGGATTTTTCCTATTGCCTAATTAAGCTTCTCATAAATCTTGGGACGACCTAACTCCGCCCTTAATTGGTCAATCTCCTTATAAGCTTGCTCCTTAAGTTCTTTTTCCTTCAGCAACTCATCCTTCAAGTCCACCTCATGGAGAGCCAATTCACGAGCTAATCCCACCGTAGCTTGTAAAGTCAAGGAGGAATCATCTGCAGGCGGCACGGTCCAAATACCCTTGTCATGTATGAAACAAGGAAAATGCCGAAGTGCACCCTTTAACGTCTTGTCCGAGCGTAGACCATGGTAGTAAACAAATGCATTGAAAGCGACATCCTCCATGCTTATCTCCACGGTTGCCCGGCTCACTCTGGTAATGAACTTTGACTCCACCTTAGACTCCTTAGTGGTAGGATCCCTTTTCTTAACCCATAACTCAGTTTCCCAATAGGAATCCATCCATGGATGACTATACTCTGCACTACGATACTCCAACGTAGCTTCCCAGTCGTAGTAGTAGTTATCCAAGGTTCTTGTCAACATATCATGGAAGAAAGCATCAGCTTTAGGAACCATGATATGAAACTTCGTAGTCCACCCCATAACTACATCCTCCATCAGTGTATCACCAATTCTTGATTCCGCATCAGATAGCTCTTGCTCACCATCTTCATACGGCTCCTGAGGTTTAAAACGGGCAACGTACTGTGCAGCTGACAAACGGGGATGAGGAGGCATCTACAAGATTTAGACATAGATTAGATAGAATCAATGTATTTTCGCAATAGAATAAAGTAGAGGAAGCATAAAACTTTAGTAATTAACAAGGTGAAAAGAGGAAGCATGAATTAAATGGAGTATGGATGCTATCAACGACCATTCTAACTAGGCTTGCGTCCTACAGTCAACACGGCTCCGATACCAATCTGTCACACCCATTTTTAAGGACAAAAATAGGATGTATAAAAGACTCATGTGCACCCCAGGAAACAGTCGCACACATAAGTTGACAAATTACAAAGTATCATCACAGTGCTTATTACATAACGAATAAGTATTTAAGACATAGTCTTGAACGATAGATAATAATAACTAATAATAATTCTTCAGCGGAAACTCCACACAGGGACACGGTTGACTGGTTGACATCAAGACTAGTACTCATTCCGATAATCTTCCTCATTATCTTCATCTGTTATGGTGGAAATAGCAAGAGTGAGTTCATGTCGAACTCCACAAATATAACACAGGGTTCATGTGGCTCAAAAGGCTAGACACTGTTTAACTGCATTTAGCTTTTAATCATATATTAGCAATTGAGTAGCATCAAGATAATCCACTTCCCATTAAAGAACCAATGATCAATTGTAATAAGGATAATGAATAGCATTAACATGAGCAAATAATAATCAACAATAATTTAGCATGATATAACAGTTATGATCAACTATTCCATAAGAATCCCCAAGGCCGCTCGTATCCGTGAGCACGGCTAGTATACCAGTTTTTAACTCTGCGCAGAGGTGTACACTTTCACTGTAAGTCATGATTTCCAAATGAGTGGGGAGATCAAGCCCAAACACCCGAGAACCATATAAAGCCACTCAAAAGTTCGTCTAACAAGTTAGGGCCATTAGATTTCACTCGGCAGGCAGATGTAGAACCCCCCTTCCCTGTGGCACAACAACCGCAGCCTATACACACTAGGCCAGGGGCTCGGACTACACCCAACAAGGCAAGCCATTCTTACGCCATTTAAGGTAACCTCTAACAAGCTAGAAAAGGTCTCTTGAACAACTAAAGCCAGAGCCATATAGCCCTCACAGCTGTACTGTATATCCCGGTTATCACTTACAGATAAGTCCTTACGGAGAGTAACTAGAGCATCAAAATAATACACAAGCTCTAGCCCCCTTTTTAACAATAATAAAATCATCTTAATAGTTGATTGCTTAATCCATTAATCAAATTACAAGATCATTGTTCTTAGTTTAAGCACTAGCAATAGCTACCCATATGCATTCCCAAGGTTGACAAGGAATCAAGATAACAATCACTAAGTTATAATCTCTAAGGTTGTCAAGGTAAGCACATGCATATGTATGATAATTCAATGTATAGGTAACAAGGATAGTCCTGTGTTATACTTGCCTTGATCAAAGCTCTCCAAGTGATACTGCTGACTTGGCTCAAAGTAATACTCCAAATCGTCCAAGTACTGCTCACCTTCTATACTCGATCATCAATCAACAACATACATGCATCCAATCAAACATACACGAAGCAAACAAATAGATATAATTAGAACAGTACACCAACAGTAACAAAACAGTAATAAAAGTTTATAAAACTCTTCTACACGTTTCTACGATCACACAGACGCAAAGATCACCAAAATCGGAGTTAAAACGTAAAAGTTATGAATTTTTTAAGATTTCCTATAGATAAATAAATACTTAATTATAAACTCGAAAAATAAATTATCAAAACTAACTGTAAAACTATACTAACATGTAGAATTCGCAAATACGAACCTAACGCAATTTGAACAGATCAAATCGGAGTTAAAACGAAGATTTTATGACTAAAACAATCCTAGTGGCAAAACTGTAAATACCTGAAAACGTATTTTTGATTTAACCGGAAGGAAATACGCTTTCAAAACGCGAAAACGGATTTCCTGGAATGCGCCAAGGACCGCGGGTTACATAACGAAAAAGTGCAGGGGCTCTTTAGAAAAATTACCCCGCGAAGGGGTAAGATCTATTCTTGGCCGTAGATCACGAGATGGACGGCTCGGGTTCATCAGCAGCTCTACAGTGCCTAATCCGATCGCCCCCCTCAAGTCCGGCCGGCGGCCGCCATGGCCGGCCTCCGTGGCTCGCCGGAAAATCTCGGTTCCTCCTTTTCCGACCACCAAACGACCTGCAAACGACTCCAATCGGACGAGAAGCTCAACCCTATCTCATCTACACGGTCTATGCCCTCTACAATGTCCCGAAGAGAGAGCACAGCAAGGGGAAAGACGGCGGCTCCATGACCGACTCGTCGGTGATCTCCAATACCGCGATAAAATGCACGGGAACTCAAAAGAAACACATAGGAAGGGAGAGGAGGAGCTAACGAACTCACCTAGGCGAAGAATTTGGCCTCCAATCGACCCGAAGGTCTCAACCGCGCCCACCAAAACCCGCCGGCCAAGCTCTAACCCTAGAGCTCTAAAACCCGTGGCAACCCTAGCTTTTTAGTTGAAAAACGGAAACTAGAGGTACCCGGCTACCCTTTTATAAGACCACATCCCCTATCTTGCTAGGAAACCAGAGATTCGCGATCAAAGTCGGTTGAACGAACGAACTTCGAGTCCTACTCGGCTACGGCTGGAGAAGGAAGATACGACCGACAGGTGGGGCCCATCGATCAGCGACTCAAGGGAAAGGAAGCGGCTGCTGCGGGCTCAACCGGCTTGGGCCGCGGCAGTGTCGCCGGGCCGGCCCACCAACACGGGTGCGGGGGAAGAAAAACAGCTCGGCTGGTTCGGCCCACCGCGCGAAAAATAACAGGCCGGCCCTGGTGATTCTCCAGGCCGCCACAGCAGGTAAGCTTCTTCTCTTTTTTTTTTATTTACTTGCTTTCAAAAATATTTAAAATACATTCTAATCCAAAATAAAATAAAATAAAACAAATCCACACCACACAATAAAAATATATGCAACAGCATGAATGCAACACAAAATTTATTTTATTATTATTTTAAATTGACCATTATTTATTATCTAAATTATTCCAATTTTGTTATCTCTAAAATTTGGGTGTTACAATAACAAATGAGAATGCTTAAAAGCTTTAGAAAGGTAAAGACATGATACATTTGCATAACTGAGCACATGAAAATAAATAAAAGTGAGCATATGATTTAGCCTATCTACATTTTGGTAGAACATGTTTTAAGACATGCATATCATGAGCAGCTCAATCTTCCTTAAGCTGCTATATTCAATAACTCTACATCAAGGCCAACAAAATAAGAGTGTTTTATAATAAAATGTGAGAGAAGTTTGACTTAGGACAAAGTCAATGTGAATAATAATTTAGAACACAGGAAGGTACTATAGATGCTTGTTCTCGTATAATCCCTTCTGTGTTCAAGAGAAGTGTTATACACTTTAGATACCCTAAAGTCTGTTTTGCACCTATACAAACAATACATGACAAAGAACTAGAGCCCTTTACTTCAGAGGGACCTAGAGCCTGGAAAAATCAATAAAGGAGGTTTTTATTATGTTTCAGGATCATTATATCAAGTTGACAAAATTATCTTGAAAGCACTCCTGGCCTTTGCATATAACGATGTACAAAGCATACAAAGTTTATAGGAAGTACAGACGCATAGTATTAATCAATTCGTAGACTATGTTGCCACCCATTTGCCTAGGATAAATATTCGTTGATGACCTAGAAAGCCGACCTCTGTAGAAGTCCATATATCATCTTAGTGAACATGATACATGATCATATATCAGTAGAAGTCCATATATAATAGTTTGTCCTGTGTTGCAAGGAACTGGTGAGTTTATCACGTCACTTTGTCAGCTTGCTGTGTCGCAAGCAGAAGGACTTGAGCCTATCAAGGCCGTCTTCTAGAGAAGATGCATCTATTGCGAAGGTGATTCGGAGCCAGTTCTTGTATCCAACAGCGCACCCTGACAATTTGTTTCCAACATGTTACATCTCAAATAAAAAGGTGATCTCGATGGTGGATGAAAAAATATCTTGCACTAAGCCAATCAATCTGTATTCTAGAATTGTTGCTTCACATCATGTATGCCAGGTAAAAATTAATCAATTACCTGGCAGAATAGCCACTAATTCTTCTTTTGCAAGCCGGCAGCAGAAGTCCATGTCATCTTTGATGTCTTGCAGGCCAGGATAAATCCAGTTTAACCTGTAGCAAGCCAAGTGAACTCCACACCCATTAGGAACCCCTCATGGTCTCATGGTGCCTTGCAACATGGAAAAGTATATGTAGTCACTCACAGACCATTAGAAACATGGAACCCTGAGGTTTGCTCGGGCATGTGACGGCAGTGATGCCCTTCAGCTTTTCTCAGCTTATATCTGCAGTTTCTCTTAGAATTTTGATGGTTTTGTTGAAGAATTCCTCCTTTGTGTTCTGCAGGAGGTTTGGAATTGCTCCCTCACAAACAAAAAAAAATCTGTGTTGAAGTGGAAGCATGAAGCAAAGTAGTAAACCCTTGTATTTTTCTATGGACAATTTCAAGTCCTGAAAGAAAACGACAGTGCAGTTATTGTCACCTGGACAAATGTTGGAGGATCAGTGGAGATATCAAGGTAGCTCTTGATGCTGTCCACTACCTGAAAGAAGAAAAAACAGGTGTAAGCATTTTGCACGGTACTTTCACTTAATTCCTCAATCACAAGAATGTCCGCACCTCTGGCATTTAGCTAATGAAATGCAAGACCTTTCCACTACTGGTTATAATATAATCATTGGTGAAGCATGAGATGTGAAGAATTAACCTTAGTCTTCAGAAATACACCATTAGGATCATTGGTAACAATCCATCCAAGCCGCCATCCAGGCACGGCCCATCTCTTTGATATGGACCCCAGTGTGAACACTGGAGCCACTGCCCCAAACACACCCATTGGTACAAATTTACTCTCTCCAAAAGTCAAGTGTGCATATACCTCATCTGTTATAACAAATATTCCAAGCTTCTGTGCAGTCTCAGCAACCTAGAAAATCATGGACAGAAACTTGGCGTTCAGATTATTCGCCAAGAGCTCATCAGCTATTGCAGAACCATGAACCATTAAAACTTGCCTTGGCTAGGTGCTCATATGAGTACACATTGCCACAAGGATTTCCTGGGCTGACAATGACCACGGCAACGGTGTTCTTGTCAGCATGAGCATGGATGCTATCAATGTCAACCTCCCAGTCTTTCTCAGGTAGAAGATCGAAGTATCGGGCTTCCATGCCATTGAAAACAGTGCGCGCCTCATAGAACCCATAGCCAGGCCTTGGAAGCAATATGTTGGCACCAGGACGAGCTAACACAGAGCAGATTATCTCAATTGCTTGAGCGCAGCCACTCGTGAGGTAGACATCATCAGGTGATAATTCGTATGGCAGATCATGGGATAAGTGCTGCGCGATGGACCTGAAATTCAATTTAAATTTTAGGTTTTAGGCCATCGTGACCTAGCTATGTTCAAAGTTGTGACGAAACAAGTGATACAATTGAATCTGTAAACCATAAAAGTTTTCAAACATAACCAGTGTCCAAGCTCCGAGATAACAAGAGGACTCAATGTCAACTGTCTTCATCGCTGAACTGAACAAAAGCACTAGACCACAGGTGCAGGATTCAGTCATTGTTTTCTATGACCATGACAATTGACAATCCCATTAATCATGGGATAAAGAATTCTCTTTCATGAAACATGAAAAAAATGCCATGCTGAACACAATCTAGGGAAGGGAACCTTATAGTTGGAACATGAAGCATAAGGGAAAGAAGGATTTTCCTTGTAATATAAATACTGGCGGCAATAGCTGCAACAACAGTAGTTTGACCAAGACAAGAATAGTTTTTTTCAAAGCTTTGTATCAACTCGATGTATTGCTCTTGAGAAAGTAATAAAAACCTCCTTTATCAAAAAAAAAAACACGAGTGGCAGATGAACTTCTCAAGTCTTATGGTGATAAGAAGGTCAACCTGATATAAGGTTCAGTGTTCCAAAAACAGAGCATAGACTTTGGTAACTAGAACTCGCTATCAAAAGTATATCTCTGATTTATAAATCTTCGGAACTAAAAGCATGTTGATGTCGGTTTCAACTATATTCAGTTAATGTGGTACTATCGTTTTCTGATAATTGACAATCGTTTTCAACATGATATTTTGAAAAGGGTAAAGTATACTTTTCAATCTTCAAGTTGCATGTCAATCCAGTTTTCAACTCTGAACTACAAAACCGGATAACCAACACCCTCCAAATGTAGAAACTGGACAAATTTAGTTCTTTGACTGGTGGTATTCTATTTTCTTAAAAGGATAAAATTCTAGTTTGATCTCCAAAAAATCAGAACTAATTTATTTCAAATCTGAAAAGTATGACTATTTTTCGTAATCAAAAGTTTTTGTCTGATTTTGGTCAAAACGCCAAGTGCATGTAACTGTGACAGGAGGCAGTACTGCCAGTTGCTTGCTGAATCATGTGCTCACAAGTCACAACGACTGAAAGTGGAATTTTGATTGTGAAATGCCTGTGCGAATCTACTACTCTACTCATCGTATTATTTCAGCATCAAGTAGTTAGTTTTGCATCTATAAATGAATTTTTTTTGTTATAGCGTATAAATAATATAGCTTGTGCAAGGAAAGCGATAGTTGTTCAAAAAAAGAAAAACTTGCAGTTCACAACACTGAAAAATGGAATTCTGATTGTGAAATGCCTGCGCCAGTCTACTCATCGTATTGTTTAAGCATCAAGTAGTTTGTTTTGCATCTATAAATGAATCTGTTTGCGATAGCATATAAATAACTTGTGCAAGGAAAGCGATATATAGTTGTTCAATTCAAAAAGAAAAACTTGCAACCGTGACGTCGACATCACCTCCGTGCGGGCTCAAGGCCGACACAGGTGGGGTAGCAGTTGTGCTCCCCGGACAGGAGCGCGCCGGCGACGGCGTCCACGGCCTCCGGCGCCGTGCGGAAGCACGGAAACACCGACGGGTCAGCCTGGGCCATCCGGACCAGCGGCCGCGCGCTGCCGCTGTCGGCCACGGCCCCGGCCATGACCTGGCCCAGCACGCCGTGCACCGAGAGCGCCGTCAGGCCCAGGAGTGTCTCGTTCGGCGCGAGTTCCACGAGGCCTGGGCAGCCGCCACCGCCCCATTGCCGGCGACGTTCTCCGTCATGGCGTGGTGATATCTGCGGCACTGCGCCGGAGTCTTTGGCTCTGTTGGTGCCTTGGCAGCGGTCGGTCGTCGAATAGGGTGTTTCAGAGTAGTGGGTACTTGAGTGAACTGTGCTGGCTTACTTATAGCACAGAAAGAGAAAATTCTGATGGAAGTGAGTAGGAAGGATCGGAGCTAGCAGTAGCTAAACTAAGAGCAACTCAAGAGTCTCTTTATATTCTTTCTAGTTAATACAAATCGAGCTGGCTTCTTTAATTAAATCTTCAAATGTTTTGGATTTCTCGCTAGTTAAATTTGGAGAGTGAAGATGACTCTCTAGAGTACCCATAAGATATAAGATATAGAGAAGTTGTGAAAGGGTGAAAAATAGAGACACCAATTTTTTATTCAAGTGAGTCTTCAAATAATGATTTAAAGAGTTTGTTTAAGAAATACCCTAAGAGCTTCAAAGTTCCATCAATAAAGCATTCTCTAGGTTATTATGACTTTCTCGAGTATATGTGAAATCTTAGGATTATCTGAACTCACCTATCCTAAACTTTTATTACAGATTACATTTTATTTTTTTGATGTTTTCGTAATACAGTATGGATATATTAGTAATCAAAATTTTGTTTTGAGACCCCTTCGATATCCAAAACAACATTTATTTGTGACTACTTATGCAGGAAAGTAGTTAGGGAACACTTATCAACATTTTCATGATAAAAATATGTACTAAAGGTGTGTGCTCTGTAACCCTATCAACTCTCTCTGTCCTTTTAATTGCCTGTAATAGATCTGGGAATAGCCTGTCGTTGCATATATGGTTGAATCTTTAACCAATTATACATTGATTCTTAATGATTCTAAGTTCAGCAACCATATTTTTTTGCAAAAGTGTTTTTAGCTGGCATATTTGTTCAACTGCTTAGGTCTCTCTATTTTTTGCAGAAACAAGAAAATGTTCCGAAGCTATTAAGCAAACGTGCTGCTCCAATGTTTCCATGGCTCATGGTTTATTTATTAGTTTAAATCCTTGTATGATCTGAAGCTACTAGCATGTGTGTTCGATAGCTTTTTGTTCTGTCCAACAATTGTGTTTTTAGGTTCCAGTCCTTCTGCTAATAGTGCTAATAGTTCCTGTACTTTATTTTTTTTCGTTCTTGGACAAAAGCTACCATAGAGCTTTATCTTGTTTTGCTGTTCTGTGCAGAAGCCTTCTCTAGTTCTTGCACAAGACAGGATATCTGAATTTTCAAAGCCAAGTCCAACTGAACTTGTAGGGAGAAGTACGGACTGAAAAGAAGACTGAAGAAATCCACGAATATGGTCAGTTATTATTTTGGAACATGCTTAATATCTTGTTAAAGGACTGAAAAGAAGACTGAATTTTCATTGAATTTTCATGCAATATAAATGGTCCAAGTTCTCTCAGGATCATCATGGTCTCAAATATTAATCTGGAATCAACTGAGATTGATACTGAAGTATGATATGTTTCACTCCCCTTGCTTTTTCTAGTCACCAAGACCCTTGAAGCTTCTTAGATTATATTTTGCATTTTTATGCAGGGTTTGGTTGCGAAGGGCAAGTTCCATGTGTTCCAGAGGTGCAAAACTAAACAGCTTGTTATCTCAGGTCTACTTCCCTGGTCATTCAGCCATCATAGTCATTTTTACTAATGTGATTATTTGTCTTCATTGTGTTCACTTTGCACTCTGTATTTTGCTTTTGTAAAGGTGCTGATCAATAGTCAACCACGAAGGCCTAAGACAAGATGAAGACAATTATTCATTGTTATGTCATCAAATCTTCCTAGTTGTACATTAAAATCAGAAACTTCAAACTTGTGTTATGCATTTGATTCCTATTACAAGGAATGTGACTGTAAGTTGTTGCAATCCATTTGCATGTAAACCTCAGCTGTGGGGCTATGTGGTGTTTTCTGTGATGAATGAAATAAATAAAAGAGCTTTACAAAATCTAGCCATGTGTGCCCTTTGTAATGTGATAAATGAATTATGCTGCTATATAAATGTTTGAAATTAAATTGGAGATTTTTGTGGATTTAAATTTTCGGCAAATGTATTGTTTGATGGCAAACCTTTTTTTACGGTAGATTCACATTTCCCTGTCGGTTACTTATTACAGAAATAAAGTTTCAGGCCTGGTGGCTGAGAATTTTCCTGTCGGCAGTCAGAAAATTTTCTGTCGTCATAGAACCGACAATAAAATTGGTGTACCGACAGGAAAATTCTTCCACCGACAGACAAATTGTATTTTACTGTCGCTCTAGTCCTGTCGGAATTTTTCTGTCGGTAAACCGACAGAGAAATTGATTTTCTAATTTTCCTGTCGGTATTTGCTATTTTACTGGCGGGTTTGCACCGACAGGAAATTCCCAGTTTCTAGTAGTGGTTTAACTTGTTTTCTTTTGGTCATTAAGTTAACCTAAAGTCCAATTCAATGAGCTAATTAAGATCTCATAGCATAGGAAATAGAATAGAAATGAACTAGCTAACTACTCACCCAAAGATACTACCCTTTACCATCAGAACTTGCATCATCCCTACTTTCATGATATCGTTCTCTTCTTGTTTTCCCACACTACACTTTATAGACAAAAATAGAGTACATATGTCTAGAATAATAATACAGTTTACGTACCTGCAAGATCGACCAACTATACCTCATTTAAATTGCTATTATCAAGTGTTGATGTCGTTGTAAGATGATGATTGTGGGTTAATGCACCGTTTGTAACAATATGCAGATGTTTTTGTGAGCGTGATTATAATGGCATATATGTCATAAATAAAACTAAAACATGAGATGTGTAGACAATTCTATATTAACGGAATTAGTTAGGGGAGGCCATACCAATAAAAATTAGAAGAGATTTTTCCTTTTTATTATTTAAAAAATAGAGGTATAGATATGTAGGATTATTCTAATATACATAGTGCCACATTTTTCACATTTTTATTTTTTATATACTGGGGATTATTTATTCAGCTTTAAGGTGTTATCCACTGATTAAATAGAAAAAAGTTTTCTTTTTGTCACATGTGTCGTGTTGTGTGGTGGTAAGCCGTTGCCTATCTATTGCTGGAGGTGCGGGTTCAATTCCTCAAGCAGCCTGGTATTTTGGCGTTTTTTAACATGTATTGGTGTGTTCATATTTTGGCGTTTTTTAACACGTATTGGTGTTTTCAAACAAGGACTGGTGATTGCGGGCCACGAGCTGGTGCGCGTGAGTTTTTTAACACGTATTGGTGTTTTCAAACAAGGGCTGGTGGTTGCGGGCCTTGAGCTGGTGCACGTGAGCTAGTGGGTCAGACGTGAGCGAGTGGGCCACACAAGTGAGTGTATCCAACAGGCCAAATTAGAATGGACTGGACGAAAAACACGAGCCTGAAATTTTATCTCTTTATTATTAGGTATTAGGTATAGATATTGCGGACTTAAAAATCGACAGAGACAAAAGCCGAACCCGATACATATGGATTAGGTATTACCGTATCGTGTGTGTTTCGGACCCTAGTGGGGCTTCCACGCGGCGTGATAGAGCACCGCAGCCTCCACCCCGCGGCATGAAAAACGCGAGTGGTAGTTCAACCTCGTTGTCCCTGTGTTTTGTCGCATGGACAGAATCATAGGTGTCGCAAGATGTTTGGTAGCATTTTCATGGGCCGCCGCATATCCTATTTTGATCGGAAACAAATAGGCAGGGTAGTGCAAGCATGCCTCAGTAATGAATGGCCAGCTAATTAATAACAAATTTAAAATCATAACAATATCACAATTGGCCCGATGGCTAAAACTCGTTTTGGTAATTGGTAGACGAACAATATGATTGTATACCATATATACTTAAAGGCGCGTAGATAGCTGGTACAATGATATTGCACCGCATTTAAAAGGATGGTTATGTTGCTATTACAATGATTTAAGACTTTTGCTATTTATATGTTGACAGATTTTTTTTTACTAAATCTGTCAGATTTCTATGTGTGATTGTGATTTAGGATTTTTTGCTCCAGCTGGCACTTTACCGGGTTTGTAACTATTGGGTCACATTTATTAAAATATCAGACAGATTTGACTACATAAAATATGTCGACAGATAAATAGACACTCGTGATTTAATTTACGCCATATTTGGGTCTCCAAATCACACCATACCCAAAGTATATTAGTAATAAACAATAATATAATTGGATTTGCATATCTGTGGAGATATCGAATATTTTGGCTCTCTTCTTGTATATATATACATGTATATTATAATAATAGACATAGCAGTCCTCCAAAGTCCAAACACAACCATGTCGTCGTTCAACAAGAATCTACAGCTGGTCGGTGGGTTCACCTTGGCATTGCTCGTCGTCGCGTCGCATCGTAAGTCCCCAGAATAATACTAATATATTCATCATATAAACTTGGTGTGACCTGCTGCATTCATGCTTGCAGGCGCGACAGCAGTCTGCGAGTCGACGACGGGAATCATGTGCAAGTTCAACGACATGTGCGTGGCCATCTGCCTGCAGAGGGCCGGCGGCTACACCGGCGGCTACTGCTCCACGGACTTCCTCTATTGCGTGTGCACCAAGCCGTGCGCTGCGCAATCGATGACGGCGGCTCCGGCGGAGAAGCAGCTGGCCGGCAACGGAGACGGCGGCAGGATGGGAATGGCCAACTGATTATACGTCGCGCCGGATTTTTGCTAGGTAGTAGGAGGCATATCGAGCCATGTAAAATCATTACTTTGATCTACCGATCTGCTCATGTCTAGCCAATCGCGTCGGAATAAATTTTATGAGAACTTGTCAATTCATGTCTCTATATACACCCCAGGTTTCAAATTATAAATCGTTTTAATTTTTTTAAATACATACTCCCATGTCCCAAAATAATTTAACTTCTGATTATATGTCTTTCTTAGATATATAACTAGAAGTCGACTTTGGTTTGGGGTCGCCCGACTGCCTCCCCTTGCGATCCCGACGCCATCCCGCTTCCGCGCCGCCAGGTGGGACCATGAAACTTTCCTTCACGGCAATCACTGCACAATCACCGTAGTCCTGGATGAAAAGGAATCACCGCAGCCTGCTTGTCAACGAGATGTGATCGGCAATCCACCGAGGGGTATACCCACGATGGTAGATTGATCGGTAGAGGTGCGCAAGACAACGAACTAGATGGTGACGCAAGAGGAACACAAGATTTATCCAGGTTTGGGCCGCGAATTGCATAAAGGAATCTAATCCCAGCTGATTACAACTCCTGTATCCACAGAGGACACGATGTCTATCCTAACTAACTAGGTTTCCTTGACCATCAAGTAGTCTTTGCTTGCTCCGCATGGTTCGTCGAGCAGTTCGGAGATCCGCACGGCCTTTTCTGGCGAATTGGGCCATCTTGTCTAACGTGGCCCATGTGGAGCCATGAGGGTATACGGGTCTATACCCCTATAGCTAGTCTCCGAGCACTATGTATTTTGAAGCGACACGCTGTCTTGTCCTTCTCTGACCAGTGAGGCTTGAAGCCCTGAAGCCCCCGACCAGAAGGATGGTCTGCGGAGGAATATTTTCATCCTTCTGACCAGTTCAGCTAATAGCCGACCACCGCACTAGTCGGAAAAATGCCTTGTCGGAAAAATGCATGGTGATCTGAGAAAAAAGAAAAAACAGTTCATCCCTGATGAAGTCTGCTCACTTAAGTTTGATTGGAGAAAGTTAGTGATGCGTGGCACCATTGGCTCTGCCATAATGTCAAGAGATGTGATCCTCAGGATCTAGTCGTGTTAAGGTAGGGGTCACGCCTCTAACACTATGCAGCAAATTATGTTTGCAAAAAAAGTTAAGCACATTCACCGTAAGGTGAAGTGTGCCCACTTAGTCCCCAAGTCTGACAGCAGGTGATTGAATCACGTGGTGCTAGGGTCTAAAAGAAAAATAGTACAAAACCAAATAAGCACATTCACCATAAGGTGACATGTGCCCACTTAGTCCCCGAGCCTGACAGCAGGTGACTAGATCACGTGGTGCTAGGGTCCGAAGAGCACGTTCCCAACTCAGCAGAGAATTATGCATTGTGGCTCTGTCATGGAAGAGTCCCCAGCTCTGCTGTGGGGCCGGTCCCCAGGTCTGTTGTGGACCCAATCCACAGCTCTACTGTGGATAAAAACCCATGGCTCTGCCATGTGGCAACTCTCAGCTCTGCTGCGAGACGTCCCCCAACTCAGTTGCGGGCCCTAAAAACATTCTATGCCTCTGCCACAGGGCAGCCCCTAGCTCCGCTGTGAGGCAACCCGCAACTCAGTTGCGGGCCCATTCCGCAGCTCTACTACAGATTCGGTCCTCAGCACAGCTGTGGGACCATAACATGATCTGGCACGCTAGAGTCGAACCGAATCTAGCGAAACAGGCCCACTCTGGGGTCCTTAATATAGTCAAGGCCCACTTACAGGCCGCTTGGAGGTAATGACAGAGGGAGCGGAAGCAGCACATCAGGCGCGGTTACCCAAAAACCCTAGAAGTCAAAGGGTCGTTTTGCTCTCATAAATACCCGCACGGCGGCGCCTCACTTCGCCCACTACATCCATTTCACATCAGTTCGTCTTCCACACAGTTCGCTCCGCCTTCTCCGCCAGTTCCATCACCGCCGCGCCCACAAGTGCAAACCCTAGATCCAGTCGCCACCAGATCCAGCCGCTCCAGCACCACCCCTCACACTGCAATCGCATTCCGCAACCGGAGAAGAAAAGGAGGATGGCGCGCAGGAGCTGTGGAGCAAGAGCGTAGCTGATGGCGGTGGAGTGGAACAAGTCGATGAGCACGGAGGCCATCCTTGCGAAGCTCGTCACCGCCGGTGTAATGGCTGAGGCCGCAATCGGCAGATGGAGGACATTAGACGGTGAGAGCTATCCAGACCCCCGTCCTAGCGAAATAGTTGTTTTTGAGGATTTTTACTAGCAAGGATTTGGGAATCTGTGCCATCCCTTCCTTTGAAAGTTGTGCGACTATTATAGGATTAGCATCTGCAACCTCCCAAACTCTGTTCTTGCTGTGTCGGTTTTTATCACCCTCTGCAAGTCGTATCTCGGCATCGAGCCCCACTTCAATCTATGGCGGCACTTTTTCTGCCTGAAGAAGAAAGGAGGTGCGGGAGGATCCAAGATAGCTAGGGGAGCTTACCTGAATCTTTGTGACAGAATGAAGGCCGAGTACCTCAATGTACCCCTCAGCTCATCTATGAGGGATTGGTACAAGAAATGGTTCTACGTACAACAAGAACAGGAGCCAGTCGTCGCCTGTGACATCGTGCAGATTCCCGAGCAGCAAGAGAGCTGGTCGACAAGGCCGACCAGCACCAAAATGGTACAGGTTGAAGAGCTGCTCGGGATGTTTGATAAGAGCCAGCTTGACGGGCCAACAGTGGCTCTGAACTTCATATGCAGACGGGTGCAACTGTGCAAGGAGCGGGTGCACCCGTTGTATGATTACTCGGGGTCAGGTGACCCCACCAGGGAGTCTGCAAGGAACCTCTCGCGTGAGGAGGTGAACTGGTGGTTGGCGCAGCTGTTTGACCTGACAGGATACCGCCAACTGTCAAACATGATGAAAGCATACATGTTGACAGTGCCACCACCACAGGTATGTCTAAAATCGCCCACGGTGTCAATTCATTATTGATAGTTGCTGGTCCGCAATCGTAGACCTAATGCTTGCAAGATCTGTGGCCAAGACCGAGCAATAGTGTATGTCTCCGACGTGCTTGCTGATTACTGGCTAGCCGGCGTAGACGCGTGGAAGCCTCGGATGACGAGGAAGGCAGCTAAGAAGCACCCCACAACAGAGGGGCCTTCCTAGAAGAGGAAGTCCATGGACCCCCTAGGCACGGGGGGTCCATTGATTATCGACAATAAGGAGAGCGGTCGGAAACGACGGTGAGTTGTGGCCAGCTTCACCGATGACGAGGAAGAAGAGGAGGATGAGAATCCCCTGGCACGTCTGTAGAGGGCACAACGGGCCCCCACACGCCGACGTCACCAAGGGCGCCCACACCGCCCCGAGCAGCGACACCCCCAAGGGCGCCCACACCGCCCGAGCAGCGGCACCGGCCTAGACGGCCATACCAAGCACAGGGTAGGCTGGCTCAGCAGTCCCCAAGGGTGTTCGAGCTAGGAGGGAGCAGGCGAGTAGTAGCCAGACGGCTGGGTCCCGGACGATAGGGAGCGATAGCCGAAGCGGTCGGCCGTTCAGGGCCGCATTAGCGCTCAGAACTGTAAGTAGTTTCACAACCTCCTTGTTAATATCCGAATGCAATAGCTTATTAGGCTAGTGTAGGCCGGAGTCCACAAAAGATGTGAAGCACCCCGCTGGCAACCAACTATCATCAGTTGGGGTGAGTAGTCACGCTGTCGAGGAGTGTGCCAGGCCCAGTGGGACTGCTCACCAGCGTAGCCCTGAGCAACAGCATGAGGAGCCCACTCCCACTGCTAAAGAGCCTAGTGCCACCTCAGGCGGCACAATGGGCATTGTAGTTATCGAAAAGAGCGACACCAGGAACCCCACCACGGAGGCTCAAGCGGTCGAAGTCGCTACAGTTGAGGAAGAGGTGGAGATTGAGGAAATCGTCCGCCCAGAAGAAGAAAACGTGGCACCCCAATGCGTCCGAGTCGCGAGAAAGCGGGCGATGAGTGGGTGTTCTATGAAGAAGACCACTCAGACCGGGTCATCCACAAACTACAGCGGACAGTAGACGACCTGATGGGCCAAATAAAGGTAAGAGCACTGGAACCCCGATCTTGCCCATCAAGTTTTTGCTCAGAAATTGCTATTACTGATACTTCATTATGTTGCAGAGCATTGAAAAATATTAGAGTACCAAAAACGGTGCTTCAAC
Source organism: Saccharum officinarum (assembly GCA_020631735.1). NCBI lineage: Eukaryota > Viridiplantae > Streptophyta > Magnoliopsida > Poales > Poaceae > Saccharum > Saccharum officinarum. Next base: position 65,263,997 of record CM036185.1, read on the forward strand.
ACAATCGTCCTAACAGTTTAAGAAAACAAGGCCCTGAAGGGGGACATAGTACGCCTGCAAGAGGCGTTACAACAGGTCTAGAACGAAGGAGACGCGCTGCAGACTAGCGTAGATGAGCAGCGCCACTTTCTTGACCAGGAAAAGAGAGGTATATGATAAAATCTTCATACATTATTCCCCTTATGACTGGCTGACAGCCCACGCTCTGCTCGGCAGGCATGGAGGCAAAGAAGACACTCCTTGTTGACAAGATAGCTTGGGTAACGGAGAGCAACAAGGAGCTAATGGAGAAAAATACCCAGCTCGACAAGGAGCGCAAGGACGAGGTTGCTCACCTGACTAGCGAGAACACCAAGCTGAAGGAGTGGGTGACCAAGCTGGACAAGGACTTCGCAAGTAAGTTGTCGACCACTCAATCGTCGATTCCCTTTAGTATTATTCATCATACTCAGCATGGGCTTATGCTCGAATGCAGTCATGCGCCAAAAAGCCAAGACACACCTAGAGGTGCTGATGAAGGAAAAGGACCACTTGGCGTCGAACTGCAAGGCGATGGAAGAAGGAATCAAGCCCATGCTGGACCTGATCGGCATGGAACCGAAAGAGGGGCCAATCGACTGGCCAGCCCGACCAGAGGCCATCGTCGAGAACTGCCAGAGCTCCTGGGCCTGCTTCAAGTAATATATCTGCGATGCTGCGAGTACTTGGCTGCCCACGTCCTGGTTGTGGTGCGGTCACATTACCCTAAGGTGGACCTGAAAAGGCTTGAAGCCGGCGTGTCAAGCAACACCGACCCGGTGAAGGTAGAGCAACTCAGAGCCGCCTCCCAAGTGATGGCCGCAAAGATGATTAGTGACGTTGACCTATATGGCGAGACTGGGCAGACCAGTCAATAGATTAGAGGTAGAAAAAAACTTATGTTTTGCAGTTTAAGTTATAACAAAGCAGTCGGTGCTTTTGTAAATACATGGAGCACTCGGTGCCAATGTGGACCTGTTATTATATCTCTGTATAATACATAGTTGTAATTTTAGTTGTGAAAACTCTATTTTATCGTGTTTTATGGTAATCGCGAGTAGTTATTTCATCTTAGAATTACTCCAGCCCATGCCTAGTCAACAGTCCGGAGCATGAGGCACGGAGCCCAGGCACACGTAAGACTACCAACCATGGCAGGGAGGTACTGCCGACCACCCAGAACGTAGTGAACGGATCTCATGCATGCGTGGGGAGAAGTCAGAGACTGTGCCGGCTCTGAGAAACTCAAGTAGGAGAAAAAAACTGGTCGGCAAACCACTGAATCAAAAATTTAGGAGATAATGCGATGCACAGAAGAGATGGCCACAAACAGGATGAAACATTTATTGAATACTTGAGGTACAAAAAGAGTACATATCTTTTTTAGTAGCGGATTAAGTGTAGAATCACCTAAGGTGATCGATATGCCATGAATTCGGGACATCGACTCCGTCTAGATCACACAGCCTATAAGAAGTAGGCCAAGTGACCTGCTTGACCATATAAGGGACCTCCCAATGTGACACTAACTTATGCAATCCTTTTGTCTTTTGCTTCCTTCGCAAAACCAATTCACTGACCACGAAGAATCTGTCCTTGACATTGCGGATATAGTACTTACGCAATCCTTCTAGATATTTAGCCGTGCGCACGCAGGTGTCAAGGCGGTATTCCTCGATGCAATTAACCTCGAGCTCTCTGGCCTCGGACGACCTCTGCTCATCATGGTTCTCGACTCGTGGTGACTAGAAAGCAATGTCAACTAGCAGCACAGCCTCAGAGTCAAAGACCATGAAGTATGGGGAGGCGCCGGTATTGCGACTGGGCTGGGTCCTCAGTCCCTAGACCACGGTTGGTAGCTCCTTCAACCATCTCCCAGGATGCTTATCGTTTGCCCTATACAACCTTTTCTTCATAGCATCAAGGATCATACCATTTGCTCACTCAGCCTGTCCGTTAGCCCTTGGGTACACCACCGAAACATACTTGACTACTATGCCTCTGTCATCGCAGAAGTTCTAGAAATCGTTGCCAGTGAACATGGACCCCAGGTCGGTAATGATGCTGTTAGGCAGGCCAAAGCGGTGGATAATTTCATCGAGTATCTCAGCTGCCTTATTCTCAGTCCTCGAAACTAAGGGCTTGTACTCAACCCACTTGGAGAATTTGTCGATAATGACATAAACCCAACGGTAACCTCCCAGAGCCGACTTGAAAGGTCTGATCATATCCAGTCCCCAGCATGCAAAAGGCCAGGACGTTGGAATGGTCTGCAGTTCATGGGCTAGAACGCGAGTCTGATTGGCGAAGAACTGGCACCCCTCACAATGACGGACCAACTTCTCGACATCGACAACAGCTGAAGGCCAATAAAAACATACTCGGAAAGCTTTACCGACCAGTGTGCGCGAAGCGGCATGGTTGCCACAAGTGTCAGCATAGATCTCTTCCAAAATCTTCAATCTGTATTCCTGGGACACACATTTTTGCAATAATTCTTCCTTCGTATTTTTACGCATAAGGTTCCCCTCGACCAGCACATAATGCTTGCTACACTGTATGAGGCGTTCCATCTCGGTTTTTTCCCTGAGGAACCTCTGTAGAGGTGAGATACCTAATGAACGGTTCTCTCCAGTTTGTGTCGGTGGTCGGAATGGTAGCGACCAGCTACTCTGTAGACAGTTGTTCGGCCACAGGCTTCTCTTCTTTCTTGATGGACGGCTTGACAAGGTCATGAACGAAAACTCCATGGGGAATCGCTACCTGGGTTGATCCTAGCTTTGACAGCTTATCAGCTGCCTCATTGTCAGTCCAGACCACGTAATGGAACTCCAGTCCATATAATTTGTTCTCTAGCTTTCTGATCTGAGCACAGTAAGCATCCATCCCTTTGTTGATACAGTCCCAGTCCTTATTCACCTGGTTTATGACAAGATCAGAATCACCGAACACCATGAGCCTTTTATGCTGAGCTCGACGGCGATACAAAGGCCATGCAGAGCCGCCTCATACTCGGCGGCATTATTAGAGGCCTTCAAGTGGATGTGGAGGACATAGCTCAGCCTGTCCCCAAATGGCAAGATGAAGTACACCCCTGCCCCGGCACCGTCGATATTGAGGGAGCCATCAAAATACATCATCCAGTGCTCAGGGGAGCTGTTGGAGACAGTCAGACAGGTGTATTCATATTTGTCCATTCAACGATGAAGTCAACCAACGCCTGTGACTTGATAGTCATGTGGCTTCAAAATTCCAGTGAACATGGGCTAAGCTCCAACGCCCATTTGATGATGGACCCGTTGGCGTCTTTATTGCGTAAGATATCCCCCAGCGGAAACTCAGTGACCACTTTGATGGGGTAAGTATCAAAATAATGACACAGTTTGCGAGAGGTAATCAGGACAGCATAGAGCAGCTTCTGGACCTGGGGATAATGGGTCTTAGACTCATTTAGTACCTAGCTGATGAAGTATACTGGTCGCTGGACCTTGTACACGTGTCCGACCTCCTCGCGCTCGACGACGATGGCAGTACAAACTACCTGATTGGTGGCCGCAATGTAAAGCAACAAAGTCTCGCCTTCCTTGGGTGCCTTCAGGACCAAAGGAGATGTGAGAAACTGCTTGAGCTCTGCAAAAGTAGTGTTAACTTCCTCCGACCACTCCAACTTCTCCTTTGTCTTGAGGAGTTTGAAGAATGGCATACCCTTTTCACCGAGATATGAATCGACTCAGGGCGGCCATGCACCCGGTTAGCTTCTGAATGTCCTTAACGCATTTTCGCTATTTCATCTTCATGACTCCTTTGACTTTTTCTGGGTTAGGCCATATGCCCTCATGGCTAACTATGTTGCCGAGCAGTATGCCAGACGGCACATCAAATATGCACTTCTTGGGATTCCGCTTCCATTGAAACTTATTGAGTGCCTTGAAGGTCCGGTCGAGGTCGTCGACCAGGGTAGCGGCTACTTTGGTCTTCACCACTCCGTCATCAACATATGCCTCAACGAGCTGATCTCTGATCTGGTCCTTGAGGCATTGCTGGATGGCCCGTTGATAAGTTACACCTACGTTTTTAGTCCAAACGACATGGTCATGTAGTAGTAAGCACCGAAGGGCATAATAAAGGACGTCTTGATCTGGTCCTCCTCTCTCAGAGAGATCTGATGGTAACCAGAGTAGCAATCTAGGAAAGATAAGAGCTCACAGCCAGTAGTAGAATCTACGACCTCATCTATATGAGGCAAACCAAAGGGGCCCTTAGGGCAGTGTTTGTTGAGATCGGTGTAATCAACGCACATCCTCCATTTGTTATTCTTTTTTCTAACAAGAACCGGGTTGGCAAGTCACTCCAGGTGATATACCTCTTTGATAAAGCCGGCAGCTAAGAGCCGGTTTACTTCTACCCTAATTTCCTCCTTTTTGTCCTGAGCGAACCATTGTAGCTTCTATTTGATTGGCTTAGCAGTCTTCGAAACATCCAAGGAGCGCTCGATCAACTCCCGAGGTACTCTAGGCATGTCTGCAGGTTTTCATGTAAACACACTGACGTTCTCCCTTAGGAAGCTAACGAGCGCGTCTTCCTATTTGTGGTCCAGGGTGGCCCTGATGCGAGCCGTCTTGGACTTGTCGTCTGGGACCAGTTCCACCTCTTTGGTCTCCTTAGACTTTGCAGCAGCATGGTGGCTTCTTTGCTTGGAATCTCTAGATCAGTGGGAGGAATCTTCTTGGCATCGACGATGGACCGCTGCATGCGGATCGAGAGCTCGAGGGCTTCAATAGTTGCATAACCCTCCTTCTCACAGTTGTAGGCGACGAGAACATTACCCCTGAGAGAGAGCACACCCTTATCGGTTGGCATCTTTTGGAGCAGGTAAACATAGTGCGGTATCGCCATAAACTTGGCCAGAACTAGTCGGCCCTGTATAGCGTGGTATGTTCCTTCGAAATCTGCTACGATGAAATTGACGTAGTCGATACGGAAGTGGTCGGCGGTGCCGAACTGGACTGCCAGTGTGATCTGTCCCAAAGGTTGAGAGGTCTGCCCCAGGAGCACTCCCCAAAAAAGGTGTGTTGTAAGGCTCGAGGTCTTCCAGCTTAATGTCTAACTCAGTTAGAGCATTGCGGAAAAGGATGTCGAGGGCGCTGTCGCCATCGATGAGCACCTTCTTGAATCGCACATTCCTGATGACGAGGTCCAAAACAAGGGGGAAGCACCCTGGCTTCGAAATATTGGCCCACTGGTCAGCCCTACTGAACGTAATGGGCTGGTGTGACCAGTTTTGATACTTGGGGTCAGCAACCTTCCCGTCGGGGTTGTCGAGGGCTATAACAGCTTGGGCGGTAAGCTTCCTCTGTCACCCATTCTCCAGGACAACTTTCCCACCAAAGATGTTGCAGACGCTTCTATCGGGATCCTTGTAGGCATGACGAGGGTCCTTGTTGCGTTCCTCTTCGGTCTTGTCCTCCTCATTAGGTCTCTTGTCATTCTAGTGGTTGTTTTTGTTGTTGTCTTTGTCACCGCCGCGCTAGCTTTTGCAGGAGTCTAAGTGGTAGATAGACTTCAGACCCTTGCAATCCCCCATTGTATGGTCGGAGTCCGGATGAGCCGGGCAGGGACCTTGAAGGACTTTGGAATAAGCATCCTCATAGTTGCGCTTGGGCGTTGGTTTGACGGCGTTGACGGCATTGTCAACTGGTCGGTTACGGCTTTGCTGCCCCCTAAAGACGTCATGCCGATGCCGATCATGATTGTCATTGTGGCAGTCGCGGTTGTCGTCACGACGCCGGTCATCGCGGCGGTCGTCACGACGCCGATCATAACGCTGGTCGTCTGGGCGACGATTTTGCTGGTCGAGGCGAGGAGCTTGGCCAACGTCTTTCTTGATCTGCTTGTCGGCCTCATCAGCATCTACCTACTTCTTCACCACCGTGAGAAGGTCCTAAACTGAGTCAGGCCTCTTCCAGAGAAGTTTGGTCCTAAGAGCATCATGGTGGCAGAGGCCTCTGATGAACGCGGAGATAGCTTCATCGCTATTAATGTTAGGGATGGATATATGTGTCTCCGAGAAGCGACGGATGTAGTGACGCAACGATTCGTTTGGATAGTCTCTAACTTTTCTCCAAATCATACTTGTTCCCAGGCTGCAGACAAGTGGCCATGTAATTATCAATAAAATCCCCCCTGAGCTAAGCCCAGGTGTCGATAGAGCCTTCCCTCAGGCTGAGAAGCCGCTGGTTCGTGGACTGGTTGATGACCATAGGCAAATAATTGGCCATCACATCTTCATCGCCATGTGATGCTCGGACAATGATTTCATATAGCGTTATTGAAAGGTCCTTGTTTGGTTTTGGTAATTGAGTGACAACTTAGGTGGACTAATATGTGGTTATGTGAGATACACAGGAGATTAGTCCACATGTGATGGTGTCATGAAGGAGCTCATTGCATATGAGACATGACATGGAGTCATGTGACCAAGATGGAGAAGATCAAGATGAGGCTTGGCTCGAAGGACCGGTTGTGAAGGTGAAGGGCAAGTTGAGGCTTCGAAGCGAGGGACCATGCGATGGTGAAGCTTGGGCAAGACTTGGCGCCGACGGACCAATGCAACGGTGAAGAGCAAGTGAGGTCAAGATCGATGAACCAATACGGTCACGTGATGATATGAAGTGAATCATATCATTTGGTGATTGGTTGGTGCATGTGTTGCATCAATGTCGGAGGAGATGGAGTGGAATGCGCAAGGCAAAGGTATAACCTAGGGCATTTCCATTTCACCGGTCATAGGTGTAGAGAAGCTGATGACCGGGTTTAGGATAGATGGCCGTACTATTAAGAGGGGCAAACTTGTTTGCATATCGGTCATCTAGTGCCACTTGAGCGATCTAACTTTGCATACGTGTTAGGATCGAGTGGCGAGGCAAGTTGAGTGCCTAATTCCTTTGAAAATGATTGAGAAAATGCTAACACACAAGCACATGGAGATGTACACTTGATGGTGTTGGCACATTTGCAAAGGTGGCGTTGGTCGCGCTGTGGTTTGCGGGTATAGAGAGGTTTGGGTTCCTCTCTCCCTCCCGCCGAGCGTGCGAGCGCGGGATTCAGGCGATTTCGGGGAAGTGAAATGCCTATTTTCCATTGCGCCGGAAGTCGGAAAAGAAACGGAGGCGAACGCGGTCACAGAGGTGACCGGTCGCAGCACCGGACGCTGCACCGGACGCGGTCACTGTGGACCGGCGCGTCCGATCAGTGCAGCGCGGGCGTCAGGGTAGGGTTTGGCACCGGCGCGTCCGGTGACCCACGGGACCGGCGCGTCCGGTCTGGCGAACAGCGAGTCACGTAGTCTTCGGACGCGGTGCGCGTCCGGTGTCACACCATCGGACGCGTCCGGTGGTCTCGGGCGCTTACTGGACTCGCACCGGACGCGGGTACTGTGGCGTCCGGTGGTTGCGAGCAGCGCGTCCGGTGATGTCTTCGCGCGCGCGAAGACTGTGCGCACCGGCGCGTCCGGTGGTTCGCATCAGCGCGTCCGGTGGGTCGTTTGACCGTTGGCGCGCAGTGACCGTTGGTGGATCTAACGGACGAATTTGAATTCGGAGGACACGCGGATGTCGGAGGGGCACCGGACGCGGTTGAGCGCGTCCGGTGAGTTACCACCGGCGCGTCCGGTGCTCCCGCGAAAAAACGGGCAAGTGTGTAACGGCTCTATTTGACCGTGGGGTTATAAATAGACCTTGTGGCCGGCTGTGGCCGGCAGCTGAGCACACTTTAGCCTTGGTGGCTTGTGTGGTAGTGCTGGGGAGCCCTCTAACTCACTCATGCTTGATAGTGTTCATCGGATCGAGTGAGAGAGCGATTCTAGTGCGATTGCATCGTGAGGTTGCATCGAGTGGCACTAGGTGTTCGTGTTGCAAGCCGGTAGTGCTTGTTACTCTTGGAGGTTGCCACCTCCTAGACGGCTTGGTGGCTTGTGGCTCCGACGAAGCTCGCAAGAAGATTGTGCGAGGCTCCGGAGAAGCTTTGTGAGGGGGATTGTGCTCACCCCGCGGGGATCGCGAAGAGCAACTCTAGTTGAGCGTGTCATTGAGTTACCTCACTTGAGAGTGGAGTCTTGCGGTGCCTTGCGGGGCGTGCCTTGAGGGGCAAGTGACTTGAGGGTCACACCGAGGAACCATCTAAGTGTTGGTCGACACAACGGGGACGTAGCTTGGTGGCGACCAAGTGAACCTCGGGAGAAAATCACCGTGTCAACATTGTCTACTCTTCTCGGTGGTTTGCCTTCGTGCAACACAAGCTTGTATTTACTTTCATATATACTTGTGCTTGTGTAGTTGCTCTCGTAACTAGTTTGCTTGTGTAGCTTGCTAGTTGTCTTCTTGCTTGTGTAGCTAGAAGCTTCCCTTTGCGTGACTAATTTGGTTTGTGTAACCTTGTTAGTCACATTGCTTAGTTTGTGTAGCTAAGTAGTTTGCGCTCTCTAATTTGGCTTGTGTAGCCTTGTTATTGAGCATTGCTAGTGAGCTTAGGCTTTGTGCGCTTTGCTTACTAGAATTGTGTAGGAGCTCCCTCTTGCTTGCAAAGTACTAGTGCATAGGTTTGTGTGACCTTGCTCTAGAATTGATTAGGTGAGCTCTTGGTAAGCTTAGCACCTTAGTTGCTTAATTAGGATCTTTGCAAGGTGCTAGAGAACTTAGATAGAGGGGTGTAGTCTTGGCTAGACCGTTAAGTTTAATTCCGCATATTGTTTCGGTTAGCCAACGTGTTTAAGTTTTAGAAAGGACTATTCACCCCCCCTCTAGTCCGCCATCTCGACCCTACAAGTGGTATCGGAGCCGGGTCTCTTATTTGTGGTCTTCACCGACCCGAGAGGATGGCGGCTTATGGGCTAGATGTTGAGTGTCCACACATTTTTGATGGCACACACTTTGCACGGTGGAGAAATTGGATGACATGCAATTTTAAGTTTATTTCTCCTCAAATGTGGTGGATCGTAGATGTGGGCTTTTCCTTTGCAATTGATAAAAAGAATGCAACTCAAGCGCAAAGTAAATGCCTACATCTCGATAGCCAAGCTACTAATACTTTATATCGATCTATGGTTAGTAGCATAATTCATGAGATCATAGACTTCGAGTCCGCCCATGAAATTTGGGTGTTTCTAAATGAGAAATATGGGGTGATCTCCAATGATGATGAGCCCAAGGAAGAGGCGCATGAGGATGTTGAGCATGACCACAACAAGGTGGTTGTGGAGGATTGCTCCACCTCACGGTCAAGTGATGACAAAGATGATCATATCACAAGATCACTTGACAAGAAGAATGATAATGCCACAAGTGATGCAAGCAATGATTCTACTCCATGCACACTTGATGGTGAAGATGATGGCTATGAGAGTGATGCTTCAACAAGCTCTTCAACATCACCACATTGTTCCATGTCACATGGTGACACTAAGGTATCTATTGGTGGTTTTGTTGTTGATTGTGATGGTCCAAATTTTGAGCTTCTATATAAACTCTCAAAGTTCCTAAGAAATGAGATGGCAAAAACAAGTAAATTGAAAAATGAAAACTCATTTCTAAAAACCACATGTGAACAACAAAAGCATCTACTTTATGTTACTACTTGTTCACATGAGGAGCTAAAATTGGCTCATGAGAAACTTAGTGTTGCTCATGATAACTTGGTACAAGAGCATGCTTTACTCACTAAGAAACTTTCTAATGAAGAAACCAAATCTAGTGAGAGCTCATCATTTGGGTCAAATGATCAATCACATATTACTAACCCTTGTGATGTAGGCAAGAAGCATGTATCCACCTCTTGTGATGATTTATTAGATATGCCATGTTCTTCACAATTAAATGCTTGTTTTACTTCTATGTCTTGTGAGACTAACCTTTTGAAGGAGAACAATGAGCTTAAAAGTAAAATGAAGAATTTGAGCATCAAGTTAGAGAGGTGCTACAACTCAAAAGTCACCTTTGAGCACATGATGAAGACTCAAAGAAACGTTGGTGACAAAAGTGGCCTTGGCTTCAAGAAGAAAATGACAAGGGGCGAAAGAAAGCAAGAAAAGAGGATGAAGAGGCTACTTCAAAAGAAGCTCTCGCATTCCATGTGCTATCGATGCCATGAAGCGGGACATCTTGCTAATGGTTGCCCAAACATTGAGAAGCTCAAGAAGATGAAAGAAGAAGAGAGGCTAAAGCATGTCAAGTGCTTCAAGTGCCGCACTTGGGGTCATCTCACCTCAATGTGCCCAACCAAGCAATTGGTGAAGCAACAAGTAAAGCCTCAACCAAAGCCACTAGTTGAGCAAGAGAAGACACCCCAAGAGCAAATCAAGATCAACCATGAAGATGATGGTGACTTGATGAAGAAGAAGAAAACAAGAAGGGGTGGAAGAGCAAGACATCCAATGCAAATTCAAGATGTCAAGATGATGAGCAAGAATCAAGATGAGAAGAAAGTACATGCTCACATCAAGTGCTTCAAATGTGGAGACATGGGACACTTCGCCTCGGGGTGTCCTACCAAGCTTGAGAAGAAGGCTCAAGCAACTCGTGAGAGGCAAAGCAATGAGAAGCAACATATGAGCAAGGAAGAAAAGGCTCAATCTAAGAGAAGTTGCTACTCATGCCGGAAAAGGGGACACATGGCACATTCATGTCCCCTAGGTGAGAATTCTAAGCCTATTTCAATTAATAATACTAATATGCTTAGAAAGGATGGCAATGGTACCTCATTGGTTGGAATTGCAAAACATCCCGCTACTCATACTAAGGCTATGCCTAAGTATGTTGCACCTAACTTGAGAGGACCCAAACTAGTTTGGGTACCATCAAAGAGTGGATGATTGTTTGTAGGTACCATCGGCATTGGAGGCTTGATTCAATTGGTTTCATATTTATCATTATATGTTGACTCAAGTATTGAAGCTTATTGCAATTCTAACCCAATGCCAAGTCAAAATGAGTGAAGTCCAAAGTACTACAACATACAAGTGTCATGATCAAGTCGTGAATGATTTATTGGAATTATTTGATGGCTTGCAAATGTTCAAGTTGAAAGCTTGCTATGAATAATCATGAGCTAACCAAGGTATATCACTTGTTGATTATTTCATTTGGGTGCATATGAGTTGATTGAATTGGATATATATGCAATGTTGTTTGCTATGAGATGATTGAATGGATTAAATGCTTAGCAATCAAGTTTGAATTGATTTGTGTTGGATAAATTCATAAGATGACATTTAGTAAGTGGATTGAATGGATATATGTCTTGTGAGAGTGTTCAAACAAGTTAAATCTCAAAATTGATTCACATTTGATGAAGATTAGCTCATGAATTGAAAACTGTCCAAAAGTTGAAAATCTGAGCTAGCTGTGATCTTAGCCATGTTTGAGTGATCAAATCTATTTGGATTGGCTTGAAATTTGGTATACATGCCCTAGACTTATGGTATAAGAAGCTGTACAAATTTCATTAGAATTGGATAAGAGATGGTTCGACTTTGGAGTACATCTTGTCAGCTATAGTGCAGCAGTTTTCAGCATGTAGCAGTGGTGGAAGAATTAAAATCTGGTAGCCATCTAGAAGTCAAATGAAGCTCAAATCTTTACAGTTGCTAGATGACTTAGTGAATCACATCTCCACCAAATTTCATGGCATTTGGATCTGTACATTGGGAGATATGAATTATTCTTTGAAGGGTACAGAATCTGCTAGAAAAGTGACAATCATTGGATTAATCTAGAGTCACTTTGATTGAAAGGTCCTCAAGTTGGAAACATGTTTATAAGTGGTTGAGGAACCTAAGTTTGGTTTTGGATTGATCTAGAAGCATAAAGAGCAATGAGTACAAGAACATTTGATTATGGAATGTACTTGGTGTACTTATTTGGTACTCAATTTGAAGATCAAGATCAAACTTAAGATGAAGATGAAGTTTAAGTTCTAGTGATGATTAGAGATCATTTGGTAGAAAGAAAAGGACTTAAACAAGTAGAAAGAGTTGGACTCAAATGTAGATTCAAGGATTATTCATCAAGATTGAGTTCATCATTTGGATCAATCAAACTATATCAAGTGAGTATCAAGAGTGGTTCTTTGGAGAAAGATCACTTCTCCCTAGTGAGGGGCTTGCCGCCGTGTGTAGGTGAAACCAAGTTTGGGACTTGGAAGGCTAACATGGAAGTGGTGATCCGAGGAACTTGTGATGCTTAGTTGAAGCAATCAAAAGGATTGATCTAAAAAGCAAGCAACACCCAAAAGAGAGTTAGTCATTGCAATTCAATTAATATTCTAAGTGATTCTCTCATGCAAGCAAAGATGATATAATGAAGCAAGCCAACCACAACAAGAAAGTGCACTTGATCATTAGTGGTTTTCAATTCATATGGGTAAAGAATGGATTTATCTATGATGATTGGTCTTCACCAAGCAATAAATTGGACTTCACATTGCTATTGGAGTAATGAATTGGAATCTATATGACTATCCTCTACTCCAACATAGCAAAGGTATCATTGTAATGTGCATGATCATTTCATCCCTTACTAGTATGCGATTAGTGCATATAGTACATGCTTACTAGGATCATGCATAACAAATGAAATGTTTAATTCATAGCCTACCACTATTGCTTGAATTGTCTAAATGATCTAGTGGTATGAGTATGAATTTGTTCATGAGCTAGTGAACCCAAGTACTTGATCTAGTTTGGATTGCTAACAAATGACAAGTACAACATTGACAAGATAACCCTTAGCATAAGGTGTGAAGAAGCTTGTCATTGGATCAAATCGGACTTGGAATCTTAGGCAAATCAACTTAGTTCAAGTCATACAAAAAGCTCATGACAATGATAAGAGTACAAGCACAAGACAACAATGAAAATAGATATCTAGTTTGTTTCAAGTGGTATCTAGACTCAAATTGATCTTCCAAGTGGTATGTACAAGTGGTGTCTAGATAATGATCTACAAGTGATATCTTACAAATGGTACTCATGAAGATAGCAAATGTTCAAGAAGTGAATATTATTGTCAAATCCTTCAAAGTGGATCCATGCTAGAAAATTCTTTCAAATGGTATCACATTCCTACTCATGGTATCTTCACGTGGTATCATTCATGCAAGACGATGGTTTCACAAGTGATCCTCAACTTTAAGTGATCAAATCAAGAAATGCTACCCTCATCTTCAAGTGATATCTCAAGTGAATGACACATGCTATGACATAGGGGGAGGAGCCCCACCGATTGGTATCAAGGTCAAAGATCCTATGTGGTATCTCAAGAGCAACCATAAAGTTTGTCATTCCAACATATGTGGTAATGTCCATCAAAAATGCAATATTCAAGTCTCAACCATCTACCCCAATACAAGCCTTTGTATCAATTAAGAAGAACACCTTTTATGGAAATTGATGACAAAGGGGGAGAAGTTGGACAAAGATATGAAAGCCTTTTGAGCTTTGGGGAGAGATTGGAAAGATTGGACATGAACATGGACAAAGAGGGAGTAACATTGAAGAATGTAAGGGGATCAAGTAACATTGAAGAATGTAAGGGGATCAAACATTCTTGGACAAAGAAAGCACACAAGTAGGGGGAGTTGGACAAAGATATGACAAAGAAAGCACACAAGTAGGGGGAGTTGGACAAAGATATGAAAGCCTTTTGAGCTTTGGGGAGAGATTGGAAAGATTGGACATGAACATGGACAAAGAGGGAGTAACATTGAAGAATGTAAGGGGATCAAACATTCTTGGACAAAGAAAGCACACAAGTAGGGGGAGCAAGCTCATGAACTTTGATTGATTACATTTGATATGTGCATAATTCATGTGCTTGCTTGCATTGCATAAGTTCTTAAATTCAATATGCATGCTTGTGTGGTGTATGCTAGTTATAGCACTTGAATGATGATTTGATAACTAGCATGCATAGGATGTTAGCTAGACTTGTGATTATTATGCAATAACTAGAACCATGCTTATAATGTGATCTCACGGGGTTTCTAGTGTTTTTGATGTCTAGCTACTCGTGATGCTAAGGATGATGGCAAACTTGTGATTTTCAAATGGTATCAAGCTACTAATTGGTATCGAGCTACAAAGGTTTATTCTATACACCTTAGCATCACTTAGTAGTGCTAACCCTCCCACAAATTTCATATTTATGCATATGTGCAAGCTTGAAACCAAACCATTTGAGCACATATGTAGGGGGAGTTATCACTACCAAGTCGGATTTTATGGTGCTTATCCAAATCTTAACATAGAGCTTAAAAGTTGGATAAGTAACATTAAATCCAAAACAAGTTAGCAATTTACACTTATGTGAAGTGCTAGCTTGAAAAAGCTTAATTTCCATATCTTTGTAGAGTTGTCATCAATTACCAAAAAGGGGGAGATTGAAAGGTCCTTGTTTGGTTTTGGTAATTGAGTGACAACTTAGGTGGACTAATATGTGGTTATGTGAGATACACAGGAGATTAGTCCACATGTGATGGTGTCATGAAGGAGCTCATTGCATATGAGACATGACATGGAGTCATGTGACCAAGATGGAGAAGATCAAGATGAGGCTTGGCTCGAAGGACCGGTTGTGAAGGTGAAGGGCAAGTTGAGGCTTCGAAGCGAGGGACCATGCGATGGTGAAGCTTGGGCAAGACTTGGCGCCGACGGACCAATGCAACGGTGAAGAGCAAGTGAGGTCAAGATCGATGAACCAATACGGTCACGTGATGATATGAAGTGAATCATATCATTTGGTGATTGGTTGGTGCATGTGTTGCATCAATGTCGGAGGAGATGGAGTGGAATGCGCAAGGCAAAGGTATAACCTAGGGCATTTCCATTTCACCGGTCATAGGTGTAGAGAAGCTGATGACCGGGTTTAGGATAGATGGCCGTACTATTAAGAGGGGCAAACTTGTTTGCATATCGGTCATCTAGTGCCACTTGAGCGATCTAACTTTGCATACGTGTTAGGATCGAGTGGCGAGGCAAGTTGAGTGCCTAATTCCTTTGAAAATGATTGAGAAAATGCTAACACACAAGCACATGGAGATGTACACTTGATGGTGTTGGCACATTTGCAAAGGTGGCGTTGGTCGCGCTGTGGTTTGCGGGTATAGAGAGGTTTGGGTTCCTCTCTCCCTCCCGCCGAGCGTGCGAGCGCGGATTCAGGCGATTTCGGGGAAGTGAAATGCCTATTTTCCATTGCGCCGGAAGTCGGAAAAGAAACGGAGGCGAACGCGGTCACAGAGGTGACCGGTCGCAGCACCGGACGCTGCACCGGACGCGGTCACTGTGGACCGGCGCGTCCGATCAGTGCAGCGCGGGCGTCAGGGTAGGGTTTGGCACCGGCGCGTCCGGTGACCCACGGGACCGGCGCGTCCGGTCTGGCGAACAGCGAGTCACGTAGTCTTCGGACGCGGTGCGCGTCCGGTGTCACACCATCGGACGCGTCCGGTGGTCTCGGGCGCTTACTGGACTCGCACCGGACGCGGGTACTGTGGCGTCCGGTGGTTGCGAGCAGCGCGTCCGGTGATGTCTTCGCGCGCGCGAAGACTGTGCGCACCGGCGCGTCCGGTGGTTCGCATCAGCGCGTCCGGTGGGTCGTTTGACCGTTGGCGCGCAGTGACCGTTGGTGGATCTAACGGACGAATTTGAATTCGGAGGACACGCGGATGTCGGAGGGGCACCGGACGCGGTTGAGCGCGTCCGGTGAGTTACCACCGGCGCGTCCGGTGCTCCCGCGAAAAAACGGGCAAGTGTGTAACGGCTCTATTTGACCGTGGGGTTATAAATAGACCTTGTGGCCGGCTGTGGCCGGCAGCTGAGCACACTTTAGCCTTGGTGGCTTGTGTGGTAGTGCTGGGGAGCCCTCTAACTCACTCATGCTTGATAGTGTTCATCGGATCGAGTGAGAGAGCGATTCTAGTGCGATTGCATCGTGAGGTTGCATCGAGTGGCACTAGGTGTTCGTGTTGCAAGCCGGTAGTGCTTGTTACTCTTGGAGGTTGCCACCTCCTAGACGGCTTGGTGGCTTGTGGCTCCGACGAAGCTCGCAAGAAGATTGTGCGAGGCTCCGGAGAAGCTTTGTGAGGGGGATTGTGCTCACCCCGCGGGGATCGCGAAGAGCAACTCTAGTTGAGCGTGTCATTGAGTTACCTCACTTGAGAGTGGAGTCTTGCGGTGCCTTGCGGGGCGTGCCTTGAGGGGCAAGTGACTTGAGGGTCACACCGAGGAACCATCTAAGTGTTGGTCGACACAACGGGGACGTAGCTTGGTGGCGACCAAGTGAACCTCGGGAGAAAATCACCGTGTCAACATTGTCTACTCTTCTCGGTGGTTTGCCTTCGTGCAACACAAGCTTGTATTTACTTTCATATATACTTGTGCTTGTGTAGTTGCTCTCGTAACTAGTTTGCTTGTGTAGCTTGCTAGTTGTCTTCTTGCTTGTGTAGCTAGAAGCTTCCCTTTGCGTGACTAATTTGGTTTGTGTAACCTTGTTAGTCACATTGCTTAGTTTGTGTAGCTAAGTAGTTTGCGCTCTCTAATTTGGCTTGTGTAGCCTTGTTATTGAGCATTGCTAGTGAGCTTAGGCTTTGTGCGCTTTGCTTACTAGAATTGTGTAGGAGCTCCCTCTTGCTTGCAAAGTACTAGTGCATAGGTTTGTGTGACCTTGCTCTAGAATTGATTAGGTGAGCTCTTGGTAAGCTTAGCACCTTAGTTGCTTAATTAGGATCTTTGCAAGGTGCTAGAGAACTTAGATAGAGGGGTGTAGTCTTGGCTAGACCGTTAAGTTTAATTCCGCATATTGTTTCGGTTAGCCAACGTGTTTAAGTTTTAGAAAGGACTATTCACCCCCCCTCTAGTCCGCCATCTCGACCCTACAGTTATCCACTGTTCGGGATTGGCCTTCCCATCATAAGTGTCCAGATCGTGGAGCTTGAAGTTTCTTGGCCAGATGACAGCATGGAGCTGGTCAGTGAATGGCTAGAGGCCGGGAATATGGCCAGCACACGGTGCATAGCCACGGCTGGGTGTGCCATGTGCTTCATCGTATTCCCGCCTGCATTGCATGTCAGATGCATGACGCTCCTCACAGTTGTTTCCTATGCGATCCCTCAAATTCAGATTGGTGCTGAGATGGTCACGGAGGTCACATCTAGGCTGCTCCACTTCCTGGTCAGCACCGCGTTGTGTACCATGACCGCCACCGTGGTTTTCAGCACGCTCTCCTCCATGACGTGCGCCACGCCCGCCTTGCTAATTACGTTCGCCCCTTTGATCGGCGTCATGCTCGCCTCGCTGGTCGGCATTGCGCCTTCCGCCTTGATCTCAGGGATGGTGCGCCTCATAGTTTATGTCATGGCCCTGGTAAAGATAAAGACCTCCTCATTGCCAGGAGCCTCGTTGGCGATGACTTCGGTTGGTGGACGCTGATGGAGCGGGTGTACACCTTTTGTTGACCTAGACTATGGTCACCTTTAAATAAGCCTTGACAACGTCAAGTACCGAGGATTCATGGAGCTTGTTGAGTTTGTTCATGGCAATAGCAATGTTGGCGTTCGGTGTCTTGAACACTTGCTGGTTGTCGCACATGTCGAAAGCGTCAGTCAGATCACGGCAGATATTGCGCTGGCCACCTGCGGCTGCGTTAGCCGCATCTTTTTCAGCGTTCTCCAGGTCGACTCTCCAAGCTCTACGATTGGCATTTCTTTCCTCCCGAGCAACCCTCTCTTGATCGGTCTCCCTATCACGAGGGGGCTCATCGTTGCTAACGGCGAAGACGGTGCCTCCGAAGTCAGGTGGAAAGGCCGAGAACTCTTGCCCACATGGATCAATGAGAGTGCGGGTACAACTAGTCCCATGAGATTTGGTGGACCTGGTACTTTCTTCTGGGATTGTAGAGAGTGAATCCTCTCCGATCTGCCTGATCTTCACCACGTTAACAGTAGGCGCAAGGTGGTCTGGTTCAGGTAGGTCTATTAGACAGAGACCCAAAACATGGTTACGCTTAGCGGGATCCACGAACAGGCGTGGTATGCAGGCGACGTACTTGGACACCGCGTTCGCTAGCCCGTATGGGTAGGTGTTGGGTGAGTACTCCATTAGGGCTTCGTAATCCCCCGACCTCAGGGCGGTTGTGGGTACTGGTCGGTAACGAACCATCCGCCCTTCTGGAGTCGCCGTGATCATGAGATCGGGATCAGGGTGCCTCTAGCGGCTAGCCCGAGCTGGTCGGGAACGGCGATCCTCAGCAGACCAATCTCTAATTGAATCTACTAAGGTTAGAGTTTTGGCCAAACCCGTGGTGACCCAATCAATGGACTCGACCAGATTGGTATTGTCAAGACGCCTCCCTGGATAGTGGGGAAGCGATCGGCAGGTGGTTGGAAGAGGCGACCCCGAGAGTGGTCCCGAGATCGAATCCGCCATTATTGATGTAGATTCGGTTGGCGCGGGAGGAGCCAGCACCGCCTCCATGGCTTCAGCGGGGCCGTCAGCGCTGGTGGTCTAGGTGAACGTCCCGATCGTGAACGTCAATCCCGCCGGAAGGACCATGGAAGCAGGGAGTTGACCATCTGGCTCGCCATAGAGTCTGCACGCACACCCCCTACCTGGCGCGCCACTGTCGACGAGATGTGGTCGGCAGTCCACTGAGGGGTATACCCACGATGGTAGATTGATCGGTAGAGATGCACAAGACAACGAACTAGGTAACGCAAGAGGAACACAATATTTATTCAGATTCAAGCCGCAAATTACGTAATACCCTATGTCATGCGTCTTTGTGGATTGTATTGATGTGTGATGATATCTTTTGAGGGGGCTCCTTGCCCGCCTTATATAGTACGGGGGCAAGGTTACATATCTAAGGAATGTAATCACAGCCGATTACAACTCCTATATCTACAGAGGACACGATGTCTATACTAACCGACTAGGTTTCCTTGACCATCGAGTAGTCTCTGCTTGCTCCACACGGTTCGCTGCGTAGTTCGGAGATCTGCGTGGCCCTTTCTGGCGAATTGGGCCACCTTGTCTGACGCGGCCCATATAGAGCCATGAGGGTATACGGGTCTATACCCCCACACTGCCACTCGCCCATGAAACGCAATCATCTTCACCTGCGCCCGCCTTCCTGCGATAGCCCACGCCGCTACACCCTCGCGCCTGCACTGGCACCTCACCATGCCCTTGCTCAAACACCGCCGAACACCCGTTGCGAGGAGTCGCGCCCGTAGCCGTGCCTCATCTCCGTCAGATGCCTCATCTCCGTCAGATGCCGTGCCTCATCTGCCGGGAGACGCGAGGCCACGACAGGCGACGCGAGGCCATGACAGGGCGCTCCCGACCGAGGACGATGTGCGCTGCATCCTGGGCTCCGTCGGTACCGAGGTGGAGGACCTCCTCGACCTACTCTTCGCGCTCATGGAGGGCAAGGACATCACCAGGTTCATGGCCGCGGGCAGGGAGCAACTCGCCTACGTGTGCTCTGGAGCCGCCGCCACCATGGTCGCCGCTCCTTCGTGTGTGTATATATACATGTATATTATAATAATAGACATAGCACTCCTCCAAAGTCCAAACACAACCATGTCATCGTCGTTCAACAAGAATCTATTGGTAGCGGGTTCCCTTGGCATTGCTCATCGTCGCGTCGCATCGTAAGTTCCCAGAATAACACTAATATATTCATCGTAGTAGATCATTCTTGAAAAAAAAAGCCTCCATACAATAAACTTGTTGTGGCTGCATGCACGGATCGGAGCTAGGAGAGAAGGAAGAAGCATGGCGCTTTCCCGAAGTTCCCAGAATAACTAATCAAAAGACTTACAATTTGGAATACTCCTTAAATTAATCAAAAGACTTACAATTTGGAATACTCCTTAAATGTGATACATATTAATATTCTGTCTCATAAACTTGGTTAAACTAAGAATGATTTAACTTATAATAAATGAAAATCCTTTATATTTCAGGATCAAGGTCACCATATTCAAAGGTCAAATTAATCGCTGGTACAATGATTTTGCACCACATTTATGGGTGGCATATATTCCAGCGACAGTGATTTCCATCATTAATTGACTAGTGGTGAAAACATTAACTTCTAACTAAAACCATATTTATACATCTATCTCTTTTCTACATTTCTATCCCTACTTCTCTATCTCCCCATCTCGATCTCTATCTCCTTATAACCTTGGTCACTACAAATATCAAACACATTAGCTCTCTGTTGGTACATACGCAATCCACTCACGTCATGACCATGTCGATGAACAAGAAACATTTGGTCGCTGCCTTGGTCACCTTGGCCTTGCTCATGGCGTTGTCATATCGTGAGTTCGACCACTACTAGCTAATATTAACGCATGCTTGGAAATCTCCAAACAAATAAATTAAACTCGATCGATCTTAGGTGGTTGCAGGCACAACAGCAGATGGCTGCGACTCGAATACGGGGATCAGGGGCATGTCCAACGAGAAGTGCATGACCATCTGCATGGTGCAAAAGAATTGTGAATTCAACCGCGGCGACAAGAGCGAGACACATGTGAGTGCGACGCCATGCGCAGTCAGACAGTGTGATGGAGGGCGGAACCCGTTAGCTACAGGAGGCAGTTTGGCCTCGTGCGGACGCGGTACATGGACTAAGCTCTTTGCACTCGCTAAAGTATGGGCCATGGTGGTCCCTGGGTGACAAGGAATCTTCTTGAATCCCCTCTCACCTCTCTCCACTTCTTCGACCTTGGGTGACTCCGGAGACTTTCCCAGGAACCCTAGTGGCTCCTTTATGACCGTGAAGGGGGATGGCGCAGCGGTGAAAACTTGGCTTCCTCATCAGGTCATTGAGCACCCTAACAAGGATCTGAGTGCTCATAGTGCGAAGGTTGGGGTTTGCGGGGTTGTCAAGGTGGGAGCAGTTGATTCATTGCTGTTGAAGCTTCTGGGGCAAGCATCCTTTTTTTTGCGGGTAAAGAGAGCTTTATTTATTAACTAGGCAAAACGTTACCATCGTCATTTAAGAGGTCAGTAACACACGCAGGTGCCTGCCTCAGCCAAGTTGCAGTATGAACATTTCTCATAGCTAAATGACCTAGCTCGTGAGCCACCTTATTGCACTCTCTCTTTACCTTGTGGAATTTCCATTCCACCAGCGTCTTAATTAATCTATATAAAAAGTTTAAGCTCATTTAGATGAAGTATGATTTATTATTAATTATTCCCTAATTAATTAAATGTTTAAATAAATGTTATTTGATAATTTTAAGTGTTGTGTGCCTTTTTGATTGAGTGATGACCTTGGGTCACTAATTCTTGGTGATCTTTGGCGCCTTAATTACTTGTTTGAGCTCGTTAGTAACATGTTCAGTAAGAAACGTTAGTGTCACTTAAGTTAACGCTATTAGTTAATATGTTTTACTGTTTTGCGACTGTACCATGAAGGAAAGTTGTACTCAAGTCGTAAATCATGACATATCATCATCAAGCATCATGTTTATCACCGCATCATGTTGAGACATGTTATATGCTCGTGTAGTTTCCGCTTTCGAAGAAGTCGATGTTGGCGAGCAAGTCTCTGGAGAAGAGTTGTCTTCGGTGGGTTCCGGACCGAAAGTCAGAGTCTTTGAGCCCGAGTTAGCCGTCTCGTCAGAGCAAGGCAAGCCCCGGTGCATTTAAACCCTACCTTGAGTTTTATAAATATTTATTATTTATACTATGGTTTACTGCATTAAGTACTTAGGAGTTGAGTGATAACCTAATTGTTGCATTGTCATCCTTGATTATTGCGATATCACCCTTGATACCTGTTTTACTGAAAATGCGTAGTATGCTTTGCCATGCTTACTGAATTAAGCTTTTTAAATGAGTGTTTATATGGCCATGATGGCATACTTAATGAATATTGAAATATGAGAATGAATTAGAAGATCGGGCGGGTGGTTTGGCCACTGCTAACTTGCATTGGGAAAGGAGTCTCAATATAGTGTTTCCGCCTTGTTAGTTAAGGACCGTATGTTGCAGTCTTGTTTGTGTTTCGAGACTTTGCAACTAGCCTCATGCCTTGGTAAGCCCAAGATGTTAGTGATTCCATTACGAGAACGTCTAACCTCGCACTGGGAGTGGAGAGATGGCGGGAGTAGCGTGTACCCTCGGGGCTAGAATCGGGCCGGGTTCAAGGAGTACTGTACTCTCGGGTGGCGATGGACACGTTCTGTTTTTGGGAGATCTAAATAAGGGTTGGCATATGGAAGATTTGGTTCTACATATGTCGTGAGGTTAGAGATCCCCAGCTCGATATAATCGGGTCGAATCGTCGTTTGCTCCTCGGTTATGGAGACTCGATCACCTGTCCTGCATCGTAGTTAAGAACTGGAATTGAAAGAGAATGAGAAAAATATTAATGAGAATTACTTTGATTTAGATTAGGATCACTTAGAATTGGTTAAGGAACCATCAATGGTAAAAGTAAAATATTGAAGGTAAGGACTTAATTTAGTAAGCTTTTTTGCAAAAGAAATTTTGATTCTTGAATACCCATACCTTGATTCCCTAAAGCTAGCATGCCCTTAGAGTCTTTTTATTAGTCGGGTAAGTCTCGTTGAGTACTCTCGTACTCAGGGTTTGTTAAACCCCTTGTTGCAGGTGTGGTTCATGAACAAGTCTGCTTTGAGCCTTGTTGCATGAACGTTGTGGCTGAAGAAAGTGACGACAAGTAGACTGTGTGGCCTCTGGGCAAGGCACTTCGTTTGTGTGTTTGTAATAAAGTTACTACTGATACTTCCCTACTACCGGTTTATAATAATGCCACTTAAGGTTTGAAATTTGGAAACTGTGGTTTGTAAACTTAAGTTATTGTAAGACTTTCGCTACTTTACTCTGATGGTATTTTGAATAAACTGTTGTAATATTGCAATACTCCTGTGATTGGATCCTGTTCGGAGGAAAGCAGGCCTTTTAAGTTATGAGGAATATAAGTACGGCTATCAGAGGTCATTATGACGATGACAGGTACATGTGGGCCATCATAATTAGGAGGTTCTATGACAAAAGAGGTGGTCATGGCTGACAGGGAAGCACCATGAGAGGTGTCTAGGGCTGTGATGGCTAACAGAGAAGTTCCAAGAGAGGGGCCCAGGGTTGGACATTGGAGAAAACCCAAGAGAAGTGCCCAGGGTGGCGATGGCTAACAGATAATTTCCAAGATAGGTGCCCAGGGTTGGAGAGAACATATGTATTAGATGTGGTAAAGTTGGACACACTGCTGAAGGTTGTCTAAATCCTGTGACTTGCTCTGGATGGAATAAGGAGGGGCATGTGGCAATGGTCTATATGACTAAGATGCCATGGGAGTTTATCTCCCCTTTATGTGGATTGTCTACTTATGGGCAAGGTTTCCATGTGATTGAAAGTACTGTGTCTGATGATGGTATCAAAGACATGTCTAACGCTGCTTTGATTACCATCACTGTCAGGGAGGCTTCTGCTACACAGATAGAAAACGTGTTCATGGTAAAAATCTAGGCCAACATCTACATGGAGGTGGTATGTTAAGAGAATTCATGACAATAGGTTCCAAATGATGTTCCCAAATTCCCAAACCATTCAGGATTTGGCTTTTCCACAGAGATGCGCATAAGGTCTATGCCATCAGTGGTTTTCAAGATTGAGAAGTGGAACCCTGCTACTGGTTCCAAAGGAGCCCTAGTTGTGGCTTGGTTCAGGTTCAAGGGGATTCCATATAAGAGATGCTTTCCTAACGTGTGCATGGTGGCCTCCATGGTTGAAAGGTCCTAAATGGCTAGAGAGGGGTGAATAGCCTATAAAAATTTCTATAACAACACTTAAGCCAAGTGGTTAGATAACTAAATGGCGTATAGCAAGTTTTGCGCTAGCCTGCTAAAGATGCAAGCCACCTATCTACAATTCTAGTTGCTATGATCACTATATCACACAAGAGGTTGTGTCACTACTCTCTAAGCGTGTGCTCTCAAATACTAACTAAAGAGCCACACTAACCAAACTAAACAAGCTGTCGAAACTAGCTACACGAAAGAGCTTGTACAAACTAGAATGTAAATACAAGTGAGATAGGGAGATTATACCGCCATGGTAAGTGACAATCAATCAATCACAATGAATACCAAATGATTTCCTCGGACAGAAGATGACAAAATGATTTTTTTCTGAGGTTCACTTGCTTGCCGGCAAGATAGTTCCTGTTGTGGCAATTCACTCACTTGGAGGTTCACGTGCTAATAGGCATCACACGTCTAACCCGCAATAGGGTGCCGCACAACCAACACAAGATGGGGATCCACAAGCCATGCGCAATATACTAGAGTACCTTTTGGCTCTCTAGCCAAGGAAAGGTCAAGAACGCCTCACAATCACCACGATCGGAGCCGGAGACAAACACCACCCCCGCTCAATGATCCTCGCTCCTCCAAGCCATCTAGGAGTCGGCAAACTCCAAGTGTAACAAGCAAAATCCGCAGTGAAACACAATCACCAAGTGCCACTAGATGCAATCACTCAAAACAATGCACTTGGATGCTCTCAAATCTCACTAGATGATGAACCAATCAAGCAAGGTGAGTTAGAGAGGAGTTGCTAGGCTCACAAGGTTGTATTCTCAATAGAAATGGCCAAGAGAGTAAGCCCAAGCCAGCGAACCACTATTTATAGACCCTATAACGAAATAGAGCCATTATGCATAAAGGGGCATCTCTGCGTACTGACCAGAAGTACCGGTCGGGACGATCGGACGCGCCAGGCCCAGTGTCAGGTCCTCAGGTTGTTGCCATGCGTCTTGGCTTTGAAATATAGCCGCTCGATTCAATGGCTAGTTCCCTTCGCGCTCAAGCGTTAAGTGACAATCGGACGCACCCAGATAGGACCGGACATGGCAGCCCATCGTCCACTCGCGAGACCCCGCGCTTCCTTCGCGCCAAGACTGGACGTGCCACTGCCAGCCACCACGCGGAGTCCAATCGACTTCAGTAAGGGTCTAGAGATGAAGTTTCACGATCGGATGCTTCAGGTCGAGCATGACCAGACTTCGGCAGAGTCCGGTCCTAACTGCCGCCGCGCGACTAACTACAGTGCTGCCACGACACACAGACCGGACATGGGAATAGTGTTTCGCCAGCATCCAGTCAGCTCCTCCCTTCATTGTCTGGTCAAAGACCCAAGTTGCTCCTTCTTTGCACAATGTGACCGGACAGTCTAGAGTCCGGTCATAGAAAACAACACCTTGTGCATATGTGTTAGCATTTTTCACAAGCATTTCCAAGGGTGTTAGCACTCACTAGAATCCATATGCATACGCAATGAATTAGAACATCTAGTGGCATTTTGATAACCGCATTTCACGACGAGTTTCACCCCTCTTAATAGTACGACTATCGACCCTAAACGTGGTCACACTCTCTAAGTGTCTTGACCACCAAAACAAATGGCTCCTATCAAATATACCTTTGTCTTGAGCCTCTTTGTTTTTCTCTTTCTTCTTTTCCAAGCTTTGAGAACTTGATCATCATCATGACCATCACCACCATCATGATCTTCATCCATTTGCTCTATCACTTGGATTGTAGCAACCTATCTCATATTCACTTAGAGTCAAAGGTTAGTACCTAGGGTTTCATCAATTCACCAAAACCAAATTAGGGCTTTCAAAGGTGGGACTGGCTCTAGAGGTGGACAGGGAAAATCTGAATAGATATGAGTATGTCAAAGTTAAAATTGGCTATAGGGATGTCACCAAGGTTCCTACCAAGATTGATGGTTTACTGGATTTCCACTTCTATGATTACTTCTTTCAAAGATTCCTATCACTTCTATGGTTTACTGCTTCTAACAAGAGAAAACTTAAGTCTTAGGAGAAAGGTTGAAGATCAGTCATGCTTGTTTAGTTCTGAGGCTGAATCAGTTAACCATTTGTTTTCTGAGTGTGTGGTATCTAGACAATTGTGGAATTTTACATCTGAGGTTTTGGATAGCTAGACATGTGGGGATGGATTTTGTTTACTATGCGGCTGACTAATAAGAAATTTTTGGAAGTGCTGCTGCTCTGTGGGGGCTGTGGAAACTGAGAAATAGTTTGTGCTTTCAGGTGCTTCTATGGAAGGACGGGCGTGTGCTGTTACTAAAGGTAATAGCCATGCTTCAAAGCTGGACTGTCTTTTGTCCAAAAGAGATGATGCAGGTGTTTTTGATGCCTTTGCACAAATTGAAGTATCTATCAACAAGGCCTCACAGGTTACCTGGTTGAATCAAGTGAGTAACAAGTGGGAGTGTTTCCTTTACCAAATTGGGTCTGATTGGAAGAAAACAGTTGTACCTGAAGAAGCAAAAGCACTGTTGTTGGAAGGTGACAACTTGGAGAAGGCAGTGATGGAAAGGAAATGGAATAATCTGTCTGATCATGGCGAGGCTTGGGGAATGTAATGTGGGTTTTAGTTTCAGTTTTGTTTTGCAACTATAGTTTCTCCGTGGTGGGTGTGTTTGCATTACACTGTCAGTTTGGTATCTTTATATATTGAATGCTTTAACTGGTGGCCTTTGGAATAGGGAGTGTCACATTCTTTTTAGCTTTGAAGTTGAATTAGCTAGATGGAAGCACAATGTTGAGGATGAGTAGAATGGGGACCATTATGCTATTTAAAGTTAATTAGTAAAGTAGTAGTAATAGAGAAGAGAAGAAAGAGAAATGGTAGAGGTAGAGGTAGAGGTAGAGATGGAGATAGAGAAAAGAGATAGAGATAGAGAAAAAAAAACAATATAATTGGATTTGCATATCCATTGAGTACAAAAATCGAATATTTTGGCTCTCCTCGTGTGTGTGTATATATGTATACATATATATATGATAAATAATAGACATAGCACTCCTCCAAAGTCCAAACACAACCATGTCGTCGTTCAACAAGAATCTATTGGTCGCTGGGTTCACCTTGGCATTGCTCATCGTCGCGTCGCGTCGTACGTCCCAGAATAACTACAATATATGCATCGTAGTAGATCATTCTTGAAAACAACGCCTCCATATAATAAACTTCTTGTTGCTGCATGCATGGATGCAGGCGCGACAGCAGTCTGCGAGTCGAGGACGGGGATCATGTGCACGTCCGACGAGATGTGCGTGCCCATCTGCCTGCAGAGGAATGTTCTCGCCACATCAACTAGCATGTGCGCATGATGTACACAAACCCACCACAAGGGAGTTACTCCGTGTGTGGCAACAATATCAGTTGAGAATTTTTTATTACTGTTTCCAAGAGTGCTAAATGTGCAACAGACAATTAATTGATGATTATACGAAACAAGTTGTTTCGTTTTGTGTACTGTGTTCGAGATGCTTCAAAGTACTGGTTTATTACTATCTACAAAGGATTTACTACAGGGCTCTTAGCCGCTTACCACAGCTAATGCATTTTATCGCCCGGTGGAAGCCAGTGCACACACACACACACCTGTGGTGTGGGCGCTTGATGGCATGCGTGACCGCTGGACCAAGCGTCCACCAAGCTGTACACAACCAAAATTTTCTATTTTATGAAATTGTCAAAATATGAAATAGATCTCACCATTGCGTTCCTTTTGTCGAGACGGTCAAACTATATATATGGAATATCTAATGCGGAGTATGGACGAAGGAGTTACGCCTTCGGAAAGATACTTCAGCGTCAGAAGTTCTGAAGTTGCGAGGGTTAAGTTGGAACGTCGGAACTTCCGAGAAATCTAGAAAAAACTTGCTTGGCTGCCCTGCGTCATCCCCATGTAAGAAGTTCCGATGTTTCGAAGATCCGAGAGGCGTTGTAACTTCTGATATAGACTAAAAAAGACCTTGTTCGGATCTGGCCTTTTGATTCCGATCTGAACTGTTTTAGACATGTGGAAAACTTGGAAATTACATCTTGGAAGGGATTCCTGCTGGGATAAGACCATCCCCTTTTTTATACTAGAGGATCATAGCCAATTGAGTAATCCAACATCCAATCGAACCTTTTTACACTATTACTCCTTTTGTCCTAATCTCTTCCAACCCCATGTTGTTGTTCATCGCTTGATCTAACGATCAAGGATGGCTCCCTAGGTTTGCTGGCTCACCTAGGGAAACCCGACGATGTCCTTGCCCTGATGGAGTACCTCTCATACAAGAGCTACGACAGTTCCTTTATTTGCTAGTTTGCCCGAAAACTAGCCGTTCTTTGTCATGTAAGCACGATTGGTTATCCTATCGTGGTTTGCTCATAAACCTTGTTGTTCTCCACCATGAAAGAGTTTTGGTTACCCACTGCGTTCTTTGGTCCATGGTGAACCTGGGCGATCTAGCCCTAGATGTTGTGTGACCAATCTTTGCATCAACATAAACTAATAAAATAGCTGAGCTATGCCATCTGTGCGCTGATGCAAATGGGCTCCTAAACAGACCGCTAATTTAACAAAGCTCATTAAGCATCGGACTTGTTGGCGTCTGGACGTCCGTTTGAAATGGAACTGTCGGACGGTAACTTGCACTAGTACATAAAACTTTTTGGAGGCGGACGTTTTGAATTTTTGGAGGCGGGCAAAGCAACCGCCTCCAATCCAAGGTCACGGTTAATGCACAGACAATGGAGGTGCCCACCTCGGTAATCAGTACGAAAAAACAAAAAAAAAAAAGAAATCTCATGGACAGGCCCGTCGAGCTCATCCACGGGCTGCCGCCGCCGCTAGCTGGATCCGCAGCTCCATCGCCGGATCCGCAGCTCTGCCAGCACCCATCGTCAGATCCGCAGCTCTGCCAGCACCCATCGTCGGATCCGCACTGCCAGCACACCCCACGCTAGCCCCCGACGCCGGATCTGTGCCGCTAGCACCTTGCATCGGTCCCCATCACCGGATCCGCCGCCGCCGCCATCGTGTTGGAGGAGATGGGAGTCGTTGTTGTGGAGGAGATGGGGGTCGTTTGCCATTGGAGGAGATGGGCGCCGTTGCCAGGCGCCACAGCCGCCGCCGTCGGGCGTGCAGTCCCTATCCGCTAGCACACGCGGACCCTCGCCTAGGTGCGCGATGCCCGCCACCGGGCCCTCCGCCTGGGGGGCGACCACCACCGCTGGGAAGGAGAGCTGACAGGGAGAGAGAGTGGAGGGAGGGAGGGAGAGAACAAGGGAGAGAGATGGCGCTGAGGGAAGGAGAGCGGACAGGGAGAGAGACGGCGCTGAGGGTGAGACAACGCTGAGGGAAGGGAGCGGACAGGGAGAGAGACGGCCGCATCTGGGTGGGAGGGGAGGGAGGGAGTCTGGATAAGTGAAAGCCTAACCCTAACTCTTCGTATATATATGATGGGCGTGATATCGGGCCAAGATATGGGCTGCCTGGGCCTCTATTTTTTTGTGACGGGCCATATAGTGTGCCCGCCTCCGAAAATAGGCCATTTTTGGAGGCGGTTGTCTTAAGGGGCCCACCTCCATTAATCGATTTTACGAGGCGGGTAAAAGTGTCCACCTCGGTAAATAAAAAAATATCCGCCTCCGTTAATCGTAGGCATTAACTGAGCCGGTTAGATTTTGTGACCGCCTCCGTTAATAAAAGGGCACCGTCTTGCAAAATCATTTGTGTAGTAGTGTTGGGCGCACTCCCACCGATCAACCAACTAGAACAGCCTAGCAGAACGACATCCACGCAAAAAACGGACTTGCTGGCTTTCCCTTTCTTCCTCTCGCACGCAACTTCCTCACGCAGTCGCGTGACCTCAGCTTCTGGCGCGACCTCGGCTTTGGGCGCCACATCTACATAGCCCGGAGGCCAGGTCGAGCTCTACATCGACATATTCGACTTCAAGGTTAGGAAAGCTCTGCTTCGACTTGGAATATACACTTGCAACATACATGTGTAGCCATTGCATATATATGCAACATCAAGATCTACTTTGCCAACATACAGATGAAACAAACATTTGAAACATATACTTGCAACATACGTGTATAGCCATTGCACACATATGCAACATCCAGATTTACTTTGCAACATCTAGATGAAATACTTGCAACATACGTCTAAAATAGATGAAACATTTAGAACATACACATGAAACATACATGTATTCTCTTCAGATTCGAGTTTAACTCGCCTCAGAAATCTCACGCACGGGGTAGTCCTAGGTGGAGCGCCCCTTCCATCGTGAGCACGCGCGATGTGGGGAAGAAAAGCACGGACTATGACGGTGCTGGTGTTGAAGAAGAAGATGTCGGGGATGTGGACGTCAGCCGTGGGTGAGAGCTCTGGTTGCTAGATCAGGCTCTGGATGCATGCTCCAGTCATCATTCAAGCACTTGCTCTCATATATAATGTAGATTTTTATGGTTCTTTGATCTAGCACATGTGTTGCTCAAATTCTTAATTAATGAATTGTGAAACAATTTTAGATATCATCAACAATATCAAATTGATGCTGTAGTGGAGTATTTGTTTGTTTTTTCCCCTCTTGTACAAGGCTGCACGACACACATTAGTAGTAGCAGGCCTCATGCAACCTTAGTGTCTTGCATGAACTTGCTTGAGGCCTTGCTTTGCTAAATGGCCGTTGTTTTCCAAGTGGATGACAAGTATGCAAATCTTCTCATCCTTAATTACTTGCTCATTCTACAACAACAACAACAACAACATAGCCTTTTGTCTCAAGCAAGCTATGTTGTTGTTTGGGTTTCATCTCTAGCCTACCCCAGCTTGTTTGGGACAAAATGCTATGTTGTTGTTGTAGAATGAGCAAGTAATTAAGGATGAGAAGATTTACATACTTGTCATCCACTTGCTCATTCTACATTGAAATAATGGTTTTGTTATTTGCCTACTGTAGTCATTTTAACTTTATAGAACCTTTTCGCGAAAAAGAAACAACTTTGTATTGTACTTCAATTATGAAGTTGTTCATTACCATTGAATCGCCCCCTCCCCCTCCCATTCACTTCAAGGCACGCTATGCCACTAGTCGTCCGGTCGCCAGTCACGACAGTGATGCTTTGCAGTCATGGGGCATGGGCTCTAGTTGTGGTCGCAGGCATAGGCTCTGGTCATAGGCCGTGGCGGTGAGGCTCTAGTCGTGGGCGTGGGACACGGGCTCAAAGGCATGGTCGGCGGCGATGAATGTGCCGGCAGCGGAGGTTAGCACCTCATGGGGACTTGGGAGAAAAGGATAAGGAAAGGAAGAAGAAAAGAAGTAGAAGAGATAGAAAAAATAGAGGAATGGACCATATATGGCAATGTCTGATTCTACTTTTTAGTGTCCATCAACCAAATGAGAGACAAGCATGATCCTGTTTCCCTCAACCAAACAGAAATTCAGACCATCGTATCTCAGAAACCAGAGATAGGACCATCCACTCCACTTTGTCTTTTAACCAAACCCTACCTTGGATTTAGGACAACCCTATCCTCAGAAATTGGAGGGACACGGGCATCCCTCGTGACACCGTTTCCTCGTGCCCGTGCGTCCTCTTCTTCCTCACGTCTATGCCGCCAGCAGGGAAGGGCAATGGCGGCAGTTGGCCTCAACCTCGCCACGCAAGCCCGGCAGCGGTAGCCCAAGTACTCGAGCCCTGCGCAGGAGCCACCAGGAGGCCTCAGGCCGAACCTATCAAGGGCGGCAGCCATATCTGAGCGTAGAAGAGTCTCCAGAGACTGATCGATGGGTCCCATGTATGATAAGTGGCTCACAGATAGGCACAACAGTCCCATGTGTGTGTGGTAAGTGGCTGAAAATAGGCACAAATAATTAACGGAAGCTAATTGCGCAAAAAAGCTCCGTCCAATCCATCTTTTTTTTACTTGTCCCATCAACCAAAACGTAGAACAAACACGCAGAGACAATCTTCGTCCCCTCAACAAAACATAGAAACCAAAAGCAAAACAAGCATCTAGGGACATCTTCGTCCCCTCAACCAAACATAGAACAGAGACGTCCTCATCCCACAAAAGTGAAATGGGCCTATCTCGTCTCTCCTTCCCAAACCAAGCACAAAGTGGTCCTATATCAAGTTGGATGACTACCATCCGACCACCAAAAGTCCGGGGAATCAAAGTTCACAAGAATGGAAACAGATTGCCTTCAAACTAAATATGCTACAGGCAAATAGGTACGGTCCAACTAGCTGGCAATTAATATAGCAGTAGCGATTATGAGAGTCGAAACTTCATCAGGCTCCCTAAGCCATATATTACCTACAGATACATAAAAGGTACCGAATGACTTGCACAACATAACCACAGCACATCGATCTGAACCCCACTGTGATGCATAGATAACCTACAGCCCAACAGCATAAACCGATGTCAAGTTAGAAGCAGTAAAACGATATCCAAAGCTTGTGCATCAGGTTAGCCTCCTCAGCCGCAGCCCAGCCAAGACGTCTTTAAACTTACGTTCCGCACCGTTGCACAGATCCTCATACCCGCTACGCGCTGTCTTGATACTAGCAACCTCCGCATCTATTTTTTCCTTCTCCTTTGCAATCTTCTGGCTTTCCTGGCGAATGCGCCCAAGTTCTTGCTCGAGCTCTGCTGCAGCTATATCTTTTTCATCAAGCAGTGCACCAACTCGGGAGGACGAAGCTGTCTTCTCCACAAACTTTGAATCCAGCTTGCCAATTTCTCCATGATAACTGGTGAGCTCAGATTTTATCTTGACCAAATCAGTCATGGCGCTCTGCATAAATTGCACACTAAATCCATTTGCCTCTAGATGGGAGATTGCCCTGATCTTGTCCTCGAACCATTCCATGCTGTTGTCTATGCTTGCTCCCATTGTAATCTTCACCAAGTCCGCGAATGACAACATCATACCTAATGCCATTCCTTCACGCAGGCATGGGAGTTCTTCTTGGAGTGGAAGGAAATGTGGTTGTTGAGGAAGCTCCTTAAACACATGCATTGCTTCAACTAGGTGCCACATAGGTGAGTTCTTGACGAACAAAGCCTGGTGATTAGATACTTGAGAGAGAGGCTGTGGTGAAGGCAACAAGCTCTCAAAAGCAGAGCAGCTTCTCAGTGGAGAACTGTCGATGATGCACTGTGAACTCCCAGCATTCTGTAAAACTGACCTCTCATCCACTTTCCCACGGGCTTGTTGAGCCGGACAATCAAGAGATAGGATAGCTGTTTCCATGACATGGTTGCTTTCAGCTAATTTAGTAGCAGCATGGTCTGTGCACATGTCACCATTTCCCTTCAGTTCAATAAGGCTGTTGGTCGTACTAGTTGGCTCTTCATCAAATTGAATGTCATGTATGTTAGTACCTGCACACAGAAATCTAGTCATTAATCATTGGTCTGCAACTATCATGTATATATGCCCTTCAATTATGTAGCAAACTATGCACAATTTGACCATGGGTAGAATTTCCTCAGTTCATACCTTTCCCATTATCCATTGATTTAAAACCAGGAGGCACCATCGGTAACAGGTCCTGATTTGATAATTCAGTTATGTTCTGTGTATTCTCCAAAGTTCTATCAAGCTGCTCTTGAGTACCAGATTTCGGACACTTCAACTACATGCAAAATAGTACAAGGGTGAGAAGGTGATGGCTAATATAAATATTAGTTTGCAAAAGAACTTCTTACTGCTAAGGGACATTCTTCCATTGGATCTGCCACTTCCTTGCTTCCTCTCTGCTGGACTTCCTTGCTTCCTCTCTGCTGGACAGTCCTAGTCACATCCAATGAGCTATTTGGACTGCACAGTTCTTTGGATCCTCTCCTGTTAGCCACTGCAGATTGTACGGCAACTGTTATTAGATTTTAATTACCACCTATATAAAGATGAATGTGTTCCATAGAAAACACTTACATTTCTTACAGGCAAGAACCTTTGTACTTGAACCCCTTTTTGTCCCTATTGACACCTAATATAGATTGACAAACAGAACAGAACAGAACAAAACACATGAAAATGAATACAGAAAGGATGTTTTAAAAGCCAACAATAAGTCTGTACCAGTCTATCTGGAGATAAAATAGTCCGGCCAGTCCTAGAGACACTCAAAGCTAAAACAATGTCCGGAGTAGAGCAATTCATGTTTCCCTTCAACTGAATCTGCACAAGCAAAAAGATCAACATTAACAGAAATAATAAATTATATGCAGGCATCCTTACTCCAGCTACAAAACATAAGGAATGGGATTCAAATTATTAGAGGGACCGACCTTTCCCTGAAGTCCTTGAATAGGGTGTGTTTTCCCCGCTTTAACGTTCGATACACATTTCTTCACCCTGACTGATTTGACAAGGTTTTCCTGTTTGCGGATGACAGCACTATTTCTGCGCGCTGAAGCCATTTTCTTTCTTAGTTCAGTAATGGAAAGCATATCATGGCCATCAACACTTCTTCCAGAGACAGCAGTAACAACCATATCAGACAGGATTTCTTGATTGTCCACTGGTGTTGAATATCCTGGAGAAGCACAAAGGAGTCCATTCATTGGCACCGAATTCACTATCCCATGTGAACCTTCAAGACTGTTCTTTTCAGAGACAAAAGAATTTGGTGAATGAGTGCTTTCTGGTGACTTGCACAGAGCAGACAAAGGAATGTCCATCTCAGAGACTGAAGCATGTCCAGAACCTTTGGCTAATGTGTTCTTTCCTAGACTGTGTTCATCACTGGATGACACCTCAACTGGTGACCTTGGACTATTACCAGACACAGACCACCGCCTCAAGTTAGCCCGCTTCTGCACAAGGAAATATTTAGAATAGATCATGCAAGTTGAATGACAGACCATTCTTTAGCAATGTGCTATATACATATTGCATGCCAATGGTTAAAACAAAATACTTAAACTCGCAAGACAGCTGACAGCCAATACGCTTAAACTTCATAGATACCCATAGTGAAATATTTTCCAGGATCAAGATCTATTCATGATCAATAATACTATCTCCGTTTTTTTATAGGGCATGTTAAGTTCTAAAAAGTTAAACTTCAGAACTCTTGCCTAACAATCAGCCAAATTATATCCATGTTGAGTGTGCAAAAGTTGTATCACTGTATTCGTAACCAACATATGTTTAGATACAACATTGAGTATATAGCAATGACAATATTCAAGTCAAAAATAAGTGACAATATTCAATCAAAGTATAATATGCCAGAAACAGAGTACTAGTAAATAGGATAATGCTTGAGTATCATTGAATCTTTCACAAAATGTAATTCATGCTGAACAGCCCCCACCCCATTACCAACACACTCCCCCAACTGCCCTCGCATGGGGATCCTATGATATACGCCCACCCGCATATAGGCTTAATTTTGTGGTTTACACGCGGTAAACCACAAAATTAAGCCTATATGCAGGTTCATGGGCTAGCCCGCTTCCGTCACTGATCAAAGTTTGCCTAAAGTCAAACTATCATAAGTTTGACTTGAGTTTATAGAAAATAAGAATAATACTTATGACATCAAATTAGCATCACTAGATTCATTATGAAATTTATCTAGACATAGTGTATATCTAAGTACATAGCAAGTATCTAGAAAAGCCAAAACATCTTATAATTTGGAATGGAGGGAGTAATACTTTTCTCCATAAACTTGGTCAGACTTGGGAAAATTTGACATGGGAGAACCTTCCATACTTATATTTCAGGACGGAAATAGTAATTTGGCATCCTTTATTCATCCTCCTATACCTCCCTGTATCTAAACAATGCAATGCAGCTGCTCCATCACTGTGTACAAGGCGAGGCCACATCACACCACAACCCATGAGCGAGCAGCAAATGAGGCAAGGCCATGCCTATGCTGTCATGCCACCACACAGCATTGGGACCGACCGCCTCACAGGCCCCTCTGCCCTCAGCTTAGCGGACACAAATCAGATAATGCCATGCAGGGCCGCAGTGCAGGTGATCTGGTTCACAAGGAGGGACAGCTGTAGTCAACGGTGCAGGTGCTTAACGCCACATTGGCAAGAGCAAGCGCGAGGTATGCAGGTGATTCAGGTTTGTGGTGTGCAGAATGTGTGACTGCAGATGGAAGGTATTTGAAAGAAGGGGGCCGCAGTGCAGGTGATCTGGTTCACAAGGAGGGACAGCTGTTGTCAACGGTGCAGGTGCTCAACGCCACACTGGCAAGAGCAAGCACGAGGTATGCAGGTGATTCAGGTTTGTGGTGTGCAGAATGTGTGACTGCAGATGGAAGGTATTTGAAAGAAGGGGCACCGTGTTGTACCATGGCCCACGGGTGCAACGACAATTGCCTGCTCATGTGCGTTGCAGGTAGGCAGTTGCTGAGCCAAAGCAATCCATGTCCATAAGTTCTCAATTAATCACTTCATCTCCTACACTTCTAATCAGTAATTACTTCTGCTGCTTTTCAGTTTCAATTCACTTTCTTTCAGAAGTTCTCTACTACTAGCTGATGTGTTTGTGTGACTTTTGAACTTGCGAACTTGTTCTGTGATGTGAACTGGTGCTGTGGACTGCTGCAGCCATGCAGTGAATTGGTGGTGTGGTGTGTGGTTTGATGCAGCAACCAGCAATACAGTGCTGTGAAATGTGAACTGTTGCAGTCCAAGTATTGAGCGTAGTGGTGTGCTTCCTATGAGCTGTGACCCTTGAGATTTGTGAGGTAGTGAGTGTTGTGTGTGAACTTGTGATTTGTGAACCTAATGCTGTGACTGTGATATATAGGGTGAACTTGCGAACTCTAGAATCAATGTGAGTCCTGTATTCTTCTGTTTCTGTTGAATTTCCGCCCATATTTACTTGTTTACTTCTATCCGTATATCCCATGTCATCCCTGCTCCTGGCTATCCTGTTCCCGCTCCCATTCCCATTCCTGGTGACAAAATGTGAACATAGAAATGATGAGTGGTTTTCCCACCCATTCCCGTCAGTTTTCATCCCTACTCCTAGAGGACCTTATGTAAACATGAGGTTGATGATACCCATATTCAGGGTCCTATCATACAAAATTAGCAGCCCAAACACGCAAAACACAAATGGAACAGCTTGTCTCAACTTAATCATGTGCCACAAACTCCATCCTACCCATAAAACAAATAACAATTTGACTGACAAAGGCACAAACTCAAGGAGATGAAATATTGCCATTTGGCTGAAGCTGGAGCGTACTACAAATCATGTGAAGCACAATATCCCTGTGTCAGTGATGAACTTAATTAGACTAGTCGTACCCATCTCAGACTTGTATTTCTAACAATTTTGTCTTTCTAAGAATAGCTATAGCTATGGCCTACGGGCAATCATATTCATATATTACAACGAGACAATGAAGGAACTAAGATATGCAATAAAGTCAGCAAGGGCCAATCCCAACAAATCAGGAAGGAACCATGTAGCATGTGCATCTCACAAGAGTACAACAGCAGACAATCACAAATGAGCTAATAAAGACAAACAGATCTGTTGCAGTACCTTAGGGGTCGCAATCCTCCATTGCTTGCCATTCCACTTGTACTGTGGCTTGAGCAATGGCACCACCTTGGTCACCAGCATTTCCGACTTCTTGGCAACAATAATACCGATCTCATACTCACCCTCCCCGAGGACCCTGCGCACCACTCCAGGTGACCATGCCCCATCACAGTAGGCCTCCACGGCAGCACCAGGCTGGAGCTTGAACTCGCTCTCCCTTGGCGTATGCTCGACAGCCGGCCTGATGAACTGCCAATGCAGGTACTCGGTGGCCTTCTCCGGCCCGCCCTCCCCCTCCTCCTCCAGATCGAAGTACTCGACGACGTAGCTGAGGTCGTCGACGACGACCCTCACCGTGGCGGCGAACCAGGACTCGCCGTATGCGTTCCGTTGCCTCAGCACCTCCACCTTGTCCCCGACCTCGTAGACCTTGACCGCGCGCTTGGGGCGGACAACCATCGCGACCGTAGAAGGGATCCAGTCGCCGTCGACGTAGTCGCGGCGGGGGCGGACGAGGCCGGGCGCGAGTTCGATGACCTCGCGGGTGATGGGGAACGCGACGGTGACCCCGGCGGAGGCGGGGGCGGGGGCGGACACGACGATGCCCGACCACCACCCCTCGTTGTGGAACGCCTCGACGATGTCATGGGTCTGGAAGCGCGGCGGGGCCGACAGGGGCGGCGGCGGCGGCGGGCGCGGGCGGATGTGGGACGGCGCGAAAGCCTCGGCGAGCACGC
Organism: Saccharum officinarum; assembly: GCA_020631735.1. Classification (NCBI taxonomy): domain Eukaryota; kingdom Viridiplantae; phylum Streptophyta; class Magnoliopsida; order Poales; family Poaceae; genus Saccharum; species Saccharum officinarum. The sequence continues at coordinate 65,302,221 of CM036185.1, forward strand.
CTTCGTCGTCGTCGGCGAGGAGGTGCGCGTACTTGACGGTGTACCGCGCCGGGTGGCGGTACCCGCGGGCCGGCGTGAAGTTGAGCACGGTGGCCTCGAACCAGGACCCGTGGAAGCCGTCGTCGTCGACGCGGACCTCGACGTCGGTGCCGGGAGGCAGGGGCGCGGAAAGGTCCACCGCGGGGCGCGGGGAATGGGGGCCGTCGGGCGACGCGGAGGGCGACGGCGACGACGGCCGGGGCCTCTTCGGGGGCTTGCTCCACCTCAGGCTCCGCGAGCGCCCGCGCCCGCTCTTGCTCCCGCGGGGGCGGCCGCGCCGCTTCCGCGCGCCGGCGGCGTCCGGCGGCGGCGCGCTGCCGGATGCGGCGGCGGCCATTGGGGATCGGAACGGGATTCGGGGGCGGGGGTTTGGGGGAGAGTGGGGAACTGGGGTTTTGGGTGGGATTGGGGAGGCCTCTGCTATAGGCGTCGCGGGGCTAGTGGGAGCGCTCCAGGCGGGGCCAGGCTTTTGCGCGCTCGATGCAGGCGTGGGGGGCTCGACCGGCACGGGGCGTAGATCTGTGTCACCGACGGGTGGGCCGCCACGGACGCAACGGGAGGCGGACCCCGCGTGTAAGCAAGGCGTCACAGCCGTGCTCCCGTTTGTGAGCAGGGTGGACGGAGCGGGGAAGCCGTTGGAGCGCAGCTCACGCACGGCTCGGTCAGGGCGCGGGAGCCACGTGGCGCGGTGCCGGACATCTGGCAGGGGGTGGTGGTGGTGGGACGTTCGGCTGGACCACCTGTCAGTGGCTGGTTGAGAAAGCGCGAGAGACACGGGTGCGGGGAGGGGGGGCGTGAAGCGTGTGCTTTTGCGAGGCGGAGTGTGGGTGGTTTTGTCGCGGCTCCACGTCCCTGCGGGAGACGAGGGATGTGGCGCGTCGGTTAGCGTGTCGTGGGGCCTACATGAGTCAAGCGGCGGCGTTAGACTGTCCGCACTCATGGACCTCTATATTCATTCTCTATACGTCATAGTCAGCAAGATTTTCTCATCTATACTCAATTCTCCCGCACTCATCCATCCTCTATATCATCCTCTATCAACTCTATCCACTGTGGGACCCACTTATCACTTTATCTAAATATATTCATGTGTGATCTAGTTTTGAAGGATTTATTGAAACGAATTTAATGGTGAAATCGAAATTTAATTTGGATTTTTGATTTGTGAGTTATAGCATTTTTTCTTTATTTAGCTAGTGGGGGTCGCCAGTATAGAGTATAGAGTAAGCACAGTACCACTCTACGGCACACATGAGTCAAGCGGGGGCGTTTTACATCATCGGCGAAGTAGCCAAGTAGGTGATCGTTTGGCAGGGTTCCGTCATTGCACGTGGGAAAAGGGAAAAAAAGTCTGATTTGAGAGTTAAATTTTAACGTTCATGAACTAAACAGGTCTGAATAATTCAGTTTAATTCCCATCACATCAATGTTGTGGCAAATACATTGAGTACTAAATATAGACTAATTGCATGCATGTCGGCACAAATTAGGAGTAATTTACGAGACGAATCTATTAAGTCTAATTAGTCCAAAATTGAAAACTTTTTATCAAATAAGACGAAAGTGCTACAGTGTTGGTTAAACTAACACCTCTAACCAAACAGGCCCTTAGGCTTTGGTTAGTTCTACGGCCTCGTGTCACATCGCATGTTCCGTGGACGTAAACTGTGAGATAAATTTATTAAGACTAATTAATTCGTTATTAGCATATGTTTACTGTAGCACGACGTTATCTAATCATGAACTAATTAGGCTTAAAAAATTTATCTCGTAAAATACACGTAATCTATGTAATTAATTATTTTTTAGTCTACATACTTATGCATGTATTAAACGTCCAATGTGATATGGTGTAAAGTTTTGGGGAAGGAACTAAACAAGACCTTATATTATGTGGGGAAAAAAGCCTGACTTGTTTCGAATTGTTAAACTTGTCTAATTTTGGTAAACATGTACTCAGTAAAACTATACTAAGGTCAGTCTCAGTAGAGGTTTCATGATCCAGTTACCAACACACTCATATTTTAGAAACATATGATTATCAAGTAAACCCTTCCTCCTCCCAACCCCCCGAGCGCCCAGCCCTAAGTCTGGGCATATTACCCGCTACCCGATACCGAACCCGAAAAACTCGAACCCGCAGTACCCGAAGTCTAGTTCGGATAGTGAATGTTATTACCCGAATTTATTTTGGGTAATTCGGGTAGCAACACCCTGTACCCGAACTACCCATACTAGTGTCGCTTGGGTGCCTGCACGACTGCACTCGAGACTTGGAGTCCAGAGTCCAGTTCAAAAGGCAAGTAGCAAGTTCCCATGTAGCCAATTAATTCAACATTCAATGGAGAACGAACGAATTGACTCCTGATCTCCTGGCCTTGAAGGCTTGAACTTTTGAATTGTGCTTTGGGATCTTGTTAGTAGTCAATGTGTCGTGGTTTGCACTTGCATCTGAATGTTGCATTTGCACAAGACTAGTAAGTACTAAGTAAGTATCATGTATGTCAGATATGAGATGTGACAATGTTTGTGATGACCTGCTGAAGGGTCGAGATGGCGGACTAGAGGGGGGATGAATAGTCCTTTCTAAAAATAAACGTGTCGGCAAACCGAAACAAATGCAGAATTAAAACTATCGGTCTAGCCAAGACTACACCCCTCTATCTAAGTTCACAAGCACCTCACAAAGATCCTAATTATGGAACTAAGGTGCTTTTCTTAGTAAGAGCTCTCCTAAATAATTCTAGAGCAAGGTCACACAAACCTATGCACTATTACTTTAGCAAAGCCAGGGAGCTCCTACACAATTCTAGTAAGCAAAAGCACAAAGCCACATATGCTCACTAGCAATGCTCAATAGCAAGGCAACTAATGTCAAACTAGAGAGCGCAAATTACTTAGCTATACAAACTAAGCAATATGACTAACAAGGTTACACAAACCAAATTAACCACGCAACGGGAGCTACTTTTATGCTACACATGCAAGAAGGTAACTAGCAAACTACACAAGCAAACAAGTTACAAGAGCAACTACACAAGCACAAGTATATGAATGTAAATACAAGCTTGTGAATCGAAAGCAAACCACCGAGAAGATGTACACAATGTTGACACGGCAAATTTTTTTCTGAGGTTCACTTGGTTGTCACCAAGCTAGTCCCCGTTGTGGCGATACACCCACTTGATGGATCACGAGCTAATTGACTATCAAGAGTCAAACCCTCAGCGGGTGTCGCACATCCACTCTCAAGATGGGGATCCTCCAAGCCACGAGCTTTACTAGAGTTGCTCTTCGCGATCCCCGCGGGGTGAGCACGATCCCCCTCACAAATCCTTCTCCGGAGCCACGCACAATCTCCACGCGTGCTTCAACGGAGTCGCAAGCCACCAAGACGTCTAGGAGGTGGCAACCTCCAAGAGTAACAAGCACCACCGGCTTGCAACTCGATCATCTAGTGCCACTTGATGCAATCCTCACGATGCAACGCACTAGAATCGCTCTCTCACTCGATCGGATGATCACTATCAAGCTCAAGTGAGTTAGAGGGCTCCCAAGCACACCAATACAAGCCACCAAGGCCTAAGGGAGCTCCACTGCCGGCTAAGGGCGGCCAATGGGCTATTTATAAGTCCCTCCACGAAAAAAGCTATTGTACCCCTTCACTGGGCACAACACGCAACGACCGGACGCGCTGCACCATGTAGAAAATTTCATGGGAAACAAAAGTCTCAATATGACCATCTCATGAAAATGACTAGAACCTGCTCAAAAGTGGACCACAAGTCAGGTCTCTATGCTGATTTCAGACTTAGAAAATTTTCTAAGTCCTGCACTGACATACAGTTTCGCTGTATCTCACTTTGGAGCCATGTAACTCGTAAACCATGGCGAACCAGTCCAAGCTCCAATTGACAAAGTTGTAGTACTCATGTAGCTCTACAACTTTGCTGTTACCACCTATCGCTAATTCGAGCCAGATTAGGAGTTATGAGGTCTCAAAATTCGTCTGTCAGTCGTCTCCTTTGATCTCGGATTCAGACTTCAGGGCGCCGTCATCGCCACGTCGTGGCCTACCGTGTCGAGCCATGGCCGCCATGTGTCGACCGTACGTCGGTGTGGACCCCAACAGTTAGCCAACATGAGCCGCATGAGCACCACGCCACCCTGTACTCCTCCCTCTGCCCTCCCATTCCCCTTGCTGAGCACGCCAAAGTGGAGAGCGAGCCTCTCAGTGCCGCCGAGAGCTCCGCCTTCGCCTTGCATGCCCACCAGCGAGCCCCAGCGCCCCACTGCACCCCCACATCTTCGTCTCCGTTCGCTCCACGCTGTCCACCCCCTAGCTGAGTTTGAGACGCAAGGTAGAGCCCGCATTTCGCGGTTAAGCCTAGCCGGCTCCGAGCTCCGCCATGGCGGTTCTCGCCATCGAGCTCGCAGCCGCGCTCCTCTCTTGCCCTTCTCTCCTCCTCTCTAGTGTCCAGAGTAGGTCAAGGTGTGGTGCACCTTAGGGCGTGACCCTACTCGCCGTGGTTACCTCGTCGTAGGTGAACGCCACCATGCCGCCGCCGTGTTTTCCGCCGCCGCGACCCCATGCATGTGGCCAGCCCTTCTAGGAGCCTCCCCGAGGACATAGATCGCCTCCTTAGATTCCGTAGGTCTCGGTGAAGCTAGTGCTGCCCTCACCCGCATCTTTACCAGCCGAACTACACCGGCGTACCGCCGCACGTTACCACCGTGCCACCATCGCCGACGACAAGCACCTACCCGTGCTCCCGCCGCTCTATTTTCACCACCGATCGACACGCCTGGAGGTGGAGAGCACGCTGGTATCCTCGGTTTCGCCGGTTGGCTCACCGGCGACGAGCTCACGCCGCCGCTCTTTCCCTCCCCTGCCACTGCCTCTCTGACGCGCGGGCCCCGTTGGTAGCGCCGTTGGGCGGGAGCCGGTCATGGCTAGGTAGGCTAAAGCGGGCCACCTATTAAGTGGGCCGCGCTGGCATACGCGGGCCGGCCCAGTAGTCAGTTTAGGATTATGATTTTGTATTTTCTTTATTTATTCCACAAATTTGGTTGCCATATTGTAAATTTCATATCTCCCATTTGGTAGATCCAATGGAGGTGATTCCAATTTTGTTAGGATCTGTGTGAAGTGTAGTATTTAGGAAAAATATAAAATGTATATGTGTGATTTCAATTCTGGAAGAATTAAATGGACCTTTGAAATATGTTTAAAAATAGATGCAAACTTGTTAATTTGATAACTTGAGTTCTAGTGCTCCAAAAATTATGAAAGTTGGTGGGTGTGCTATTTCATGTCTAAGCTAGCTCTGGTAAAAATTTGGATTCTATTGCTTAAGTAGTTTTCAAGTTATCTTGTTGTCATTTTATATTAGGAGATATTTGAATGAATTTTCATAATTTTTTGTACGTGCAATGCTCATGAAACTTTATGGAGAGTGTCCTGGTACCCTAAGGTTGCTAAGAAAAATATTGTTTCTGTTGTTTGACACTTTTCTTTATGATTTGTTAATTATGCAAAAATCAGTCTTTCTGGCTTGTGAATTTTGTGTAGAAAGTTTCTATGAATAACTTTGGTTTAAATTTTTATAGTAGCCTCCTAGTAGGGTATAGAGTCCCTTATAATTTTTGTATAATTTTTTGAGTAGTTTGCATATAAGTTTCATTTTCCACTTAATTAATTAATTAAATTAAGAAAGGGATTAAAATAAATGACTTGAGTGAACATACCTTACTTTCTGGTGGTTTCATATCATATGTGACCTAGTAGTGTCATTAGTTTGGTCACAAGGGTAGTTTGACATATGAGTAAATATTTAATTTTCACATTTCTAGGTTTTCTGGACAGCTGGTAGCATTTTTGGGTTTAGGCCTTGAAAAAGTTGTTTGCTGGGAATCTTGTGAATACCCAAGTGATAGTAAACTTGTTAAACTAGATTGTGTCAAAAATTGGTGGCATTTGGCCTAGTAGTTTAGGAGTTATAGTTGTTTGAAGTGACTGTCCAGAAATGACTACTCTCTGTTTGGAGAGGGCAGAGTTCTGAAACTTTGGGAATTTGACTAGGTAAACTTAGGAATCAAGTTTTGAGGTCTGAAAATGAATTGTAGAGCATGTTATAAGCTTTCCAGATTGTCTTGCATCATATCAATCGGATTTTTGGATCTCTAGTTATGGCTAGATTACTGATCTGCTGTCCAGATCTCTGTGTATTGTATTATGCTTCGGTTTGTGATAAGCTTAAGTAATGTTGTTCTTGTTGATTGTTAGGTGTTAGACCCTTAACTGAGAAAGAACAATTGTACATTAGGTTATGTAGATTAGGTAAGTACTTCTCTACCGGAGAAGAAATATGCACATATTATGAAGTAATTTGAATAGAGCACTAGTGTTGTTGTAGTTCCATTTCATTCCGAGCATGTTGCATTTCTTCTTATGCATCCATGAGATTTATTGTGCATTCATGCAATAGGTGTACCGGAGGGAGTGACACTCCTGAAATTCGAAGGAGCACTTTCGGAGGAGCAGGATCAGCCGACGGAGGCCGAGGTGCCAATCGGCGAAGGAGTTCCCGAAGAAAAGCTACCCGAGTGCCCTGACCATCGCCCTTCTTCTTTCCTGAAAGGCAAGCCCCGGTGCATGCTGACCCAATCTTTATATATCAAGCATTGGGTACTTTTACTTGTTTATTGCATTAAGTTGTAGGAGTTGAGTGAAAACACTTGTTACATTATATCTATCCTTGTCCAGATATCGCACTTGAATCCCAATTTAAGTTTAGGCACGTTTTTATGCTTAGCCCTGCTTAGCGCGGTATAAGTCGGATGATTTTCGGTCATCCATGAGATTTAGGTGAAGTGGGTCACGGTTGGCTATATTTGCTATCGTGAGAAATGAACCATGCTAAAAAATGAATTGAGACCGGGCGAGAGTTCGATAGTGCAGCCGCAAGACACTTAACGTCTTGGGTGCAAAGATATGCCCGTCTGAGTCGTTTAAGGACCGATCGATGTACGTCTTTGAGTCATGTTGAACACAGTCTAACATTTAGTTGGCCGGATAAGCTGTTCCGACCACGAAGCCGAGTAATACGGTTCAGGCCGGGAATCGAAGGATAGGTCGCATCTTGGAGGAAGTAAGGATGTGCTTGGAGACATTGGCGTGAGACCAAGGGGGGTTAGAGTCCCTATCACTTGACAGAGTGTTTCCCTTAGGGATGCGGCATCAGTCGAACCCGCGCTTTCCTAAACTGTACCAAAGGTGACTTGTGCGACCCTGCCGAGGGCTCTGCACGGTTTGTGTTAGAAATACCCCTCCAGCTGGATAGGAACTCGATTCGAATCGTCGTCGCTCCCGGTTAGTGAGCACTTGACTTGAGCAGCGGCAACGTAGATCTCATTAATTGAACAGATGGTTAATTTGATGATGAAGTACAAGTTGCCTCAATTTATACCTGCTATGGTTATTATGGGTTGCTTAATCATCACATGATTGTTTAGCACAGGTGATAAGATAGCTGACAGGTTAATGCTAAAAATAACTGCTAGTACAGGTTAAAAGAGTTATTAATACTGATGCTTTTTCGCAAAACATGATGTCAGCCAGCTCCACTTTAAGAAAGCCTTGCATGATCTTTGGTGTCTTTTATTTTCCATTTCGATGGGTAAGTCTAGCTGAGTACATTCTCGTACTCAGGGTTTATTCCCTCCTGTTGCAGATGACATGCTATATCAGGGCTTCTGCAAGAATTGCCTCCACCCGGCGGATGATGAGGACTAGATCACTCGGGTGTGATCGTCTTTTAGTTTACTTCTCTTAATGCTTTTTGTGGGATGTTGATCTATAAGACTAGTAGTAGTATTCGAACTAAGTATGTGTGTATGCTTCCGCTACTTTATAAACTTGGTTTGTAATAATTGCGACTCCGTGATGTTGTAAGTTTATTTCCGAACTGCTTGTGAAATGTAACGTGTGATGCGTTGATGTTGAATGATGTGATCTTGGTTGTAAGAAAGTTGGTTTGAAATCCTTCGTGGTTTCGATTGACTACCGGGATTATATGGACTCAAGTTCGAAAATTTGAGCATTTCGGCGCTTGTTTTGTACTTGTGCTCTTATAATTTGGTCGGTTCTGTTACACGGTGCACCCGGGCACCATGCCCATGTATAAAGAAACTACCTATGTTCCTACGGGACTCCGACCCTACGGATCGACAAGCATAGGACATGGGCAAACCCGAAGGAACGATGAACCGCCACCTCAACTTAGCTCTACTTCTAATCATACAAGTTGTATGAAAGGTTAAACATAAAGTTCTACATGTTAAGATCATAACACACAAACTATATGCTAGTTCATATGTCAAGATTATAACATGAAAACTATACACTAGTTGAATAGCATAACTATGATAAAATGAGAACAAGACTTTGGAAGAACTATTGTATTATTCATACCCAAGATCCTTTATTCCAAGGAGCCAAGTTCTCCAAGGTAGCTCTTGCCTTGCTCACAAAAAGACTACTAAAATGTAAAAGAGTACAGGAGGCGGTTTCAGCGCTAATAAAATAGGAAGCCGCCATGAACCTCCGTAGCATGCCACCATGCAACTGCTAGCCTGCTCCGCTCACCACCGCCTTGCTCTGGTTGGGCTTCTGGCTGGCCTAGGTTGCTTCCTCGGTGGTGCTCGGCCCATGTTTGGCGTGTAGGTGGGCTTTATCCTTTTATTCCTTTGCGCATTTTTGCATTACGCTTTTCGAATTGCGCCTTTTGTCTGGTTTTCCACTTGTATTCAAATATATGTGCCGCAAAACATATTTCTTCCTATACAAGTGGAACTAGATCAATAGTAAAAGCATATGTGTCAAAAGTTTGTTTATTTCTCCCATTTTGGATATTAATTGGCGGTCGGATTTGTTTGTTATGGACCGCCAACAAACCAAAGTTGTAGATCTTGATGAGAACTACAACATTACAATTGAAAACTTTTTTGTTTGAATTCATTTAGGGTATCAAATGCTCATTTCAAATTGGATGAAGATAATAAGTGGACAATGAATATCTCGTGTGGGCACAAGTGATTTATAAGTGGTTGAGTCGTTAGAGGAGATATACGATCGATCTGTAGATCGGGGTTCAATCCCCTGCTGCGGCATAGTGCCCGTTTTCTAATGAAAATCAAAGACTGTTTTCCAATGGCTCCTAGAAATTCGATTTGCAGAGGCGGCAGGAAAACCATCTAAAATAGAAAAAGTAGAGGCGGTTGGGCAGCCACCTTTATACAAATACTCCTAGTAGTAGTGTTTGTGCGGTAGCCCCTGTAGCTAAACCCATACTGAGGAGAAGGTACAACTAGATTAACGAGAGATTATGTTACTGCAAAGAGAAAAATTAATGAGTGTAGTGTGGGGAGTCGGAGTTGCCACTTGAGGTTGGACTATAGTGCTGGTTGCACCAGTACAAAAATAATTTTCACTAGCGGCGCTTTATGAATTTGCACTAGGCAATTTTGTGAATTGGCAGCGTGAAAGACCATTGTAAATGGTGACGTTCAGCTACCAAACAGCTTGAGAACCACAAGTGTAAATCCATTGTGGCGGTGGGCTTAGTGTTGTTGCTAGTGTAAATCAATTATATTGACAACATGCTTACATAAACCGTCCATGTAAATGAATTTACAGATTTCACAAATCAGGCCAAAAATAGCAATTCTTGTTAACCTCAGGAGAAGCCCACTTGCCACCCCGGCGGGCCGTACGTCACAAGTCACTTGGTTTTTTTCGTGAAATACACGCACGTGTGGCCACAGCGCCAGTCTCGCGCTTAACTTGCTTACCACTTGCTCCCTCCGTCCCATAAAAAGAGTCATTCTTGCTTCTTAAAAATCAACAGCTTTTAACTTTGACCAAATATATTTAACAAAATATTAATATTTATGGTACATAATTAGTATCATTAGGTAGATCTTTTAATATACTTTCATAATAAATTTATTTAAAGATATAAATGTTGCACGCATTTTCTACAAACATAGTCAAAGTTGAGAAAGTTTGACCAGCACGCTTCCCACGGCGACTCTTTTTATGGGACGGAGTAGTATCCTCAGAGTCATTTGTATTGAATATTGTGCGCGAGACTGACCAAGGCCGCGTTCACTTCCTACAGGAACCCAAAATATTTCCTCTTCCACCCATCACATCAAATCTTTAAACGCATGTATGAAACATTAAATGTAGGTAAAAAAAAACTAATTGCATAGTTTGTCTGTAAAGTTCGAGACGAATCTTTTGAGTCTAATTAATCCATGGTTGGACAAATTTTACCAAATAACAACGAAAAGTGCTACAGTAACTTTTCACCCCAACTTTTTCATCTAAACACACCCAAGTTGATCTTTTCACTAAATCTTAGGACCTATGACGACCTGTTATCATCATAAATAGAACTAGCCAGGGCCCGCGCTTCGCGCGGGTTGGACTGTTCATACCAGGTCAGAGCTAATGTCCACGTGTACTGTTCATACCGGGTCAGAGCTAATGTTCACGTGTTTTACTATGGACAATACTGTTTTTACTGTTCATATGGGTACTGTTGCAAACGGGCTCGAAATCACTTGATAATTTAAAGGTCTTTATAGATTTGATCTTTTTGTTTTTTTGAAGTTTTCAAGTTACCTCACATGGACAAAAATTGTAATGAATATTTGAGACCACAAACGAATTCAAATGAGAAAAATAGAGTTTTGGATCTTGTCGAGTATTACAACTTTGGTTTATGCCATTTCTCCATGTGTTGTAACTTGAAAACTTAAAAAAATCGAAATTCAAAACCTGAAAACAATATAATTTTTGAAAGAGAAATTTTACAATAGTTAAAAAAAATAAGAGCCATCCATTAAGCTAGATCCGACGGTGCAAAAATAGGAGGTACTAACGTGAAAATCCTAGGAGGTACCAAATAGGTGGGGATAGTACCAATTTAGATAGGAGCAAGTATCAAAATACGTAAAGCTAAGTTTATTTATTTTGGTTATGGGTACATTTAAGGCTGGATAACGAGCCAGCTCGGCTCGGCTCGTTATCTTAACGAGCCAGAAAGCCAGCTTGGCTCGGCTCGTTAAAAGCTCGAGCTGGCTTGTCACGAGCCAGTTATAAAAAAATATACAAAATTTAATATTTACATTTATCAAAAGTTTAAAAATAGTAATAATACAAAAATAATATATCCAATAGTCTTAAATTGAATAAAATATTCATATGAGCTAACATATCAACCATTTGCAGAGTGCAAGACATGAAGTAATACAAACATAATATAAGTTTTGATGACTTTTTCCCAAAAACTATAGCTCGTTTGGCTCGCGAGGTAGCTCGAGTTGGCTCGTTATAGCTAACGAGCTAAAATCTTGGCTCGGCTCGGCTCGTTATGATAACGAGCCGAGCCGAGTTAGCTACGAGCCGAACGAGCTAACGAGCTTCGAGTTTTTCGTCCAGCCTTAGGTACAATGGTAAATGGTAATTCTAGCATCTTCCTTGAAGAGCAAAAATGGCTCGTCGCTCCCATCTCAGTCCGCTTTCCTTCTCCCCTTTGCCGGAAGCTCGTCGCGGCTCGCTGACGGCCGCCGGCGCAACCACTATCGCGGCGACCTCGCACGTGGAGAGCTGCTAGCACCGGATGTGTGTACTGGACGAGGCGCCCTGACCCTCGGTGCGGTCACCTCTCTCACTCCGAGATCTCAGCAGAGAAGTGGAACACGGACAGCATACCGGTTGCGCGCCGCCATGCGCCCACCAAGTTCGCCCGCCCCCTCATCCTCAGCCTGTCTCCTAACCATTTCGAACGAGTTTCCTGGGATGATTCCCCATCGCTGGCGCCTAGGCCTGCAAAGGCCTCCTGACCACCGGTGCTCCCTGGTGTGAGCAGCATAGACACACGCGTTGGCACTCGCGTGGTGGCGCAGCAGGCGCCACAGCACCAAGGCATCCCGGGCGGTGACGGATGTCGTCAGGTCGGCCTCCACCATGGACCCGACCCTTCCAGCCCCAGCAAGCTTCTTAGGCTTGTTTTCTAATACTGATTCATCGAGGTATGGAATAGACTGTCTGAATCATTTGATTTGAACACTGCATTCAAGCGAACTAAGGTCTGAAGTTATCAATGCCTCCTTGACCATGGACATCAACACAGGATGCTCGAGTACTTCGCTGCGGGATCGAGGGAGAGGAGCGCAAAACTGAGTGGCGGGGCCGTGGCTCCTAAGGCTTAGTGGTACTTACGGCGGGGTCAGCACTCGGCAGCACCCTCGCTTATGGGCTGAGCGAAACATGTCGCAGAGTGACGAGAGGGGCACGTTAGTTTGAGAAGGGCAGAAACCTCAATTACCAAAATACCCTCTATAATACAAATTATATTTAATAAATAGTCTTTCTCAGTTAATTACTTAGAAAATATAAAAGATGAAAGTACCTAGAGATACTAATGGTACTTTCCCAACCATTGTAAAATATCTCTTTTTGAAAACTATAAAGCCATAGATCTTTTAAACTACTAAATTTTTGTTTAGTTCATTTCTCCATCTGATGTTTTATTTGAAAAATTCAAAAATTAATTTATATATATTTTTTTTGTAATTGCGGCAGGTCAAGAAAACCGCCATTGTGAACATATATACACTGGGCGGTTTTCTTAATATGCCGTCAGTATAAATTCAAGATTTACACTAGAGATCCTTTAAACCAACCTCAGTATTGATGAATTTACATTGACGATTGTCTTAAGTCTACCGCCAGTGTATATAGAAAATTTGTACTAGAGGTAATATTGGGAAATCGGTCACTAGAGATGTATCTCCATGGGTGGGTTATAGCCATCGACCCACAGTTCTATTGCTATTGGCATCTGCTTCTTATGAACCGCTATTGGAAACAAATCTCTCACGTCAACAAAAACATTTCTGTGTTAGATTTTCTCGGGTTGCCGGGTAGTTTAGAACAACAGTGGATCATGTGGGCGTGTGTTTGTGTTTCTCTAACTGGATGTATATCAAGTCGAATGGTCGTTCCTTTAGATATGGATACGACTTGCCATCTTACTAGGTGTTGTCGTAGTAATGACGAACATGAAGGATGACAAAGGTATTGATGGATCTTGATATACTGATCGAACATAAGAATACATGAAACAACAATGAATGATGATCGATTAATTTTTTAGCTAGAAAAGAGTAATGACGCACCGAATCAACGCTGTATCCAACATCCAAAGTTGCATATCCATATAGAGCATGTGCATTGAATAAATCCACCCGGGTAGGCTAAAATCTATGACTACTTCACATAGATGGCGCTCTCACAATTTCAGGTTTGTTTCTCCATATCCAAAGTGAGAAGAGACATTAAGTTTTTGCTAGAAATGAGTAGTGCTTACCACACAGTTGTGTGAAAGGCCGCAAGGCTAGGCCAACCCCTGTTGCTAGGAAAGAGTAATAGCGACTGATGAGCCATTAATTTTTTGTTAGAAAAGAGTAACGATGCACCAAATCAATGCTGTATATATCCAACTTCTGAAGTTGCATATCCATATAGAGCATGCATTGAAATAAAACACACCAGGTTAGCCTAAAATCTATAACTATTCCATATAGATGGCTTCTCATAATTTAGGTTTGTTTCTCCATATCAAAAGTGAGAAGTCATTAAGTTTCTCTGCTACAAATGAGTAGTGCCCACCAGACTTGAATAAGGCCACAAGGCTATTCCAACTCTATAAGTAGTATCCTTAGTTATGGGGCTTTTGGTACGTAGCACCACCAGCACTCCTCCATAATCATGTCGTTCTACAAGAAACTAGCAATCGTTGGCTTTGTCTTGACCTTGCTCCTTGTGTCACGCTGTATGTATAGAGATTATTTCGTATAAGTTTCCAACAAAAGTTAAATTAATACGAGACACACTAGCTTGTTAAGTGTTGCTGGTCAGTTGGTGAATATATAATATGTCTATATGTACTAGCGTTTGCTAACAGTACGGCATTTTTTTTTTTATATGATTTTCAGCCATGGAGGCGGCTGCAAAAATGTGCGATTCGAGAGTGGACAGACTCGTGTGCGGTGGATCAACCAAAGTCCAACAGATCCCAAAACAGACACGGCATGCAATCAATCGTGCAAGGACATTGGCTACATGGGTGGCGGCTATTGCGACATGCACATCGTGCCTAAAACATATAGATGTATATGTCGCAAGCCGTGGTGCAGCGGAGCAAACACTGGCGCGCGCCAGCAACCCAGCCTGCGCCGGAGACGCAAAGCAGCGGACGCCGGAGACATGATGAGCCGGACGATGGCCGAGAGCGTTTCAAGTGATAGAGTGATGCCTGATATTTAGAACCCACCATATATATAGAGAAATAAAATCAAAAACATGCATTTGATCGTTGTTATGCACATCTGTAATCTGAGTTAATCAATGAACTAGCAACAGTTAGTTGTAGTCATTCGTCATGCATCAGGCCATTGATTAGATGGAGTCAATTGGATAAAAGAA
>CM036185.1:65316919-65682443 GCA_020631735.1 Saccharum officinarum
GGCGTTAGACTGTCCGCACTCATGGACCTCTATATTCATTTCTCTATACGTCATAGTCAGCAAGATTTTCTCATCTATACTCAATTCTCCCGCACTCATCCATCCTCTATATCATCCTCTATCAACTCTATCCACTGTGGGACCCACTTATCACTTTATCTAAATATATTCATGTGTGATCTAGTTTTGAAGGATTTATTGAAACGAATTTAATGGTGAAATCGAAATTTAATTTGGATTTTTGATTTGTGAGTTATAGCATTTTTTTATTTAGCTAGTGGGGGTCGCCAGTATAGAGTATAGAGTAAGCACAGTACACTCTACGGCACACATGAGTCAAGCGGGGCGTTTTACATCATCGGCGAAGTAGCCAAGTAGGTGATCGTTTGGCAGGGTTCCGTCATTGCACGTGGGAAAAGGGAAAAAAAGTCTGATTTGAGAGTTAAATTTTAACGTTCATGAACTAAACAGGTCTGAATAATTCAGTTTAATTCCCATCACATCAATGTTGTGGCAAATACATTGAGTACTAAATATAGACTAATTGCATGCATGTCGGCACAAATTAGGAGTAATTTACGAGACGAATCTATTAAGTCTAATTAGTCCAAAATTGAAAACTTTTTATCAAATAAGACGAAAGTGCTACAGTGTTGGTTAAACTAACACCTCTAACCAAACAGGCCCTTAGGCTTTGTTAGTTCTACGGCCTCGTGTCACATCGCATGTTCCGTGGACGTAAACTGTGAGATAAATTTATTAAGACTAATTAATTCGTTATTAGCATATGTTTACTGTAGCACGACGTTATCTAATCATGAACTAATTAGGCTTAAAAAATTTATCTCGTAAAATACACGTAATCTATGTAATTAATTATTTTTTAGTCTACATACTTATGCATGTATTAAACGTCCAATGTGATATGGTGTAAAGTTTTGGGGAAGGAACTAAACAAGACCTTATATTATGTGGGGAAAAAAGCCTGACTTGTTTCGAATTGTTAAACTTGTCTAATTTTGGTAAACATGTACTCAGTAAAACTATACTAAGGTCAGTCTCAGTAGAGGTTTCATGATCCAGTTACCAACACACTCATATTTTAGAAACATATGATTATCAAGTAACCCTTCCTCCTCCCAACCCCCGAGCGCCCAGCCCTAAGTCTGGGCATATTACCCGCTACCCGATACCGAACCCGAAAACTCGAACCCGCAGTACCCGAAGTCTAGTTCGGATAGTGAATGTTATTACCCGAATTTTTTTGGGTAATTCGGGTAGCAACACCCTGTACCGAACTACCCATACTAGTGTCGCTTGGGTGCCTGCACGACTGCACTCGAGACTTGGAGTCCAGAGTCCAGTTCAAAAGGCAAGTAGCAAGTTCCCATGTAGCCAATTAATTCAACATTCAATGGAGAACGAACGAATTGACTCCTGATCTCCTGGCCTTGAAGGCTTGAACTTTTGAATTGTGCTTTGGGATCTTGTTAGTAGTCAATGTGTCGTGGTTTGCACTTGCATCTGAATGTTGCATTTGCACAAGACTAGTAAGTACTAAGTAAGTATCATGTATGTCAGATATGAGATGTGACAATGTTTGTGATGACCTGCTGAAGGGTCGAGATGGCGGACTAGAGGGGGGATGAATAGTCCTTTCTAAAAATAAACGTGTCGGCAAACCGAAACAAATGCAGAATTAAAACTATCGGTCTAGCCAAGACTACACCCTCTATCTAAGTTCACAAGCACCTCACAAAGATCCTAATTATGGAACTAAGGTGCTTTTCTTAGTAAGAGCTCTCCTAAATAATTCTAGAGCAAGGTCACACAAACCTATGCACTATTACTTTAGCAAAGCCAGGGAGCTCCTACACAATTCTAGTAAGCAAAAGCACAAAGCCACATATGCTCACTAGCAATGCTCAATAGCAAGGCAACTAATGTCAAACTAGAGAGCGCAAATTACTTAGCTATACAAACTAAGCAATATGACTAACAAGGTTACACAAACCAAATTAACCACGCAACGGGAGCTACTTTTATGCTACACATGCAAGAAGGTAACTAGCAAACTACACAAGCAAACAAGTTACAAGAGCAACTACACAAGCACAAGTATATGAATGTAAATACAAGCTTGTGAATCGAAAGCAAACCACCGAGAAGATGTACACAATGTTGACACGGCAAATTTTTTTCTGAGGTTCACTTGGTTGTCACCAAGCTAGTCCCGTTGTGGCGATACACCCACTTGATGGATCACGAGCTAATTGACTATCAAGAGTCAAACCCTCAGCGGGTGTCGCACATCCACTCTCAAGATGGGGATCCTCCAAGCCACGAGCTTTACTAGAGTTGCTCTTCGCGATCCCCGCGGGGTGAGCACGATCCCCCTCACAAATCCTTCTCCGGAGCCACGCACAATCTCCACGCGTGCTTCAACGGAGTCGCAAGCCACCAAGACGTCTAGGAGGTGGCAACCTCCAAGAGTAACAAGCACCACCGGCTTGCAACTCGATCATCTAGTGCCACTTGATGCAATCCTCACGATGCAACGCACTAGAATCGCTCTCTCACTCGATCGGATGATCACTATCAAGCTCAAGTGAGTTAGAGGGCTCCCAAGCACACCAATACAAGCCACCAAGGCCTAAGGGAGCTCCACTGCCGGCTAAGGGCGGCCAATGGGCTATTTATAAGTCCCTCCACGAAAAAAGCTATTGTACCCCTTCACTGGGCACAACACGCAACGACCGGACGCGCTGCACCATGTAGAAAATTTCATGGGAAACAAAAGTCTCAATATGACCATCTCATGAAAATGACTAGAACCTGCTCAAAAGTGGACCACAAGTCAGGTCTCTATGCTGATTTCAGACTTAGAAAATTTTCTAAGTCCTGCACTGACATACAGTTTCGCTGTATCTCACTTTGGAGCCATGTAACTCGTAAACCATGGCGAACCAGTCCAAGCTCCAATTGACAAAGTTGTAGTACTCATGTAGCTCTACAACTTTGCTGTTACCACCTATCGCTAATTCGAGCCAGATTAGGAGTTATGAGGTCTCAAAATTCGTCTGTCAGTCGTCTCCTTTGATCTCGGATTCAGACTTCAGGGCGCCGTCATCGCCACGTCGTGGCCTACCGTGTCGAGCCATGGCCGCCATGTGTCGACCGTACGTCGGTGTGGACCCCAACAGTTAGCCAACATGAGCCGCATGAGCACCACGCCACCCTGTACTCCTCCCTCTGCCCTCCCATTCCCCTTGCTGAGCACGCCAAAGTGGAGAGCGAGCCTCTCAGTGCCGCCGAGAGCTCCGCCTTCGCCTTGCATGCCACCAGCGAGCCCCAGCGCCCCACTGCACCCCCACATCTTCGTCTCCGTTCGCTCCACGCTGTCCACCCCCTAGCTGAGTTTGAGACGCAAGGTAGAGCCCGCATTTCGCGGTTAAGCCTAGCCGGCTCCGAGCTCCGCCATGGCGGTTCTCGCCATCGAGCTCGCAGCCGCGCTCCTCTCTTGCCCTTCTCTCCTCCTCTCTAGTGTCCAGAGTAGGTCAAGGTGTGGTGCACCTTAGGGCGTGACCCTACTCGCCGTGGTTACCTCGTCGTAGGTGAACGCCACCATGCCGCCGCCGTGTTTTCCGCCGCGCGACCCCATGCATGTGGCCAGCCCTTCTAGGAGCCTCCCCGAGGACATAGATCGCCTCCTTAGATTCCGTAGGTCTCGGTGAAGCTAGTGCTGCCCTCACCCGCATCTTTACCAGCCGAACTACACCGGCGTACCGCCGCACGTTACCACCGTGCCACCATCGCCGACGACAAGCACCTACCCGTGCTCCCGCCGCTCTATTTTCACCACCGATCGACACGCCTGGAGGTGGAGAGCACGCTGGTATCCTCGGTTTCGCCGGTTGGCTCACCGGCGACGAGCTCACGCCGCCGCTCTTTCCCTCCCCTGCCACTGCCTCTCTGACGCGCGGGCCCGTTGGTAGCGCCGTTGGGCGGGAGCCGGTCATGGCTAGGTAGGCTAAAGCGGGCCACCTATTAAGTGGGCCGCGCTGGCATACGCGGGCCGGCCCAGTAGTCAGTTTAGGATTATGATTTTGTATTTTCTTTATTTATTCCACAAATTTGGTTGCCATATTGTAAATTTCATATCTCCCATTTGGTAGATCCAATGGAGGTGATTCCAATTTTGTTAGGATCTGTGTGAAGTGTAGTATTTAGGAAAAATATAAAATGTATATGTGTGATTTCAATTCTGGAAGAATTAAATGGACCTTTGAAATATGTTTAAAAATAGATGCAAACTTGTTAATTTGATAACTTGAGTTCTAGTGCTCCAAAAATTATGAAAGTTGGTGGGTGTGCTATTTCATGTCTAAGCTAGCTCTGGTAAAAATTTGGATGCTATTGCTTAAGTAGTTTTCAAGTTATCTTGTTGTCATTTTATATTAGGAGATATTTGAATGAATTTTCATAATTTTTTGTACGTGCAATGCTCATGAAACTTTATGGAGAGTGTCCTGGTACCCTAAGGTTGCTAAGAAAAATATTGTTTCTGTTGTTTGACACTTTTCTTTATGATTTGTTAATTATGCAAAAATCAGTCTTTCTGGCTTGTGAATTTTGTGTAGAAAGTTTCTATGAATAACTTTGGTTTAAATTTTTATAGTAGCCTCCTAGTAGGGTATAGAGTCCCTTATAATTTTTGTATAATTTTTTGAGTAGTTTGCATATAAGTTTCATTTTCCACTTAATTAATTAATTAAATTAAGAAAGGGATTAAAATAAATGACTTGAGTGAACATACCTTACTTTCTGGTGGTTTCATATCATATGTGACCTAGTAGTGTCATTAGTTTGGTCACAAGGGTAGTTTGACATATGAGTAAATATTTAATTTTCACATTTCTAGGTTTTCTGGACAGCTGGTAGCATTTTTGGGTTTAGGCCTTGAAAAAGTTGTTTGCTGGGAATCTTGTGAATACCCAAGTGATAGTAAACTTGTTAAACTAGATTGTGTCAAAAATTGGTGGCATTTGGCCTAGTAGTTTAGGAGTTATAGTTGTTTGAAGTGACTGTCCAGAAATGACTACTCTCTGTTTGGAGAGGGCAGAGTTCTGAAACTTTGGGAATTTGACTAGGTAAACTTAGGAATCAAGTTTTGAGGTCTGAAAATGAATTGTAGAGCATGTTATAAGCTTTCCAGATTGTCTTGCATCATATCAATCGGATTTTTGGATCTCTAGTTATGGCTAGATTACTGATCTGCTGTCCAGATCTCTGTGTATTGTATTATGCTTCGGTTTGTGATAAGCTTAAGTAATGTTGTTCTTGTTGATTGTTAGGTGTTAGACCCTTAACTGAGAAAGAACAATTGTACATTAGGTTATGTAGATTAGGTAAGTACTTCTCTACCGGAGAAGAAATATGCACATATTATGAAGTAATTTGAATAGAGCACTAGTGTTGTTGTAGTTCCATTTCATTCCGAGCATGTTGCATTTCTTCTTATGCATCCATGAGATTTATTGTGCATTCATGCAATAGGTGTACCGGAGGGAGTGACACTCCTGAAATTCGAAGGAGCACTTTCGGAGGAGCAGGATCAGCCGACGGAGGCCGAGGTGCCAATCGGCGAAGGAGTTCCCGAAGAAAAGCTACCCGAGTGCCCTGACCATCGCCCTTCTTCTTTCCTGAAAGGCAAGCCCCGGTGCATGCTGACCCAATCTTTATATATCAAGCATTGGGTACTTTTACTTGTTTATTGCATTAAGTTGTAGGAGTTGAGTGAAAACACTTGTTACATTATATCTATCCTTGTCCAGATATCGCACTTGAATCCCAATTTAAGTTTAGGCACGTTTTTATGCTTAGCCCTGCTTAGCGCGGTATAAGTCGGATGATTTTCGGTCATCCATGAGATTTAGGTGAAGTGGGTCACGGTTGGCTATATTTGCTATCGTGAGAAATGAACCATGCTAAAAAATGAATTGAGACCGGGCGAGAGTTCGATAGTGCAGCCGCAAGACACTTAACGTCTTGGGTGCAAAGATATGCCCGTCTGAGTCGTTTAAGGACCGATCGATGTACGTCTTTGAGTCATGTTGAACACAGTCTAACATTTAGTTGGCCGGATAAGCTGTTCCGACCACGAAGCCGAGTAATACGGTTCAGGCCGGGAATCGAAGGATAGGTCGCATCTTGGAGGAAGTAAGGATGTGCTTGGAGACATTGGCGTGAGACCAAGGGGGGTTAGAGTCCCTATCACTTGACAGAGTGTTTCCCTTAGGGATGCGGCATCAGTCGAACCCGCGCTTTCCTAAACTGTACCAAAGGTGACTTGTGCGACCCTGCCGAGGGCTCTGCACGGTTTGTGTTAGAAATACCCCTCCAGCTGGATAGGAACTCGATTCGAATCGTCGTCGCTCCCGGTTAGTGAGCACTTGACTTGAGCAGCGGCAACGTAGATCTCATTAATTGAACAGATGGTTAATTTGATGATGAAGTACAAGTTGCCTCAATTTATACCTGCTATGGTTATTATGGGTTGCTTAATCATCACATGATTGTTTAGCACAGGTGATAAGATAGCTGACAGGTTAATGCTAAAAATAACTGCTAGTACAGGTTAAAAGAGTTATTAATACTGATGCTTTTTCGCAAAACATGATGTCAGCCAGCTCCACTTTAAGAAAGCCTTGCATGATCTTTGGTGTCTTTTATTTTCCATTTCGATGGGTAAGTCTAGCTGAGTACATTCTCGTACTCAGGGTTTATTCCCTCCTGTTGCAGATGACATGCTATATCAGGGCTTCTGCAAGAATTGCCTCCACCCGGCGGATGATGAGGACTAGATCACTCGGGTGTGATCGTCTTTTAGTTTACTTCTCTTAATGCTTTTTGTGGGATGTTGATCTATAAGACTAGTAGTAGTATTCGAACTAAGTATGTGTGTATGCTTCCGCTACTTTATAAACTTGGTTTGTAATAATTGCGACTCCGTGATGTTGTAAGTTTATTTCCGAACTGCTTGTGAAATGTAACGTGTGATGCGTTGATGTTGAATGATGTGATCTTGGTTGTAAGAAAGTTGGTTTGAAATCCTTCGTGGTTTCGATTGACTACCGGGATTATATGGACTCAAGTTCGAAAATTTGAGCATTTCGGCGCTTGTTTTGTACTTGTGCTCTTATAATTTGGTCGGTTCTGTTACACGGTGCACCCGGGCACCATGCCCATGTATAAAGAAACTACCTATGTTCCTACGGGACTCCGACCCTACGGATCGACAAGCATAGGACATGGGCAAACCCGAAGGAACGATGAACCGCCACCTCAACTTAGCTCTACTTCTAATCATACAAGTTGTATGAAAGGTTAAACATAAAGTTCTACATGTTAAGATCATAACACACAAACTATATGCTAGTTCATATGTCAAGATTATAACATGAAAACTATACACTAGTTGAATAGCATAACTATGATAAAATGAGAACAAGACTTTGGAAGAACTATTGTATTATTCATACCCAAGATCCTTTATTCCAAGGAGCCAAGTTCTCCAAGGTAGCTCTTGCCTTGCTCACAAAAAGACTACTAAAATGTAAAAGAGTACAGGAGGCGGTTTCAGCGCTAATAAAATAGGAAGCCGCCATGAACCTCCGTAGCATGCCACCATGCAACTGCTAGCCTGCTCCGCTCACCACCGCCTTGCTCTGGTTGGGCTTCTGGCTGGCCTAGGTTGCTTCCTCGGTGGTGCTCGGCCCATGTTTGGCGTGTAGGTGGGCTTTATCCTTTTATTCCTTTGCGCATTTTTGCATTACGCTTTTCGAATTGCGCCTTTTGTCTGGTTTTCCACTTGTATTCAAATATATGTGCCGCAAAACATATTTCTTCCTATACAAGTGGAACTAGATCAATAGTAAAAGCATATGTGTCAAAAGTTTGTTTATTTCTCCCATTTTGGATATTAATTGGCGGTCGGATTTGTTTGTTATGGACCGCCAACAAACCAAAGTTGTAGATCTTGATGAGAACTACAACATTACAATTGAAAACTTTTTTGTTTGAATTCATTTAGGGTATCAAATGCTCATTTCAAATTGGATGAAGATAATAAGTGGACAATGAATATCTCGTGTGGGCACAAGTGATTTATAAGTGGTTGAGTCGTTAGAGGAGATATACGATCGATCTGTAGATCGGGGTTCAATCCCCTGCTGCGGCATAGTGCCCGTTTTCTAATGAAAATCAAAGACTGTTTTCCAATGGCTCCTAGAAATTCGATTTGCAGAGGCGGCAGGAAAACCATCTAAAATAGAAAAAGTAGAGGCGGTTGGGCAGCCACCTTTATACAAATACTCCTAGTAGTAGTGTTTGTGCGGTAGCCCCTGTAGCTAAACCCATACTGAGGAGAAGGTACAACTAGATTAACGAGAGATTATGTTACTGCAAAGAGAAAAATTAATGAGTGTAGTGTGGGGAGTCGGAGTTGCCACTTGAGGTTGGACTATAGTGCTGGTTGCACCAGTACAAAAATAATTTTCACTAGCGGCGCTTTTATGAATTTGCACTAGGCAATTTTGTGAATTGGCAGCGTGAAAGACCATTGTAAATGGTGACGTTCAGCTACCAAACAGCTTGAGAACCACAAGTGTAAATCCATTGTGGCGGTGGGCTTAGTGTTGTTGCTAGTGTAAATCAATTATATTGACAACATGCTTACATAAACCGTCCATGTAAATGAATTTACAGATTTCACAAATCAGGCCAAAAATAGCAATTCTTGTTAACCTCAGGAGAAGCCCACTTGCCACCCCGGCGGGCCGTACGTCACAAGTCACTTGGTTTTTTTCGTGAAATACACGCACGTGTGGCCACAGCGCCAGTCTCGCGCTTAACTTGCTTACCACTTGCTCCCTCCGTCCCATAAAAAGAGTCATTCTTGCTTCTTAAAAATCAACAGCTTTTAACTTTGACCAAATATATTTAACAAAATATTAATATTTATGGTACATAATTAGTATCATTAGGTAGATCTTTTAATATACTTTCATAATAAATTTATTTAAAGATATAAATGTTGCACGCATTTTCTACAAACATAGTCAAAGTTGAGAAAGTTTGACCAGCACGCTTCCCACGGCGACTCTTTTTATGGGACGGAGTAGTATCCTCAGAGTCATTTGTATTGAATATTGTGCGCGAGACTGACCAAGGCCGCGTTCACTTCCTACAGGAACCCAAAATATTTCCTCTTCCACCCATCACATCAAATCTTTAAACGCATGTATGAAACATTAAATGTAGGTAAAAAAAAACTAATTGCATAGTTTGTCTGTAAAGTTCGAGACGAATCTTTTGAGTCTAATTAATCCATGGTTGGACAAATTTTACCAAATAACAACGAAAAGTGCTACAGTAACTTTTCACCCCAACTTTTTCATCTAAACACACCCCAAGTTGATCTTTTCACTAAATCTTAGGACCTATGACGACCTGTTATCATCATAAATAGAACTAGCCAGGGCCCGCGCTTCGCGCGGGTTGGACTGTTCATACCAGGTCAGAGCTAATGTCCACGTGTACTGTTCATACCGGGTCAGAGCTAATGTTCACGTGTTTTACTATGGACAATACTGTTTTTACTGTTCATATGGGTACTGTTGCAAACGGGCTCGAAATCACTTGATAATTTAAAGGTCTTTATAGATTTGATCTTTTTGTTTTTTTGAAGTTTTCAAGTTACCTCACATGGACAAAAATTGTAATGAATATTTGAGACCACAAACGAATTCAAATGAGAAAAATAGAGTTTTGGATCTTGTCGAGTATTACAACTTTGGTTTATGCCATTTCTCCATGTGTTGTAACTTGAAAACTTAAAAAAATCGAAATTCAAAACCTGAAAACAATATAATTTTTGAAAGAGAAATTTTACAATAGTTAAAAAAAATAAGAGCCATCCATTAAGCTAGATCCGACGGTGCAAAAATAGGAGGTACTAACGTGAAAATCCTAGGAGGTACCAAATAGGTGGGGATAGTACCAATTTAGATAGGAGCAAGTATCAAAATACGTAAAGCTAAGTTTATTTATTTTTGGTTATGGGTACATTTAAGGCTGGATAACGAGCCAGCTCGGCTCGGCTCGTTATCTTAACGAGCCAGAAAGCCAGCTTGGCTCGGCTCGTTAAAAGCTCGAGCTGGCTTGTCACGAGCCAGTTATAAAAAAATATACAAAATTTAATATTTACATTTATCAAAAGTTTAAAAATAGTAATAATACAAAAATAATATATCCAATAGTCTTAAATTGAATAAAATATTCATATGAGCTAACATATCAACCATTTGCAGAGTGCAAGACATGAAGTAATACAAACATAATATAAGTTTTGATGACTTTTTCCCAAAAAACTATAGCTCGTTTGGCTCGCGAGGTAGCTCGAGTTGGCTCGTTATAGCTAACGAGCTAAAATCTTGGCTCGGCTCGGCTCGTTATGATAACGAGCCGAGCCGAGTTAGCTACGAGCCGAACGAGCTAACGAGCTTCGAGTTTTTCGTCCAGCCTTAGGTACAATGGTAAATGGTAATTCTAGCATCTTCCTTGAAGAGCAAAAATGGCTCGTCGCTCCCATCTCAGTCCGCTTTCCTTCTCCCCTTTGCCGGAAGCTCGTCGCGGCCTCGCTGACGGCCGCCGGCGCAACCACTATCGCGGCGACCTCGCACGTGGAGAGCTGCTAGCACCGGATGTGTGTACTGGACGAGGCGCCCTGACCCTCGGTGCGGTCACCTCTCTCACTCCGAGATCTCAGCAGAGAAGTGGAACACGGACAGCATACCGGTTGCGCGCCGCCATGCGCCCACCAAGTTCGCCCGCCCCCTCATCCTCAGCCTGTCTCCTAACCATTTCGAACGAGTTTCCTGGGATGATTCCCCATCGCTGGCGCCTAGGCCTGCAAAGGCCTCCTGACCACCGGTGCTCCCTGGTGTGAGCAGCATAGACACACGCGTTGGGACTCGCGTGGTGGCGCAGCAGGCGCCACAGCACCAAGGCATCCCCGGGCGGTGACGGATGTCGTCAGGTCGGCCTCCACCATGGACCCGACCCTTCCAGCCCCAGCAAGCTTCTTAGGCTTGTTTTCTAATACTGATTCATCGAGGTATGGAATAGACTGTCTGAATCATTTGATTTGAACACTGCATTCAAGCGAACTAAGGTCTGAAGTTATCAATGCCTCCTTGACCATGGACATCAACACAGGATGCTCGAGTACTTCGCTGCGGGATCGAGGGAGAGGAGCGCAAAACTGAGTGGCGGGGCCGTGGCTCCTAAGGCTTAGTGGTACTTACGGCGGGGTCAGCACTCGGCAGCACCCTCGCTTATGGGCTGAGCGAAACATGTCGCAGAGTGACGAGAGGGGCACGTTAGTTTGAGAAGGGCAGAAACCTCAATTACCAAAATACCCTCTATAATACAAATTATATTTAATAAATAGTCTTTCTCAGTTAATTACTTAGAAAATATAAAAGATGAAAGTACCTAGAGATACTAATGGTACTTTCCCAACCATTGTAAAATATCTCTTTTTGAAAACTATAAAGCCATAGATCTTTTAAACTACTAAATTTTTGTTTAGTTCATTTCTCCATCTGATGTTTTATTTGAAAAATTCAAAAATTAATTTATATATTTTTTTTTGTAATTGCGGCAGGTCAAGAAAACCGCCATTGTGAACATATATACACTGGGCGGTTTTCTTAATATGCCGTCAGTATAAATTCAAGATTTACACTAGAGATCCTTTAAACCAACCTCAGTATTGATGAATTTACATTGACGATTGTCTTAAGTCTACCGCCAGTGTATATAGAAAATTTGTACTAGAGGTAATATTGGGAAATCGGTCACTAGAGATGTATCTCCATGGGTGGGTTATAGCCATCGACCCACAGTTCTATTGCTATTGGCATCTGCTTCTTATGAACCGCTATTGGAAACAAATCTCTCACGTCAACAAAAACATTTCTGTGTTAGATTTTCTCGGGTTGCCGGGTAGTTTAGAACAACAGTGGATCATGTGGGCGTGTGTTTGTGTTTCTCTAACTGGATGTATATCAAGTCGAATGGTCGTTCCCTTTAGATATGGATACGACTTGCCATCTTACTAGGTGTTGTCGTAGTAATGACGAACATGAAGGATGACAAAGGTATTGATGGATCTTGATATACTGATCGAACATAAGAATACATGAAACAACAATGAATGATGATCGATTAATTTTTTAGCTAGAAAAGAGTAATGACGCACCGAATCAACGCTGTATCCAACATCCAAAGTTGCATATCCATATAGAGCATGTGCATTGAATAAAATCCACCCGGGTAGGCTAAAATCTATGACTACTTCACATAGATGGCGCTCTCACAATTTCAGGTTTGTTTCTCCATATCCAAAGTGAGAAGAGACATTAAGTTTTTGCTAGAAATGAGTAGTGCTTACCACACAGTTGTGTGAAAGGCCGCAAGGCTAGGCCAACCCCTGTTGCTAGGAAAGAGTAATAGCGACTGATGAGCCATTAATTTTTTGTTAGAAAAGAGTAACGATGCACCAAATCAATGCTGTATATATCCAACTTCTGAAGTTGCATATCCATATAGAGCATGCATTGAATAAACACCACCAGGTTAGCCTAAAATCTATAACTATTCCATATAGATGGCTTCTCATAATTTAGGTTTGTTTCTCCATATCAAAAGTGAGAAGTCATTAAGTTTCTGCTACAAATGAGTAGTGCCCACCAGACTTGAATAAGGCCACAAGGCTATTCCAACTCTATAAGTAGTATCCTTAGTTATGGGGCTTTTGGTACGTAGCACACCAGCACTCCTCCATAATCATGTCGTTCTACAAGAAACTAGCAATCGTTGGCTTTGTCTTGACCTTGCTCCTTGTGTCACGCTGTATGTATAGAGATTATTTCGTATAAGTTTCCAACAAAAGTTAAATTAATACGAGACACACTAGCTTGTAGCAAGTGTTGCTTCAGTTGGTGAATATATATATGTCTATATGTACTAGCGTTTGCTAACAGTACGGCATTTTTTTTTTTTTGATTTCAGCCATGGAGGCGGCTGCAAAAATGTGCGATTCGAGAGTGGACAGACTCGTGTGCGGTGGATCAAACCCAAAGTCCACAGACACGGCATGCAATCAATCGTGCAAGGACATTGGCTACATGGGTGGCGGCTATTGCGACATGCACATCGTGCCTAAAACATATAGATGTATATGTCGCAAGCCGTGTGCAGCGGAGCAAACACTGGCGCGCGCCAGCAACCCAGCCTGCGCCGGAGACGCAAAGCAGCGGACGCCGGAGACATGATGAGCCGGACGATGGCCGAGAGCGTTCAAGTGATAGAGTGATGCCTGATATTTAGAAACCCACCATATATATAAGAAATAAAATCAAAACATGCATTTGGATCGTTGTTATGCACATCTGTAATCTGAGTTAATCAATGAACTAGCAACAGTTAGTTGTAGTCATTCGTCATGCATCAGGCCATTGATTAGATGGAGTCAATTGGATAAAAGAAACTTCTGTCAAAAAAAATGGATAAAAGAAACAGCAGCGGGAGCACCAGTAAGAGCCTGTTTAGTTCACGAAATTGAACCCAAAAAGTGTTACAGTATCTGTCACATCAAATCTTGCGGCACATGCATGGAGTACTAAATATAGACGAAAGAAAAAACTAATTACACAGTTTAGTTGTAAATCACGAGATAAATCTTTTGAGCCTAATTAGTCCATGATTGGACATAAATTGTCAAATAAAACGAAAAATGCTACAGTAGCTGAACCCAAACTTTTTCACCAACTAAACAACCCCTAAACAAAAATAAGGTGCATGTGGCACTTTCTGGTCCTGCATAAGCAGGTGCAAAGCCAATATTTTGACATAGGTGGAGACAGAAACTTTTTGGAATTTAGACGATTCTCATTTGAGAAATTTTACAATGCTTGAAAAAAGTTAGAGCCATCCGTTTAGATAGATATAGTGGCTATAAAATAAGAAGAACCAATACGGAGGAACTTAAGTTGTGGGCCAAATTGCATGGGACACGAACCAGTTCTAAGTTAAATCTTATGGATAGATTAGTAGTTTCTTATCTCAGAAGTTGCTCCTTATCTCTCCCAGTGCCATCTCGTGTCTCCTGCTGTCCTGCAGCAGCACCCTCCCTCTTCGAGCGCGAGCAGCGCGGCAGCCTCTGGCGGACGAGGCTCGCAGGGCACGGGGTCTGGTTCGGAGGCTCCCCGGCGCGTGCGGCCCCTGGTGGGCGGTCTCCGCAGCCAAATACATGCATTCAACATGTCCCCTTGGCTTCAAGTTCAGGCGCTGTTGGAGACAGGAGAACATGGCTGAGGCAGGCAGAGCACGACGCAGACAGGGTCGCAACAAGGCCGGGCATGCCGGAGGCGGAATACATGACAGGGTTGCAGCATACCCTTGGAATGAAGTCATGCGGATCCATTCGAAATGAGTGTGGGATGAAAACAGAAGGCTGGTCGAGTTTGACGTGCTCGCTAATTTGTTTGAGGCGACATCTTTGATGCCCATGACCTGCTAGTGCTTCCTAGGGATGTGCGGCGCATCAGACAGACGCCAATATTCTCTACTTGGCCGCAGATGTATGAATCATGTGTTGGAGTTGTTCCAAATTCACTCCAGGATATAGACCAGGCTTCTGACGGAGCAAAGCGGAGGCCCGTAGAAGCTGAAGGCTGGGCCGATCACAGCGGTATGGTACATATACCCTTGCTAGGGTTTCATGGAGAGTTGATTCTCTTGTAAGCCGCTACAGGCGTGTAACCCAAAACTCTTGAGATAGTGAGATTATTGCTGGCTAGTGCCTGTGGTTTTTTCCCTTCGCATTAGAGGGGTTTTTCACGTTAAATCGTGTGTCTCCACTGTGATTGATCTTGTTTTACTTCATATTCCATACGTCGTTTATAACAAGTGGTACCGGAGCTTCGGTTGCTGTAGGGTTCATGACGACGTCGATGAAGTTCGATCTTCCGCTGCTGAACTACGACACGCGGTTCTCGCTATGGCAAGTCAAGATGCGGGGAATTCTGGCGTAGGCTCATGACTACGATGAGACGCTGGATAACTTCGACAAGAGTAAAGCCGATTGGACTCCTGAGGAGATCCGCAAGGATCAGAAGGCTCTCGCCCTAATTCAGTTACATCTTCATAATGATATTTTGCAGGAGTGTTTGAAAGAGAAAACTGTTGCAGAACTATGGCTGAAACTGGAATCGATCTGTATGTGCAAGGATCTAACCAGTAAGATGCAGATGAAAATGAAGCTGTTCACTCTGAGGATGAAGGAGGAGGATTCGGTGATGACCCACATCGCTGAATTCAAGAAGATCGTGGCCGACCTAGTGTGGATGGAGGTGAAGTATGATGATGAGGACTTAGGTCTTTTACTGCTATGTTCTTTGCCAAATTCGTATGCAAATTTTCGTGACACCATACTTTTGAGCCGTGATGAACTAACCCTAAAGGAAGTTTATGAGGCTCTGCAGTCTAAGGAGAAGATGAAAGTTATGGTGCAGAATGATAGAACATTGTCCTCAAAGGGCGAAGCTTTGCATGTGAGAGGCAGAACTGATAACAGATCCTCAAATGATAGCAATGATGGTAGAAAGAACTACGAGAGGAGAGACCGTTCAAAGTCTAAGCCGCATGGTAATAAAAAGTTCTGTGTTTATTGCAAGCTGACAAATCATAATGTTGAGGATTGCAGAAAAGTACAGAATAAGGAGAAGAGAAAAAACAAGTCGGCTGGTAAGGTCTCTGTTGCTCCTGCTGCGTCTGATGATGATTCTGGAGATTGTCTGGTAGTGCTTGCTGGTTGTGTTGCTGGTCATGATGAATGGATTCTAGATTCCGCATGTTTATTTCATATTTGCACTAACAGAAATTGGTTTAGTTCATATAAGTCTGTGCAGAAAGGGGATGTTGTGCGGATGGGAGATGATAACCCATGTGACGTCGTGGGGATTGGATCAGTTAAGATCAAGACTGATGATGGCATGACACGCACGCTGAAAAACGTCAGGTATATACCAGAGATGTCCAGGAATCTTAGCTCATTGAGCACGCTTGATACAGAAGGTTACAAATATTCCGGTTCAGATGACATTCTGAAGGTATCAAAATATTCTCTTATCTGTTTGAAAGATGATCTTAATTCTGTAAAGTTATATGTCCTTAGAGGTTGTACTCTACATGGTTCTGATTCCGCTGCTGCTGCTGTTACTAATGATGAACCTAGTAAAACTAACCTTTGGCACATGCGTTTGGGACATATGAGTCACCATGGTATGGCAGATTTGATGAAGAGAAACCTGCTGAAAGGCTGCACTTCGAGTAAGATCAAGTTTTGTGAGCATTGCATTTTCAGCAAGCATAAGAGGGTACAGTTCAACACTTCTATTCACACCACCAAAGGTACTCTTGATTATATTCATGCTGATTTATGGGGTCCTTCTAAGAAGCCCTCACTAGGTGGTGCTCGTTACATGCTTACAATTATTGATGATTACTCTAGAAGGGTTTGGCCTTATTTTTTAAAACAGAAAGATGATACTTTTGCTGCTTTTAAGAACTGAAAAGTAATGATAGAAAGACAAACTGAAAGGAAGGTAAAATTGCTTCGTACTGATAATGGTGGAGAATTTTGTTTGCATGCCTTTAATGATTATTGCAGACAGGAAGGCATTGTTAGGCATCACACCATACCCCATACTCCACAACAGAATGGTGTGGCTGAACGGATGAATGGGACCATTATCTCCATGGCCCGTTGCATGCTGTCTCATGCAAGGATGAGCAAGCATTTTTGGGCTGAAGCTGCTAATATTGCCTGTTACTTGATAAACAGGTCACCTTCTATTCCACTAAATAAGAAAACTCCTATTGAGGTATGGTCTGGTACGCCTGCTGATTATTCACAGTTAAAAATTTTTGGATGCACTGCTTATGCTCATGTTGACAATAGAAAATTAGAGTAAGTGTCTTTTCCTTGGTTATGGTTTGGGAATCAAAGGCTATAAATTGTGGAATCCTGAAACAGGGAAGACTTTTATGAGCAGGTGTGTTGTATTCAATGAATCTGTGATATTTACTAACAGTTTGCCCTCAGAACATGTTCCAGAAAAAGAGCTGCAGAGTATACGCATGCAGGTGGAGCATGTTGATGATGATATATGTGTGCAGGTGGAGCCTGTTAATGAGCAGGATGACCATAATAATGATGTTGCTGATGATGATGCTCATGATGATGTTCAGCAAACTCCTATTTTGCAGCTAGAGGAGGAATTACCTATTGCTCAACGCAAGTCAAAAAGGACAGTTGTACCTTCTAAACGTCTTATCGAAGAATGTAATTTGTCTTACTATGCTTTGAGTTGTGCTGAACAGGTGGAGAATGTTCATGAGCCAGCAACCTATAAAGAAGTTATTCGTTGTGCTGATAGTGAGAATTAGATTTCTGCTATGCATGAGGAGATGCAGTCTCTTGAGAAGAACAGTACATGGGAGGTTGTATCTTTACCTAAGAAAAAGAAGATCATCAACTGCAAGTGGATCTTCAAGAGAAAGGAGGGTTTATCTCCAAGTGAGCGTCCAAAGTATAAGGCAAGGTTAGTTGCAAAAGGCTACAGTCAAATTCCGGGTGTTGACTATAATGATGTGTTCTCTCCAGTGGTAAAACATAGTTCAATTCGTACTTTCTTGAGTATTGTTGCTTCACATGATCTTGAGCTTGAGTAGTTAGATGTGAAGACTGCGTTTTTACATGGAGAGCTAGAGAAGGACATATATATGGAGCAACCGAAAGGGTTCATAGTGCCTGGCAAGAAAAAATATGTGTGCAAGTTGAAGCGCTCCTTGTATGGTTTGAAACAGTCCCCTCGTCAATGGAACAATATGTTTGATTCGTTTATGTTGTCACACAGTTTCAAAAGATCTAGATATGATAGCTGTGTTTACATCAAGCATGTTAATGGATCACCTATATATTTGCTGTTATATGTTGATGATATGCTGATTGCTGCCAAGAGCAAGATTGAAATCACTAAGTTAAAGAAGATGTTAAGTAGTGAGTTTGATATGAAAGATCTTGGTAGTGCTAAGAAAATTCTTGGTATAAAAATTAGTAGAGACAGAAAATCTGGTTTGCTATTTCTTAGTCAACAAAATTATATCAAGAAAGTTCTTCAGCGTTTCAATATGCAAAATGTTAAGGCTGTTAGTACCCCTATTGCACCTCACTTTAAGTTGTCAGCTGCTCAGTGTCCTAGTACAGATGCAGAGATTGAGTACATGTCAAGGGTTCCTTATTCTAGTGCTGTTGGGTCTTTGATGTATGTCATGGTTTGCTCTCGTCCAGATTTGTCATATGCTATGAGTCTTGTTAGTAGATATATATCTAATCCTGACAAAGAACATTGGAGGGCCGTTTAGTGGATTTTCAGGTACCTCAGAGGCACAGCAGATTCCTGTTTGAAGTTTGGAAGAACTGATAAGGGTCTCATTGGTTACGTGGATTCTGATTATGCTGCTGATCTGGACAGGCGAAGATCAATTACTGGTTATGTGTTTACTGTTGGCAGTTGTGCTGTGAGTTGGAGGGCTACGTTACAGTCTGTTGTTGCTTTGTCTACTACTGAAGCAGAATATATGGCTATTTGTGAAGCGTGCAAAGAATTGATATTGTTGAAAGGTTTGTACGCTGAACTCAGTGGAATTAAATCTTGCATAAGTTTGCACTATGACAGTCAAAGTGCAATTTTACTCACTAAAGATCAGATGTCCCATAAGAGAACTAAGCACATAGATATCAACTATCATTTTGTGCGTGATGTGATTGAAGAAGGTAAGCTGAAGGTATGCAAGATTAGTACTCATGATAATCCTGCTGATATGATGACAAAGCCTGTTCCTGTTGCTAAGTTTGAGTTATGCTCAAGCTTAGTTGGTTTAATTGAATAGTCCAAGAGACTATTGTTGGCACCAGTGGTTTTCTATCTTTGTTGTTCAGGATGATGGGTTGATTTATGATACAAGATGAATTTGTCTCAAGGTGGAGTTTGTTGGAGTTGTTCCAA
This sequence comes from Saccharum officinarum, assembly GCA_020631735.1. Taxonomy (NCBI): domain Eukaryota; kingdom Viridiplantae; phylum Streptophyta; class Magnoliopsida; order Poales; family Poaceae; genus Saccharum; species Saccharum officinarum. Next base: position 65,336,119 of record CM036185.1, read on the forward strand.
ATTCACTCCAGGATATAGGCCGGGCTTCTGACGGAGCGAAGCGGAGGCCCGCAGAAGCCGAAGGCTGGGCCGGAGCGTAGCGGATCACAGCGGTACGGTACATATACCCTTGCTAGGGTTTCATGGAGAGTTAATTCTCTTGTAAGCCGCCACAGGCGTGTAACCCAAAACTCTTGAGATAGTGAGATTGTTGCTGGCTGGTGCCCGTGGTTTTTCCCTTTCGTATTAGAGGGGTTTTCCACGTTAAATCATGTCTCCACTGTGATTGATCTTGTTTTACTTTATATTCCATACGTGGTTTATAACATCATGGAGGCCAAGTTCGGGCAGGCAGGTGACATATCAGAGGCAGCGGCAGATCAGCGATAGGAGGAGGCAGGCTACCCAGCCCCTACCGGCCAAGTTGATGACCTGCAGCTGCAGGTCGCCAGGCCCCAACAGATGGTTGGTGCAGAGCTCGTGCAGATGGCCGGCGGTGATCCCAGGTGGTGGCCCCCAACAAACGGTCGATGGTAAGACTACCGTAGTGGGTAATCTAAAACGATACTCTAAAGCTTTAGAGTATAAATATAGAGTAAAAACTGCCACACTAGGTGCTCTAAAACGATACTCTATCATTTCTCTCACTCTATATTTAGAGTGGTACAGTGCTTACTCTATACTCTATAGTTGTGGGCCCCACTATAGAAACAAAGTAAAAAATACTATAACTCACAAACCAAAAATCCAAATTAAATTTCGATTGCACCATTAAATTCGTCTCAATAAATCCTTCAAAACTAGATCACACATGGATATATTTAGATAAAGTGACAAGTGGGTCCCACAGTGGATAGAGGATGATATAGAGGATGGATGAGTGCGAGAGAATTGAGTACAGAGGCGAGAATCTTGCTGACTAGACGTATAGAGGATGAATATAGAGGTCCATAAGTACGGGTAGTCTAAGCTCCTCCAGTTAACCGGTGGTGATCCCCAAACAGGCAGGCGTCGGCACTGGTGAGCCCCCTGCAGGCTTGAGGCGGCGGCAAGCCCTTCCCCAGATGCGTGCGGTGGTGCAGCTTTCAGTTCTTCAGTTCGTGAGAAAGAAAACAAAGATGTCGGCAAACTTAGAATAGAATGACCAAATTACCCTTATTTACTTTTAATTAACAGAAAAAATCCACAGGGAGGAACATGTGGTTCCACCCAAGCACCATAACAAACATCCAAATACTAAACTATCCTTAATTACCTTTCCGGCTCTATATAAATTTCAAGGGAGGAGCCGGTGGTTCCACCCAAGCACCGTAACAAGCTCATAAATATTTACAGCATTTCGTTTTTCATACAAATATACAAATAAAAAAAAATCCATTTGCACTTTGCGACAAGCTTGGACAGCTGTGCAGGGTCAGCGAGCGGTGGCTCTCCCACTAGGTACATGTAACAACCAAGTGAATAACCTTTGTGTTAAAATAGAAAAAATCTGAAAACTAAAAAAAAGAACACTGAATAATATTTCAGTGAAACAGAGAACAAAATTAACTAGCTCTAGGTGTCTAACCTTCACTCGATGAATCTAAACAAAATTAATTAGCTCTAGGTCTCTCCTTCACTCGACCAATCTAATTCTTAAGCCATGAAAAATCACAGTAATAACAAGAACAAAGGAGATAAGGAATATAGCAAGAAGACTAATCACAATAATATAAATGCTATTTGAGATTAATTTCGAGGGAGGGCAAAACCAAAACTAGCTAATTAGAGGGTGTACTTGGGGATGAACTAAATTTTGTAGACAATAATAAAAGGAACAAAAGAGATGGAGAAAACAATAGGAAGACTAATTATTAATTATATAAGATGGTGTTAGTGAAGAAATTTAAGTACAAATAGCATTTGTTAATTAGCTAATTAAAGTATTAAGTAGCTAATTCAGCAGGTGTTTCATGGGGAACATAGATATGTTGGGGGTGCCAGGCCCCCCTCAGTCAATCTTCCCTCCACCACTGCACATGTAGGCGCTTAGTTTTGTGGGGTTGCCCCCGTATGTAATAAGCCGATATCATGGAGAAGACCACTAGATTAATCTCTATCTCTATAAGTAAAAAAGCTTCAAGTGTTGTCATCTACCTGACAACACCAAACCCGTCATATGCCCTTTTCCCCTTCCCCATATATTTTGTAAGCGCCTACATTTGGGTCTCGACGTACTATCACATGGAACCGTCACCCACTCAATCCGTAAGATCTCTCTTGTGTCTGGCCTCAAATCAAATCACACTGCTGCCCGTGTCTCTTCCATCTCCCACCAACTGCTTGGGCCTTCGGATCCATGTCGTAGGAGTTACAGTGCCACCATAGTAAGCGCTAGGGCAACAGCCATGATGCACATTCCTCAACGCGGAGGCGAATGCCACCTCTGCATCCTCAACGGGCAGGCGGCCAAGGGCGGGCTGCATGCTCCCAAAGAGTTTATAATCAATAATCGTAGACCATATTAGGGTTTAGGATTTTGCTTAGATTGATTTGTCTTCAAACAGTATTGCTGTGTACTATCAGTTTGTAGAACCCCAACTCACGTGCTTAATCCACCTTTGAGCAAATTTAGTTGAGTTCTTTCAAGTTCTTGCTTATGTTTATTCGAAGGCTTGATGAGGTCAACCTGGTAGTGATACTGTTGATACTTAGGACAAATCTGGATTGACTACATTATGATCAGATGTATTATCTATGGATGAAATGGGTATGGATATGGATATAATTCGAATATGTATTGGTCGGATATCGATTTTTTTTGTCACATACGATACATATATAGATTTTAATGTTCTCGACAATGAATACAAGAAAGATAGCTCGGAGTTGAATTGACATTCATATATTTACTCTATTTAGTTAATATCATGTATCTACCTTCTTATCCATAGTTTTGAAATAACAATATCATTATGCAAGTAGGGATTAAAGAATATTTAAATATATTTTATAAGTACAAATGTAAAATGTTCAAACTAAATTGAAATAGGCGTAATGTTTATATATGAATACTAAATTCTATATCATTAGTCTTCAATTATTTTTCATAGAGAACTTCAAATAGTTTCAATGATACATCATTAATAATATTAAAAGTAATAATTAGTCATCACAGAAATAAGTTTAAAATAGTTTCACTATGTATACACTAGTAGAGAATAGAATTTCGGTTTTTAGATTTAGTCCCAGTGAATTTGGCCCAAGAGTAATAGGAGATTTAGCCCCGGTTGGAACCACCAACCGGGACTAGAATCACCTGCCCAACAGATAGTGAGCCGGCTTTTGCAATAGGGACCTTCAGTCCCAGTTTGTGATTCAAATCGGAACTAAAGGTTACCTTTCAATCCCGGTTGGAACCACCAACCGGGACCAAAGGTCCAGCGGCCTTTTGTCCCGGTTTGTGGCTCTAACCGGGACTAGAGGTTGATCCTTTTGTCTCGGTAGGCTCCACCAACCGGGACTAAAGGTCCCCGTATATATATATATATATATACCTGCTCGCGCTATCCCCTTAGGCCGAGACACAGGTGGTCAAATCTTTGGTCTCTGCCGCCGGCCTTATCTACTTTTGTTCATCCGTTTTCATCGTGTTCTTGCTCTTGGCCGTCGGCTTCATCTTCAATCTTCTAAAGGTAAGCAACTTCATCTTCTAATCTTTCATTGCTAATAATGTAGATCATCTCATGGTTTAGTAATAAGCATAGAAATATTCAAATATGTGGTTTTTTTATATGAGAAATAATAATGGTGGATTTTATTTTTATTTATACATCATTTCTACATAACCTTGAACATTTATTGTTTTCTAGATCTTTGTTAGCAACATTCTTTCTTGATGAGAATTAATAATCATTAAAAAAATATGTGCAAAATGTTTAAGTTTACTTGGCATGCATATATATCTTGATGATTTATTGTTTATATGTTTCCCTAATATACATTGTTGCATGGTATATTTCTATGGGGGTTCTATATTTATTGGGATGTTTTTTTTAGTTTTTTTAGTTATGATGAATGGCGGTGAACTACCCCAGCCGCAGGAACTAGGTTTCCACCTTTGCGATCTTCCATTCGCGCTATCGCTAAATAGGGCCGTCCCGCGTTACCCAAACCCATCAATAGTATGGAATATTTTAAATTTTGTATGCTAATTTAATTTTTGCATATATACATTCATTCATAATAGATTGTTGCATATGTCACAGACTATAATACCGGTTAGGTGGTTGGAAGAAACACTATGGCTGCTAGGGGTGGACATCTTCGATAACACGACAAGTGAGGTCACGAATGATGGCGAGTTATGGAAGTGCAGTCTCGCCTTCAACATCCCCATTAGGAACAATAATAAGGTGTGCCAGGAAATCGTGCAAGTTGGATGACTGACGTCGACCATGGTAGGCGCGCAGATCGATGCCGTGTTGTTTTCTTTACAGGCAATTGAGCAAATTGGCTATCATATACCTGATTGGTCCGCGTTGAAGATACAAGCTTTACAGGAGTGCAGTTCGGACGTGCCTCAAGTAAGCAAAAGGCATGCGACCTTCAACTTAATGGATGTGGTACGTCGTGTATAATATGAGAGTAATGTTTATTTATTCTTATTATTATATGAGCGCTTCCTGATATTTTTTTTGTCCGCTTGTAGGTTTTGCTTTATGATCACATGTATGCTTCATGTGCCTTGAAGCCCATTCTCACGCAATCTCTTAAGTGACTAGGGTACGTCTGGAACTTCGAGGATGTGATGGGTCAGAGGACGATAGCAGGCTATCAGTTTTGTGTGAGATTTAGGTAGAACCAGGCCATCAATAGTCCGTCAGTAGGCTACATCTATGTGATACCATGTCCTCGGCGTTGTGAGGCATTCTAGAATGCTGTAGTAGGCCTTGCATTACATAGACAATGATCATGGTTACACTATCCGAGATGTACACTACTAGAAGTGGAGACAGACTAGGCGCGCATCCGGTTTGTTGGATTCTTGTGTTAGTTTGGTTTATTCATACTTTTATGTTCAATCAGGTTTATTCAAACAGTTATCTACTTTAATTAGGTTTATTTGTATGGATAATAATTTAGTTATATTTGTAGGAACAAGTTAATTATGTTTCATTAGGTTTATTTGTATGGATGTCATAATTATTATGTGTGTAAAAATTGAAATTTAACTCACGTAGGATTGAAATGCATATGCAAATATAAAAAACAGAGAAATAAAAACAAACAAACAAAAAAAGACTTTTAGTCCCGGTTAGTAGTACAAATCGGGATTAGACCTTTAATCTCAGTTTGTGTTACAAACCGGAACTAAAAATCTCCACTGCTGCCACCTACCACACCGGCGATCACCACTCATCCCAACTACCACTGCCGGCTGCTGATCAGGCTTATAAACCGCGGGCCACTACAGGAGTCATTCATCTCGTCCTCTCTGACGACATTCATTCATCTCCCAATTTCCTATCCACATATTTGGCCACTCTGTGGGAGAAAGCTCTTTATATACAAATTTTATTCTACAATGCACACAAGAGGTACTAGAAGAATATTTTTGAAGATGGAGCAACGCGGAAGCCTAGAGAAGCTGGGTGTGACGCCCGTGCAATGTAATTGTTGCATGGGCTATCTACTACCTTGATGGATCCATCAAATGCGGTGTGCTCTGGCCTGTCTGCGGATTGTCTGTCCATGCAAGGCATGAATGGGCTATCTGTAGGTTGATGGATCCATCCAAGCTGGGTGTTAGTCCATTCGTGGCATGAATGTACTGTCTTCCAGAGAGGCATGGGTTCATCGCTACTCGTGCAACCGCCCCCTTCGTCTCCAGGCTTGGTGTAGTTCGTCATCCATCTTCGGCATCCTCTAGCCCTTATTTGATCCTACCTTGGTGCTAGAAGAATGTTTTTGAGGTGGTTATTTTACAATATGTTGGTATACTTTGATTGTAACATTGACCTACGCAGAGAAAGGACTATGTTATCGTATATGTAATTTTATTGTGAGATCTCTGTTATCGTATATGTAATTTTTATGTAGCCTAAATATTTATTGTAAGGTTCTCTAAGCTCTTTATTACTGTTTTGGTCACTTTGCCGGATGAAGAAATGACCAAAATAAAAGGATATATTAAAAACGGTTGCCTGGGCGGGAAACGAAACTGCCGTGTAGGCAGCAGTTTCGCCGCGCGCCAAAATTTGGCTTCCCTTTAGTCTCGGGTTGGGCCTCCAACTGGGACAAAAGGTCTTTTAGTCCCGGTTGATAGCCCAACCCGGGACTATAGTGCTATACCGTATATACACGAGTGTTCTTTCTTCTTCCTCCCCAAAATTTTCCTCAACGCCACTGCCATGCCGCTTCAATCCCCTAGGCCTGCCGCACTCGCCACCCGCCCCTCTTTCTCGTCTGCGGCCACATTCGCCACCCGCGATGTGCGCCCATCTCGATCCGGCACGCGCGACCTTACCACTAGCGCCGTTCGCCCGTCTCAATCCCGACACGTGGTGGTGCCCTCGTCTCCGGCCGGCCTCGCCCTCGTCCTCGGCTCTGGCACGCGCGCCCTCTTCCTCATCTCCAGTGGCCAACCTCGCCCTCGTCCTCTCTCCCTGGTGTGCACGGCCTCGCCCTCGCCCTCATCCTCGATCCAGCCGGCATCGTCTTCATCCTCGTCATCTCTCCCCACCAATGCACGCAGCGCCCTCTCCTCGGCTCCAGCTGGCCTCGTCTTTTGATGTGAATTATGTTACTTGGTGGCCAAAAAATTCATATCTATAGTTACAGTGCTTCTTTTGATGTGAAATTTTTATGGTATGCTACTCATGTGATGCTTCTACTGTGTTAAAAAATTTAGATTTATTGGTGTATGTATGATTGAGTTATTGATTTAATTTGTCTAGTGCTTGTTAAATGGTTTATAAATAATATGAGTGTGTAAAAATAGGAAATGTTGTTCCACTGCCTTTGCATGATGTTGTTGTACCATAAGAACACTTAATATGATCACGTATTTACAAAAAAATGTGGATCTCTAAATTTATTATGCTCTCAAATGTGTGCTGAAATAGTTGCATGTGTAGTTTCTGTTGTAGTGATAATTTTTTGATGCGAATTACGTTTTTAGTGAATGCAATGAATACAAAAGTTGTAGATAACTTCTATATCTTGATTGTCTAAAAGTTCATGATTTTAGGCCTGCTGGTTTAGGAGTTATAGATGTTCAAAGTTGAATGTCAGAATCTGCCCAAATCTGGATAATAATGCTTCTTTGTAATGTTTGGTCTAGTTACCTATGGGATCATCTTGAGATGGTAATAATAAAGTTATAGATAACTTAATAAGCTTTCTATAAAGTTAAGAATCATTATTATTGGATGTCTATAACTTTAGATATACATTTCTGAATAGTCATGTGTTGATATGATTTTTGATATATTGACTTTTGTGAGAAGAGATGGCTAGACGTTGTCATCTCCCCCCGCCGGAAGTCATAGGTTTCGGCAGCTACATATCATGGATGGGATACGATCCAGTGTTGCCACAAGTACCCTTTAATCATCCAGACATAGTAAACAACTCTATATGTTTCCAATAAATTAATGTGTCAAATACACTTGTATAAATATATTTTCTGATATGTATATATATATATATGTGATTCTTAAATGTACCTTAGGTAATTGACCATATCCTTTGGCTTAAAGATACACTCTCATATTTCGGGGTTTAGGCAGTGGATGTTCAGACCTTTCATGTAGATAATAGTCCATTAATCCAATGTCGAATTAGCTTTTCCATCCACGCTAGGAGGGGTAGAGGTGTTATAGAAATCTCAGAGGTGGGAATAAAGGCACCCCAACAGACTGTTGCACAAAAATATGTTGTCTTTGCATGTGTAACTAAACTTGTAAATATTGGGTACAACCTGCCCACACTATCCTCCGTGCTGATGCAAGCTACAAATATGGGCATGTGTCATGATGTTGAGGGCTTGTGTGCAAGCATTGCTCAGAACAATCGAAATGATGTTGTAAAGTCTAAGTCAAACTCATAGCTTATATCTGGATTTGTTATCATATGTTGCAAAGCTTAGTTCTCATAACCTTTTTTTTTGCCAACACTTACGGGTTGAGGAGTATGACTTAACCTTCAAAGGGTGCAGTTTTGAAACCATTCTAAACCAGACAATGTATCACTTGGGTTATGATTGGAGATATGCTCATGAAAGGCCAACACTCACCACAGAAGGATTTCAGGCAAAGCTGCTTACGACTAAGAGGGGAGACCCAACTACTTCCGAAGCAGGGTTAAAGGTCGTTAGTAGACCCTGTGCTCGTAGTTGTGAAGCAAAGGAGAGTGCTCTAGTTAATGCGTTGGTCTTCGTCAATAATCATTTTCACATCGGTGACCTACACTACACCAAATTGATAATGCTAGAAAGTCAACATCGTCATTAGGTAGTAGTGGTGACATACTATATATGTTTGCATAAACTTTGTGGAGTACTTGGACATGTAGTGTGTAATGACTTAGTTGAATTTTATTATGGTTTGTATGAAATTTAATTGTGGGATGGATGATCATTGTAATATACAACATCTTACTTAATTAGTTTCACTCTTAGTATGTGCGTACAATATTCAATGCAAAGAAACTGTAAAAGAAAAGAAAAGAAAAAAAAGAGACATTTAACCAACCAGGACTGGAGATGTAATACGTGGTAGTGCCTAGAGGCCGGGCTGGAGCCATCTTTACGAACCGGGACTAGAAGTCCCAAATCAATCCTGGTTGAAGGGACCGGGACTAAAGCTAGGCCTTTAGTCCTGGATTGTCAATCCCGGTTGGAAAACCAGGATTAAAGGGGGTTTCCCAACCGGGATTGTTACCCAGTCCTGCACTAGTGATACATATTCTTCATGGATACAGATAATAGTCCGATGTTCCACAGTATTCTTGAATACATATCGAGAATCTGATAGATATAGTAACGAAAATCCAATTCGAAATATATATTGAGTTATCGTTGTCAGAAATGGATGTAAATGCGGATATCCATGAAGCTCCATTGAATAGGAATACATTTATTTCCACTCCTGTTAATCTCCAGCATTTATAGGGTATTTGATTTGAGCAATCAAACCACTCTACATAGAGTGGTACATCCTGAGTGTATTCCTTATAATGAATCCACTTTTTGCACTGGTACTAATTGTTAGCGGGTGAGGAATGACGTGATGATGCATTAACTTATTCTATTCTATAAAACAAACACAGAAAAGTATTGAGTGAGAAGATGAACTCATTCCTCAAACCAGATACCCTATTCGATCTGCATATATCTATTTAGTCCGGACATTAAATGCAGCCCAACAAGCCAACCCCTATAAATACTGTCCACGGGTTGTTTTGGAACCCAACACTCCTTCATTACATCATGTTGTTCAACAAGAAAACTATGGTTGCTGGCCTCACCTTGGCGTTGCTCCTCGTGTCATGCTGTAAGTTCTATACGGAGATTCATCAATTCCCAAATATCTGCAAAATTCTTCTAAATATAAAAAAAAGGTTGGCTTCGATATCATCTAATAATCTTTTGTAGGCCCCATGGCGTGCAATAAGAACAAGGAATGCAGGAAATATTGCGTCAGTGTTGGCTACACAACCGGCCACTGCAGCAAAATTGGCACCTTCACATGCGTATGCGTCAAGGACAGGCCTCCATTTGAGAAGCCAGCATCGCCGGGATAGGAACGTTCAACTGATGAGTTGCACGTGTTTCATGTAGGAGAATAAACAATATATTTCGATATATGGGTGCGGAAAAGTGTTTTACCAAGATCCCATGAAGTTGAATTATTTAAGGCTCAATGGCATAACTATCTGATCTGTTTTTTTTATCCCTGAATGCATCCATGTTTGCCCAAAAGACATATATATCCAAGCATCGTTGCAAGGAAATGAATGAACTATCCAAAAATGACCTATTTTCCATCCATCAATGCATTCAACAAATATTAGTTGACCCAAGGATTTTTTTTCTACGGTATCATCACATAAGTCACTACTGTATGATGGTAGCTCTATGCTATTTCTTTTAATAATTCTCTATTTCTTAATATTTGCATGAGTGATTAGGAATAAATGAAGAACTTATGCTTATATTGGCATCACTACCACGTCACCCATTTAGACGTCTGCCCCAACCATGGCTAAGCATGAGTCTGTAGAAATCAAGTATTTCTATAGACAAGTTTCCAATACGCCATCGAATTAGATTTCTAGGGGTGGGCGACAGCATGACCTATACCAGTAAAAAAAAAAGGCACCGGCACCGTTTCTAGGCCCTTGTGAGCACCATCGCGCCACCACTGCCATGTCCGCACCGCTACTGTCCCCGTGGTGCGCACCACCTAATATTCATTTGCCACACTTGCTAGGCCTTATTACCTGGGCTGCTACCTGCGCCGCACCCCCTCACTGCCACTATAAAATAAAGTAAATTCTCTCGGTAGTCGTTTCATTCACACTGTAACTCCGATTAGTTTGCTTTTCACGTTTGTAAGTTCATAGAAATACATAGATTAGTTTTTGAACCTTCTTAATTCATTGGTGTATTATTCTAATTTAGTTATATTTGTATGCTATGCATGTCTATGTGGATGCTTGTATGGTGCTTTGTGATCATGTCCAGTCGATGAGCTATACGTGGTGATCAAGAAGCAGTTCTTTGAAGGCTAGGACCAGCATGAGTGCTTTCAGCAAGGCAAGTATAGCGTGTGATCATCCTTGTTACCTATGCACCCCATAATCGCTTTATTCATGTGCATGGGATCATCCTTGTTACCTATGCACCCCAAAGGGTAAATCATGGCTCATATTGAAGGTGTACAACCTCTGCAGAGTGTAAACTATTATAAAAGTCATGCTCATGGTCACGAGCAGCCTAGAAAACTTATGTAATATATGTTCACTTAACGATGTTGTTATTAATGATAATTATTGCTATCTTATATGATCATGCGGTTTAATTGGGGCTTAAGCACAACTATATGCTACTTTAATGTTAAAATTGTGACTTATTAAAATGCTAACAGTAGTAAACCAGTGTCATCCTTCTGAGCTTCATGAACCACATGTTATTCTTGTTGAGTACGAGATGTACCTATGCTTGTTTTATTTTAATTCATTAGAAAAATCCCGGATGGGTACCAGATTGCTAGAGTCTGGAAGAGTTTAGGCCTGAGCTCACCCAGTCATTTGTCTACGTGGAGTTGGTGTTTTCACCTGAAGATCGAAGTTGTCTTTAAGTTGTTTGTTATTTAAGGTTATTCTATGTACTAACTAGCAAAATTGTCTGTGCATTGCAACGGAACACACATCTTATGCGGTCTAATTCATCACGTATTACTAACTCTTAATAAAATCAGCTTGCAAACGAACTGTATACCAAAGTGACATGCGGAACGTAGTAGACAGACAAAGCGAAAAGAAAACATGGGGAAAAACTGTGCTTTGCTGTGAATGATCAGAGAGCTGGTTAGTACTCGTTGATGAATTAAATTAGAAAAGATATAATTAAACATGGTAACTTTTTAGAAGAATTGATATGGTATTTTTATTTTATATAATTGATAATGTGTGGGACACTCCACGATACATGAGTCTCCTGTCTTCATCCTTATCTCCTCCAACTCTTCTCCATAGATAGTTCTGTGGCGCAGTAAGCCGTCAAGCCTTTTCCAGCCTTCACCCAAATCCTAGAACCCTGAAAGCGGAATAGGAAGAGAGACAGCATTGAGCAAAATCTCACAGATTCCCCAGCCTAGCCCCCACGCCTCCCTTCTCTTCCTTCTCACCGCACTCATCTTCTCCGTTGCTGGCGTCCTCCTCCTCGTGTTCACCTTCTGCATCGCTGGTGGCCTGCTCTCCTCGTGCTCGTCCTCCGTGCCACCATCGATGGGCTTGTCCACGTCGCCGCTGCCAGGCTCGTTCTCCCCACGCTTGATGTAACACCCCAGGTGTTGAGCTTGGATCTTGCACTTGCATTGTATGAGCAAAAGCATCATTCATTCATTCATGAGCATGAGCATGTGGTGATGCATTTTCTTGTCTATGTTTATTTCCATGAAATGCTTAATTTTATCCATGGGTATGCTTGATGATCATGTTTGATAATGCAAATGAGTGTTGTTGGTCACCTAACTAACCTAGAACTGCTTAGGATCAAAAATGGCTAGGGTTTATATTGATCTTTTAGCCTAAAAATGCTTTTAGGTGTTAATGATCTAGAAATCACCTTTTTCATGATGCTCGTTTGACCTTAGTTGATTTGTGACTTAGAGTGCTCTAATGATGTTTGACCTTAAATAAAAGTTGTAGTTTTATTTGAGTTCAGCAACCTTTGTTTAAGGACCTAACCCTAGTTCAGACTCTAACCTAGCCAAATAGAGATCCCAACATCGAACCCAGCGCTGTTTTAAAAGTTCAAAATTTTGGCTGTTGAAACTGGAGTTTTCAGTTTCATGTAGCCATCTTTGGAAATTTATATCTTGCAAACCAGTTCAGATTTGACCAAGCTCCTTTAAGCAAAGTTATAGTACTTATGTAGATCTACAACATGGTGCAATTGGTTGAACGAATCATCACCCGGTTTAGGAGTTTTGGAGTGAGAAAGTTTGAGTTTCAGTCGGTTTTGAATCTGACTGAATGGAGCTGAACTCATCGTGGCCGACCTGGCTCAGGTCACATACACCGTGTGGCGCCCTCGCTTTCTCTCCCCCGCAGCATGCTCGCAAACTCACACCCGTGTTCGAGAAAACGGAGGCCCTTGCATTCGCTCTCGGTCACTCTCGCTCACTCGCTCTCCATCTCGCTCTCTCTCGCGCTCGCCATGGACAGCCGCAGAGCTCGCTGCTACCACCTACTCCTGCCACAGTGCCACTGCTCGCTGGTGCATTCTATGTTGTTTCATTTATGTCATAATAACTAGAATTTATGTTACAATTCAACATTTGCAACGTTAACGTGATAAAAATGCTTGTCACCTATCATGTGTCTCTAATGATCATCTATGACGTCTTTATATTTTGTATGAGGCAAACTATACAATAGTTGTCTGTTAGTTGTCTATCCAAAAGTTTTTTTATTATTATATGATGCTATATTTTAACTATATTCCACATTGTCGTCACGTCCATTTCCTATTTGGGCCCACAATTTCATAGGCACCCAAGTCCAGCTTATTGCTTATATGAGAGCCACACTCTTCTCTCTCCTCCCTTCTCTCATATACGTCATGAAAAATGATAACTTGCTTGGGTATAAGTTATTATTGTACTTACTCTAATATATGTTGTTCCACTAGATTGATGTCTATATCTTTCGAATTGATATATGATGACTTCAGAAGTTTTTTTTGCAATTGGTATTGATATAAATATATAGATAGATGGATGCATGGATGGATGGATGGATGGTTCAATAGATGGATCAATTGATTAGAATTGGTACATCTAGCTACCTAGCCGTTTTTAATATAAAATCTAGATACCTACCTAGCTAGCTAGATTAGCATTAGTATAGATAGATAGATAACTATGGACCCGAGTCTCTTTTTTTTTTTTTTGAAGAGGTATAAAGCTAAATCCCATCCATTATTTGGAAATGAGATAGATAGATATATATAGATGGATAGAAATGGATATGTGATACCTCAATTATTCTGAATAATGTGGAGCAATGCACCAGAACAAGCCATAGACCAATGCAGAAGCAGCATATCTAATATTTGGATTTCCGGTCCATTACCATCTAGTAGGAAATTTAAATATATAGTATATATCGGCAACATTAGTACTCCCTCCGTCCAGAAAAGAATGCAATTATGGGATCCGTGCCAGTCAAAATAGCTTAAATTTGACCAAGTTTATAGCAAATAGTATTAATACTTATATCTCCAAGTAAATTTATTATGAAAATATATTCTATGACTAATCTAATGATACTAATTTTGCATCAGGAATGTTAGTATTTTTTATATAATTTTGGTCAAAGTTCAAATTGATTGACTTATCAGTAAGCGAGAATTGCATTCTTTAGTGAACCAAGGGAGTATCTCCATATCCATCAAGGATACAAACCTAGTCAATGCAGGCCACCGTCCTTCTATAAGTACCCCCAGCACACGTACGCCCTCCTTGAGCAGATACGAAGCACTCCTCTTCATTTGATCATGTCGTTCCGCAAGCAGGTTGCGGCGGCCGCCATGGCTTTGGCCCTGCTCCTCCTCACTTCACACCGTAAGTGTCCAGGAAACACCAGCTTCAAAAATTCTGCAATATTTGTATGATGCAGTAGCTAATGGGTGATACATACACCCTCCTTTACCACTGTGGTTGCAGTTGCAGCTGGAGCCGAAGAAGAAACATATGTGTTAAGTAACAGAAATTTATCACAATTTTAAATTTAAATGGTGGGCCTGGCCTCGTGTCCCCTTTGTTTGGACCAGATGATTTTTTTTTGTCGCCAAGGTACGGTTGGAGATAGTACCTTGAGTGTAAAATACACGTCTAAAATCTACTTATATGGCCCAGCTCTACACGCGTAACAGGACCGAATACACAAAACACCTCTTTTACAGTTTCTTCCTTGCTTCGTGTAAAAAGGATTAACCGGAGGTGCTATACTTGGAACGATACTAGACCTCACACTTCCAAACATCTAAGATAGTACTAAATCACTAACTACAACCACATATGTGCCATATGGGTCACATGGGCCAACTTTGCAACTACTGGGCTAGGGTGTTTCATTCACCCCTTTAAGGGTGTCTCTCTGCAAATGCAGTTGATGTCCAGAGCCACTCCTTAATACACCCCTCCATAGGTACATGAAGCAAGAGTTGATGCTGTGAAATACCATTTGTAACAACATGCATCAAAAATCTGCTTACATGTCCCAGCTCTGCACACGAGATGAGCCTGCATACATGTAGCTCATCTCTTACATTTTTATTCTCGCTTCGTGTAAAAGGGTTAACCCGGAGATGCTACGTTTAGAACGACAAGGCTTATAAGTTGAGAGAATTATGTATTTGGCACTGAAACAAATCAGTCTTTCATATTTGACACTAGAATATTTAAACTTCTTTAACTAGCACCAACTTGAAATTTCCTTTAACTAGCATCAACTTGAAATTTCCTTCTATAAATAGCATTGCTGTCCATTAGATGCACTAGCGGTGTCAAGTGCCAATTAAAATGACATGTATACCCTTCTTTACAGCAGCAACATGTAGTGCCGGATAGGAAAAGAAAAAAAAATAAACACGTTGTCAAATAAGGAAAGCTGCACGGTCAGTTCGGCCTCTGCCTCCTCCACAACGTGATCAACGAAGCAAGAGACAAACAGCCTGGAGCGTCTAGCGGCCGTGGTGGCGTGGAGCATCTCCATGACGCGTCCGCCCATCTTTGGCTTCGCGCCCTAGAATTTTTTTTTATTTTTAGCCCAAATTTGAAACAAATTTTAAATTTAACCCGTATTTGAAAAAAATTTTAAATCTAACCCGTTTGGCCCAGCCACCATGCATGGCGGGGCAAATGCACTGAACCCCGCCATGCATGGTGGCGGGGTGCAGGTCCCACGTGGCGGGGGACGTGGCATGCCACCCGGGTGTACCCCGCCATGATGCGTGGCGGGGTATGCCAAACCCGCCACCCATCATGACGGGTTACACCCCGCCACCCATCATGGCGTCGCTTTCATTCATCTTATGGCATCGACGAGCTGTGGCTGCTGCTGCAGTCCTGCTGAGCTGCCTAACCGCACAGCCCCCGAGGTCAATTTTGTCAACTGAAATTTTCGTGAGTGAAGGGCATCGGATGCTTGCTGTCAATTGTGCACGGAATTCCAAGGTTATCCAAACAAGAGGTCAAATTTGCTGTCAATCAAATTTGTTAGATTGACGCAAGAAGTTAAAATACAATCATGTCTCTTTTTTTGTTCTAAGTAGAGGCCTGGACTCAACTTTTAGGGCTGCTTGTTAATGGTTGGTAAACTTATCTAGTAGCAGAGTGTAGAGCTTAAAGAGATGAATAAACACAGTTCTACCTACGTTTTGGCAAGAAAATAATGCTCCATGTCAAAACTACATGACCACATTTTTAAAGAAATAAAGTCAGATTTATGGAACTGTACAAATATAGTGACAGTTTCTACAAGAACATACCAAACAATAAAATTTCAAAAATGGAACACTCTAGCATGAACAGGGAAGCCACATTAGGTGTTTGAGTTGTACCAGAAAAAGGAGAAAAATACTTGTAGTTCCTTGCTCCAACACAATTCACTACCCAAATGCAATGTATTGTGAATGCGCATATCCCGCAAGAAAAAGGAAGAATGATGCAGATGGCGACAGCTTGATGACCTTGAACTGTTTTTCAGCCGGCTTATAATTCCAGCCGAACGGGGCCTATATCCAAAGAAAGGTGCCCACCCAGGCGAATATCCACGTATATATACCAGTATATAATGCGTAAAAGCATGCTATTTGTGGATCCGATAGCCCGCTAATTGGCATGATTCTTCCAGCTTTGTGCCTTTGTCACACCGCCTCCATGTGTCCAGTTTTGCAAGCCAGGACTTCTCCTGCGTCATTCTCTTGCCTTTTTTGCAGAGCCTCCCCAATACAAGGATGCAACCATCCGTATTTTTGAAAAGTTGCTTGCCCTTTTTGCAACTAACCGACCAATGGGTTCCCATTTTCCTTGACCATTTTCCCCAATACAAGGATGCAACCATCCGTATTTTTGAAAAGTTGCTTGCCCTTTTTGCAACTAACCGACCAATGGGTTCCCATTTTCCTTGACCATTTTGTCATACTGATTGAAACACTGGCGACTTTAGGCTCTTGTAGAGATGTTCGTGTTCCATCTCCTAAGTGCACTGGTCTTTTAATTTGTTGCTTCGGTGATGAGGTGTTTAGCAGTTGGGGATTGCGCCGCCGGCCGCTACGGTTTCACCTGCGTCCAAGGGGATACTCGACGCCTTGCGTTCTGGGACCTTGTCGTCGAGTCAGGTGGAGGCCCTTGACGCGCTGTTTCCAGCGTTCAATGGGCGCGTGTGCGAGCTCTTCGTGGAAGGCCCGTAGGGTGCGGCGGTGTTAGCACGTTGGTTGTTCTATTTATGTAATATCGAACCCGGGAGCAGTCTACTAGGTTGGTCCGGACGTTAGACCGCCTCGCGCGCTAGATGTGCGTCGTTTGTACTGAAAACTCTCTTCTTCTTAATTGCAATGATACGCAAATCTTTTGCGTATTCGAGAAAAAAAAGCTATTTTAACTAAAATACAATAGTCAGCTTGATCTTGCTGCTATATATTTCACTAAAACCTACCTTTTTTTGACAAATTTCTGCATAAATTTAGTATTTTCAGGTAAAGATGTCAATAGCCCAAGGTACACAAAGTTTGGCGAGGACCATGTTCGAATAGCCAAAATTTCAATGGCCGGAGAGAAAGCGGCTACCATTCCAAGTTCAAGGTCATCAAGCTGTCGCCATCTGCATCATTCTTCCTTTTTCTTGCGGGATATGCGCATTCACAATACATTGTGTGCCATTTTAAATTTTTTTCACCTTAGGCCTTGTTTAGATTGTGAAAAGTTAGAATTTTTCTAACCGTAGCACTTTCGTTTATAGTTGACAATTAGTGTCCAATCATAGACTAACTAGACTCAAAAGATTCGTCTCGTAATTTATAACTAAACTGTGCAATTAGTTATTTTTTATCTATATTTGATGTTTTATACATGCGTACAAATGATGTGACAGAGATAGTGAAAAATTTTAACTTCTTGCGTCAATCTAACAAATTTGATTGACAGCAAATTTGACCTCTTGTTTGGATCACCTTGGAATTCCGTGCACAATTGACAGCAAGCATCCGATGCCCTTCACTCACGAAAATTTCAGTTGACAAAATTGACCTCGGGGGCTGTGCGGTTAGGCAGCTCAGCAGGACTGCAGCAGCAGCCACAGCTCGTCGATGCCATAAGATGAATGAAAGGGACGCCATGATGGGTGGCGGGGTGTACCCCGCCATGATGGGTGGCGGGTTTGGCATACCCCGCCATGCATCATGGCGGGGTACACCTGGGTGGCATGCCACGTCCCCCGCCACGTGGGACCTGTACCCCGTCACCATGCATGACGGGGTTCAGTGCATTTGCCCCGCCATGCATGGTGGCGGGGCCAAACGGGTTAGATTTAAAAAAAAATTCAAACGCGGGTTAAATTTAAAATTTGTTTCAAATTTGGACTAAAAATAAAAAAAAAAATCGCGCCCTGCAACCCGGTGAGACGTACGTAGTGGGCGTCGAGTGGGCTGGCGACGTCCATCGTCTGCGCCTAGTCCGGGCTCGAGGCAGAGCTCAGCTACTGCTGACCCGCCGCTCATTCCTCGGGTTCGGCGGCGGCGACGCGCGGTGCGTCAGGGGCAGGATCTTCTGCTCGGTCGCGCCCGAGGACACCTTTGTGCGAGGTCGACGGGTTCTGGGACTGCCAGGTCTCGCTCAAGGACGTCTGTACTCTCCGTGCTCTACGACGCGCAGTGCGCCATTGGTGACCTCGCGATGCCCGTGGCCAGTTCGGCCTCTGCCGCCTCGACGTGAGCCGGCCGGCTCGAATCTAGGCGAGGGCGCCACGCTGCCTCCACCGCACAGAGCCTGCGTGCCGGCGGGCGAGGCCCCGCCGCCTCCACGGCGCCGCACCGAAATGCCTGCGGGCGACTGGGCGAGGCCGCCCCGATGCCTTCACCGCGCCCGGTTGGAGGAGCTGTGGGCGAGGCTGCCCCGCCGCCTCCACTGTGCCGCATCAGGCTGCCGGATGGCACGGCCTCCCCGCCGCCACCAATGCGCCGCATCAGACCTCAAGCGGGCACGGCCGCCCTGTGTCCCGCCGCGCGATCTGCTGCCCGCCGGCCACGGCCGCCATTAGGGTTCCATTTTTTTACAGAGAAGTTGACTCCATCCATTGCGCGTGCGAGTAACTGAGGTGCAGGGTATTTTCGTCTCCCTCGAAACAAACTGACAAAGTCAACACAGTCAACCAATATATGCCTAATCCAAATGGACAGCAGTGCCACCAAGGGAAGGAAATTTCAAATTGATGCTAGTTAAAGAAGTTCAAATTTTCTAGTGCTAAATATAAAAAAATGATTTGTTTCAGTGTCAAATACCTAGTTCTCTCCTAGTGGGGTCCAGTGTACCACCAATGACAAGAAAAGCAGAGGCTAGTGGGCCATCATCGCAGCCGCCTCTTCGAGCCACCACTGGGGAAGCGTGGGATAGAGATGGTCAACTAATGGACTACGCGGTTGGTGACCAGCCGGCTGGGGCATGCCAAATAAATTTTCAATGTTAAACAGTGCGACTAAACATGGGTTAGGGCAGTTTCAATGGATGAAACTAGGCACGGTTTTCATCATGATCACGTCAGCAAAATTTATCTCTGGAAACTATATCACACAATAGGAGTGTCTTCGAGTAATAACTATTGTTCCTTTTTTCTCTCTCCCTTGTCCCTTCCTTTCTCTCCGATGCTCTCCCTCCGTTCATTCTCTACTAACGAAAGGGCGACCAGCCATCACGTGAGCGAGTAGGCGAGCGAGCACGCCAGCCATCTCTGCGGCCATCACACGAGCGAGCGCGGCGGCGAGTGGGCGAGCGCATGCGGCAGTGGGCGGCCGAGCGTGAGCGGCATCCGAGCGTGGACGCGCAGATGAGTGCACGCGGCGGCGGACGGCGACTGCGGCAGCGCCAACGAGCGCACGCGTCGGCGGGCGAGCAAGCACGGATGCCCAGACAAGCGCATGCAGTGGCCGAGCGCGAGCAAGCGGGGTCGGCACGGGCGCGGCGAGCGTGGCCAGCGCTTGCAAGCGCACAGGCCGGCCATGTCGGACGGCGCATGCAGGTGCACAGGACGGCCATGGCGGACGGCATCTGCACCTAGGCTGGCGCGGGCGAGCGCGGCCGGTGCAGCGGCATGCCTTGTAGTCGAGCGGGGTCGACGTGGTGGTGCGGCCGTTGGGCGAGCGAAGACGAGCATCGACGACGAGCAGTTCGGCGAGCGCACACAGCAGGGCATGGGCGAGCGCGGCGGCGAGCGCACGCGGGACACCCAGATTGAAACCGCTAGTTTCTTCCCAATGGCGATTTCATCTTTTCTTCGTGCATAGGGGTGAGGGAAGACGTCGTTTCCCTCTAAGAAATGATTTCCCTAGTGTTGGTTCTCTTTCCTCGTTAATTAGTTTGCCATGTCAGCATTTTACCGAGATGTCATCTCATTTAATAGAGATAGAAACCACCATTAATGTCTCATTAGGAATGCCCTTAGTTTGCCATGCATAAACTAGATTCATGCAAGTTAGGGCAGTTCCAATGACGAAACCATTCGTAGTTTCTATAGTGTAGGATACTGTGTCAAGAAACTATTCTTTACAATAGTTTTTCTATCTACTAGAATCCAAATGAATTTGGCCAATCATTCAACGTTTGCTTCTCTCCCGCATCTGGATCCTCTGTGCCTCCAGCTGGTGCTGCTTGAACTCCTATTCCTCCGGCGCGCTTTCACCATGAGCACCCAGCTCTCCCCTCCACCGAATCGCCCGCGCTCGATTCACCAAAGCAACACGCTCCTCTTGCCCAGCAGGTCCCGCACCTCCAGCCTCGCTCCCTGCAGGGTCTTACTTCACGTAAAAAACGAAGCTCATACAGAAACTTCGAGCTTTCAAGCAACCGAGGCCAATACAGGGAGCCAGCAAGCAAGGCAAATAGCAAGGAAATTGAAGAGCGAGAGGAGACGAGCGTTGTGAGGGGGATTTTACCGCCTGGAGTTCGTTGTCTCTGGCCGTCAGGGATCTGTGCTGCGAGCTCACCGCCGGCGGCCATGCGTGGCCCACGGCTTTCCGTGCAGCCGCGCGAGGTCCGCGCCAGCGGCTTTCCGTGCGCGCCCAGGCACCCGAAAACTCTGCGGGTGGGCGTGTGGGAGCCGGGCTGCAGACGCTGGGTGAACGCCATGCTCACCTGCGCTCGCTTGTGCTGCCCGCGCCCAGTGACGGAGCACGGAGCCAAACAAAGGGGGCAGTTTAGCTTACGAGTTACTGTACAACTGTGAGCATCTGAGTTTACATCTAGCGCAGCAGCTGATGCAGACTTGCGTCGTGTTTTACATGGGCGCGTTAGCTTCTGACGCGTCAGTCACAGCTGTTTTAGATTTGCAATGATGTTTTTCTACTCTACAACTCGTCGATGTTGCAGGTTTTGACTTGAAAGTCTGTGGCGACACTGATGGAACTAGAAAATTAATTCTCTAGAGCGAAGCTCCTTGACAGCCAACACCTAGAAAGAAGATACGCTGTGTAGGAAAGATGGCAAATAGCGTGGATTACGCTCGGCCTCTGCCTTGAGATGAGACGTGCGCAGGGTGGTGTTGCAGTGACTGCGCAGAGGAAGGGGGGCCAGTGCCCAGCTTCGCCTCCACAGTCCTCTGTCCGCGCCCCCGCCGCCATGCTTGCTCGCTAGCCGTGCTCGCCCGCGCTGCCGCCGTGCTCGCTCGCTGTCCGCGGTCGCCCGTGCTGCCGCCGTGCTCGCTCGCTGGCCACGCTCGCTTGGGCTGGCCGCGCTCGCTCGAGCTGCAGCGCACCGGATCCACAGGAAACCAGTCGTTTCTCACCAACGCAATTTCTCTCGTTTCTTCCTATGTTGAACCGCGTGAGGACGTCATTCCTTCCTGAGGAAACGATTTCTTCTTTCCATACCCTCTCTCTGCAATAACTCCTTTGCCACATCAGCAAAATGCTAAGTTGTCAAATGTAATTAAGAGGGATAGAAATTACCATCAATGCCCATTGGGACTGGCCTTACAAGCGCAGATTAGAGATTCAGGCTCATGGAAGAGGCAGGTTATATGCCTGGTGCCACCGCCCCTAGGTCCAACGGCAACACTCGCCTCTGACGCTCTCCGAGAGTTGTGATCTCCAACTGTCTTTCCTAAATTCATTATCTAAATATTATTGTCTACATATTTCATTTTTGGCAAACGAGAAATCAAGAATAGTCGATGAAATATAATTGGATCTACTGGAAGAATCTGGGGTATTAGAGCCTAGTAGTACGTAAGTATATAATTAAAGAGAATAGTAAATTTAACCCCAAAGAAACAGCAAGACTAAGGAGAGGACAACAGAAGGCAGGCCCCTCGTGGGTCGGCGGCCCGGAGAGGTGCTAGCCGGCCGCAGCAGCCTGCCGGGTCCCGTGACTGCCACGATCGGCCAAGCATCAGTCGGCGGCGGCCGTGTGCCATCCCCATCCGTACGTCGGAGCTGCTACAGGTGGCCGGCCGCCGGCAGCAGGCACCTGCAGGCGGACATGAACGCACGTGAAAGAGTTTGCTTCTGCTGGATCGTTCGTTCCTGCATGTGTTCCCCTAACAGCCGGACGTGCGTGCGAGTGCGACGACATGGTCGCACGGTCACCATTGCGATTGCGACCCCGGCAGGCCCTGGAGCGGCGGGGTCGAGCTCGAGCGTGGCAGCCGCTCTGGGCCCTCGAATCGCTGATGGGCCCTCCCTGGTATGAACGCGTATACTGGGCCTGATTCAGCAGCCCAACTAGGAGCGTAAAGCAGCTGATAGTGAGAGGCCCATCCCTGGTATGGATCGGATGCTCCCGTGAATTTGTCGCAGCTACAACTACAAGCGTGTTTCTCAAAAAAAAAAAAGAAGAAGACACGTAGGTGCGAGTACTTCGTAGCGAAGACAGGTATATACGCCCTTGTATATACATACGTATTCACTAGAGGTTCTTCTGTCCGCTTGCTCTTGGACACGTAGGTGGGCAGTGGCGAATCTAGGATTTTAGATTAAGGTATGCCGTTCAAAAATTTTTATATACAATTCGGTAAATCCAATTTAACAATTCGGTAACAATTGTAAAATTTACAATGTGATTCGGTAAATTTAAGGATTAGGTTGAGACCATCCACTAAATGCAATATAAATTGTTCAAATATAGGCATAAAAAGAATATCAGAGACTTACAATGCTATTTTTCTCACTACTTTATTCGACGCTTTCCAAGGGACATGAATGCCTTGACTATATCATCTTCATCAACTTTAAAGAAAATACTCGCTCAATGAAAGTGACTAGACAATCATTCAAAAGACTAAATAAAAATTTTCTACAAAAAGACGAAGGCCAAAGATTAAATTTTTTTACCCAAAGTAAAATAGGGAATCAAGATGGTAAGCCCTAATTAGCGCGACCGTAAATACTGCAGACGAGACTGTGAGAAATAAACGATGATCCTCCAATTCAGAGCAGGGCGGAGGGCGGCAGCCGACAGCCGGTAGGCACCAGGGGCCACGGCGGCAGGGCGTCACCAACTCGACTCAGCGGTTAGGGCGTCAGGCGCAGGCGGCGTGTTCCTCCGTGGCTCCGTACTCAGATTAGGAAATTGAAATGTCGTGTACACAGTCGGAGATTCACACACATACCGTATGGGTTCACTTGCCGAGTGGGCCGCGTTACATGGGCCTCCCCTCATCACGTGATGATGTCTAGGTATGTTTTTTCATTTTTCTTTTTTACATACAAATATAGCGTATACACTATATTATATAGTATATATATACTACTTGCCGCCGGTTCTGCAGGGTATGCCAGTGCATACCCGGCATACCCTGTGACTCCGCACTGTAGGTGGGGGACACTCATAAAACAGGAAAATTAATTATTGCTAGATGGAACGCCGTATTTGGAGAGGAAGTTGTCGAGAACTTATTCTGGCTCATAGGGGTCAGCTTGTGCTCATGCAAATAAGGGTGCCTAAGCGAAACAATATATATATATATATAGGCCTCGTTCACTTCCCATGCATACCCCAAATATTTTCTCTTTCACCCATCACATCGAATCTTTAGACGCATGCATGGAGCATTAAATGTAGGTAAAAAAATAACTAATTGCATAGTTTGTCTGTAAATGTCGAGACGAATATTTTAAGCCTAATTAGTCTGTAGTTGCAGAAATTTTACCAAATAAAAATAAAAGGTGCTACAGTGACTTTTCGCCAACTTTTCACCAACCAAACACACCCATATATATATATATATATATATATATATATATATATATATATATATATATATATATATATATATATATATATATATATATATATATTGTTTCGCTCAGGCCACGTGCTACCGTGATGCTGATTGGCTGCTTTTGTTGTTGGCTACATTGAGAGATGCCAGTACACCAAATGTGCGAAAGATTGCATGGTGCTAGCCAGGCTCACAAGAAATGGATTTGATTTGCACTATCCGTTTTGCTGAAATTTAGCTCAAGCTATATATATGTATGTAACCGTAATGGCAGAACGGAGTGAAAAATCTAAACCAGTAGCAGTAAGGCACCAATACATTTTTTGAATAACAAATGAAAATATATATGGGTATAGTTGCTTGGATGAGCAAAACCTGAAATTTTCTCATTTCCCACGCACGCACACGTGCGTCGTGTCAGCACCTACGTATGCTCTGTGATTCTGTCGGGGCGTCGGCGTCGCGGGCGATCGAATCGGCGGGCACCCATTTGTTGGCACGACTCGGCGCCCGGACACCTCGCCGTAGTACCCGTACCGCGGCGGATCTTATTGCGCTCCCCCGGCCGGCCTAATTACAACAGGAAGGGGGCTACCGGCTGCTTGCTCCTGCTATCATGGGCTCTCTCTCGCCTGAGACCGATCTGGGCCTTCATTCAGCCTGACGTGCCTGCTGTCGCCTGTCGGGTAAAAAAAAAATTCGGCGCGTTTGAAGCACGTGCTAGCTGCGATTATCTGTGTAATTAAACTCGGTTACTGTAACACCCCAGGTGTTTATCACCAATTAAGTAGTGGGTTTAAGCTCAAACACGATAGATTAGTGGAGATGATGATGCCAAAGTCAAACCTATGGAAATAAACCCTAACCTAAACTTGGATATTGCATCCTTACTTACATATAGGCTCAATTAAAAGATATAGGCTTGGGTGTTGCTATCAAAGTATCTTCACATGTCTCACCTCAGTAACTATCTATATTAATCCCTGGAAAAGTTTCATGGGGTTTGGAATCAAAAAGTCACATGAAATGATAAGTTCCATTCCTATTGGAACTTGCATCATTAAGTGAATGGAATTATAGATCATCAGCCAAACCATGCAAACTTGCCCAAATGACTCTAGACGAACTCTACAACAAAAGTCATGAGGGTTCATGTTGAGCAAATGTCAAGAAAATGCCTCGATTGGCCTAAAACCCTAGTTTAGGCTTTATCGGGTTGCTACTTTGACCAAAGTGGAAGTCTAAGTTCTGTACTAGTAATGAGGTTTGACCTTAAACAAAAGTTGTAGTTCATCTTGTGTAGAACAAACTTTGTTTAATGGTCAAGAGCTAGTTTGGCCTCTAACCTAGTCAAATAGAGCTCACAAGAATCAACTTAGTGCTGTTTTCAAGGTCTCGAATTTGGCTAAGTCTGGAATTTCAATGTCAATGTGGTTGGCATCTCGCATTCTCCAAATTTTGCTATGCAACTTGAGTAGGTCCAAATGTAAAAGTTGGAGTTTAGATCTTGGAGTAGGATATACCAAAAGTTGACATTGATTTGACCACTGTTGACCAACTAACTGGAGTAAACACCGAAGTTAGCGTAATCATCGACAATGTCAACTTAGGGTCTAATTACTCCCTAATCCATTGCTCCAATGACCAGGGTCCTTAAACAAGAATTGTAGGGCATCACGAAATGAACAACTTTGTTTCAAGGCCCATGACGAAATTTGGTCCGTAGCTAGCCCAAAATGCTACCCCAATATGACCTCAACGTCACCCACCACGTGTTCGGTTGAAGGCCTTAATGGGCGACGCACGTCCGAACGTGGCGTACATGCAGAGTCTGCGCTCCACCATGGCCGACACCCGTCCCTGCCTCCTCCTCACATGTGGTGAACGCTGAGTCGCTCCTAGACACGCCATGCTCCTCACTGCTCACCCTCCTCCGCTCTCTCCCTCGCTCGGCTCCGCCCTGAGCGTGCTGCCGCGACGTCCGCCATGGCCGAGCTCCGGCCGCCCCACGATTCCTTGTCTCCGGCCTCCCTCCACCCGAACCGGCCGCGCCATCGTGTTCCCCATACCACGCCGCCCCTCTGGAGCTCCTCGCCTCGCCGTCTTCGCCCCTGCAGTGAGCCGCCGCCGGAGCACCCGCCGGCGAGCCGTCCGCTGCCGTGGCCACGCCATGGTCACGGTCGCCATTGTCGCGCGGTAGTTCTTCCCTCCCCAACTACTGCCGTGTTCTCCTTCTGTCCCAATCAAATGCACCACCATGTCTGCCTTCCCTCACTCCATCCTCGTGTGCGCTTGTTGCCGCCAAATCCGTCGAGGTTGGACCGCCGTCGTGTAGCTACGCCGACAAGCCACGAGCTCCCGTGGCCGGGTCACCTCGGACCGCTACCGGGTTAATTGAGCCCGCCATCAGCTTTACCGTTGCAGGCCGCCCCTCCAGCGTCCCTTCCTCGGCCCCGTTGGCCGCCGGCAAGCTCTGGCGACGGAGCCGCCACGGCAGCTTCATCGGTCACCGTGGGCAGCGAGCCACAGTTCCCCTCTCGGTCGTCCACGACCACCGACCGAGTTGCTCGGGCACGGGGATGGATGTGTGGCCCAGTGCTCGCCGCCGTTGGCCTTCCCCTGGCCGGAGCAGGCGCCGCCAGCGAATCGCCCCCCTCTGCTCCGTTCCACGGAGGAAGAAGAGAACACGTTGTGTACACCTTCTCTTAGTATGACAGATGGGCCCAACCGGACAGTGGGTCCCGCGGGACAGTTTAAGTAGTGGCTGTTTTGGGTGTGTTTTCGGGTGCGCCTAGCAAATTCGGTTAGGTATGGATAAATCCTGTTTTTGAATTTCAGATTTTATGTAAATCTTCTAAAATGCATATCTCTTGCTAGGTAAATCCAAAAATAGCAAAAGTGGACTTTTTGGAAACCTTGAGAAAAGATCTATGCAGTGGAGTCATAATATGTTACATGTTTGAAGATATTTTCTGATGTCTTTATTTAAGCCTTAAAAATACTCCAAAAATGCTTATCAACTTGAGCAGAGCCATATCTAGAGTTTTAGAACTCCAAAAATAGTGATTCTTATTTTGTTAATTTTGTAATGACTTTCACTTGCTAGGAAAAATATTAAACACCCTAGTTGTTTACTGTTTTCTTAAGATTGTGATTTGACCTTGATAAATAAGGAAAACTACATTATATTACTTGTTACTTTATATCTTGAGTTGTGTTGCTCCAATTGATGTGAAATTTTTATGGTAGGCTTGTCATGCTATGGATGTACTGTGGTATAGAATTCATGACCATTGCTTACTGTATGCTCAAGTTATTGAGTTAACTTGTTTATGGCTTGATAAGTAGCTTATAAATAATATATAAACGATAAAATAGAAAATGTTGTCCCATCACCTTATTATGATGTTGCTCTATGATGTTGGTTCATTCTATGGCCATGTGTTCACAGAAAATATTGAGTGTTAAGTTTAACTTGCTCTCACATGATTATTGCAATAGCAATTTGTCTTTTTCTTAGAGGTTGATATACATGTTCAAATGGTTTCAAATTTGGACAGTAGACTTTTGGGAGCATTTGTAGGCCACTGTAATTTTGGTAGAATTTATTGTGCACCTAGGATATGTGTTCATAATTCCACCTAATTATCAAAATAAATTAAGAAAATGCATTAAAAGAATTTATTTAGGAATGGACATTATGTTTTCTGGTGTTCATTAGTCATGTGTGAAATGTTGGTAAAGTTGGTTTTGTCCAATTATATGTTTGCAACATAAGTTAATAATTATTTCTTGCAAATGAGGTTTCTAGACAGATCTGGGAACTTAGCAAAGTTCTTCATGATAATGTTCTTTGTTGTGAAACTTATTTATACAAAAGTTGTAGATAATTTATGTATCTAGCTTCTGTTAAAATTTGGTGGCATTTAACAATGTGGTTTAGGAGTTATAGCTGTTTAAAGTTAGGGTACAGAATTGCTTGCTCTCTGTTTGTCAGGAACAGATTCTGGAACTTTGTATTTTTGACTTGTTTAACTTATGAATCATGCTATGATGATATTATATGAAATGTAGATAATTTTATAAGCTTTCCATAATGTCTTCTTGCAAGTCATTTGGATTTATAAAACTCCAGATATAATTGATTTATGAATCTACTGTTTGCTAGTCCAGAAATTAGCATATTCCAGTTATCGTTGTTGCTTCACCTTGAGTTGCTTTGCATGTTGCTAAGTGTGATTCATGTCCTTGGTGATGAAGTTAGTACACCTGAAACTTGTGAAGATTATGCTTTACTTATTATGCATGGAATGGTTGGTGTGCTATAGTCAGTGAGTGGCTATGAGGGCTTGTATCTTGTTTAAATATTGTGCTTGTCTTATGTGATGCATTCTTATTGCCATTCATCATGTTCATATACTTGCATCTTGCATCTCATTTAGGTACGCTAGATGCACCACATGAAGGACGTGTTGTGGAGCTAAACCCAAAGATGGAGTTGGTGGATCCATCCCGAAGGGAAATACTTGCCAAGCGGGTTTTATCTGACATACTCTAACTTGAGTCGGATCCCAGGCAAACCCCGGAGCATTATAAGCCTCCTACCTTCAAAGCAATTAATTCTATATATGTTATAAGTATTGTTGCATTAAGTGGTACGAGTTGGTTGAAAACCTTGCTGCATTATATCACTCCTTGTCCAGATATATGAATCCTTAAATCCTACATAGACTAGGATCGAGTAGATGCTTAGCCCTGCTTTAAGTGGTAGAAGTCAGGTGATTTCTTGTCACCTGCGAGATATAGGGATATTCATATATGGCACGGTTGGCTATATTTGCTATCGTGAAAAAGAATCATGTGTTAATAAAATGAAATAAGACCGGGCGGGATGATGATAGTGAAGCAACAAGGCATGGAGGTCTGGGGTGTGAATCTATCCCCGTCTGAGTCGTTTAAGGACCGATTCGCTGTACGTCCTTGAGTCATGTTGAACGCAGTCTAACACTTAGTTGGCCGGATAAGCCGTTCCGACCGCGAAGCCGAGTAATGTGATTCAGGCCGAGAATCGAATGGTAGGTTGCTTCTTGGAGGAGAGAAAGGATGTGCTTGGGGACATTGGCGTGAGACCAAGGGGGGTTAGAGTCCCTATCATCTGGCAGAGTGTCGCCCTTGGGGTCGCGACATCATTCGGACCCGTGATTCCTGAATCATATGAAAAGGTGGCCTGTGCGACCCTGGCAGGGGTCTGCACGGTGAGTGTTAGAAATACCCCTCCAGCTGGATAGGAATTCGATTCGAATCGCCGTCGCTCCCGGTTAGTGAGCACTTGACTTGAGCAGCGGCAACGTAGATTCCATTAAATTGAACGGATGGTTAATTGGATAACGATGGAAAGGTTGCCTCAAATTATACCTGCTATGGTTAATATTGTTTGCTCCTAATAAAGTGAGTGCTCTAGTACAGGTTCTAATATAGAGGACAGGTTAATGATAATTAACTTGATGCTTAAGCATTAATGACTACTTATCCATATTAAGCTTTTATGCAAAATGTTATCAAGCTAGCCCACTTTATATCAGTCTTGCATGATCCTTGGTGTCACTTTATTTCTAGTTTCTGACGGGTAAGTCTAGCTGAGTACCTTCTCGTACTCAGGGTTTTATCCCCACTTGTTGCAGGTTGTGCTGTATCTTGGCGACTGCAAGAGTTGGTTGGCTCCTGCCGTAGAGGCGGAGTGTGATCACGGGCATGATCCTTCTGAGTTACCTTCTCTCTAATGCTTTTGTTGGAAGTCGACCTTAGTATTGGCATATATTTGAAATAAAGGTGTTGTTAGTTTTAAATTACTTTGCTTCCGCTACTTTTAAACTTAAGTTGTAATAACTATGTTAAACTCCGATGTATATTTAATTACTTGTGAAATGGTTGTAACATGTGACTTGTTATGTTGAATCACTACGATCTTGGCTTGTATGTTGGTTGGTTTGAAATCCCTCGTGATTTCATTGGACTACCGGAGTTATATGGGCTCAAGTGCGAGAATTTGATCATTTCGGTGATTGTTTTTGTACTT
This sequence comes from Saccharum officinarum, assembly GCA_020631735.1. Taxonomy (NCBI): domain Eukaryota; kingdom Viridiplantae; phylum Streptophyta; class Magnoliopsida; order Poales; family Poaceae; genus Saccharum; species Saccharum officinarum. The sequence continues at coordinate 65,366,378 of CM036185.1, forward strand.
GTGCTCTTATAATTTGGACGGTTCTGTTACAGCTACTGTATGTGCTTATAGTATTGGAGAGATGCGCCAGCAATTACACGTTGTGCTACTACCATAGAGTACTACGCAGTAACGCAGGGGTAACTAGTAATGTCGAACCCCAAAATTGTTTTTTGTCTCAACTTTGTGTGAGAAAAGCATGTGCGTACGGGCATCACCAGAGATCACCACACTGGACTACGAGTGAGAGAGAACTTGCGTACGCGCCCGCCCGTGGCTCAGCTTATATTTGTGAGGCCGCTGGCCGCCGGGAACAATTCTTTCCGGGGACCAATTTGGATGGGATCGTTGCTGTGGTTTAGTTTAACATTGGTTTTCCCTCTCCCATTCTAGAATTACATTCATTTTGGGTTGAAGGAGTATGTAATGATAACAGGAGAAAAGAACCAAAAATCTAACTGATTTTTTTTCGAACCGGAGGGACATTTCCCCCATTTCCATTCATGCAAACGGAAATACAGAGTTCGGACGGCATATCAAGAGTTAACAGAGGTAGACAAGACCACTAAGAAACAGGATGCTAAAAGGCTACCCAACGAGATACGATCACCAAAAAACCAAAAACCTGATGCTACTACCAGAACCTTTCAGCAGACAGGTTACACACAGAGCAGAACAGCAGAAGTTCAACACAAAAGGACTAAGTTTTCTGGCATGTTTGTAGAACATCCCACTTCCAGGAAAGCTTTCCTTAGACGCTTTTTCTCAGTTCTGCCGGTTGTCCTCTGAATCCTCTCGAATCACCAGCATCGTGTTTGGGCACGCTTTCTTGTTCAGTAACTTCAGGGCTATCTGTAGTATCATATTGGCACCAGCTTCAAGGGTTTCCTTGTCGTCCGCCGAATAGAGATCTGCCCAATAGATCATAAGTGTACACGCGTGACAAATAATAGATATAGGATTCTAAACAACTTTGCCCTCAAAGCAAAGTTTGTTCCTTGCTTTCCAGATGGCCCAACATATGGCCACGATTCCCAAAGTATGAAACTTCTTGCCTCTAGGAATCCATTTTTCGCACCACGCCCAACATTGTATCAAAGATCTAGGTATATTACTTGCACCAATGCAAGTGGAAAAAGTAGCCCAAACTACTCTTGCAATGTTACAATAAAAAAAACAGATGTGAAACAGATTCATTCATATGACAAAAATAACAAGTGGGATCACCCTGCCATTTTCTTTTAATCATATTGTCCTTTGTCAAAATAGCGTTGTTTAAAACTAGCCACAAGAAAATTTGAATTTTAGTTGGGATTTTGCATTTCCAGATTTTTTTTATGATAAGGGACAGACTCATTTGATGTAAGAGCATTGTAAACTGATTTTACTATAAACAAACCTTTCGGACTAAAATTCCAGGTTACCAGATCATCACAATTGTTAAAATGAATCTTAGACATATCAGAGATGATGGAGTCCCACTGTTCTTTCAAGATTCTTACCAGCCATCGAGAAAAAGAGATATTATCAGGGTCACCCTTAACCTCCGCTAACGTGATATCATGCTGTTTTGCCATTTTGAAAAGGTCAGGTAATAGAACATTTAGGGGTTGATCAAACAACCATCTATCTTTCCAGAAAAGGATCTTCTTACCATTCCCAATAATGAATTTCCTTCCTTGCATATAGATGTCTCTAACTTTAAGCAAGTCAGCCCAAATGGGAGAATCAGATTGCTTATGATGCACAGAGCAAATAGTGTCCTTCCTTAGATATTTGAACTTAATAATTTGTTGCCACAAACCATCTTCTCTATCAATCTTCCAGAGCCATTTGCATAACAAACTTAAATTCATCTTTCTGATGTCCTTGATGCCTAGACCTCCCCTCTTCTTGCTTTTACAGATTCGAGGCCATTTAATTAGATGATATTTCTTTTTGGTGCCACCCCCTTGCTAGAAGAATGTTCTTCGTATCTTATCAAGCTTATAAACCACTGTTTTGGGTAACATATAAATGGACATTTGATAAATCGGAGCATTACTAAGGCTAGAATCAATCAAGGTTTTCCTTCCTGCAATGGACATAGTCCCCCCTTCCAAATATCCAGTTTTTTACTATTGTTTTCAATGAGCGGCCACCAGTCAGCAATATGCAATCTACTAGGACTCATAGGAACACCAAGATATTTAATGGGAAAGGTGCCCACTTGGAAATTAAAAATACCAGCATAAGTGACATCCCGTCTTTCTTCATCGTTGATAGTCATAACTTCGCTTTTGTAGAAATTTATTTTAAGACCTGCCATCATTTCATACAGGTACAATAAAAGCTTCAAGTTTCTGGCACCCTCTAAGCTATGTTTGAGGCATATAATAGTATCGTCCGCGTATTGTAATACTGCCACACCTTTATCAATGATATGGTCAATTAGCCCACAGAACTTATTATTTTCTTGAGCTTTGAAAATCATTCTTGTCAAGCCGTCAGCAACAAAGTTAAATAGTATCGGCGATAATGGGTCACCGTGTCTCACACCTTTGTAACTTTTTATATATGGTCCAATAAGATCATTGAGTTTGACACTTACTGTCCCCCCTGATACAACTTGCTTGATCCAATTACACCATTTGTTACAAAAGCCTCGAGCAGCCAAACATTCAAACAAGAAATCCCATTTGACCTTATCGTATGCATTTTCAAAGTCTAATTTAAGAACAATGCCCAAGTGTTTTCTCTTTTTGGTTTCATGTAAGATCTCGTGCAAAATCATTATCCCACTCATGATATTTCTGCCCTTCATAAAAGCAGATTGGTTTGAGTGTATCAATCTCTCGGCCACTTTCTCAATTCTAATAGTCATTGTTTTTGTGATGAGTTTGTATATGCAATTCAGAAGACAAATCGGTATGTATTGCTGAATTGTTGATGCATCTGGTTTTTTCGGAAGAAATGTGATAATCCCATAGTTTATTCTACTTATATTTACTGTCTCCGCATGGAAATCAGCAAACAGTTGGATAATATCATGTTTTACAACTTCCCAACAAGTCTGATAAAACTCAATAGGTATCTTATCTGGCCCAGCAGCCTTGTTGGTTTCTATTTGGAATAATGCTTCCTTAATCTCAATTTCAGAAAATGGTTTACAAAGTTCTTCATTCTCTTGATCAGTGACTTTTGGTAGTTCATTCCAAAGGCTTGAAGCAATGTGAATATCATGATAATCCACGGGCCCAAAAAGATTGGTATAGTATTCAGTTGCATGTTTTAGCAAATTGTCATCACCCTCGATAATTTCACCATCCTTTTCAAGAGATAAGACAATGTTTTTTCTTTTTCATCTGTTTGCTATCTTGTGAAAATAACTTGTATTATTATCACCCTTCAAGAGCCATTGTTCATGACAACGATTTAACCAGTACGTCTCTTCTTGCTCAATGAGTGATAGGCTTTCTTTCATCAACTGCATCATTTGGGTGTACTGTTGATCATTTAGTCCACCCAATTCTTCCAAGGTTTCGAGCTTACTTAACTCATCACTAATGAAAGTTCTTTTTTTCTCAGCTCTCCCTGCAGATTAAACCCCCATCCTTTGAAATATTGTTTAATCATCTTCAGTTTTTGTTGTATTTTATCCAGGGCGGATAGGGCTCTGCAAGGTTTTTCCCAAATTTGTTTCACTGATAGCAGAAAATCAGAATTTTTCAGCCTATTATTCTCAAATTTGAACCGGAGGTGCTTCCGAGGCTTACAATGGCCAGAAGATAAGATGAGGGGATTATGATCCGAGATCTTCTAGGAAGTTTCTTAACAATTGTATCAGGGAATATATCTTCCCATTCTTTTGACGCAAGAATTCTATCAAGTTTTTCAAGGATAGGATCTTCTTAGTTGTTAGACCAAGTATAGAGCCCTCCAGTCATCACAATCTCTCTTAGTTCATGAAAATTGATGAGGGTATTAAACATATCAGAATATCTATTGAGGGCATGAGTTCTATTCCTTTCTTCAGTATATCTCACAATATTGAAGTCACCCCCAATTAATATGGGTTCACTGCTTCTTGAACAGAAAGCAGAGAGTTCAGATAAGAATTGTATCTTATTTTCATCTTGTGCAGCTCTATAAACCATTAATAAATTCCATTTGATCTTATTTAACTTATCCCAGAGATTCATTTGGAGCATAAAATTCCCTTGATGAAAAGCACCCACATCATAAAACTCCTTTTTAACACCCACTAAATACCACCAGATTTGCCTTTTGGAGGGTTACTAAGCCACGGATCAAGTGCTGAGGATAAAAACCCGCATAACACTTACAAGAAGAATGATGATAGCAGCCTTCCCTTAGGCCCACTGCTAAGCAGTAAGCACCACCACAGCACCACCCACATCTGAGTTTTTTTTATCCATCTCTTGTTCACCAAAAGGAGTTGTCGAGCAGGGGACCGATGGACTGACGGGACGGTTGGCTTAGGGTGAATCGGCTATAATGACATCCTTTGTGGGATAAATTTGTACCATGTCAAATATTATTGGACAGAGGGAGTACAAAGGACGAACAATATATACTTTTTGAATAACAATAGAGAGAGGGTTACAGCTTGCATTGCAGGAGCAAACCAGAAATTCTCTCCTTTCTGACACATGCACGCGTGGGCCGCATCGGCAGATAGTATGTTTTCAGCCTGTTTGCTTGGCTGAAAATAAGCGGCTGAAAGTACTGTTGGCTGATTTGTTGTGAGAAAAAAACACTGCTGGTTGGCTGAAAATAAGCGGTTGAAAGCTCAAGTGAACAGGCCGTTTGTCGGGACAGCGTCGACGTCGCGTGCCAGAATCGGGCAGTCATTCGTTGGCACGGCTCGCCGCCGGGACACCTCGCCGTAGCGCGGTGGATCATAAGCTTGTTCCGCTCCCGGCCGGCCCACGTCGCAACCGGGCCCTACCGGGCGGCTGCTTGCTTGCAAGTTGCAGGATACGGATGGTAGGAATAGGATACCTGAACCGATCTGGCTGGGCCTTCAGTTTGACGTGCGTGTCTGTCCCCTGTCGGGTTTCTCAATTCGGCGCGTGTGGAGCACGTGCTAGCTGCGATTACTGAAACTCCGGTGACTGACTGTGCGTGCTTATATTAGAGTCAGACTGTTAGAGGGATGCTCCGTCATTAACACGCTGTAGTTGTAGTGCTACTTACTACTTACGCAGGATTTAATATCGTAAGTGGGCCAAATCGTTGTTTTTGGCCTCAACTTCGTCGTGTGAAAAAAGCATGTGCGTGATGAGGGCATCAGCAGCAGGGATCAGCACACTGGAACTGCACGCGGATGCATATGCGCCCGTAACGGCCGGCCCGCGGGCTCCCTCCGTCCCTCGCCCGACGGTGCGCGGCGGCCGTCCGGCCGGCACCTGGTCGCCTCCCGTGACCAGCCTGAAACGGCTCCATCGTCCGCTCCTCCGCGCGGCGGCGGCCCGGGATCGGACATCGGAGCGAGCCCGGGGTGGTAAATTCGATCGGCAAGGCGACCGGGTATTGATGACGACGCGGCTGGGCGCGCCCGGGGGAGCGGGTCGGGTCGGTTCGGTGCGGCCGCACCCAGACCGAAATACAAAATACGCAATCCAATCTACGGTTGGTTGACGCAGACGATGCATTTTTTTTAGCAGGCGTGGTGATCCCTGGTATACGTACGTACGTTGCCCCTATCCATGACTATACCACGTATATTTGAAAAGCCGTATACTAGAGTACGTTTGCCGGTATATATGGCCCACCGCCGTTCGTACGTTCCGAATAACGACGGGGTCGGCCGGCAGTCCACCAGACGCCTACATCTGCATGCGCTCCGTCCTCCACGTACGTACGAATACATCTACACCATACGTACACACCCATACACACACTTACGCCACCACACACGTCGCTGCGCTAGCTACGTGTACGCCCGGCGGAAAGCGACCGGACGACGGACGGGGACGCGCACGCGCCGGACCTCCGGTGCCCGCCGCGGGATCCCCGGCTTTGCCGCGCATGCAAGCACATGCCCGTCGCCGTTCTTTCTCCGATCCGTCTTGCCGTCTCGCTCTGGCTGCGGCCGGTCAGGTCTCCGGTCACTGTCCGTCCGGCCCCGCAATCACAGGCTTTTGGAACCGCATCACCTAATGGAACGGTGGTGGTGGGGGTTCGCAGCTGAAACGTACAGTGAGTGACGTGTCCTGTCCCGTTGCCGGCTTTGCCTGGTTGGTGGCGAAACGGCCGGGCTTGCAATCCCTGGATTCTTGGCAAATGTGGCTCTTTTGATTTATTAGATTACATTACACTCTGCATCGGAATGGAACAATGTTAATTAGCTAACATGACTTCTGTATTAAAACCCTTGACAAGTGCTCACGTATACAGGCGTTGTTGCCTCTGTTTGCTTGTGCTAGCTAGCTGTCGTACGTCACTCGTCAGACCTTGTCAAAACATGCTGAATGATGATGCAATGGTTTCTATCTGAAGCGTTGGAACTTGTTGGGTGATGGTATTATGTAATGTGGTGATTGATTTTCCCAACAGAGGCAATATGCCGTCAGTTGTGAATAATACAGTTCTAGTTCTGATCCCTAAAGTGAAAAACCCACGGGAGCTTTATTTCGCAATTTAGGCCAATTGCCTTGTGTAATAATTTAGTCAGAGGTTATCGCTAACCGTTTGAGGATGGTGCTCGACGAGAAAATCTCTAAAGAGCAATCGGTTTTTTGTTCTGGGATGACTTATCATGGAAAACGTGCTGGTGGCATATGAAAATATTCATTATTTTAAGAAGAAGAGGAAGAAGTGCCTATGGGGTGAAATTGGATATTGTCGAAGCTTAGGAGCAAGTTGAGTGGAGCTATCTACGTAGCATCATGATCAAGCTCGGTTCAATGAGAACATAGTATGTCTGATTAAGAATTGTGTGGAGACCGTGACTTTCTCGGTGAGCGGGAATGGGCATCTGTCCGATGTTTTCTCACCTACTTGTGAAATTAGACAAGGTGGCGGTGATCCAATGTTACTGCCTGCTCGAATTGCACAAAGCTGCACACACTACCAACAAAAATGACACTGGCCAATTGGATTGGGCATCAACACAAGTTGCACACACTACCAACACACTGCTTCTAGGAAAGAAGAAAAGCACCCACACCGAACTGCACAAAAGTGTTGACACTCTACCACCATCACTATAGAAGATAAAAACCACCAAGTAGTAGTAAGATGTGTTTCGTTATGGGATGTCAAGGCTTCTCTTTCGCTACCCTTTGAAACCTAGGGTTTTGGGTGGGATGGGGTGAGGTGTGTGGGATATTGGTAAGATATCGTTTGAATTACATTTTCTTTTTGTCTTCGATTGGTTCCCCACTTCATTAACTAAGGTGTTATAGTCATTTGGAATTCAATTCCTTCCATTTGATATGCTCACTTCGTCTAGAAATAAAAGAGTTATTTGATTAATGCAGAGTCAAGTTTTGCAAATTTTTGTTAACAATTAGTCATATTATTTGCCTGATTAAGGCGCAAAACTTCACGAATGAATTTGTATTTAATGTGTCTTTAAGATGACTTTGATTTTTAACGATTTACATGTATATAATAATTGTAAGATAAAATAATGATCAAAATCTGTTTTGCATGACTTTTGTCACAGTCAATGCACGCCATGCATTCATAGATGGAGGGAGTATCAAGCAATGGAATGTACTCACTTTGGGCTCATTCGGTTGTCTAGAAACCATTCCCTAGAATGATTGACTAATTTGTATAACAATTGATCAGCTGGAATGGTTCTGTCTTCATCTGTGATAACTGAACGACCCCAATTTCATTCCATACCTCAAACCCGTATGACCTCCACATACCACTCAAATGCAACTATTGCATGCCAAGTTGCCAACCTCCAAGTTATAATAATAAAATTAATTAATATTATTACGGCTAATTACTTGATTAGTCTACAGCCTCCACCTGGCACTGACAGAATGCCAAGGAAACGCGGAGCCGTAGGGCCCACCTACCAGCAGGTTCCCATCGAAACTCCAAAAATAAAAAAAGAAGAAAACAAAATGTTTTCCATCACATCATGCATGTGCGGAACCGAAACAGAGCAAAGCAGAGCACCGCTTCCTCTGTTTTCTCTTGGCCGCGAGGACAGGCAGACGTGCACCGCCATGGATGGCGATCAGCAGCCGCAGCTCCGGAGATCCACGACGAGCTCCCGCATCAGCGCCTCGAACACGGCGGCCTCGACCTCGGCGCCGACGTCGCGGCGCTCGGGCCGCACGTCTGCGGCGCTTAGCTTGGAGGTCGGGAGCTCGGACGCGACCAGCTCGGACACCCGTGCCAGCTCCTCCCTGTGCGTGTCCCAGTAGGCGGCGGCGGCGGCGGACTCGTCGTCGCGGCAGTTCTTGGGGCTGGTGCGGTAGCCGCCGTCGTAGTAGAAGTCGTCGTCCTCGTCGGCGTCCCTGAGGAGGAGGTCCTCGGACTTGGCGAACAGCTGGGCGAGCAGCGCGGGGCTGTACGCCGCGTCCAGGAGGTCCCGGAAGACGTCCATGGCGGCGGCGCCCTTGGACGAAGGGGACAGCAGCTTGCCGTGGACCGGGGAGCTCTCGAACGGGTGGTCCAGCACGGAGACGGGGCTCAGCTGCTGCTTCTCGTCGTCGTCGCAGTCGGAGTCGTAGCACTCCGCGGGGTCCGGCGCCTTGGCGTCGGCGGCGGCGGTCTTGACGGCGTCCAACTCCATGTGCCGATCCCGGTCGGAGCACGGCGCCGGCGCCACGGCGGCCGGGTTGGTGGCCGTGGTCGCCAGTTTGAAGGAGTCGGAGAACTGCAGCGCCGCGGGCTTCCGCTGGGGCGCCGCCGCTCTGCTGTTGCCGCGGAGGATCTTGGAGAGCAGGAGCTGGAGGAGCCCGCGGGCAGGCTGCTGCTGCTTGTTGCTCTTCGCCTTCGCCGCCTTGTTCTTATTGCTGGTGAGGTGCCTGAGCACGGCCGCGGCGGCGTCGTTGCCGGCGGCGGCAGTGGGCCAGCAGAGCGCGGTGTCGTAGCCGTCGAGGAGGCGCGAGGAGGAGCAGCCCTTCTCGAGCAGGTGCAGGTCCAGGACGAAGGGCTCCTGCTTCTCCTCCAGCAGCTCCGACAGGCGCCGGCCGGACGGCGACGGCGACAGGCACGCCATTGCTGCAGTACTAGAGGGACAGAGAGTTGTGTAGGCACAGAGAGAAAGAGAGGCGTGTCTGGACTCTGGACGGCGTTGGAGTCTGGACTCTGAAGGAGAATGAGCAAACCGAGGAGGGGAGGGGGCTGTGGATGCGTGGAGGGTGGGGAGTTTATAAGAGCAAGTATTATGATAGGCTGGGAGCCGGCGGTATCTGACATGGAGGAGAGAGAGTGGAGCGAGCGTTTGGTGATGCGCCGGCCAAAAGCGGGCGAAGAGCACTGTGCTGCGCGTTTCTTGATTTTTCATTGGCTCCTATGGCTGCATGTTGCTGTACTATGAGAGAGACGAGCGGGAGAGAGAGTGCTGCATGCTGTCCACGCTGGATCCATTTTGCCAGCGGCGGACCAAATTATTGCTCTTGCTCTAATGGAGAAGAAGAAAGGGAGGAGTGGTAGTAGACAGATCACATATGAGACAAGGAGAGGAGGAGCAATGAATGGGAGACAAGGAGGTTGAGAGCAGATTCTTGTAAGCTTTGCTTGCTGCCTACCTAATCCTGTCCTATTATCAGACAAGCCTTCATTTTCCTAATCACACATGGCTAAACAAAGCATTTTTCTTCTCAATGTTGTTGTTGTTGTTGTTTGTTTGGTGCGTTGCATATGCCTATTCATACATACATGCACGGAAATGGCTGACCTGACGACTGACCTCAGAGTTGCCGTGCCATGCCACGTGTGGGACATGGGAGTGAGTGCATGATGCATGGTGATCTGCAGTGATCTACTTTAGGGCCTTGTTTAGATATCTTCTAAATTTCAAATTTTAAATCTCCATCACATCAATCTTTAGACGTATGCATGGAGCACTAAATATAGATAAAAAAACTAATTACACAGTTTGTCCGTAATTTGCGAGACGAATCTTTTGAGCCTAATTAGTCCATGATTAGACACTAATTACCAAATATAAACGAAAGTGCTACAGTATCCTATATCGCAAAAAGTTGTCGTGTAAACGAGGCCTAGGATATTTTTGTGTGTGGCCTTGTTTAGATCCCCAAATTGGGATCACCGAATCACTGTAGCGGCACTATGATGCACTGTAGCATTTTTGTTTTTATTTGGTAATAATTGTCTAAACATTGATTAATTAGACTCAAAACGTTCGTCTCGCAAAATATAACAAAATTGTGCAATTAGTTTTTGATTTCATCTACATTTAGTACTCCATGTATGTACTGACATTTTGATGTGACGATGAATTTTTTTTATATATAGAGTGTGTTCACTTCGTGAAAGTTACTGTAGCATCTTTCGTTGTTATTTGGCAAAATTTGTCGGACTAACTAGGCTCAAAAGATTCGTCCCGATATTTACAGACAAACTATGCAATTAGTTATCTTTTTTACCTACATTTAATGTTTCATGCATGCGTCGAAAGATTTGATGTGATGGGTGGAAGAGGAAATATTTTGGGTTGGGATGGGAAGTGAACAAGGCCATAGTGAAATTTAAGGTGAATTTAGGGAACTCAACATGGCCTGTGTATGAAAAGATATAATTGTCTAAACATTGATTAATTAGACTCAAAACGTTCGTCTCGCAAAATATAACAAAACTGTGTAATTAGTTTTTGATTTTATCTGCATTTATTAGCTGGCATTTTGACGTGACGACAAGTCGGGAGGCTGGGACTGGCAGTGCAAGCTGGTGAATGTGCATGCATTGCGACGGGGGTGCTGTCAAATCGCCAGGTGGAAAACTGAAAAGGCTGGGAGCCTGGGACTGGCAGTGCAGGGCATGAGATGAACGGCGCTTGGCCTGGAGTTGGTAGGGTTATTCAAGTGCACAGGTTTCGGTTTGAATCCTGATGGCAAGCAGAACAGTATGTTTTCGGCAGCTTTTGCAGTGTTTCACCCGGTGTGTGTATGGTCGTAAAGTAAAGTGTGTGTAAAGTTTCTGTAGCACTTTTCGTTGTTATTTGGTAAAATTTATCCAATCATGGACTAAGATTCGTCTCGACATTTACGGACAAACTGTATAATTAGTTATTTTTTTACTTACATTTAATGCTCCATGCATACGTTTAAAGATTTGATGTGACAGAAAATCTTATAAAATTTTTGGAATTTTGAAGGAACTAAACACTGCCTCAGGTGTTCAGATTGTGCAGGTCTGAGACTCGTAGTGCTTGTCTGAGGCTGTGTTTACTTCTAAAAAAAATACTGTGCAAACAAAAGATTACCATCACATCAAACTTGCGATACATGCATGGAGTACTAAATGTAGATGAAATAAAAAACTAATTGTACAGCTTGGTTATACTTTGCGAGACGAACGTTTTGAACCTAATTAGTCAACGGTTGGACACTATTTACCATATAAAGTCAAAATGTGCTACAATATTTTTTTTACACCTTTTTACACCTTTTTACACAACTAAACACAGTCTGAGAGAATAATAGGAAATATTGCAGCAGTGTACTGTATTATTTTCGTGCCACCACTACTGCTTCCATTTCAATATCCACCGAGCCGTATTCAGGTGTCCACTCACCATTTTCAAATTCGAGCGTGCGCTTGGTCTGAGAGGACTAGCAATGTGCAGATGGGATGGAACTATATATATATATATATATATATATATATATATATATATATATATATATATATATATATATATATATATATATATATATATATATATATATATATATATATATATATATATATATATATATATATATTATGTACGGGATCGGGATCGTTCATTGTAGCTGTTTGTTTTTAATGATGAGATGATTCAGTTTTCTTTTTGTTTGGTTGATTGAATAGATGAGAGGAAGGATGTGATGATAACAATTAACTGCCCACTCTATTTCAAATTACAACGTAGTCTGGTTTTCTAGATTCATAATTTTTACTATTTATTTTAAATATATTTACACGGCTCCTATGACTAAATACATAATAACTCTAATGCCTTTGAAAAAAGCCAAAACGTCTTATAATTAGAGACGGAGGCGGCACTTAACTTGAATTACAGCAATGCCCTTCCGAAGAGGAATAACAGCAATATAGCACGTTGGAAACCTCGCAGAAACGGCTTAAATCCAGTTCCTGTATACTTGTTTGCATTTGAACCAAACGCACGCTGAGTGAGACCATGTGCTGCCCTTACCTCGGATGCCCCCGATGCCCGCACACTCTTGTCCGGAGCTGAGAGGCCTGATCTGCTGCAGAGCACGTCAGCAGTCACCGCTCGCCACCGTGTGCATGCGCCTCTAAATTTTTAATACCCGCGGTCTCCTAGTCCTAGTCCAGGGCGCGGCTTCACGTCGCCTTTGTCGCCGCGCGCCGACGCTCGGCTCACCCGGGCACCCACAAGACCCAACACCTCATGGTGATCATCACTTCGTCTCAATTTTGTCGTACAAAAAAAAAACACAGAGCTGCAGACCACAGCTGCCAGGGCCGGCCGGAGTGGTGACACTTGTCCGTTTCGCACCGCAGTACGTACGTACGTACACGTTGCTGGGCGGGATCCTATGTTATAACAATCGCAGGAGGTATTATAATCATGCGGTTTCCGTGGTTAGTGGGACGGAGCAGTAGGTTAGTCGTGGGCGACAGACAGCAGGCGAATATAATCTGCGTGATTGGGCTGTGCCTGGTGCCTGCTGATTTGCCCGTCGCGTAGCGTTACCATACCATACGTGCGCAATCGATGGAATCCTCGGCGTGCCGGATGGAGCTCTGCCTGGAGCCTGTAGCCGGCAGGGACCAGGGAGACTCGCGCCGCTGTCCGCTTCCGTGCCAGCACGCTCGTGTGTCCACAATAACCATACCATTATTATTTCTCGGATTAGGGCGAGCTGTCTTTTTGTTGGGTTGATTTGCTATATACGGACGGCCGGTGTCCCGGTGGTAGTCCTGCTCCTCAACTCACCATACACAGGTGTTGCGCTGCGGCCCGCCAAAATCCGCGTGGGCCAGCCAGCCACCCAGCCACCGGCCGTCCAAGCGGCCCAGCCGCCACCACTCCAGTCAGGAGGGACCGATGCGAGTGGGTACGTGCGCGCGATGCGCGTTAAGCTAGGAAAGGAGAAGAAAGTTTCAAAAAAAAAAAAGGAAAGGAGAAGAAAGAAGGGTTATTTTGATCTAACCGCTAGGCCAGTTTTTATACAATTTTCATAGACATTATATAAAGAAAATATGGTCCTAATGAATAGTTTCTGCAGAACAATTTTTTATCCAATCATGTACATTCTCTCTCCATTCTCTATCAATCACATTACTTCATGTCTTGGTCAGGCCGGTCCTATGTAATTTTGGACCTGGAACGAACCTAGAATTTTGGACCCTTTTATATAAATATGATAATACTACTAGTACTATCTATTGGTACTATATACACACACATATACAAAATGTTATTAATAAGCAGTAAACTAGATGCAAAAGTAATATTCGTATAAAATATTTTGTATACATATTAAATTACCTTAAAAATTTCTTCTAACATTCCTTGAAGCAAAGTCATTGATGATGGTTTCAATATCAATCTCATCCAACAATAGCTTCTCAATGCATAATGTTGCCAATCCATTCAACCTCTCTTGTGACATGGTAGATCTCAAATAGTTCTTTAACAATTTTAATTTTGAGAAGCTTCTTTCAGCTGATGCCACAGTCACTGGCATAGTAAACAAGATGCGATAAGCAATAGAAGTACTAGGATAACAATCACTTTCCATAACAAACTCAAAAATCTCCATAGCTGTCATTTCTCCATTTGGCAAAACAGATTGTAGAACCCTTAGCTCAGAAAATAGATCATTTACATCAATGTCAGATGAGCCATTATGAGAGAAAGCTACTGCCAATGTTGTGCAACACAAATTTAGTTCAGGAGCATCCAAGGACTTCAAGCTTGTTGAACTCGTTAAAAACCCAAATATCTCATTAAATGCCTTGAGTTGTTCAAATCTACTTTCCAATGATCTTTTTGCCATATCAACCATAACCAGAAAGTAACTAAATTTAAAATCATTCTCAGGTTGGAAGATGACTTCCTCACTATTTTTTCATCAAAATGTTTCTTTCTAAGAGCACGACGCTTTACAGGAAATGATGGCTCAACACCCATTTCAGATGCAATTTCTTTAGCAATGACCATACTAGAATCAAACCCATCATTCCTATAGGTCTCAAAGTAATCCATTATGCCTTGTATCTGTCGCATGGCAGAATCAATGCACATAGATGATGATTGCAATTTTTTGCTCACTTTATTGACAGCAAATAGAATGTCATGCCAAATAACCATGCCAAAAATAAATTCAAAGCTGCCAAGCACATCAAATAAATTCTTTGCATCACTCCTATCCTTGGGTTCAACATCAGGATCTTCACTTAGTGCAAGTAAAGCTGCCCTTAGCTGAGGAGTTTGGTATCTAATTGATGTAACACTTTTAATCCGACTCTCCCAACGTGTGTTGCATAATGATTTCACAGTTAGACCATCAACATAATCAAGCAAAAATTTTCACCTTTTGGTAGAACCAGCAAATAACACATATATCCGTTGCACAATTCCAAAAAAAGTGATAGCTTTAGTGCAAGACTTGGCCATATCACAGAGAGTAAGATTAAGACTATGACAAGCACATGGCATATATTTGGCTCTTGGATTAATTTCACGTAGCCGACTTTGAACCCCCTTATGTTTTCCTTTCATATTAGAACCATTATCATAACCTTGCCCCCTAATGTCATCAATATCAAGACCAAATGACTTAATGGCATCAACAAAAACATTGCAAAGCCCAAGACCAGATGTGTCATCTACCTTCAAGAAACCAAGAAAGTATTCCTCTATTTTAATTTTACCATCAACCATGTTGACACATCGAACCAATAAACTCATTTGTTCTTGGTGACTAACATCTGGGGTACAATCAAGAATAACAAAGAAATATTTGTCTCTTCTAACAATCTTGATGATAGAATTTGTAATATCAGAGGCCATAAGAGAAATCAACTCATTCTGAATTTTGTGGCTGAGATAATGATGATTAATGTCTTTGTTTTGAATACGCCTAAGATGGTCTTGCATTACCGGATCAAATTCTGCAACCATTTCACAACAAGCTAAAAAATTCCCATTTTGGTCATTGTAAAGCTGCTCATTAGATCCTCTAAATGCCAAATTACGTTTACCAAGAAATTTCACAATGGCAACTATTCTTAATAGAACTAGCCTTAAGCGCTCTTTCTCCTTTGAGATTTGCTGTTGCAACTCTTTGTCAATTGTTTGTTGTTTCTTCAACCTAATTCTCAACTGATTCCATGAGGTCATATTAGCAATGTGCTCACCACTAATCTCATGCTCCCTCAACCTCTCATTGACATGCCTCCAATCTCTATACACATCATTCCCCAATGAACTCTTGCATTTGTTAGAATTAAAAAGCTTACAACAGAAGCAAAATGCTCTATCCAAGTGTTTGGAATAAACTAACCACTTTCTATCATGTACCTCTCCATTGCTCATTTTTCTAGAGTAATAGGCATAGGAAAAATGTCTATCATTGGCATCCCAAGGGAATTCAAGATTCTCTTCTCTTATAGGCCCCTTCTCAACTAATGTATCCCTTGCTTTGTTATCAAGTTTATCCCAATTTCTTGGATCATAAATATCAATAGAAATCGGATCCTCATCAACAATAGTAGGTTCTGTTTCATTTGAATTAAATGCGTGCTCATGATCACTCACATTATGTTCATCCATGTCGATGTCAACATTGTCTTCCATATGGTCCTCATCTTCTGGATTAGCATTAGCTGGTTCCTCCACAGCAACTATTGCCAATGCATCTGGATCACTTGAAGTGCTTGTATTTCTCTTAAGAAATTTATGAAAGGCCCCTCTCTGTGATTCTACCAAAGCATCTATTCGCTTTTTCTTCATTCTTTTGTCATGGCCGGAAGGATATTTTCTTAACGACATGGTACTGTTAAAATTGAGAAACAATTAGTAACTATAATTTCATAAAATAGAGATCACGTGAGAAATAATTAGTAACTAATAAATTTAAGAATCTAGATTCGTACCTTTCTGCAGCCTGCTGGAACTACTGCCTGCTGCAAAGCCCAACAGAGATGAGGGAATTTGGGGATCAGCCGATCAGGGCATCAGGCGATCAGCCGATAAGCACACAAGGAACTCCGTCTAGGGGTCTGACCTTCTCACGATGTCACTTCTCCGCTCGACGGACGGCACGCTGCCAGGCCCCTCCGCGGCTCCGCTCTTCACGTCACGCGCACGCAAGAAAGGAAACTGGAAGGACTCGCGCACGCAAGAAGGAAAGTGGAAGGTCACCGGTCGTGGACTCGCGGCGCGTGATCACGCGGAGTCGGCACGGTGTTTCATGTCTCGCGTACAATACCTATTACTACGTATACATACCTGGGGGCCCATCCAATTTCTGGACCCAGAACGGCCGCCCCTCCCGCCCCCCAAGGGCCGGGCCTGGTCTTGGTTCTCGTGTAGATATAGTTTCTAATTTAGACCAGATTTCTATGATTTTTGCTCTCTCTTCAATAACTATCTTGCCACATTACCAAAACGCTTAGGTGACAGTACAATTAATGTCCATAGAAACTACGATGATTTCTGCATTGGAAGTGCCCTTACAATTTTCGCACTTCTGAAATACACTACTACTATTCGTCTATTTAGAAACTTGTCATTACAATTTTTACTTCCTCCTCTAGCCATTTTATACGTTTGTTCTAGCCTTGGGCCCATCTGCAGGTCTGTATACCTCTACTGAAAATATGTATGGACGGTATTGCCCCTACCCCTCACGAGTTTCACCCAGCCGACCGCCCAGCGAATTAATTCGATCCCCATTCTCGCCTCCTTCTCCGCGAACCCTAACCTGATCCCGCGCAGGACAATTGCAATTTTCAGCAGTCAGTTGTTGTCTGCAGTTGTTCTTGCGTGCAATGGATTCAACAGTCAGTTACTTTCAGCTTCTCATCATCTGCTGCAGCAGCTGAAATGCAAGCTACGGCTACCGATAACCGAAGGCAGCAGTAGCCAGTACAATATTCGTTCACCTTTGCCCAATTTGTTCTCGAGCTCGGACCTGCAGCCCCCTTCGTCGGACTTTCCCTCAGCATCATACATCAAGATGGAGGAGGCGTAACGGCAGGTGGCGATACCCACAGCCGGCTGCGTGCAGCGCCCAGACGCGGGCTGAGACGAGCAGCGCCGAGACACTGCGCCGGCGGCAACAGAGGATGGACGCCGATGACGAAAGCCGAGAGGAGGAGGTGGCGACGGATGGTTGATGGCTGATGGCGGCAGCGGCGAGCAGAGCTGAGACGCGGCAGCGGCAAGAACAGAGCAAAGTACCTTATCCATATGCCCAGGGGTATAATTGGACATACGAAAGTACACAGACATGCAGATGGGCCCAATGCTGGATCAGACGTATAAAATGGCAAGACTCGAAGGAAGTAAGAATTGTAATGGCAGGTTTCTGAATAGACGAATAGTAGTGTCGTATTTCAGAAATGCGAAAATTGTAATGGTATGGATCAAAATAACCTAAGAAAGAAAGATTTGCTAAAAAAAAGGAGAGGAGAAAGAGTATTGGCTGGGTCATTCGCCATTGGGCCATGTTGGGCCGTCCAAGGTAGGGAGGGAGAGATTTTGGATTGCCTTATCGAATATTCCAAGTCATTCCATGCCGTTTTTGGTTTTTCCGACATAATTTATTTTTGAAAAAACATAATGAGTGCTCAGCTTTTTTAGGAGATAGTGAGTACTCAGTTGAATACAACTGGGCCCGCATCACACTTAGACCAGCACTAGAAAGTACGCGCGGCATGCCGATGTTGCGTCCCGGTTATGCGTCCCATTGGAGCAAACAAACCCATGAATCTCTCATGTCTGTATGGGCCACTATAGACCTTCATTAGTTATTACAGGCTTACAGCAGTGTCAAAAGTTATCTATCTTGTGGTCAACAATAATAAGGTAGTAATATTTAACTACAAATTATAGTTATATTGGTAGCATGATTCTTAGCTTTGCTTATTGTATCTCGTAAGATGGAAAATATAAAAACAACCGATCAATTAGATACTGCACTAAATTCGGATATTTAATTAAAAAATGAACTTTGCACAATATCATTCGTATATTTCCCATTCTTAGGTTCACACGAAGCCTTAGACCTTTTTCAGTATAAAATCTTGCAATATGTGGAGTGCTACATTCATGTAGTAAATATATATAGACAATAATAGACGACACAATTTCATAAATTTTAGAGCCATGAGGCAATTGGATGTGCAGCAGAATTGCAACCTAATGACATTGAATCAACAAGGCGTCAAGCAATTGGAGAATCAATCATAAAAAAATTCACCAGCTGCAGCATGACTTCTAACTGATGAAATTGTTCCGTAGAGAAATACATACATAAGGAATGCATGGTTCGAGAAAAAGTATGCATTAGCTTTTAGCCATAAGAAGATTTGTGAAGAGATTGCCATTTGTTGTTTTGGATTCTCTGAACGCTAAAAATACAAGTTAGCATTCACATTTCCCATTTCCCATTTTGTGTACATAAACAATTTCAAGAGTTGTGTATTGTTAGTTTATGGTGAATATTTTCAGAATTAAACATATCCCTGTTCTGCGAAATGTGTGATTAAATTTGGGTGATAGGTATCAAGTATCATGAGAACAATGGAATCTGTTTACTAAAAAATTAAGTATGTCCACTGGAGCATGTATGAATGGTTGTTTAGCACATTTTATTCTAAGAGAAATTTTACAATGCTTGAAAAAATGACAGCCATTCATCCATCTAAATCTAATGGTTATAAATGTAGTGGAACCTAATAAGAGGAACTTAAGTGTCCTCCTATGCTAATTATCTCGCTATAATGCATGCTAGAATAATTTTAGAGCTTTCCAATTTAACTTTTTTTACTACATAGCCGATGTTTGTCAAACAATTCATTGATTTTGATAGCTTACAGTTTTACAAATATTTGGAACATTTAGTCCAATTAAAATATAATTACACTAGTCCATCAACTCATGATCCTACATATGCTAGAGTGTTACGAGACATAAGTGTTAGAATTATGTGATAAATTTAAACTCACAACTAATCATAATTACTTTTTACCACATTGTCCATTTTCCTTTCTAGAAGCTGAACAACATAACCTTAAATTATGTGCATCGTAACGAAGTGCTTTTTATTTGTAAACACAAAGTAAGACACTTGACATTAAGAACTTGTGCAAAAACAAAAGAACTCCATCATGTGAGACTATGACTGTGACAAGGATTATTTTCCTTGCTTCCCAAGTACTTCTTGGTCAATATATACCTAACTAACCCTTAGCTTAGCGTAGCGTAGGTAATCAATCTAAATCTTCTGCGCTTATTTTTACCTGTTCCCAGCCAATGTACGTACGATGGATGTTTTCTGTCATTTTGATAGATAGGGAACTCCGGTTAAAAATAAGATCTTCTACGTTTAGTCCACCGTTGACTTAACTGCTCTCGGTCCTGTGTGTGGAATTCTGGCTCACGATGGCACATGCCCACGCCTGACGCGTTCATATGGCTTTTCTATATATATCATCACTTCGCTCGGCAGGATAGATCCTCAAAATGTTGTGTTTGTTGCTGTGGCGTTGACGACTTGCTGCGACCCTGTTCGACATCTCCAGGTTCTGGTTTCCTCTACTCTGGCAGGTCGCTCGTCTTGTCCATCTTCAGTATACTGAGTACCTTGCTTTCTTTCCGATCTTGCAGGACAATCGATTCTACAAGTTGCATTGCTTTGATCGATCCTAATGGCAGCAGAGATGGTCGGTTCTGCAGTTGCCCAGGAGGCGGTTAGCCAAGTCCTATCAAGAATCAAGGACAGGTCTGAGCGCAAGTCTGAAGCAAAGGAGCACATGGAGAGGATGGAGATGGCGCACATCAAGCTAGAGGCTGTCCTCGAGACATCCAACAGGTGGAACATCACCACCAGCGCTCCATTGCTGCGCTGGCAGGGCAAGCTCAAGCGCGCCGCGCTGGAGTGCGACCACACCCTGCGCAGGTGCAGGCAGCGTTTGCAAGAAGAGGAAGAGATGCAAAACAGTGTAAGGAGCTCCTCCTTTCCCAAGCAGATCGCTTATTCTGCCAGGTCGTTCGTCTCGTCCATCTTTAGCCGTGGCAGCGAGGATGAGCTGAGAAGCTCTGCTGCCGTCCAGCTGTTCGAGCGGTTTGCGGATGGTGCGAGCGAGTTCTTAAGGTATGTGGAGCTTGGTGGCACACCACGTAGATATATGTTCTTTGACCCTCTTATACGCCATCTTCTCGCTGGCAAAGGAACAAAGTATTGCTTTGTTCGAGGGAGTCAACATCTGTCGTTCCTTCTACAGCCCATTAGTACACCTGACCGTGGGATGGAGGCTTCCTTGGTATTGATACTTAAAGATAGCAATGCTTTAGAGAACAATTTTATTCTTGCTCTCAATTTACGGATCTCCGAGAGTATCGACATAGTTGGGGTTGCAGTAAGCTGCCTACAGCTATTCATGCCTCACTTGAGCTCAACAGTTGAGACTGTGAAGACAAAACTCACCCAGGTACCAACGCAAGACTTGTGCTGGGTATCATCTGTTTGTGAACGCCAAAACAATCTTTATAGCACCTGTTCTAAATGGTTTCAACCCAACCCGCTTTGTTGTCAGCAACAAGATCATTACTATGCCCAGAGCCACAATGCCACAAGCTCATCATCACAATCATTGCTGTGTGATATATACTTGGAACCAGTTATGCAAGTGTATCTGTTGGGCCATGTATCACTCTCAGTTGTGAAAAACAAGCAAATAGTGATCATCGATGGAGAAAGCAAAACAAGCTTCTCAAGAGACTTCCCATATCTAAAACTTGGAATGCACTTCTGGCCCCATACCTCCTCTGAAGATTTGTGGCCTAGAGTTGAGGGTTCAGCGACAGAGATGATCAACGGGGAGGCTGTGCAGCATGGCAGCTTGTATGCAAACATTTCCTTTGAACAACTGTGCAAGATGATGCTACCAAAGGCGGAAGATTGCCTTCACGGGAATATTGCAGCTACCTCATACCAGATGCTGTGGAAGTCCAAGCATGGTAGCGCATTTCTTCGGGTTGAGAAGATCCCATGGAGACTAACCACTCAGAAAGACATGGGTGGAAAACGTTCTGAACGACAGCAGGTCCAGAAGGTACAGGGATGGGCAAGTGCGAATAATGAGTTCATGAACTCATGGATTGCGCACGCACCTGCCAAGTTTCTGGGCTCAGCCATGGACTGGATTCAGACAGAGAAGCGATTGCCCCAACCGTTATCATTCATAACTAATTCCTGCGTTCATGATTGTCCAATCAAGTTTTTCGCTTTGCAATATTACAGATCTTTTGCAAGTAAGATAAAGTCATTCAGCTTGTTCAATGCCTAAAGGATTTCATGGTACCAAGCGTGTGCCATTCGAGCATTTAGTTCGACTAGAGGAAGCTCGTCATGATGGACAGCTAAGATAGATATGTCGACTGTCAAACAATCAAGCGTGTTCCTGATGGTGTGCATGTGTGTGTAAGCCTTCTTTTGTAACTACGTAATATTGTAGAGACTAAAAGGAGAAAATTGAAAAGAGATAAATAAAAGAACAGAGAGTGGAGATCTAGAAGAAGGATAGTTGGAGAGTTTCCCCAACTTGAGTCCATGGGTCTTCTCTGCACTTTCCATTTAATCTTCAATATGGTATCAAAAGTGGGTAGATTTTGTTTGTTCCACTCAATTTCCATGGATTTCTAGCTGCTTGTGGTGTTAGGCACGTAGCTACAATTTGGTTGTCCTCATGCATATGGCCGGCTGCAGCTCGTTCTTATTGCTGGTTGAGGTGGTTGTTGATTGCAGATGGATCCAACCAAAAGGAAGATTTGGAGGCATTATAGTGGGAATCAAGGTTGACCGTCTTAGAATTTTGTATCCACATGGCTATAAGAAATAGAGTAACTAACTTTAGGGTGGGAGATTGTAACTGTTTTATGGTTCTGCTATCCATGAGCACGCTAAGGACATTTTGGATGACTTGGTGAAATGTTCAACAATAAGGATGCAAGTGGGTACCCAATAGTGTTTTTTTGGGCCAGCTAACTAGTTACGGTCAAATGTCATTCTAGGCACCGTTTAGATGCCAAAACTTTTGCCAAAATTTTCAGATTCTCCGTCACATCGAATCTTTGAACACATGCATGAAGCATTAAATATAGATAAAAAATAAAACTAATTACACAGTTTAGACGAAATGGACGAGACAAATCTTTTAAGCCTAATTAGACCATGATTGGACAATATTTACCAAATAACAACGAAACTGCTACAATAGCGTTTCGCCAAAAATTTTGCCAACTAAACAGCCCCCTAGTTCCCTTGTCCCCTCACTCAAATTACATGAAATCCCAATCTAGTTCATGATCTTGGCATGTAAATTGGCACAAAATAGCTTCATATCACTTTAAATCATTTGCAACATATTTAAATGAATTTCGCTAAAAGTTAAGGTGTGAATGGGAGCTTTTAGTTCCAAGGTCCTGTGGTGGATATGGGACAAACATATTGATCTTCACACATAAATTGGCTTAACATTCCGTAACAGTTAATTTCACTAAATTTTAAGGTGTGAACACGAGCTTTTAGTCTGTGGGTCCTCCTTTTTACGTGGGGCCCACAAGTTGATCTTAGTGCACAAATGGCACATGTAGCTTCATACACTTCAAATTTCAAATGCGAGCTTTTGGTTCATATCATTTTGAATCATTTCTAACAAATTTCAGTTAATTTCGCTAAAATTTTAAGATGTGAACGCGAGCTTTTGGTCCGAGATCTGCCTTTTGATGTGGGGGTCCACATGCAGATCTTGCTACACTTGAACTATGCATCATGCGGGTCAAGCTATAGACTGGACCAGCAAAATGGTGGATTGAGTTCAGGGATAAAATATGCACCGAATAGCATCGAACGGACCGCTTTGGGCTGAGTTCGGGTTGGGCCTCAGTAGGCCGCCTACTATTTTTCAATTTTAAAATAATTAAATAAAAGGAATGTTTTGTGTCAACCTCGGGCTGAGCTGATATTTTTATGTAAAACTAAAAGAGAGCTATGCCTAGGTCCTATCCAATAATGCTCACGGACCAGGCCACGCTTGGTGGGCTGAGACGGGCCGGGCCAACTTTGCTGAGTTCTAAACTTCTAATTGGCATAAAGTAGTTTCGTTTCGTATTGAGGCATACAAAAGAAATTTTAGTAAATTTCTCTATAATTTTAAAGTGTGAGCACGAGAGTTTATTTCTAGGGTCCAACTTTGATGTGGGGCTCATATGTTGATCTAGCAGTTCTAATTGGCACAAAGTAGCACTCTATTGTATTGAATCATCTCGAGTAAATTAGTTTTAGTCAAATTTGATAAAATTATAAAATATGAACATGAGAATTTAAATCCAAGGCCTGCATAGTCTAGTACGCAACCAAGTTGTAAGTAGAGTGGTAGTGTACGGCCAATCACATAAGAGTCACCATGCAAGTGGCGCGGGCCTATCTGCAAGCCTGCTAGGCCCGCCCCGCAAAACAGGCCCACTGGACACCCACCAGCAACTTATTTTTTTGTTGTGGGCTAGGGTAGTCGGCCTGCTAGCATACGCGGGCATTGCGGGCAGCCTGCAAACTCCTGTATATCCTGCGACTCATCCTTCCGGCTCCCGTACCGTACGTGCTAGGCCACCGCCGTCGCCACCTCCGCCGCTCCACCCGCGCCCATGGCCTAGGTGCTGCCGTGGCGCCGATGTCGGTGCCGGAGAAGCCCATTGACGCCCCCGCCATTGTGCCGGCCAAGAAGAAGCCGCCGTCTTCACCGATGCTGGTGCCGGAGAAGTCGGTCGACGCCCCCGCCACCGCGCCGGCCAAGAAGAAGCTGCCGAGGAAGAGGAAGGGCCCGCCAGACCCTGCTCCGGCCGCCGAGGCTCCCGTCGTCAAGAGGAAGGGGAAGGGCCTGCCGAACCTTGGTCCGGCCACCGAGGCCCCCGTTGCCAAGAAGCCTAGGACCGGCGATGGGCACACGTCCGCAGCCGAGCCCCCCCCGATCCGGCGTCGCTGTCACCGCCGCTATTCACATAGCAGTGCAGACCCTCCCCTCCACGTCATCTACAGCCTTCGCGACGTTGCGGTACGGGTTGCCGGCCCTGAGGTCCACGCTGCCCGTGCTCCACGACATGGACGCCGACCGCCGGACGCCGCAGAAGGTATTGTTGTTTTCTTTTGGAGAACGTGTGGATCTGGTTTCCATTCTGATTACCTCAGTACTTCAATTTTTCAATGTCCAGAGTTCAGTACTTCAGTTAGGATTGTTGTGAATGTGAACTTATGTCGATGAAATCTGTTTGGCTGATGCTTTAGTTCATCAGTATATAATGTAGGACACCAGATGGAATGGAACTGTTTGGCTGATGCTTCAGTTCATCAAGTTCAGTACTTCAAGTTAGGATATGCAGTGTTAGCATATTAGTGACATCTTAACAATATTAAGTTTGAGTATAATATTAGGATATGTCCATCCCAGCATTTTAATAGGTACAAGGTGAGAACCGAGCCCGCACTAGCTAATTCATCTCAGGGGGCTTCTCAACTCTTGTTTCTTTTAGCTAGTTGTGTTAGGTCATCGTATTATACTCAAAGTTCTGACAGCAATTTCTTATTTCCCACATCACAAAGAACTGGTAGAAAGACTGACCCAGAATGTTCCTCCACATCACATTTGTCATTGGCATTGACCTGCTGCACATGGATTGCTTAATCGAGAAACAGAACACAGATACCGGTTGCAACAAGTACTAATTAAACCATTTTTCAATTGTAGCGAGAGGGAAGCAAAACGGCTATTAGCACACGTATAGTATATTCCATTCATGCGTGCTTCTCAAATAGCAGCCAGTACTTCTTTTATTCTTGCATACTTCATGAGGGAGGATCCAAACTTGCTAAGTGTTCTTGTACTGTGAATGTATATCAGGGACATGGCTGTCCAAAAAAATGAAACTCTGAATCTTGGATGACTTTAGAGTTCCATATGGATTCTTTGTACAGTAAGAGATTTCCTGTAGCAAATTCTATCAATTGTTTGTTGTAAAAAAAAAACCCATCTTGAAATAGGTGTAGAGTTAGAATGGTGGTTCATCTCTGATTAGTTCATACTACAAGCTGTGCAACTATGGTTGAAGTATTAATTCAGTTTTTGCATGTATATTAGAGAGAAGACATGGCTGTTAGGTGTATATATGTGATGTATATTCTTTTTTATAAAAGGGCCTTTTAGTTATCAGGTCCAAAATCTGATGAATTTTTTTGTGCACACCTAGCTTGATGTTGTTGGTATTAGATTGATTATGGTTTCTCCAAATTGGATGCTTCATTTTATAAATGATATGATTACGGTTTCTCCAAATTGATTCACCAATTATGTGCAGTGTATATTACTTTTTTTCCCTCCTGTACTGCAGCCCAGCATGTCAACAGAAGCAACCTCCCCTTTGTTCGCCTCTTCCGGAACAAAGCGTAAAAGGCCTCCTTCATCAACCAAGCGCTTCAAGCCTCCAATGGCAAAGAAGCTCTCTCCTGTGGTGATGAGATCACCAATGATGAGACTAGTAGTGTCTCCGTTGGTTGTGCGGCCAAGGTCACTGTCACTTAGCCCGCAGAGGTCACCATCACGCAGCCCGTGGAGGTC
This sequence comes from Saccharum officinarum, assembly GCA_020631735.1. NCBI lineage: Eukaryota > Viridiplantae > Streptophyta > Magnoliopsida > Poales > Poaceae > Saccharum > Saccharum officinarum. The sequence continues at coordinate 65,392,394 of CM036185.1, forward strand.
ACCGTCATGCAGCCCGTGGAGGTCACTGTCACGCAGCCCACGGAGTGGAGCTGCTCATTCAGGCTCTCATGACCACGGTAATTATGAACCTTAACTTTTGTTATCTCAGATCAACTTTTGTTATCAATAGCATTCACCTGCTGCATGGAGAGGCTTTTCTGTTGGACTCTGCAGAGATATCTTATTGATTCCATCCTATTAATTTAGTTGCATACTAGAACAACTAACTTAAGTGGATTCATACACTTAAGTATGGAGTAGTCTTGTGCTTTTGTTTAGAGAAGTATGGAAGCCTAGAACTAAATAATGTACGCCTATAGCCCTATTCCTGTACTGCTGCTGCAGTGCTGCTGGTGGTCTGCTGTGGCCAGTGTGCCTGATGGCTGATGCCTTTGTATATCTATGAGCTGTTGCATAATGCATTATTACCTTTGGTCTATTGCACTCTTGTGATAATACTGATATATTCCATTGATAAATGATAAGTGATAACCTGCTGTGATCATGTAATTCCTGAGAAAAGCTTTTGCTTATTAACTAATTTGTTTCTGGCCTTGCTGTCACTGATATTGTACCTATGAACTTAGAACAAGACATCATTTCTTAATTTTTATGTACATGTACAGTTATAAGAAATTGAGAACTAGTCACTTGATGTAGTATTTCATTTTTTAGAGGCCTTGATTCTTAAATCATGTCTTAATTCTTTTATATTTAATAATGACAGGTAAGCCAAGAAAGCTGAGATATACTATTTGGAAGGACATGGATCCCATCTCTCAAGATGGTAAAGTCATACAAGGCCGATGTAAGAACTGCTATGAGGTATTTGCTGCTGCCCGTACTTCAGGGACTAGTCATATGCGTAGACATTTGGAAATTTGTGAGCCAAGACTGAAGATGCATGATTTCGTTGATAAGTTACAGTCATTAGTCACAACCGAGTCAGCTATTCTCACTAATTGGAGGTTTGATCCTAAATTGACTCGATGTGAGCTTGTTCGTCTGATTGTACTACATGAGCTCCCATTCTCTTTTGTGGAGTATGAAGGATTTCATAGCTATTCAGCTAGCTTAAATCCACTCGCAGAAACCATATCTAGGACAACAATTAAGGAAAACTGCTTAGAAGCCTATAAGAACCACAGAACAGCGCTGAGAGAAATGTTTGAGAACTGTAATTTCAGATTCTCATTGACAGCTGATTTGTGGACTTCCAATAAGAACATAGGCTACATGTGCGTCACTTGCCACTATATAGATGATGATTGGAAAGTTCAAAAAAGGATAATCAGATTTTGTGTAGTAAAAACACCACATGATGGTTTTAATCTATATACTTCAATGTTGACGACTATTAAGTTTTACAATATTGAAGACAAGTTATTTAGCATTACATTAGACAATGCAGCTCCAAACAATACAATGATGGATATCTTGAAATCAAATTTGTTAAAGGTGGATATGTTGCATTGTGATAGTGATCTATTTCATATTAGATGTGCTGCCCATGTGATTAACCTTATTGTTAAAGACGGTCTTCAAGCAATTGATGGTGTTATCAACAACATAAGAGAGAGTGTAAAGTATGTTCGAGCTTCTCAATCAAGAAAAGAGACATTTGAGGATATAATTGTGGAACTAGGCATTCGTTTTCGGAGTGTGCCCAAAATTGATGTAGAAAATCATTGGAACTCCACGTGTGATATGATAGAGTCTGCAATGCCGTTCAAAGAGGCATTTCTTGAGTTAGAAGTGAAAGATAGCTACTATACTTACTGCCCCTCATCTCAGGACTGGGAAAGGGCTAATGCAGTATGCAAGTTATTAAAGGTATTCAAGAAAGCAATAGAAGTGGTCTCTGGTACAAGCTACCCAACGTTGAACCTCTATTTTCATGAAATCTGGAGTATCAAACAAGTTTTAGAAGAGGAAGGATTTAGTCCAAATGAAACCATTGCAGCCATGGTTTCCAAAATGCAAGAAAAATTTGATAAGTATTGGATGATTTCATACTTCACAAACTGTGTGCCAGTTATACTTGATCTGTGGTTCAAATTTGGGTTCATTGAGTTTCGCTTGAAGCAAGCATTTGGAGAGTATGGAAGTGTCCTTCACCTTGATAAAGTGGATCAAGCTATTAGAAGATTGTTCAATGCCTACTCTGCTCAAATGGGAGGTTCTTCTCAAGTGGAGACCCATGGAGATGATGTGACAACTGTTGGTAAAGGTCACTCTTGGTCTGATTGGATGAACACACAAGTGCCAAAAGAAAAGAAGAAAACAACGAGTATGATAGGTATCTACGTGATGATTTGTTCCCATGCGATGATGAGAGTTTTGACATTCTAGATTGGTGGAAAATGCACGCATCGAAATATCCAACATTGGCTGCCATAGCATGTGATATCTTGGCTGTTACTGCTTCCACGGTACCATCTGAGTCCGCTTTCAGCACCAGTGGTCATATTATCAATGATCACAGGACCAGACTTGCAGGCAGCACCGTTGAAGCTTTATTGTGTTTTCAGGATTGGCTACGAGCAGCTGGTATGCAATATGCTTTTAGTTTTCTTCGATCATCTCTCTAATACATGTAAATATCAATTGATGGTGCATATTAATTTATAATTGCAGGTTCTTCGTATTTAGACGTTATATCAATTGACAACTTGGATAGCATCTCCAATGACTTATATCAGTAGCACATGTCTGGTAAGGTCCTGCTTATTTCTTTTCTTTTTAATCCTGAGAAAATATTGTTATTAGCACTGCTATTAGTTTGGTTCCTTTTTTTAAGAATCCTGGGAAAATATTGTTAGTAGCACTGCTATTAGTTGATCTTTCTGTCATCATTGCACCTGCTCCAGAGTATATGCCACCCCCTACTGTCTCTGCTCCACCAATGGTATGATATGCCTCTAGTTTTCACCATAAGTTTCATCATAAGTTTCATGACTGGTAGTTCTCACCATAAATTTCATCATGAAGAAACTTAAGCATGGGGTGAAGATGAGCAACCTGACTAGTTGGTGTATTTGGTGTAGGTGTACCAGTTAAGATCCACCTATTTGATGCAACCAAAGCTACAGCCATCTGTAACTTAGTGTGTGCCCTTCATCCAGTATAACCATGAACCAATGGATCTGCTTTAGTGGGCTTCTTTTCTTTGGACCCATTCTGTACTTAGTCTGCTGAATGTGGTTATGACAATGTCATAGTCCCAAGCAAGGTTGTGAGCAGATGGCTTCTTGTGGTCTCCCTACACAAAAACATTAAGGGTATCTGAGGACACATGACGTTGTATCTGTGTTGTCCAGTGATCAATTAAGTTAGCAGGTACCACTATCTAGGTGGCTGTAGATAAATAAAATCTTCTTGGTTTCTGAATTGATCATAGTAACATTATCTTTCAATATGTTTGTGAAAAATGTCACGTTTTCCTCATTTCCAGGCAAAAAATTTTTCTTGTAAAATCCTGGCAAATAGGTTATCTTTATCTTAAAATCCCAGGATTCCTTCGGGGCAGTGCATTTCTATCGTGTAGGATCAGTGTTCATAGTGCAAAACCACACTGTGGTAGAATCAAGAACTGTTCCATCAGATAACCTTCGCCACTTTCTGCAAGCATCACACTGAACCCAGGTCTCACTTAACTCAGAGCTGGTGCCAATCTTCCTTTTATTGCCAACTAAAACGTCGTTGTATGCATCCATGAGGTTTTTCCTAACTTCTCTCGAGTTAGTGGGCATTCAAGTATTTATTATGTAAAGTGAATGTCAAGGTCCAATATTTGTCATCTCATTTGTGTTCTGCTATTCTGCTTCTGATATGAATAGAAGCTCCTTTTTACCCTGGTAAAAACTATTGTGCAGCTGGTACGTACCATTGTCAATTGAACACACGACCATGGAGTCTTTGGTATTATGACTTTATAAAATATTTGTGATTTTGTCATACTATAAAATTATTCCCTAATTAAACTGAATATGTTATTCCAGGTCATGGCATGTGTTGCGGTGGAAGTTAATTTAGTCATGGCAGGGGGCTGAGGGAACTTGTTTGGATGGCCTCAGACAGAGAGAAAGGGTTGCTGAGTTTCACCATGTTGTTAACTTGAGAGTTTCATTTATTTGTCAAGAAAGGTGGTGCTTGTCATTATCTTCTCTGCGTAAAAATTGTGTTGTATTTTTTTTTCTATCATGTTGACCAGAAGGCCTGCAACTTCCAAACAAAGCTCAAAGGGATTATCATTCCATATTGATGCTTGCAGCATCCTATTAATACTAGACACTGTACTCCCTAGTAATTTTTCTTTCTGCGGTGTGTCTCGGTAACAAATTATTGTTAGAATGACAATACTGCAAGCGGTTCTATTGTGCCAAGCTTGAATAGGCGTGCTGTGACAAGCTTGAGTCCTGATGCATGTGGACTGTAGTACAAAATATGCATGCGGGCCATGCAGGCTCTGCAAGCTCCGCCGCCAAGCCCAGCAGATGCATGCGGACTGCATGCTTCAGTTGCCCGCAAAGCCCGCAAACTTTTGTTGCGGCAGTAGCGGCGGATTGCAGGCGCTTTGCAGAGCGGCCCGCTTGCATAGTGACACAAGAGAAAGTTGCAGCCCACTAGCCTGAATAGCACCCCATCAAACGGATATTCATGCGGCTAGTGAGAGTAGGAATTGTGGATCTGCCTAATCTAGGCCTTAGGTTAGCACGCACACGGAGGTGGGCCTTGCGCGGCAGGCGGAAATTGATCGTTCATACGTGATGGAGATCGTGGGCTAACCGAAGGCCGGTTGGCCAGTGGTGTGTCTTCAGGCTGCTTGACTGAATGTCCGAATGACTGAATATGTATAAGCATGTAACAGACGGTAACTCCCCTGAAAAGGAAGAGAATGAAACTGAGCGGAAGCTGAAAGGCTGCTAGACATTTGATGGGTATGAGCTCAGCGTAGCAACACGAATAACATTTTTTTAGATAATACAACACGAATAACATAGCGACCATATTGACAATAAAGATATCTAAAACGATAAGTTCATAGCCGGTAAACATGAAACGGTTTGCAGTACATAACTATAAGTTTAGAGTTCTGTATCATAATGAGAAGAATATATAGTGTGCAAGTAAGCAGCGTGATTATTCAGGTTTTATTTTTAATCATGCAATTGACAACCCATGGCATCCGCGGCTTATTCTAGCACCGTCAACTGAACTAGTCAATCAGACACTCGATCATCAGACTTGCCCTCCTGTGCACCGACCCCGACCTCCTGCAGATAGTGCTCAGGATCCAAAGCGGCCATGCACCCTGCAACATCCACAAGTAAATAATAGATATAATTACATATTGGTCACGTGCATCCACAAGTATATATATGCTCAACTGATGAAACCACCAAATGCCAGTTTCCTGACTGAAGCATTTTCAAATGATCCAGTATCTCTTGACTGAAGCATTTTGTAGATAAATGGTTTTTTTAAAGCTACAATCAGGACTCTTCTTGCTATCGTTTAGTAAAGCTCTAAATCTTATTATCGTGGTTCTAAATAACCTGCTATAGTCTAGCTATAGCTTTGTTATAGCACACCTGTAGCTTAGCTATAATCTTTTCATAGGGATTATCGCTACAATATTGTCAGTCACTACTACAAAAAAATATTTTCATCAATGGATAATTAAAAAACGCTTCTAAAAATATAACACAACCCTTTCATGATACGAACTAGCATTGAATATCATTTTCACCATGCTTCGTTCATGATACGAGCCCATGGTGAAATTGATTTCACAATTATAAAAGTACCGTGTGCTCCAAATACCTTAATTCCCATCCCAATCCTCTAGCTACTCCACTCCTCAGTTGCCCACACCTCACCTATCCCCTCCTCACCCACCCCACCTCTCTTACCTACCTGTAACAGAACCGACCAAATTATAAGAGCACAAGTACAAAAACAAGCACCGAAGCGCTCAAATTTTCGAACTTGAGCCCATATAATCCCGGTAGTCAATCAAAACCACGAAGGATTTCAAACCAACTTGCTTACAACCAGGATCGCATCATTCAACATACAACATCATACGTTACCTTTCACAAGTAGTTCTGAAATAAGTTTACACATACGGAGTCGCAATTATTACAAACCAAGTTTATAAAAGTAGCGGAAGCAAACACACACCAGTTGTTTAACTACTGCCAGTCTTGATGATCAACAACCCGCAAAAGCAGGAGAAAAGTACATAAAAGATGATCACGCCCAAGTGATCTAGTCTTCTTCACCCGCAGGGTGGAGACAAGTTTTGCAGAAGCCTTGATAGAGCATATCATCTGCAACAGGATGGAATAAACCCTGAGTACTGGAATGTACTCAGCTAGACTTACCCGTCGAAAACCAGAAATAAGATGACACCAAGGATTATGCAAGGCTTACATAAGAGGCTAGCTGACATCACATTTTTGCATAAAGGCATAAGTAATTGAGACTCTTATAACCTGTACTAGCAGTTATTTTTAGCATTTACCTGTCATCTATCTTAGCACCTGTACTAAACATGCACTTGATTATAATCAAACAATTATCATCATTATATCCAGAGCAGGTATGAATTGTGGCAACATTGTATCATTCCCTTAACCACTGGTTCATTTAATGAGATCTACGTTGCCGCTGCTCAAGTCAAGTGCTCACTAACCGGGAGCGACGGCGATTCGAATCGAATTCCTATCCAGCTGGAGGGGTATTTCTAACACTCACCGTGCAGACCCCTGCCAGGGTCGCACAGGCCACCGTTTCATATGATTCAGGAATCGCGGGTCCGAATAATGTCGCGACCCCAAGGGCGACACTCTGCCAGGTGATAGGGACTCTAACCCCCCTTGGTCTTACGCCAATGTCCCCAAGCACATCCTTTCTCTCCTCCAAGAAGCAACCTACCATTCGATTCCCGGCCTGAACCACATTACTCGGCTTCGCGGTCGGAACGACTTATCCGGCCAACTAAGTGTTAGACTGCGTTCAACATGACTCAAGGACGTACAGCGAATCAGTCCTTAAACGACTCAGACGGGCATAGCTCCACACCCAAGACGTGAAGTGTCTTGCGGCTGTACTATCGAACTCCCGCCCGGTCTCAATTTCATTTTTAAGCATGGTTCCATCCACGATAGCCAAAAAGCCACTCGTGACTCCTTCCTACATCTCGCGGATGACCGGAAATCACCCGACTTCTACCGTACTAAGCAGGGCTAAGCATTGACACGTGCCTAAACCTAATATAGGATTAAGTACGATATCTGGACAAGGACAGGTATAATGCAACAAGTGTTTTCATGTAACTCCTACAACTTAATGCAGTAAACAATTAAAAGTACTCAAGATTAATTTATAAATCAGTAGGTTCAGCATGCACCGGGGCTTGCCTTTCAGAAATGTCGAAGGCCGGTGATCAGGACACTCAGGTAGATCTTCGGCAGGAGCTTCGTCGCCGGCTGGTTCCTCTAGCTGCTCCGGCTGGTCCTGGATTTCCTCCGGAATCACCGGCTCGAATTCGAGGAGAGTTACCCCCTCCGGTACACCTATTGCATGAATGCATAATAAATATCATGGATGCATAAAGGTGCAACATGCTCGGAATGAAATGCATTTCAGAAATAAAATATAATAATCTAATCAAGTTACTTTATTAGTACGTGCAAATCTCTTCTCCGGTGGAGAAGTACTTACCTAAGCTACTCAACCTAAGATACAACTGTTCTTCTTCGGTTAAGACCCTAACACCTAACAAACACAAGAGTGACATTATTTAGGTTATCACATCCAACCCAAAATATCACGGTAAGACATTCTGGACAGCAGCTACTTGTTTCTAACATAACTGGAGATTCCCAAATCCAAAAGATATGGTCCAAGACAATCTGGAAAGCTTAAAAAATTTATCATAAAATGTTTTTAGACCACAACACTTAATTTCGAAGTTTACCTAGTCGAAATTCCAAAGTCCCAGAATCTGTTCTCTCTAGACAGAGAGCAGTCAATTCTGGACTGTCACTTTAACAGCAATAACTCTCAAACTACTAAGCCAAATGCTCCCAAATTTTGACACAAGCTCATTTACAAATTTTACTACAACTTTGGTATTTACAAGTTTTTCAGCAACCACCTTTATCCAAGGTCAAACCTAGAAATACTATCAGCTGTCCAGAAAACCTAAAATTGTAAAGGTTAAATATTTATTGATGTGGCAAACATTCTCTAAGACCAAACTAATACTACTACAAGTTCACAAAGGTCACAAAAACACCAGAAAGTAAGGTGTGCCCACCTAGAATATTTATTTAAACTCATTTCTTAATTTACTTAAGTAATTAAGTGGAATTTCAAACATATATGTAAACTGCTCCTAAAATTCTACAAAAATTACAGGAGACTCTCTGACCCAAGAAGAGGCTACTGTAAAAAAAATTGAACTAAATTTATTCACAGGAACTCACTGAACAAAATTCACAAGCCCAAAAGACTGATTTTTGTATAAATAACAAAGCATAGTAAAAAGTGTCAAACAACAGATTTCCTAATTTTCTTCGACACTCTAGGGTACCAAGACATTCTCCAAAAATTTATATGAACATTGCACATGTAGAAAAATTACTAAAATTCATTTAATTATTTCCTAGAATAACAAGATAACATTATAACTTGAAAAGTACTTAAGCACTACTGCCCAAATTCAAAGCTAGAGCAAGTATAAATTAGTCTACCCACCAAATTTCATAATTTTTGGAACACTAAAACTCAAGATATAATTTAAACAATTTTGCATGTGATTTAAAACACATTTCAAAGACCTATTTAAATATCCCGAAAGCTAAACATCACATAGCAAACTCATATTTTTCTAAAATACTACACATCATGTAGATCCTAAAAAAAATTTATCTCATGATTTTTGAGCAAGTAAAACCCTAGATCTACATTTTCCAAACTTAACCAAAATTCTGTAGCAAAGATAAATAAAAATGAAAAAGATCTCATTTTATACTGGGCCGGCCCGAAAAGACGCGGCCCACGACTCGCGCGCGCGTGCGACTGACCGGATGGCCCCACCGGTCAGCGAGAGAGAGGCGGAGGAGGGTGGCTGTGGTCGCCGGAGCTCGCCGTCGGTGAGCCGACCGGCGAAGCTGAGCGGACGAGCATGACCACGTCATCGAGCTAAGTGGATTGGTGGCAAGAATGGGGCGGCAGAGCCATGGGAAGGTGCTCGCCGTCGGGCATGGCGGACCACCGGCACGGTGGTGGCGAAATCTCGCCGCCGGTGAGCCTGACATCCCAACCCTAACCCTCGATGAGCATTCCCATTCTACCTCGACCATAACGCACCTACAAGTGGGCGACAGAGACGCCCAGAGACCTCTGGCCATGGAGAGCCGTCGCACGGAGGAACTCCGGCGAGGTACCGCGGCGGCGGAAAACGAAAATGCAACCCTACCGAGGCACGATTGGCTGCGTGGAGTGGACGGTGAGGTAGCGGGCTTCAAGGCGGAGCTGTGAACGAGATTTGGAGGACGGTGGTGAGACGGTGAGCTCGCGCGAGCACGGAGAAGGCCGCGGCGACAATGGCGTCCCCGATTGCCGCCTCAGTGACTCCGGTCAGAGCGAGAGGGAGGGAGAAGAGAGTGAGCGCGAGTGAGGGGGGGTTCGAGGTGTCGGCCCCGACTTCACGCCCGCGCGCATGCTCAGGACGTGGAGGCGATGGCAGCACGAGCGCCACGCGGCCACCGAGCTCTGTCCGAGCGCCACGACGCGAAGCTATCGGTGACGGTCGACTGAATGAAGCCCAGTGTGGTGGTCTGACAGCGAATGTTTGACGTTGATTAACTCGTAAACGAGCTCGAATTAGTGACACCTCCAATTAGCAAAGTTGTAGACCTATGTGAGCACTACAATTTTGTAAAAGACATCATGAGCTGGTTCGGTTTAGTTGGTGAGATATAACGCCCCAAAGTGAGGCACATGAAAACTGAACCGACTTTCAGTTATTCCCCCCCCCCCCGACTGAAACCAAATTTTTAAGACACCATAACTCCTAAACCATTTAGAACTAGGTGATGGTCATGTGGACAATGTTGTAGAGCTATGTGTGGACAACAACTTTGTCAATTGTCTCAAGGACTGATTCGGCCTAGTTTGTGAGCTACAAGTTGCCAAAGTGAGGTACAGTGAAACGGTTTTCAGCTTCACACTTAGCCAAATTTTGCTAAGTCTCAAAACAGCCCCTAATACTGACTTGTGGGCCATTTTTGAGCATGTTCTGGTCATTTTCATGAGATGGCCATATTAGAACTTTTGTTCCTTATGAAATTCTCTACAACTTTGCTTAAGGTTGCTCCTCCATGCAAGATCTCTAAACTAGACTTTTTAATTGGTCAAACCAGATCACTCTAGGGGTCCAACTTAGTCAACAACATTTGAAAGGGCAATTTGGTAATTTTGGTCAACATGAACATTGCTCCACTACTTACCCTAAATGTAATTAAGGTGTTATAAGACCTAATTAGCCACTCTACATATTGGTTGCACAAAGTTCCTAGTGTCACATACTTTGGAACAAGTAATTCCATACTTTCACCCAAATGTTGCAAGCTCATGTTGCACATGTTGCATGAGTGTGTTGCATAACATTTGCTAATTATGTTACACTAAAGTGGTTGACATGTCTCACAAAGGAAATTGCACATAAGGTACTTATGTTTTGCACACTACTCACTTCTTACTTCACATGAAATATAAACATATGTGGCAATGTTTCCAAAGCATGTTTTACATATTATAAGCTTATGCATGAAATGAATGATGCTTGCTTATGCTTATGCAAATGCAATGCAATTAAGGAGCTAAACACCTGAGGTGTTACACTACCCAACTCTCTCTCCCCCATGACAGTGTGGCATGCGTATGCCAGTGGTCACCTCTTCCTCTCCCCTACTCCATTCCAAGCACACCATGGCCGCCTCGGACGCACCCCCTATTGTCACCCACCCACCACTACACAAAGAACATAGTTGAGCCCTGCGGAGGGATGCCCCTCGATCTGGTGAGATTGGCCTCCCTCCCTCTCTCCCTCAACTCTTGCTCATCCCTATCTCTCACTTGTAGATATGATGTGGAGGCATCTTGATTCGCGCATGACATGCTTAGATTTTTTGGGGGTAGGGGGGTTGCCTGGCTCAGAAGTGACATTCATATGGCAGATCTAGGAGGGGCTCATCGTAGTGGTCTCGGACTAGGCCCTCATCCTCTTTACTTCTCCTCCCTCTCGATCTCCTTCGCCCTCCCCACCTCTCGTAGATCTGATGCGGTCAACCGAGATCCGAAGTTGAGGAGGGGCCTCCACAACACTTACACATGTCGTTGTGGTGGAAGTGGGCATCATCATCATCGACGGAGGAGGCCATAGTGGAGGACAAATGTTGCGTCCATGATAGGTCCATGGTGGGCAGCATTTTGGCGGTGAACTTGCTAGCGAGCTCAGTGCCAAACTGTTACACAGAGGTGGGCGGCATGCACCCCCGCGTCTCAAAATATTTTTTGGCCATCTTTGTTAATCTGTTTTGTAGCAGTGAAGTTCCTCTAATCGATATGTTTGCATATTGATCACTTGCAATTGCAACACATGAAGAATAATCATAGAAGAATCATAATTTCAATACTTTTGTTAAAAACATTTCAAATGATCCAGTATATGTCGACTGAAGCATTTTCTAGATAAATCGTGTTTTAAAGCTAAAGTTAGGACGTACTTGCTATCCCTTAATCATCATATTATCATGGTTCTAATGGGCATGCTATAGTCTAGCTATAGCTTTGTCATAGCCCACCTGTAGCTTTGCTATATATAGCCTTTCCACAGGGACTATCGCTACAATATTGTCAATAACTAATATACAAAACATTTTCATCAATGGATCATTAAAAACACTTCTAAAAATATATCATTGTCGTTCATGATATGGACCAGCATTGAATACCATTTTCACCGACGGTTCATGGTATGAGTCGACGGTGAAAATGATTCCACAACTACAAAGGACCATGAAAACTCTAAATACCTTAACTCCCATCCCAATTCGTTAGCCGCCCAATCCTCACTTGCCCACTGCTCACCTATCCCCTCTTCACCCACCCACCTCTCTCACCTGCCCCACTCTCTCTCTCCTCTCCCCCATGGTCACAACCCCTTCTCTCCTCTCCCCATGGCGGTGCATCACATAGACCCGATGGTATACTTGCGTATGGCAGTTGGGGCGCCTCCTTCTCTTCCCTACTCCACTCCAGGTACATAATGGCTGCCTCAGAAGCACCCCATGTCGTCACCCACCAACTGCTACACGAAGAACATATTCAGGCCCTACGGAGGGATGCCCTGATCTAGTGAGATCTATGCCCGCCTCTCTTCCTCAACTCATGCTACCTATCTCTCACTCTCCTTTTTAGATCTGGTGTGGAGGCATCTCGTTTCACATGCATGTTAGCATGCTTATATCCTTGGGGGTAGGGGGGCTCACCTACTGAGTGACTTTCGTGTGGCATATCCGAGAGGGGCTTAGCAGTGGTGGTCTCGGAGTGGTCCCTCATCCTCTATACCTTTCTTCTCTCAATCTCCCTCCCCCTCCCCCTCTTCTCACAGATCTGATGCGGCCAACTGAGATAAGGAGTGTGAAGGAGCCTCCACAACACCTACACATGTTGTCACGGCGCAAGTGGGCATCATCATTGATGGAGGAGGCCATAGTGGAGGAGAAGTGTTCCGTCCATGATAGATCCATAGTGGCCAGCTAGCGGCGTCTTGGCGGTGAACTTGCTAGCAAGCTCGTCAGTAGGCTCGGCGTCAAAGCTTGTGTATGGCAGTGGGGCGCTCCTCCTCCTCTGCCCTCCACCCCAAGCGCATGTTGGTTGCCTTATACGAAGGACATAGTTGATCCCTATGAAGAGACGCCCCGATCTGGTGAGATCTATGCCCTTTCTCTCTCTCCCTCAGCTCTTGCTCCTATATCTCTCACTCTCCTTGTAGATCTGGTGTGGAGGCGTCCCAATTCGTGTGTGGGATGCTAAGGTCCAAGGGGGTAAGGGGCCTCCACAATGCCTACACAGGTCGTCTTGGCGGAAATGTGCATCATCATCGATGGAGGAGGCATAGTGGAGGAGAAATGTTGCGTCCACGATAGGTCCACAATGGGCAGCATTTTGGCGGTGAACTTGCTAGCGAGCTTATCAGCATGCTCGGCGCGAAACCATTACACAGAGGTGGGCATGCACCCCGCGCCTCTCAAAATATTTTTTGGCCATCTCTGTTAATCTGTTTCGTAGCAGTGAAGTTCCTCTACTAATGGATAGGTTTGCATATTGATCACTTGCAATTGCAACACATGAAGAATAATCGTAGAAGAATCATATATAGAGCAGTAGAGTGTTCACCTGAACCAGCGGCAGTAATGGCCTGGCGATACTTCTTGTCCTGCACGTCGCCAGCAGCGAACACCCTCTTCACACTGGTGTGCGTGGAGCCCGGTTTGGTCACCACGTATCCAGCCGGTGAATCCAGCTCGAGCTGCCCACCCAGGAACTCCGTCGCCGGCGTGTGCCTGATGGCGAAGAAGAGACCATCCACCTGAAGATCCTTCACCTCACCACTCACCAGGTTCTTGACCTTGACGCCAGCCAACCGACGGCCGCCACCGCCGCCGTCTGCGCCGCCAAAGACCTCGACAACCACCGAGTTCCAGACGACTTGGATCTTTGGATTCTTGAGCACCCTGTCCTGCATGATTTTGGAAGCCCGGAAGGTGCTCCGGCGGTGGACGATGTAGACGCGGGAGCCGTACTTGGTGAGGAAGCTGGACTCCTCCATGGCGGAGTCGCCACCGCCCACGACGGCGAGAGGCCTGTCACGGAAGATCGGGGCCGGGCCGTCGCAGACGGCGCAGGCGGAGATGCCGTGGTTCCAGTACGCGTCGGACCCGGGGAAGCTGAGGCGGCGGGCGACGGCGCCCGTGGCGACGATGACGGCGTCGGCGAGGACGGTCGTGGACTTGTCAGAGGCGACGCGGAATGGGCGGGCCGAGAAGTCGACGGCGGAGACGGTCTCGGTGACGAAGCGGGTGCCGAAGCGCAGGGACTGGTCGTGGCAGCGCTTCATGAGGTCGCCGCCCATGATGCCTGCGGGGAAGCCCGGGAAGTTCTCGACGACGGTGGTGGTGGTGAGCTGCCCGCCCGCGGCGACGCCGTTGGCCATCCAGCCCTCGAAGAGAACGGGCTTGAGGTCCGCGCGGGCCGCGTAGATTGCTGCCGTGTGCGCCGCGGGGCCGCTGCCGATGATGCACACGCGCGTGCGGAGTGGCATAGCGGCGGATCCCTCCATGGCTGCTGCTTACTTGTCTTGGGCTCTTGGCTTCGCGGCGGCGATCTGTCTGAATTCAGTTCAGCTCGCACTCGATCGTTTGTCTCTCATAGTAGTCTGCATGGTCACTGGTCGGCTGGAGACCCTTTAAAGACCACCAGCCAATCAGTGGCCGCGGTGTTGACGTGTCAATCATGGTCGCCCTCGCCCCTCAATGCTCTTCTGGATTGGAAAAGAAAACTTTAATTTTAACAAAAATATAAAAATAACCTATGGAAACGAAAATTTTAATAAACCTAATACTTTTATTAAAATAATGGATATGATTGTGTTGCATGACCCATAAATTTTCAAATATATTTTTATTAGCAATTTTTAAGACACTAAATAAATAACAAAAACCTAATCCACTTTGATGAGGACCCTATTATAGCTGAAGAATGTGGTGTGGACAATCGATTTTGTTAATATGTAGAATGCCTGTGTATTTTAAAATTGTTTAGCTCAAATATCTTAAGTTACAGAGAGCTAGGTCACTTACTAAGTGACATTCTACCTTGTTCTTGAGAAATTACTACACCTTATATATACTGACGCAACCTCATAAAAATGGCACTAAATTCGTGCAAGTTGAGAATTGAACTTAAGTTCGAAAGCGACTCTTCAAGTAAGTCCAAACTAGGTCATAGTGACTAACTCTAGTAGGTCACTTAGCACATTTAGCAATGATGCAAATTTTAAGGTAGACAACTGGCATTGTGTGCATTTGCAAAATGGAATGTTCAAATCTACACCAAATATTCATGTTTTTAAACTTTATGAAAAAACGTTTAGCAATTTTTAAGGCCACTAAATAAATACTGTAACAAAAAGACTACTCAGCTTTGATGATGACCCTAACATAGATGAAGAATGTGGCGTGGACAATCAATTTCGCTAATACTTTAGGATTGTCCCGTTCAAATTAAATATCTTAAGTGACATACAAGAGAGCTAGGTCGTCACTTCCAAAGTGGCATTCTACCTCCTCGTGGAGAAATTATATTAGTAACACCTTATAGAGACACAACCTCTTCAAGATGGCATTAATTGGTACAAGTTAGGAATTGAAGGTCTGTTTGAAAGCGATTGTTCTAGAAAGTCCAAGTTAGGTCATTTTCAAAGTGACTAACTCTAGTAGGTCACTTATTAGCACATTTAGGAATGAAGCAAATTAGAAGGTAGACAATTGGTGTTGTGTGTATTAGCAAAATGGAATATTCAAATATACACTAACTTTTCAAATGTAAGGTGACTTCCAAAGCAACTCTTCTAGTACATATATAGTTGCGTCACTTTCATTGTGACTAACTCTAGTATGTCACCTAGCACATTTTGGAATTGAGCAATTCTAAAGATATATATGTGTCACTTTCATAGTGAGTAACCTCCTCAAAATGCAAACCTGGCCGGGCTCCTTCCGCATAGCTGCTGTTGTCCATGTACTGGGCAGTGGACAGACATGTATGCGTGCACGCTGCGGCCTCTGCTTAATCTGTATACGTACTATGAGGTAAAACCCTACCTGTATTGAGTAGTGTTGCGATTTGTCCAGTTGCATGTAGGTGCTAACACTGAAGTTTTTATAGGAGTATAGTGTCGATGACAAGCATGGGGAATTTGTAAGGATTGATCGAGATATCACTACACGGCGAGACACAGTACACGTATGGGGACATGGTCTTTTGCGGACAAACTGTGGGATGATGTGCTTGTTTTTGCAATCACCTGCAGGCCGTGGAGTGCAGAACCCTGTTGCAGACAATGCTGCCGCTGACGCTGCCCTCGCTGACACATGTCTCTAGCCGGCGAGAGCTGCAGAGTAGGCGATTGGGTCATTTTCTAAGCAATATATGTGCCATTTTTTACCATCTGCCTAAGGATACTATCTCGTCACCATATCTTTCATATCTAAACTCCAAATTAAGCAATATATATAGGGAGAGTATACTCTATAGCTAGATACAAAATAACTTATTTTATAGCCACCTCTATTTACGATAATTTTATATACTAATTTACAACAATATTAGTATATATTTACGAAAGTTGAATTACTATAACACATGGAGATATTTATTATAATGTTATAGTAAATCACATAGTAAGGAGATACTATAATCTCATAAATTAGCATAGCAATTATCATAACTCCAAGTGGCTATAGAATAAGTTATTTTATAGTCAGCTATAGGGTAATAGCTCTCTCTCTCTCTCTCTCTCTCTCTATATATATATATATATATATATATATATATATATATATATATATATATATATATATAAAACTTATTTTGTAACTGGCTACTGAATATACTCCAGCCACCTCTATTTACGATAGTTGGGTTACTATTACACATGGGGATATTTATCATGACGTTATAGTAAATCACATAGTAAGGAGGTACTATAATCTCATAAATTAGCATAGCAATTATTGTAACTCAAAGTGACTACAGAATAAGTTATTTTTTAGCCTATATATATATATATATATATATATATATATATATATATATATATATATATATATATATATATATATATATATATAATCATCTGATGAGGTCTTCGTGAGGGTGAACTCTGATATGCAATTTTGCCTAATCTTGCTGCTGATTTAAACACTGCCTTTTGTCGCCAATAAAAAAAACATGTTCAACATATATACGCCAAGTATCTACACTCACGATACATATATACTATACTTGATTGATCATACAAACATAACATAAAAACATGTTCATCATACACACATTTGGCAGTTTGCATTCCGGATAGCATAACACTGAACAGAGATGCTTTAACGCATGTGATGAACAAATGCATACACCGCCCTATATGTTGGTGAAAGACTCCACAAATAGAGAGTTCATAGTTTCCTTGATGTCATGATTATTGTTATACACATCCCTTTGTATATAAACTCCATTGTTCTTGCCAGGTTGAATATCCTTTCCAGTAACTCACTACAGGATTCAGGCGCTTTGCCGGGTGCCGAAAACACTCGGCAAAGGCTACTTTGCACTCGGCAAAGCCTTTGCCGGGGGCAGCACTCGGCAAAGAGCCGCCGGCAAAAAGTTAGTCGGCAAAGATTTCTTTGCCGGGTGCTTTTTATCGGACACCCGGCAAAGACTTTGCCGAGTGTAAACCCGACACCCGGCAAAGAAAAGTGACCGTCACGATGCCGACTCCATCAGCCTTTGGTTTGCCGGGTGCCATGTCAGAGGCACCCGGCAAAGTTTTTTTTAATTTTTTTTCCAAAATTTCTTTGCCGAGTGCCCTACCGGGAGGCACCCGGCAAAGATTTTTTTTAATTTCTTTGCCGGGTGCCATGTCAGAGGCACCCGGCAAAGATTTTTTTAATTTGTTTTATAATTTCTTTGCCGGGTGTCGCTCCTCTAGGCACCCGGCAAAGAGTTTTTTTTTATTTTTTTAGTATTTTCTTTGCCGAGTGCCCTGTCAGGACGGCACCCGGCAAAGAATTTTTTTTAAAAAAAATAAAAAAATCTTTGCCGGATGCCCATATGAAAAAATCATCAGAAATAATAAACCACATTTCATTTAACAACTCTCCAATTAATAACTATGATAATTAGACATCCAAACAGATCATATCCTGAAGAAGGAACCGATTGTGTAATAGTACATGAATAACTTTGATTAATATACACTCAATATAGTCTAGTAGCCGATCCTACATTTTATAGAATATGATAAACTTACTACAGGAATGTTATGGTAGAGCAATAGCACATTTTCTTCTTAATGTTCTTGATACCCTTTGAGCAGGAGGGGATAGGAATCAGTTACGCAGGACCTGCTCCTGTAAAAAAAATCAGAGGTTCGTCAAAATCTCCTTCGCTGGATAGGCTCTGGAAGTTACATGTGCTGAATTAGATTGACATAATTCAAATCATATAGAGTAGTGTTTACTATTTAATAGATAATAGATGATGAACATTCCTTTTACCAACCAAAAATATTAACTTTCATAGATACAAAACAAATTATTATGTGAAATACTATACAGATCCTAAGTTCTCAACTCCTGAAATGAACATGTATTTTACTTTTTCAATTTTTGCATGCAAAATAAAATGGAATTGGTCTGAGGAATAGTAGCATTGAACCAGTGAATACGAACAAGTAAAGTAACATAGTTCTGCAACCTTTGACATATATTACTAGTAGTAACACAAATTCTTCTGGTATACCAGTTGGACCAAGATAAATATCAAACAACTTTGTTCTAAAATTATAAGTACGACATGATAATATCAAACAATCACTAATTAACCACAAATAAATGATACAAATATTTACTTATAACAAATCACGGCCTCACTCATAGCTATTTCTTTTCAAATAAGGACTGATAGCTAATCTACGTAAAAATAACCCTTGCACTCCAATGTTAGTTCCAAGGACCTCCACTCGGCCAAACTAAGAGGACAAGGACATCCATCCCCAGGCCAAATTCAGAGCAGGACAGAGATAGCACATGTGGGCATTATATTCTGATCTCTGAATTATAGCACTATAGTTTTAAAATGTATTGCTACAAGAAGGCAACGGATTACTCACCATGGTGTTAGCCCATTAATCCTAGAGAAACCCCACGGAATTGGCTATCATGTCCGCCGCCACAAGCCCGCTGCACAAAGACACAGAGCAACCCACCACCATTTCATCAAATTTTTGAAGGGCACAAATACTAATTACATCGAAGAGTCAAAGAGCGCTCGGTCACCTGGCCCCGACGCCGACGACGGCTACCGACCGGGTGGCTGCTGCGTTGCGAGGACCAGACCACCTGGCCCCGACGCCGACGACGGCTACCGACCGGGTGGCTGCTGCGTTGCGAGGACCTTATAGTTTGTTACCAACCCTGACATGGTCTTCGATTGTGCTCCTAATATCCAAGTACAGCTCTATAGCCGAAACAGGAACTGCTGCTCAAGATTTTACACCACTTAGTAAGGATAAGAAGGTATGAAAGACAAAACCATAACCAACCAAGCTAAGCTGGAGATAAGTAGCAATTCAGCACAGAAAAATGTTACAACTCAGAATATTAATCAGCATATGCATCTATCTTAACTAATGTTAAATCCATGAATGCTTTACAAGGGTTCATATATATTAATTTCCAACATACATGCATTGACCCAGTTCATAATTCAATAACATCAGAATCTGTGCTTCCACTGAACAACTCAGAGTAATTCCTAATTTGCAAATTTACATGAACTTTTGATTTTGCAAATCAAAGCATTTAATAGCAATCACCAAAGGCAAAATTTTCAACTGTCGAGAAACAATAAGTAGTTCTATCATTCTATGAGCCTACTCCATCCGATCTGGACTTGTAATAAATCATACTCTTCATAGTCTTGGCGGCGAGAACTCTTATCATCGCTCATCTAGTCGTGTTGGGGATGATGGTTTTGGATGCCTTTTGTCTGAACCCTGTGTGTTCAGTGCAACTGGCAGCTTGTTTAGTTCAAGCTAAGTACGTTGGTTTACCAAACTCTTGTAATTTTGTTGCTTTTGCGTAATGAAATTCAGTTCGTCCGTAGTGGAAAAAAATGAGCCTACTTCATCAAGCATCACCACATTGCCATCCGGACATGCGTTCAGAAGTGCACAGCAATTGATCACCAGAGAAGAAAGACTTCGCAACAATAACCCTTGAATTCCAAGTAAACAAAGAGAAGAGCAGTAAAAAGAGGAGCACATTCAGTTTGCACCTTTCATAGCCGTCGAGTACACCATAGCCTTGTACTTCTGCATGCAAGAAATACAATGATGATTTACAGTCAAAAAATAATTTCACACTCAATGCGAGAAGCATTCACTCCCTATTTCAATTAATGCAACTCATCCATTTGTGCAAAATTCTCTTGGGGTGTATAAGTTATGTCATGATTCAATATCAGCACAAAGTGTGTCATTCATTTATGATATGCTTGAATGGTGGCATCAAAGAGAAATTAACAGTCAACTGAAGTCAAAGAACCTCCCACAAATCCAACCAACAAAATGGCACTCCACAACAAACAACAAATAGTGTGGGCTGAAATTTCAGGGAATATCAAATTCTAGTGACACAAAATTTGCATCTCTGGCAACCGTTTTGCATAGTCAGTATAATTCATGGGAGCTGAACAGGCATTCCTAGTCATCTTACAAGAATCTAAGCTGTCAAAAAGGCCAATCATCAGAGTACCATCCCTCCCTCCCTCCTAGGTGAGAAAAGGGTGGGTGCTATGACTCATTGGCTTTGCAGCTCACACGAATACTAGCTAGCTACAATAAGTAACAGAAGATAGCTCACACGAATACTAACAAGCAACAATAAGTAACAGAGGATCGCATGGTATAACTTAGCTCGAACGTGGAGGCATCCTCAGGGATGAGCGGCGCTGGGTTCTTCCTGAACTCTCTCGTTTTCTCCTCCACTTCATTCAGCGAATAGGCTGACACGAAAGCAAACGGGAAAAAAACAAGTCAGGCGCGCAAAATCCCAAGCCAAACCACAGAACAAATCTGCACTAAAGCCAAATCGCCCTAGCAGGCCCGATCGCGGTGAGGAACCGGGAGATCGCATCGTAGCTGGCGTATCCGACGCCGTCGATGGCCCCGGCGACTGCCGCCAAGGCGCCGAACTTGAGCAGGCCCCACCGCCCGCGCGCAGCGGGGGGAGGCGTCTGTGAGGGCTGGTCGCCCGCTGTGGGTGTGGACTCGGCCGCAGCCGCCGCCGCACCCTCCGACTGGGCGCCCGCGGAAGGTGGATCTGGATCTGAGAGGGAGGGAGGAAGGTGGATCTGAGGAGGGAAGGTGGAGCAGGAGGGTGAGCGGCGGCGTGCGGGTGGGTGGGTGGGAGGGAGAGAGTGACTGAGTGAGGAGTGTTGGGCCGGCCAGCTGGGCTTTTAGGTTAGAATCTTTGCCGGGTGCCGGCCTCAGAGGCACCCGGCAAAGAATTTTTTTATTTTTTTAAAATTCTTTGCCGGGTGCCTCTGACCTGGCACCCGGCAAAGAAATTTTTTATTTTTTTTAAATTTCTTTGCCGGGTGTCCCTGACTTGGCACCCGGCAAAGATTTTTTTTTATTTTTTTTAATTTCTTTGCCGGGGGCCCACGGTGGCACCCGACAAATTATTTTTTTGTTTTTTTGTTTTTTTAGCCTTATTTTTTTGTGGGGCCTTGCTACAGTAAATAAATCCCTATTTCAAAATTTGGGACAATTTTGAGTTTTTGAACTATATATCTTTATTTTTTTCGTTTCATTGATTTTTTGCGACTATTTCAAATTTGAATTGCGGGTACATGAAATAATGAAATTTGGTTATTCAAAAAATGGTATTCATGATATTTAGGGTATGTCGAGGCTGTATACAGGAAGTGGCATGAATTTTCGCGCATCATGTTGTCGTAACATGACGATGTACTCGCGGGGAAAGTGTATTTAAATTATATAAAATCCAAACAAAGTCTGAAAATCACGAAACTTGTCGATGTGTCTTGTTGTTGCATGTGGAGGCCGTGGTAAAAAATTCAAAAAGTTTCTAGCAAGTTGTGATGTCGGATACCTAAAACCCAGACATCTCCACATATGTGATCACATGTTATTGCAAGTGGAGATGTTTGGGTTTTAGGCATCCGACGTCGCAACTTACTCAAAACTTTCTCAATTTTTACCATGACCTCCAAATGCAATAACAAGAAACCTCGACAAGTTTCGTGATTTTCGGACTTCATTTGGATTTTATATAATTTAAATAAACTTTCCCCGCGATTACCTCATCATGTTACGACAACATGATGGTCGTAATTTAATGCGAGTTCCTGGATACGGCGTCAACATACGCCAAACATCATGAATATCATTTTTCGAATGAGCGAATTCCATTATTTCATGTACCTGCAGTTTAAATTTAGAATAGTCGGAAAAATTCAAGTGAATGAAAATAATTAAAGAAATATAGTATAAAAAGTCAAAAATGTCACAAATTTTGATATGGAGTTATAATTACTGTACCAAGGCCCTAGAAAAAATGAGGCTAAAAACACAAAAAAAAATTATAATTTGCCGGGTGCCAAACCTGGCCCCCGGCAAAGAAGCCTTTGCTGGGTGCTAGCTCAGGAGGCACCCGGCAAAGAATTTTTTTAAAAAAAAATAAAAAAATCTTTGCCGGGTGCCTTACGGCGTGGCACCCGGCAAAGGCTGACGGCAGGCGGCCGCCGTCACGCCGGCCACCTTTGCCGGCGGCCATATTTTGCCGGGTGCCTGGGACCCGGCAAAGACTAATTTTTGCCGACGGCTGTAATTTGCCGGGTGCCTGGCACCCGGCAAAGGCTGGTTTGCCGGAGGCCTTTCTTTGCCGGGTGCCGTCAGGTCTGGCACCCGGCAAAGAATGACTTTGCCGGGTGCCCGATAAAAAAACACCCGGCAAATTATTTTACACCCGGCAAATCAGCTGTTTCCTGTAGTGACTCCTTTGGTTGGGCTCTATCTGGTTTAAGCCACTCCTTATTAATATCTTTCCATGATTCTTCCAGGTTGAATATCCTTTCCAGTAACTCCTTTGGTTGGGCTCTATCTGGTTTAAGCCACTCCTTATTAATATCTTTCCATGATTCTTCTATCAGTGCCTTTATCCTTTCACGTGCAAAAGCCACTAAAATATTGTGCTCCTTCATGCAGCTGTCGATGGTTGAAGCTACATCTGAAGTCGTTGCTTCCTGCAAGTGCACCATTGCTTCATTAAACTGATCAAAAAGATTAGTTAATAACCATATATCTCAAGCTACCAATGTCTCTATCGAAAACAGCAAGGCACATGTATGCTGTTTCTGAAACATTATTTACATTATCTAATTAACTTTGAAACTGAGAATGTGGCGCAATCTTAATATGATTAACCAGAGGTCTCCAATGGAGCTTGCACGTCAATCCTGACAAGATGTCAGTGGTAGGAAAAAGAGATAAATCGTTGAAATTTCTGATAATTTCGTTGTCTGTAATCATCATTGGTAATAAATAGCCATTGTGTCTTTTCGGTTTACTAAAAGAATACAAACCTCAACGTGTAAATAACAAAATATGGATTCATGATGTCAAAAAAGGTAGGCAACATGAGTTGATACAATTTAAGCTAATCAACTAAATACATATTAACAATTGACATATGTGCAATCCAAAGGATTATAACAAATATTGAGATTATAGAGTATCTAAATGGGCATTGTGCTCAGAACAGAATAGAGGGTCATAGTAAATATAATTAATTTTGACTAGTTATTTGTATACTAAATTTATCCCACAAAAATTTTGTTATGTATGTACCACAAGATTCTAGGATATGCAGGAGAACTGTTTGATATGATAGTAGATCTAATCTAAACCGGAATAATGTGATGTATAAACACCAGTTTTTGTTTTGTTAGATACATATTGAGGATCAAAAGTTTGTACCTCGTATGATTCTGACAGATCATCCGACAGCTTCAGACCATTTTAGGCATGCTAGAAACCCACTCAAAGGATTCTGCTGTTGCTATTTCTCCCATTCCAAAGAAATGAAGCGCAACTTAGTACTTGGGATGAACTACTTATTGCTGAAACCTGTAAATGCTCATCAACGGTTCCTGAGACATACCTCTCGTCATGCCATTTCACCTCCATATTGTAAGCTCTCACGAGCTCTATTAACTACAGATACCAAATATAGAAAAAATAGCTAGCTACCTAAAAAAAAGAGAAAAAAATTGCATATACTTGACTCAAACGATTCAAGAAAGCAAAGAATCCCTATAATGGGGTAACCTCCAAGAAGTTACATAACATATTAGTCACTATTTCCAAATATATAATGTGGTGATCGACAGAGTCATGTGACATGTGGTGAGTCTATGTGTCTTGATGCACTTGCATTGTCATGCAGGAGAAGGCTTGATGATCGTCATGTCCTTTGTGGAGTTCAAACATGCACTACAAGAAATACCCTTATACATGACGGTTTACTTTCGTCATAGACAAGTGAAAATGCGTCACAATTAACTCACGATGACGATCGTGAAAAACGTCATGTATCCCGCGTCATACATTTGCTAGGACTAAATTAAACCGTCATAGATTGGCATTTCTGTTCGTCATGGAATAACTGGTTGGCGGCAATAGCTCTGTACTATAATGGCGAATTGAAACATCAATCTGTCACAGATTGGCATTTCTATTCATCATGGAATAACTAGTCAGCAACAATAGCTCTAGGCTATAGCGACAAAATGAAACGTCAATGCAATAACATGCATCACAATAACACCAATCATATAAACAAATATTGATTCATTCATGTATTAGCATGTCCACCAGATGTCTTTACATAGATAGTTCATACATAGATAGCTCATACATAGATAGTTCAATGTCTCTACAAAATGTATTAGATGTCTCTACAACAGGCCCTTTGATGACAACAGGCCCTTTGCATAAACATTCATCTCCAGTCACTCTCTGCAAGTGAAAACAAGATAAAAACAATCATTCGTAAGATCTTCAGTTATAAGCAAACTTGAGACAAATTCAGAGTTGATAAAATAAAAACCTCTAGTAGCAAAAACAAGCTAATGAGAACTATCGATGTTGTAGCATATGAAACTGAAATGAGAGGAGTAACACTTGATCAAATAAAAATCTCTAGTAGCATGAAGGGTTACTTAACAAATGAGATATCAATACAGTTTCCAGTAACTATGTCAAGGAACTAAAACATTATACTGGGTTTATTCTAGGATCAAAAGATATATGAACATACCATCCCCAGCACATAAGTTGCATATAAGTGCTATAGCAACTGGTGAGGTTCTCCATAATACAGACGTGGCAAAAGTTATAGTAGTTGCATAATACAGTGGGCCCTTGAGTAGTTCCCTGTGTTCAAAAGAAAATTCAGTTACTAGAATGCTTTGACCTGAAGCATTAAAGTAAGAACAGGAAATTTGAGCATAAGCAGTATTATGTGTAAGTGAACCTGTAATCTACAGAGCGGCTCACTGATTTAACCATAGCCTCATTTTTCATAAGTCCCAGCCCCAGTAGAAGCATCCTTATAATGTTAATCCCTGGTGCTAGCGCAGCAAGCAAAGGAGCATATCATCCTGAGCTGCAATAAATGTCAATATGGCATTTCAGAATCTTATTACCTAAACAGAGGCCAAAAAAGCAAGAACACCAGCCCAACACTTATATGAACAAGTTTCCTGCTATGTTTCTGCACAAAAATAAAGTGCATTTTTCAATACAGACAGCCCTTTGACTTCAGCCTGGAATTGCTCATAAATTGAGTTACTTCGACAAATATATAGTTCACAATTTTTTTTTCTATAACAGAATGCACTTTTTACTCTATCTAAATGTATTGAATAACAGATGCTGAACTCACACATAGAATCCATTCCCTCAGTATTGTTCTAACTGAAAATACATAATTCACCATTTGGCACTAAGCAATTTAAAATATTTATGTGGGTTTGGCTACTAATTCATCAATCATCACCAATTCCACCTAAAATATCCTATATCACAGTAATAATGCAAAAAACACTTCGGAAAGGCACAGCTAATACTTAGCATTTGGCACTGTATAGCTCCTCTACTGTGTCACTTGAACAATAGTATACTGCAAATTAGCGATAATACCTCACTGCAGTGATCTCTAAACTTCGGAAGGAGCAAGGATCACTTTTGACTCACTTCATCCAAAGCCATCGAAACACTTTTGACAAACACAGTTCACAGGACAGTACCGACTCCCAACTCATGCTACTCAAAATTTCAACCCATATCCTGCAGGAAGAACAAAACAAGTTCTGCTCATACAAGCATACACTTGGGTTTGGATCTACAAATAGCTATAGCTTAAATTAGGATTCCAGTGCTTAGTTTTACACAAAATGAAGGGAAGAGAAGGGACAGGCGTACCTGGTGTTGTGAGTGCTCACCGCTGCAGATCCGGACGCCAGGGTGCTGAGGCGGAGCCTCAGCGGGCGCAACGGGGGCGAGTTGGCGGGGTGGAGCCAGGGCCGGTGCTGGGGTCGGGGCGGACGCGGCGGGGTCGGAGCGGACACCAGAGCGGGCACGACGAATCAAGGTGGGGCCGGAGCCCTGGAGACCGCGCCGGCGCTGTGGGAGAAGAGGGGGAGGCGGCAGCCATGGGAGGGGCGCTGGTATGGGCTTCACCGCACTGGCCCCAGATCTCCAGAGAGGGGGTGGCCAGGTTCGTGTGGAGGGCATCAGCGGCCACGACAGAGGGCGGGGCCCGATGTGGAGGACGCCGGTGGCCGTGGCTTCGAGTGGTGTGGTGCGGCCGTGCGGCTGTGTGTTGAGAGGAGCTGAGGATAGGGTCTTGGGGGAGTGCGGGAGGGGATAAGGCAAGTGGGGTTTTCTTTTTTTTCTCCTGAATTTATCAGCTTAGATACAAAACGTCATAGAATAGAGAGTTTTATGATGATTTCTGATAATGTCATATCTAAACCGTCATGTATCACCCTATTTCTTGTAGTGATGGACAAGGAGTTATGCTTTGGTAATTGACACCATGAGAAACATCTCCGTGAGACCGTGACTCGGCAATTTTCCCTTCCTCATTTGAGGTTCGCTTACCACATTTGTGCTTCCTCTTATGTTCCTTTTCCTTTCCTAAAGTAGCTTATTAGGATAGTTAATATTATTGGATACTAGAATAATGCCCGTGCATTGCATGGGAACATAAGACATTTGTGATTTTCACTACTACACAAATGTTAACCGTGGTGGGCAAAAAGGGTTAACTGAGGCGGTTTTTGCAACTGCCTCGACCCAAAGGTCACGGTAAATCAATGATTTACCGAGGCGGTTCAAATGCCCACCACGGTAAATCGAATAAACAAACAAAAAAAGAAAACCTGTGGATATAAGCCCTGCGAGCCCATCCACAGCTGCACGCCCCTGCTCGTCAGGACCACCCTCCATCGGATCCGCCGCCGGGAGAGGGCCTGCCGCTGGGAGGGCACAGATCCGCCGCTGGGGGAGGGCCCGCCACCGGATCTAGGCCCCCCGAAGCCGCCGTCGCCACCGAATCCGAGCTAGAGAGGCCGCTGCACCACTGGATCCACCACCCGGAGAAGTGCCGCCATCAGATCCGATCGCTCCACCGCTGGATCTGCCGCCGCTGCCCCAGTCGTCACCCGAATCTGGCCCCCTCATTGCGCCAAGGGGAGGGAGGGGTGCCACTGTGCTAAGGGGAAGGGAAGAGGCCGCTGCCATTGGTGAAGGCCGGTGCGCCACCTCCGTGGCCGCCCTGTGCACCCCACCTGCCACCGGAAGGGCCCCCGCGTGAGCGGTCACCGTCGGAGGAGCCCCCGCGCGCGCGGCGCGCCGCGCCACTGCCTGCTGTGGGAGATGGAGAGAGTGGGAGGAAAGGGGAGCGCGAGTGAGTAAGGGGCGCCGCTGCCTGCTGTGGGAGATGGAGAGAGTGGGAGGAAAGGGGAGCGTGATTGAGTGAGGGGCCCCGCTTCCTAGGAGAGAGAGAGAGAGAGAGAGAGAGAGGAGAGTGCAACGCCGAGGGAGATGGAGAGCGGCGCTGAGGGACAGGTGAGGAGAGTGGCGCCTGGGAGTTACGTTTAGGTTAGGGTTTTCATCCCATACTCGGCGCTGGGTATTGGGCTGAAAACAGTAGCCGGCTGAGCCAAAACTGTGGAGGTGGGCCTTATAGATGACCGTCTCAGTTAATCGATTAACCGAGGCGGTTGCGTTACAATAACCTCCTCGGTTAATAGGCATTAACCGAGGAGGTTCTGTTATAATACCCGCCTTGGTTAATGATTAACGAGGCAGTTGTCACACTCGGTTTTAAGGACAAAACCAGACATACACTATATGTGAAATAAAGAAGTCAAATCTTACATATAGCCGTAGATAAGTGTAATATCAAGAGACAAATGCTTAATAAACATAACTCAATAGTATAAAATATACCTTAGAGAGCAACACAGCGGAAAGACAACTCCAAACACCGGGTGTAGACTTCACTCCAGGATCAAACTGACTGGTTGATCACAAGTCTAAACTTCTCCTGAGGTGTGGAAAATAACAAGAGTGAGTCCATGTCGAACTCAGCAAATATATCATAGGGTTCATGAGGCTCAAAAGTTAACACTGGTTTACTGCGATTAGCTTTTATTTGTTATAATTTTATTACATGAGCAGCATCAAGTTTGCATTAATCCCATAATAAACATATGATCAATGTAAATATGAATAATGAATAGCAAAACACATATTAAATCAATAAATGTTCATCTATTCTGTGAAGGTCTAAGGCCACTCGTGACCGTAAGCACGGCTGATATACCAGTTTTACACTCTGCAGAGGTTGTACACTTTCACTGTGAGTCGTGATTTACCCTTTCGCCCGAGGTGATCAGCCTCTTGACCCACTACCAAGGAAGGTCGGCAGGGTTCACTATGAAGTCTTTCAAAGGTTCGTCTAACAAGTTAGGACCATTAGATTCACTCGGCAAACAAATGTAGAGCCCTCCTTCCAAATGGCACAATAACACGCAGCCTATACACATAAGGACAGAGGCCGCACTATACCCGATTCGTCAAGCCGTTCTTACGCCATAAAGGTTACCACTAACAAGCTAGAAAAGGTCCTCATACTTGACTAAAGCCAGAGCCATATAGCCCTCACAGTTATACTGTAAGTCCCGGATGTTCGTCCACAGATGAGTCCTTGTGGAGAGAAACTAGAGCACCAAAAATAACCCCATGCTCTAGCCCTCTTTAAACAGTAATCAAAAAGTCATCTTTTAGTGTTGTTGCATATTCCATTAATCATATTACAAGATCATAGTTTATGTTCAGCGCTAGCAAAAGCTACCCAATGCAAAATCCCATAGGTGACAAGGTATAGATCAAAAACTAGGAAAATCCTTAATGGCAATTTAATACAGACACATGCAATATGATTTTATGTGATTAAAGTGAATAGGACAACAAGGAAATCACATGTTATACTTGCCTTAACTTGCTTTTCCCCCAAAGCAATACACTCAAAAGCCTTTAGTATCCAACTTCCAATCCTCTGCTTTCAATTCTCAGCTTCTAGTCTTCAGAGAATAGCTTCTTAATCACCACATAAACCTCACCTACTGGACTTGATTAATAAATCATCACACACGCATCGAGAAATCATACACGAAGCAAACAATGAATAATAATTAGAACAGTACATCAAACAAGTGAAATAACAAGTAAAAAGGTTTTAAAGATGTTCTATACGTTCCTACGAACACACAGACGCGGAAAAGCATGCTAATCTGAGCTACGGTTGGAAAAGATACAACTACCGATAGATTTACCTATAAAACTATTAGCTTCATGTATCCTAATGGTATAAAAACATATATAAGATATTTTAAAGAGATTATAATTTAAGTCAAATTTAGATTCGAATTATAAAACTAAAGTAAAACAAATCATATTTTTATTTACAAAACCCAGTTGCATAATTGTTATTTAAGATATGAATCAAACCATGAAATTCCAATATTAGTGATATGATAAACACTATTACAAATGCGTAGATCTCGTTGCTATGAATCTAACGCAATTTGAATGGCTCAAAATGGAGTTGAAACGTAGAAGATATGAAATAAACAAGATTTCCTCTATTAAAATAATGGATTAAATCTAATCACGAATTTTAAAAGTTGAAAACCTATTTAACAGTAGTACCAACATGTAGAGCTCACAAATACGAATCTAACGCAATTAAAACGGAGTAAAACGAAATTGAAACGAAAAAACGATAAAGATATTACGAACCAGTGGCAGAACCGCAAATACTTCATCTTCTACCTCTATCCATCTGAAGAGCCTCAGCCTAGGGGCGACACAAGAAGGAGAAAAAATATCTAATTTACTACACAAGAGATTTCCCAAACTAGGGGCTCCTCCACGGTAGTTTTGGTGTGCTTTTACCCAAGAGGTAGGTACGTATATATAGGGAGGAAAACTCCCTACCCCCACGTCAACTAGCGATACGGTACTAATTGATGTTGCACCATCCATCTTTACTAATAGGCCTAATTAATTATTAAAGCTCATTAGTAAATAAATGTATGGGCCTTTGGGCAAGAGGAAATCTGATATATTTTATTATTTTTCGGAATTAATTAATTTCATGGATAAAATAATTCTAGAAAAGTCCAGAATTGAATTTTAAGCCACGAAAAATACTCCGAAGGCTCTGAAAATTCAGGGAAAATTCTCAGAGATAATTTAGAATGAGACGAACCCAAATAAAGTATTTGGAGCTCATGAAAAGATAATTTGGAGCATCTAAGAATAAGATTATACTCACAGACGAGTAGAAACAAGGTACATAAAAGCTGGAAAATACCTGAGAAGTTTGTAGAGGTTGATTGACGGACGAGGAATTGAAAGGAGTGATTTGGGTTACAAAGAAAATATTTTGAGAGGCTCCAAATGAAAACTTGAGCTGAGAAACAAGGATTTTGATTATAGAAAACGATAAAGGCTTGCTAGAGAAGGAAGATCGTCCTACTAAATGCATTTTAAAGATTTTATTCACTCTCAACACACAAAGGAACAATAAGCAAACATCACATCAAATCATATGCATCGGCATGTATACACACAATGTTGCTAAACCCTATGATAAATTTTATTTTAGTGAAAAATATTATTTTTCTATGTTTTCATGAGCACTAGAATACAAAATTAAATTACTTTGCATCTATTTTGAAAAGAGCAAATTTTAGGGTGTTACAATTTTACCCCCCTTAAGATGAATCTCGTCCTCAAGATTCAGAAGATGGTGATTAAAGAGCGATGGATACTTTGCCTTTAGATCTTCTCTTGCTTGAGTAGCTCCTTTTTCATACTTTCATAACCTTACTATGGGTATCTACTTCAAACACTTTCATGGGAACTTTGTATAGGTAGGATTCTTCTTTACCCTTGAATTGTCCAAAGATGTCTGCTCCTTAAGTAAACACAATCGCTACTCCAACTATAGCATTTGGAACACATTAGTTATGCCAACAAAGTCTAAGGTAACACCAACCGTTAAGCCACTTATCTTTCCAACCCATAATGTTTCTTGTTTGTCCATTTAAAAACCTGGTACCTTTCCATCCATGATAGTCATAACTATCTCCTTTTTATTCTTGTCTTCCAAAGACCTTTGTGAATCTCTTATTCCAATGTAGGCATTACCACTGACTTCATAACATTAATGACTATATGCTTAGGTTGGGTTGCTCAACTCCTAAACATAATTCTTAGTCCATGGCGTCATCTAAATCTTCTTAGCAAAACTCTCCTTTGCTAAAGACATTGGCAATGACTTTTGCTCCTCCCAGTGACAGCACTTTTTGAAGTCATATATAATCAATTTCGTTCCATTGACAATGTCACTAGCTCAACCCCATCCTAGTAATGATGTCCTTTATATTCTTACAATCCATTTAGGTGTCACTCTTATAAACCGTGTAAATACCACACTTGTGTCCAATAGGATAATATCTCCAAAACCTTCAGAGCATAAGCTGATATCTCCACTTCCTTGTGTCAGGTAGTTCAACTCATGTTTCCCATGCATCCCTAATGCTCAAGCCATCACATTTTCCTTCTTGCATAAGGACACATCCCTCACCTTGACATGGTGCATCACGATAGATGGGACACTCTTGTCTTGATCTGGCAAATCTAACTCATAAGTTTTACTTCTTTAGTGCCTTTATAATTTTCCTCAGGTTTATGAGTCCAAAGATACTTAATATCTTCCCTAGTAGCAATATTTTGAGAGTCTTGGATAAACCTTCCTTCAACTTCTAACTAAATGTCATCATTTTTTAAAAAAACTCTGAGTCACTCTTACATCCCTAGGTGAATTCCCCATCACCAACTTTCTTGAGCTCTTCTTCACCACTAGAGATAACTATCCAAATAGAGGACTTTCTTCCCTTCCCTCATAGCTCACTTGCTAAACTAGTTATAATGTCAACATCCTATGAACCTTCGTGGAATCAATTGTAGATGTCCAATATCGATGCCAACTTATCTTGAGTAAGATTGGACTCCCAATTGATGATAGATCAGAGTAAAGACCAAGACCCATCTTGACAATTACCCGAGCTCCTTGTAGATGATCCAACTAGTCATCAATCCTGAGAAAAGATGTCTGCACTCGATAGTGACTTCTCCACCGTAGGGATAACCGATTCTTCCAAGTGAAGCGCTGGAATGTTTGAACAACTTGCAACTTCTTTAACTCAGCTACCCCCCTTAAGATGAGATGAACTAGGGGACTCAAAAGGGTAGCTTGCACCTCCTTCTAGATGAGTTAACTAGCATAAAGGCATGCTGACATCCCAATGAAACTCATAAGCAAGGTTATAAACAAGTAATCTGAAATTTCCTCGCGAGATGAAGAATAACAGCTTAGTAAAACAGCTCTAACTCTGATTTCGTTAATCCGATGCAGTTATGGCCTATACCGTTTAAAATGCGGCATCTTGCAACAGTTATATCTCGAGTTCCAAAATTTATATGATAACACGCCTTACATGGTTGAAAAGCTTATGAAATCCTCAGCAACTTTTGTATAGAACACTTTCCCATATTCTATAGTTAAGGTAGTCGAACACAGTGCCCAACAGAAACTGTTCCAGGGTTCAGGCAGCGCAGTTACATCAACTTATGATTTTCATAACTCCCAAACCATAATAGCTATCAGGGTGATTCCGGCGGCAAATGAAATACAAAGAAGCATAGTTGTTCTTACAAAATTCTCATGATCTTTGGACTTCTAGACTTGGAGATATCTCATGATGTACACAGACCGTTATGAAAAATAGTAAACTGCAGAGATGAGAAAAACCACCCCTACTATCTATTCATTAATCCTTATGTCTTAAGCCTATATCTAAATGATATTGTGGGATCCAAAAATTCATTGCAATCATTACAAAGATCCAAAACAAACATAGGCATAATGACAATCCAACAAGGCAATATAGGAACACAACTCAACATTGACTCAACTTGCAATGCTATCGTTTTCTTTATATTAAAGGTAAAGATTCCTAAAGCTCTTCTTCTGATTACGCAAGAAGGTGGCAAGATGACATTCTAAAAGAATATCAAACCAAGGAAAAGGATGAGCATAAGATTTTTTTTATACAAGCAACAAGGTGGAGATGAATAACAAGGTCAAGATATAGTATAGGGAAAAAATACCAAGGTCTATAGAACAAGGATTTTAGTGGCAACTCTTAGACCTTATAACGACCAGTTTCTACTAGGCTTGCGTCCTACAGTCAGCATTGCTCTAATACCACTCTGTCACACCTGGTTTTAAGGACAAAACCAGACATACACTATATGTGAAATAAAGAAGTCAAATCTCACATATAGCCGCAGATAAGTGTAATATCAAGAGACAAATGCTTAATAAACACAACTCAATAGTATAAAATATACCTTAGAGAGCAACACAGCGGAAAGACAACTCCAAACACCGGGTGTAGACTTCACTCCAGGATCAAACTGACTGGTTGATCATAAGTCTAAACTTCTCCTGAGGTGTGGGAAATAGCAAGAGTGAGTCCATGTCGAACTCAACAAATATATCATAGGGTTCATGAGGCTCAAAAGTTAACACTGGTTTACTGCGATTAGCTTTTATTTGTCACAATTTTATTACATGAGTAGCATCAAGTTTGTATTAATCCTACAATAAACATATGATCAATATAAATATAAATAATGAATAGCAAAACACATATTAAACCAATAAATGTTCATCTATTCTGTGAAGGTCCAAGGCCACTCGTGACCGTGAGCACGGCTGATATACCAGTTTTACACTCTGTAGAGGTTGTACACTTTCACTGTGAGTCGTGATTTACCCTTTCGCCCGAGGTGATCAGCCTCTTGACCCACTACCAAGGAAGGTCGGCAGGGTTCACTATGAAGTCTTTCAAAGGTTCATCTAACAAGTTAGGGCCATTAGATTCACTCGGCAAACAGATGTAGAGCCCCCCTTCCAAATGGCACAACAACACACAGCCTATACACAAAAGGACAGAGGCCGCACTATACTCGATTCGTCAAGCCGTTCTTACGCCATAAAGGTTACCACTAACAAGCTAGAAAATGTCCTCATACTTGACTAAAGCCAGAGCCATATAGCCCTCATAGTTGTACTGTAAGTCCCGGATGTTCGTCCACAGATGAGTCCTTATGGAGAGAAACTAGAGCACTAAAAATAACCCCATGCTCTAGCCATCTTTAAACAGTAATCAAAAAGTCATCTTTTAGTGTTGTTGCATATTCCATTAATCATATTACAAGATCATAGTTTATGTTCAGCGCTAGCAAAAGCTACCTAATGCAAAATCCCATATGTGACAAGGTATAGATAAAAAACTAGGAAAATCCTTAATGGCAATTCAATACGGACACATGCAATATGATTTTATGTGATTAAAGTGAATAGGACAACAAGGAAATCACATGTTATACTTGCCTTAACTTGCTTTTCCTCCAAAGCAATACACTCAAAAGACTTTAGTATCCAACTTCCAATCCTCTGCTTCCAATTCTCAGCTTCTAGTCTTCAGAGAACAGCTTCTTAATCACCACATAAACCTCACATACTGGACTTGATCAATAAATCACCACACACGCATCGAGCAATCATACACGAAGCAAACAATGAATAATAATTAGAACAGTACATTAAACAAGTGAAACAAAAGTAAAAAGTTTTAAAGATGTTCTATACGTTCCTACGAACACACAGACGCGGAAAGCACGCTAATCTGAGCTACGGTTGAAAAAGATACAACTACCGATAGATTTACCCATAAAACTATTAGCTTCATGTATCCTAATGATATAAAAACATATATAAAATATTTTATAGAGATTATAATTTAAGTCAAATTTAGATTCGAATTATAAAACTAAAGTAAAATAAATCATATTTTTATTTACAAAACCCAGTTGCATAATTGTTATTTAAGATATGATTTAAACCATGAAATTCCAATATTAGTGACATGATAAACACTATTACAAATGCGTAGATCTCGTTGCTATGAATCTAACGCAATTTGAATGGCTGAAAACAGAGTTGAAACGTAGAAGATATGAAATAAACAAGATTTCCTCTATTAAAATAATGGATTAAATCTAATCACGAATTTTAAAATTTAAAAACCTACTTAACAGTAGTACCAACATGTAGAGCTCACAAATACGAATCTAACGCAATTAAAACGGAGTAAAACGGAATTAAAACGAAGAAACGATAAAGATATTACGAACCAGTGGCAGAACCGCAAATACTTCATCTTCTACCTCTATCCATCTGAAAAGCCTCGCCCTAGGGGCGACACAAGAAGGAGAAAAACATATCTAATTTACTGCACGAGAGATTTCCCAAACGAGGGGCTCCTCCACGGTAGTTTTGGTGTGCTTTTACCCGAGGGGTAGGTACGTATATATAGGGAGAAAAACTCCCTACCCCACGTCAACTAGCGATACGGTACTAATTGATGTTGCACCCTCCATCTTTACTAATAGGCCTAATTAATTATTAAAACCCATTAGTAAATAAATATATGGGCCTTTGGGCAAGAGGAAATCTGATATATTTTATTATTTTTAGAATTAATTAATTTCATGGATAAAATAATTCTAGAAAAGTCCAGAACTGAATTTTAAGCCACGAAAAATACTCCAAAGGCTCCGAAAATTTAGGGAAAATTCTCAGAGATAATTTAGAATGAGACGAACCCAAATAAAGTATTTGGAGCTCATGAAAAGATAATTTAGAGCATCTAAGAATAAGGTTATGCTCACAGACAAGTAGAAACAAGGTACATAAAAAGCTGGAAAATATCTGAGAAGTTTGTAGAGGTTGATTGACGGATGAGGAATTGAAAGGAGTGATTTGGGTTACAAAGAAAATATTTTGAGAGGCTCCAAATGAAAACTTGAGCTGAGAAACAAGGAATTTGATTATAGAAAACGATAAAGGCTTGCTAGAGAAGGAAGATCGTCATACTAAATGCATTTTAAAGATTTTATTCACTCTCAACACACAAAGGAACAATAAGCAAACATCACATCAAATCATATGCACCGGCATGTATACACACAATGTTGCTAAACCCTATGATAAATTTTATTTTAGTGAAAAATATTATTTTTCTATGTTTTCATGAGCACTAGAATACAAAACTAAATTACTTTGCATCTATTTTGAAAAGAGCAAATTTTAGGGTGTTACAGCAGTTGCGTTACAATAACCGCCTCGGTTAATAGGCTTTAACCGAGGTGGTTGCTGGCCGGACTGCCCTGCCTCGAATAACCGAAGCGGGCAATCAGGCCGCCCGCCTTGGAGCCCCATTTGGAAACGCCACGCAAAAGTTTTTTTTTGTAGCAGTGTTTGGACCCAAACCCTACTTTCAGGTATCTTGCATGGCTATTGTTTTGGTTAGTAATTGGATCCGATGAAATTGAAGTTTCGAATAAAAAGCTGTTGATTTTTTAATTTTGAGGCATTTAAAATTTGTTGAAACAGATTTTTTAGAAATCTTTTTGCACTTTTAACATTTTTTTATGTCAGCATTAATATTTGTAGTGTATATGCACTAGTAGAAAGATGATTTTTCCAGCGCCTGCTTCTTTTTTACTGGCGGTTTAGTTATCACGCGCCAGTAGAAATGAAACGATAGACCCCAAGACCAAAACCACATGTAGAAATGAATTTCTACAGGCGGTTTGTTAAGACAATCGCCTATGAAAATAAGACATTTCTATAGGTGGTTGTCTTAACAAACCGCCTGTAGAAATCCATTTCTACATGCGGTTCATTAAGAAATCCACCACTAGAAATACCCGTGTTTTTTAAAATTTGATTTTTTCAAACGATCTCGGATGAGAAAACATCCAAAATAAAAGTTGTTCGTCTCGAAAAGTTATGAAACTTTGTAAATTACAACTTTTTAATTTGAAATCATCTTGTCAACGAAAACTACATTTGAATGGTCTCAAATTTTAAATTCAAATTTTGTAAACGAACTCGGATGGAGAAATGACCAATACGAAAGTTGTTCGTCTCAAAAAGTTATGAAACTTTGTAGTTGACAACCTTCTGATTTGAAATCGTTTAGGACCTCAAATAAGCAAATTACATACGGACTTGTATAGTATGTGGGGAACCGAAAGGTATATGGACACATGTGAGTGTGTGGTGTAGTGGTAGAGGAGGCTCCGCGCGAGGCCGAGGTCGTGGGTTTGAATCCCACCCGGAGCGCGTAGAGCGTGATTTTTACACGAAAAATTGCGCGCCTTGGCGCTAGGCGGTGGGGTCGTCTCCCTAATTAAAATATTTTTTTGCTATTTATTTTCGGGGTTTTTGGAGAATTTTTTGCACAGGCGGTTCGCTAACTGAACCGTCTGTGGAAATCAAGCAACCGCCTGTAGAATTGGTCTATTTCTACTAGCCTCCAGCGCAAGCGGTACTGAAAAATGTCAGTAGAAATAGGTTACCAACTGCCTGTATAGTATGCCCGTGTACTAGTGATGGGCCGGTGAATCTCAGTGGCTGATCAAACGACTCGTGTGCATTGATTTCTTGTATTTGTAGTGTATTTCATATTTTCTTTTCCAAGGGAAAATATGGTATATGACATCATCTTATGTAATGCTGACATCAGACTCCAAGAGCAGAGGACGACCCCGCTCGGCCGGTGTTGGGCGGGGCGTTGCTGCATGCACGCACGCGTACGCGGAGATGGCGCAGCCGCCCAGGGGTCTGCGCAAGGCTCGTGGCTGGGCTTTATGTCATGGACACTATCTTCTATGGGCTACACCTTGGGCTCGTAAGACGGCCTGCGTGCCTCAGAGATGTATTGGGCTGAGCCCATTACCGTATTGATAAAGACTCGTTATGTGGGAGGCTAGGAGGACAGCGAAAATAACAAACCAAATTCCTTTTCCCCTTCTTCCTCACGAGCTCTCTCCTGCTCGAGGCGGCTCCGCCGTGCTCATCGCCGTGCGTGTACGCCGGCAGCCCTCTCCTACCGGCCGAGGTCGCCACGGCTTAGGACCTGGAGGTCTCCCGGAGCTACCAGCGGCGTAGCACCGGTTGTCTGGGTAATGGCGCTTGGCCGGCGCCGGGCTCGATTGACGGGGGCGAGCGGGACGTATAGAGATGCGACGTTGACGACAACGCTTCCTTGAGTCCGTGTCGGAAAGGAGCGCCGTGGACGTGGCCGATCCGAACGTGGCCGTGTATCTTGCGAGGCAGCCGCCGGCTGGGGCAGGGCGTGAAGTCCGTAATGTGGCCGAGCGGAGTACTCTGGAGATTAACCGTCTGCATTTATATCTTCGATCCCTTTTAGTGTATCTAAAATCTAAATAACTATAAAGTTCGAGTTATCTCAGTGGTAAGCAGCTAACAGGCTCAAATTAATGGCCTGTTTTTTGCAGGAAAATATGGCATCAGATTTTGCCATCCGGAGGAGTTCGGAGCCTCAACCGGGACGGCTGAGGCCCAATAATCTGAGGACTCGCTCGCACGGGCCACGCGGAAGCGTCGATACGCCAATGCGGGCTGCTGGTGGATCCAGTCCAGGTGCAGCACCAGCTCCACAGGCCCACATGCTAGCGATCGAGTACCAATGTACCACCCACCCAGTATCTCGCGGCTGCGGCGGCGTCGACAGCGTACTAACTTGTGAATCTGGTGCCTCTTGGCAGAACAACCAGAGTACTAGTACTTTACGAAAAGTTTGCTTCCACCATAATCACAAGTCACAGGTCATTCTCTAGTTGCCAACTTACATTGGTTCCACAGCTTTAAGATGAACAACTCGCCTTGTTTCTTTGTTTGCCCTTCATATTTGTCTGAACGAATAAACAGACAAGAGTAGCATAAAATGTCTTGAGAGCAATCAGTAAGAAGATGAATGCTCTGAGTGATGGTAAAATATGGCTTTTTCATATGTTGATGTGCAAGGTCACGGAAAAAACATGTACTTCAGAACACAACGATGTCTGAAAAAGAAATGGTAACCAAGTCGACACGGCATAAAAAGACATCCGCGAATCCGTGACTGTATAATACACACTAAAACTCCATGCTCTGTCACTGAACAACAGCACGAGGTGACCAACAATATAATAGTGGAGTAGACGACTTCAGATCTACATAAAGATCATCACCTAGCTGACTTATCACATCAGATTTCTGGAAACCATATGTGTTAAAGTAAAAGGGAAGCAAACATATATATACAATTTCAACATCACAAGCTAGGAATTCTAGAAACAGGTACATTATATATAAAAAAAGAACAAGAGGAAGACAAATATCACTACAATGCTACATCTGCTTTCAGTACACATCAGTATCAAATACTTCGGTGATCTTCCCATAGATGATACTTAATATACATGTATGGGATCACTGGTGGAGATTCGACGGTACCCGAACATGTGGCGCATAAGATTCGGTAATCTTGGTTCTGCTGGCACCACATCTGTAGTAGCTTCAGTAACTTGTGCAGCTGCCTCGTTCCCGCGTTCCTTCCAAGATCTCCTAATTGTTTGAAGTTCATCTGCCACTTCCTTCATTGTTGGTCTCATAGAAATCTTGTCAGCATTCAAAATGGTACACTTCAGTGCCAATCTCCCTAACTCTTCAAGCAGAATGATATCTTCTTCGGCTGTTATATCCTTGTCGAACAACTCCTTCCCAGTTTTTTCTGTCTCGTATGCTTTGGTGAATTTGGCGAGGAGGTCCTCATGATCAGTATCCTTGTCCCTACTAATCAGTGCCATGAGAACACCACCAAACTTGTACACATCACTTTCCAGGTTCATCAACACAGAACCATAGCGAGACGGGTCGTTGTTGAGAGCTTTTTCTAGAAGGCTGCTAGTAATTACACCAGCAGCTGTTTCACTCTTCTTGAAGAGCATACATGCCCTTGAAAACTCTGTGAGCTTTGGTAAAAAGTTATTGTCAAGAAGTATAGTGGATGCTGAAACACTGCCATGTCCGATGATACCAGTTTCTGATGAATGTAGGTATTGTAATGCTTCTGCAGTCTTGATTGCAATCCTCATACGTAAATCTAGTGGGAAATCTTCCTGGCTACCCAAAATGTCAGAGATACTGCCTTTAGCAATGTACTCGTATAGAAAAGCAATAGTTTGGGACTCCAAACAACAACCCAAAATTTTGACAATATTCTTATGGGCAATTTTTGATACAACCATCCCTCCATTGATAAATGCCTCTTCAGAGTCCTCATAAATCAATTTATGCACCGCCACCATTGTATTGTCCTCAAGTGTTCCTTTATAAACCTCAGTTGCTGATGATGTCCCACCACTGAGTAGATAGGAGTAATTATGTGTGACTTCATTTATCTCCTCCTTTGTAAAAGTTCTTACATTGCGGAGTTCAGATAGAATCTTAGAATAGCTAGTATTTCCCTTGAAAAAGCTCAATTTCTTCTTAAAACTAGGAGGCCTTGAGCTCTGTGTGTACAGTTTGGCCCATATGGAGTGTGTTGCCAATATGGATTGTGGACTAGTCTTTAGATCTTTCTTGAGTGTCCGAAGGCGTGTTGCCACCTCATTCATTTGAGGACGTGTATGGATGTTCAGTGACAAGCATTGAGCTGCTAATTTCCACAATTCTTTAAGAATCTTCATATTATCCTTTTCAGCTATTGCTGCATCAAATAGTTCCTTCATTCCTTTACCCTTGGCACAGGCCTTATTGAATGTAGGAATTAGGTTAACATCCCCATATTTTGCCCTTTTCCGAGTTATTAGCTCCAAGAGGACTATACCAAAACTATATACATCACTTCTCGGGGTCAGGCACCCCTCGTGAAAATATACAGGATCCATGTAACCCATACTTCCTTTTAAGGTTGTAGTGAACTGAGTAGTACTACTGAAAAGAAACCTTGACAGTCCAAAATCTGATACTTTTGTTGTAAGATTGTCATCTAAAAGTATGTTGGCAGGTTTAATATCACCATGATAAATATGGTTGTCACTCGGTGAATCCATCGAATGCATGTAGCTCAGTGCCTCTGCACACCCAATTGCAATGCCCAGTCTTACATCCAAAGGGATAGGAGCCTCACTTCTATGGAGTATGTCATCAAGGTTTCCATTGGAGATATACTCTGTCACCAACATCAGAGTACTTTCACCAACACAGTAGCCTATGAGCTTCACCACGTTATTGTGGTTCATCATACTGTGGATGTTCACTTCTTCCATGAACTCCTCACGCAAGTCTTGTCGGATATATCTTTTCACCGCAACTAGATCATTGTCAGCATCAAGGACCCCTCTATAGACTTCTCCAAAACCACCTTTTCCAATAAGAGTGCTATAATTGCTAGTAATACTTCTAATCTCATCTTCTGTGAAAGTTTTAATTTTTTGACTCGTTGAACCCATGGATGAGATCTGTACTCATAAGCTTATTTTCTGGATACTCTGCTCCAGTTGGCCAATGATTTGGGTCCCGCGATCAAGATCTAAAGTTGATAGCCTGATAGAAAATAATTTTTAAATGTCATTATTTGCAAGACATGGCAAATGTTGATTTATCTAACTTCATCTGTCAATGTGCAGAGGGTACTTTATTTGGTTTTAGTTTCTGAGCCTTGAACAGTTCAGTCAGCATGAATAAGAATTCTAAGGACACTCAGCATAGTACAACCTAATGAAATTTCACCCCCTTTTTTAAGAATACATGAATGAAATTTGAGTTAGAGTACCTGTCTCTCTAAAATCCTATACCCTTTCGTTGTGAATTTAAGTAACTCGATTAAGGCAACTCATGGCCTCATGTCATGGGTTTATCTAGCATTTGTCATCCCAATTGCAATGTACTCCTATCTTTCATTTTTTTCCCCAATTCCCACAGTCCAAAACGCTGAGCCAATTGGATGCTCCACATGAAAATCTCTGTGATTCCAAAACATGGAGCGACCTAATGGATGAATTTTATAGGCAACCGGGGAACTAGTTCCCTCCAAGATTGTGATTTCCAAGAAATTACCCCCCAACATCCCTACGTCGCAACAACCCTCCCCTAGCA
Organism: Saccharum officinarum; assembly: GCA_020631735.1. Lineage (NCBI taxonomy): Eukaryota > Viridiplantae > Streptophyta > Magnoliopsida > Poales > Poaceae > Saccharum > Saccharum officinarum. The sequence goes on from CM036185.1 coordinate 65,435,065, forward strand.
GCCCAAAATCCCAAATGCTTGTGCATATGTATTTCACCAATCTGCACAAGATTGATGGTTGGGGAGAAAATAAGCTCTGAAAGATCTGACGCGAAATGGTTCTCTGCATTTCAGAGGAAAAAGGCAGACAGAGAGAGAAGGAAACGTACGTGCGATGGAAAGCACCCGACTCCGACTGGCCGGCCGCGCACCTCACCGCCGGCCGCTGGTTTCACGACGAGACTTTGCCGCCGCCCGGGTCGTGCTCGTGGCGCCGACGGCGAGCAGCGTTTCCCCCTCCCTTCCTCAGCCTTTGACCAGCAAACCTTGCTGCTCTGTCTGAGGACTCACTCCTCCGTAGTAGCTCTGCACGAGACACAGAAACAAGCCAGCTGGCGTCGGGGCGGCGTTGACCGCCATGCTTGACTTTGAAAAGTACTCCAGTAGATACTATATATTGGTTTATTACGGGCGGTTTGCCGATGCGACGGATAAACAGAATCAAGTAGTTGAATGAGTCATCTAATCCTTGTCTTATTTATCAGTGACACCGACGGCCTGTACCTGTCGGAATCATCACCGGAGAACTGTCGCCGTTGCCGATAGGTCCTATATGGCCCCGAAGATTTTTTTTTTTCAGGAAGCCACGAAGGGTCGCGTCGCTTTCAAGCATGGCCGAGGCAAGGAATCTCTCTCTTCGCGAAGATAGAGAGATGACGATTGCTGTGGAAAAGGGTTTTTCTGTCTTGAGTGTAGGTGTTGCACTCTAATCTAATCCTCGAGCTGCTCCTGCTTGTTAGCAACAGGGACGGTAACCTGTAGCGGCCTTCTTGCAGCAGGGACGGTAACCTGTAGCGGCCTTCTTGCAGCAGGGACGAGCTCTACTCTGATCCCCTGAACACAGTAGGTCGCGTTCACAGTGGCGGGCCGAGAGTTTTTAGGGCTGGGTATTCAAAAGATATATGGGTACCAATTTTTTTTTTTACAACCAAATCAAAGGAGGACGAGTTGGGAGCGTGTCCTTGGGCCGCAGCTAGAGAAAATGGGCCATGGGCAGCACTGGGCCTTGGATGGCAAGGAAAAACGAGTCGAAATTAGGCTAAATTGTCGGTACAGGTATGCATATCACTGTATTTTTCTTTTCTTCGTATACAGACTTGTATATACACTATATATATGAGTCTGAATTTTTTTGCCAAAAAATTTGAGTACTCAACTAAATACCCTTAAATATTGGTGGGCCTGCCCTTGTTCTACACAGCCTAGCCTAGGCTTTCGGTTTTTATATCTTTTTTTAAGATAATAGAATTAAGGTTCCGCATAAGCCCTCTTTAAAGAAGAGGCATCAGTCACTAGTGGACTCGCATGCTTTGCTGAGGCAAAGGCCCAAAAACCCTCGGCAAAGGCTTTGCTGAGGGCTGCTCTCGGCAAAGACCCCTCGGGGAATTTTTAGACGGAGAAGGGGTCTTTGCCGAGGGCCCTTTATCGGGCACTCGGCAAAGAAAAGCAGCCGTCACGGCACCAGCACCGTTGACAGCTTCTTTGCCGAGGGCCAGCCCTCAGTAAAGAAATAATTTTTTAAAAAAAATTCTTTGCCAAGGGCTTCCCGCGACCCTCGACAAAAAAATTATTTTTTTAAAAAATCTTTACGAGGGCCTCATCTCTGGCCCTCGGCAAATAATTTTTTTATTTTTTTTAAAAAACCATTGCCGAGGGCCTCGTTCCTCCTGGCCCTCGGCAAAGAAATTTTTAAAAAATTTTCCAAAAATTCTTTGCCGATGGCTATTGCCAGGGCCCTCGGCAAACACTACACCACAACACTAATATAGCGTCACATGTGTGTCGTTATAAATATAATAATATCGTTGAACCGTCGGTCGGTATAGATAGCCCACGAACCAAGTGTCGGTACATATACTTGTTCCGATGAACTGTTGATCCGTATAGATATTAACCTATACAGTCAAATCATTGATCGGGATAGATCATTATAGAGGACGAACCTTGAGTCGGTATAGGGCCATGGCTTTGGGCGCGGTCTGGAAATGAAAAAAAGTCACGTTCGCGGGAAACTGAAAAGGAAACCATGCCCGTTCGCGGCAAAATTGGTAGCCCAAATACGCCCTCTCCAAACCCTAACTCTTGGTCGCTTCAGTCTTCAGCTGCAGCTTCAGCCGTCATCGCCGCCGCACCTACTCCACCACAGGTCTTGCGCTCCCCCAAATCCATAGCCGACGCCGATGCCCAACTTTGCCGCCGCCGCTCAGCTCAGCAGCCCACCAAATCCCAGCACGCCTGCCCAAATCTGCAGCAGTCGCTGCTGCCCATCTCCTCCGCTGCCCAACTCCACCGCCGCTGCCGCGTGATTCGCGTCACCTGCCAAGCCTGCATGGCCGCCCAGATCTGCACCGTGCCCTGTCCATCCAAATCCTCCGTTCCCTTCCTCCAAAAGGCCCGCACAAATCCCTCTTTTATTTAGGAGCAACTAGTTCCAGAAAAGCCGATTGGTAGGCGTGTGGTGTGGACTACTCTTCTTCGTCATCTCCCTAGAAGAACATGTCTGCATTTTTGTAAGTCTGCTACTCTCGTGTATGTCTGCCACTCTTCTCCATATGTCTGCATTTTTGGTTCGTTTTATATTAATCAAAAAGCAGTGATAGCATGTATATAGCTTGATTCCTGCAGCATATTGCAAAAATAGTTGGAATCCATTCGATGTTCTGCAGATCAGATAGGGCATCATCTAATATTCAATAGGTTCTGTAGATACCCCTTTATCATTGCTCCCTGTCAGCTGCAATTTCCCATAGAAACATATGTCTCTTCCTGCTGTTACATTAAATGCTTGCCATATAGTGTATATAGATGTGTGTGTGTGTTTACATTTAAGGTTGCCGTATAGTATTATCCCCAGTGTTTCCCATGATTCAGTTGTAGAACATTGTTTATTGGTAACTAATATGTTTGCATTCTACATTTCTGCATAGCTCCATTGACAATCGGTTTTTTTGTCATGGCACACACGCACTGACAAACCATATGTGCTAAATGATGATATGATTTTGCGGGCATTAGTCTGATCTCAATTTTTCTGTTACTCTAGCTTGTCATCTTATATATAAGCTATACAAAGTAATAGAAAACTGAAATACAGACTAGTTTTATTTGGCATAATCGATTTACTGCAGTACTTTGTTTTGCAATTTAGGTCTCAACATACTTGTACATGTACTAATCTAATGTCATGTGTATTCACACTACAGCTGCCTTGTTGCGTTGGAGGTGTAGCTGAAAGAATCTGTACAGGATCGTCTACCCCAGCCTAGAGCCGAAGTGGGCAACTTGCAATCTTTTGGAGATTATTTGAACAGCCACAACATTGGCAGTTGATCTTCTTGTGTGTAACGGTATGATCCTCTTTCTATAGGACATCTTTTTAAATATTGTGTGTGAACATGAACACGACAATCGTGTTTAAATTAAAGCCATTTTGTGGATTCATGGATATGAGCATGACTGTCAAAGTATGTAGCTTCCTTGATGCTTATTGTCTTTTTTTTATTTTATAGTTCGTTTCTAAAGCTGCTTGATCTTTCACAAAGGGGAATGGATAAATCATGGATCGATAATGATGCTAGGTACAAAGACTTATTTCACAAAGATAGAAAGTTCTATTTGTAGTTAACATGGGAATTAACTTAAAAACTGCATGTAGGCACACCAAGATATATCAACAAGGGGTGAACAATTTCATAGCTTTTGCATTTGAGAATTCAGCGGTAGGAAGCAAGATACTATGCCCTTGCAGAAAGTGTGTTAATTCATTTTGGAGAGAGGGAAGTGAAGTACGTGAGCATTTGATATGTGATGGGTTTCTAAAAGGATATAGAACATGGACCTTACATGGAGAAGTTAGCTCTTCTATGAATCATGGAAACTATGATGGTGTTGAACTTATGGAGGAGATTGACGAAGATGATAACATCTCTGATTTGCTTAGGGACTTAGCTGCTGGTTTAGATGATAAAGGGGATTTTGATGAGAACAATTCAGACCTAGAACCCTATGAGGAGCTAGTTGCCATTCAGAAGTTAGTAGCAGAGAATAGCAAAGAGTTATACCCTAATTGCAAGAAATATACACAACTGCGTTTCCTAATTAGATTACTCCACACCAAACTCCTTGGAGGGTGGAGTGATAAGAGTTTTAACCTGCTACTAGATCTACTTAATGATGCACTACCTGAGGGTTCGACACTGCCTAGAAACTTTCATGAAGCTAAGAAATTGGTGAAATCTATAGGAATCGGATACACTAGTATTCATGCTTGTGATAATGACTGCATTCTATTTTGGAAAGATAACGAGGGGTTGGATTCATGTCCAAAATGTAAGGCTTCTCGGTGGAAATCAGTAAGGAAGAGCCTAGATGGAAAACATGTATATAAGGTTCCTAAAAAGGTTCTTCGCTACTTTCCAATAAAGAAATGTCTAAAACGGATATTTCTATCCTCTAAAACAGCAAGTCTAGTGAGATGGCATGACGAAGACCGAAAAAAGGATGGTCTACTTAGGCATCCTGCAGATTCACCACTATGGCAAGACTTTGATAAGAAACATCTAGATTTTGCTGCAGATAGCCGAAATATCCGTCTAGCATTTGCCACTGATGGTTTTAATCCGTTTAGAACCATGAATGTTAGCTATAGTGTTTGGCCTGGTATTTGTATTCCCTACAACTTTCCACCTTCAATGTGCATGAAGAAATCAAATTTCATCCTTTCTTTGTTGATTCCTGGTAAAAATGCTCACTGGTAGTGATATGGATGTCTATTATCAGCCACTAGTTCAAGATCTGTTAGATTTGTTTACCAAGGGAGTTAGAACATATGATGCTTCGAAGGGTGAGTTCTTTCAGTTGAAGGCAGCGGTATTATGGACTATTACTGACTTCCCAGGTTTAGGCTATGTGTCCGGGTCTGTCACATCCGGTGAAGCCGGATGTCCTGATTGCCACAGCTATACATGTTCACTTAGACTTGGTAATGGTACCAAGACTTGTTATATGGGTCATCGCAGATTCTTGCCTGAAGACCACCCATTTAGGTTTGATGCTAATAAATTTGGTGGTAAAACTGAGTTTAGGGCAGCACCTACTCCACTTTCCGGGGAGGAGGTTTTGGAGTGCACTAAAGACCTTAATACAGTTTTTGGGAAGGATCCTTCTGGAAAGAAACCAACAACCAAGAGACGCAAGGAAGGAGAGCCTTTGGTCATATTCAAAAGGAGATCTATTTGGTTTGAACTGCCATATTGGAAAGATTTGATGTTGCGACATAATTTTGACTTCATGCACATAGGGAAAAACGTGAGTGAAAGCTTAGTTAATACATTCATGGGCATAGATGCGAAGTCCAAGGATAATTTGAATTCCCGTTTGGACCTTCAAGTTCTTGGTATTAAAAGTGATCTCCACCCTGTTGAAGTGGAAGACCAACTTTATTTACCACCTGCACCATACTCAATGAGTCCTAATGAGAAGAAATTATTTTGTAAAGTACTAAAAGGGGTGAAGTTTCCTCATGGTTATGCATCTGATATACGTCATAATGTACATGTTAATGAGAGGATGATATTTGGGCTTAAGAGTCATGAGAGCCACATTATTTTACAACACTTGCTTCCACTTTGTGTGAGAAAAATATTGCCAGAAATTGTGAGTGCTGCAGTGATCCGTGTATGTAACTTTTTCAAGAAACTTTCCTCCCCTGTCATTCGAATAAGTGATATGGAAAGTTTAGAGGTTGAAATAGCTGAAACCTTGAGCCTTCTTGAAACTATATTCCTTCCTTCCTTTTTTGATATCATGGTACACTTGATGGTTCATCTTCCTGCCCAAGCAAAGATAGCTGGACCAGTTCATTTTTGCAGATATTAATGAAAACTCTGACCACTATGATGAAGATGATGTTTTTGCAGATATTACCCCATCTGAGCAGCATGCTAATTTCCTATCTATGCAGCGTGCTGCTGCCCTATCTGCGCGTGCTGCTGCCCTGTCTGAGCAGCATGCTAATTTCCTATCTGTGCAGCGTGCTGCTGTCCTATCTGCGCAGCGTGCTCGTGCCCTGTCTGCGCAGCCTGCTACTACCCCATTCACGCAGGAAGCTGCTGCAGCCCCGTCCGTGCAGCCTGCTCCCTCTCCATCTATGCAGCCTACTCCTATCCCATCTACGCATCGTGCTCTCACCTCCTCTGTGCACAGTCTTGTAGGAAAATCAATTGATCTTCATCGGGAGTGTAGCGCTACCAGTCCCATAAAAAATGTAGCCCCACGAAAGAAGAATAAACCTCCTCGCGTCTCACCTGCTGATCTTGTAATTTTCTTAATATAACCTTGCTTTCAGTTCTAGCAGTTCTATACATTTGTTCAATTTTTGCTGAGAAGTGCATAAACCATTTCAGGTTGGAAAGGAGGTTACATTATATGCCTTGTTTCGGCCAGAAGCTGTGGCTAAGGCAACAGTCATTTCAACAAATCCATACAATGTACTAGGAGGCCAGCCTCTTGGAAGGCACTATTGTGAAGTTGTTGTGAAGGTTGTGATTAAAAGGGATACAGTGCTACCTCGCCCTTATGATGATATTGAGACTTTGGCTGATGCTAAGTCAATGTCAATTCAGTGGCCATACGACAGAGTAATAAACTAGACTTTCCTTTGTTTCTTTTATTAATATATATGATAAGTGAACAAAGTTTCTAATTAATGATATTTGTAATAGTTGAACGTCAGCAAGGCATCACATTCATCCAAGTCTACTACAGGTATGTATTTTTTTTCTTCTGAATTTTACTTTTCCCAAGCTGCAATTTGTGATGCTGAACACACCTTGCTATGCATACAGCACACTATCAAAATAATTTGGTACTACTAGTTCTTATTCATTACCATCTAAATGTATTTGTTGGGCTGTTTTTTCTGAATTTTACATTCATCGAACTGCTATTTGTGATGCTTGTCTTAAAGGCTGACTCTGCCTTGCTGTTCTCCTCTTTCCCTCTCTTTCTGTATAGTTGTACAGCCATGTAGTCCTCTCTTTCTCTTTCTCTCTTTCTATACAGTTATATAGCCATGTAGTCCTCTCTTTCTCTCTGTAGTTCACTTTATTTAAATTTATATACTAATAGTGGGGGCTTCCCCTGCTGTATTTTTGGCTTTTCAAGTAGTAGAAAAATTGTTCACGAGATTACTGAAGCACTTCACCCACTGAACTAAGTTAATAACCCTGAATCATTGGAATGAGGTAAAAGGGAACCCATGCCAGCAACTGTGAATCCCTGAAAATATATTCTCCTAGTCATATATTCTTGCATATATTCTTCAAAACCATGACACGGTGGCATTGGTCCAGTGAGTTCTCCCTGTCCACAGATTGAAAAAACCAGTGTTTTTCACTAACATTATGCATCTTTTTAAGTGTCCTCGACATGTATTTGATTGATTAAAAAATAGCAATTTGACCACATCACCACAGGCCGGTACTTGTTACAACTGTCAGATAATGAACAATGGATTTGCCAAGTCCATCTTAGTGGCAGGTAGAAAACTGCTCATGGCTACTCTTAGTAACTTTATCTTGCCTTTTATGATAGACAAAGCAATAGCTCAAAAAATGGTTTTGATTATGCAAAATTTATCTTTGGCTGAACTAACTATCAGCTTCAACTAACTACCATAAATGTCTCTGTTAGTTAGAAACGCCTTGGTGAGATTAACAGTTTACCGGAGAGCACAATTGGAACGTTGCATCTGATAGAACAAAGTACTACAGTACAAGGTTTTAGTATAATGATGCTCCAATTTGCTTATCCACTCTTGATGCTAGCACTTAGCGAAGATCGAGATGAACTGGCCTATGTAAGGTTGGCGCGGCAAAGCCGTGCCGGTCTTTCTAGTATTATCTTGAAGTACTGAAAGGAAACTATAAATTTAATCTAGAATAGATTTGTGTTCTCAGGTACTGGACTTGTCTTTTTTATATTGGTTATGGTCACAAACTTACATACTCTTCTGACCTTACTAATATGTGCTATGTTGGTCTTGCAGTAGGGGAGGGGAGGCATGCACCCAAAACTCATTGAAGCGGTTGGAACTGGGTTAGTGTACACATCTTTGAGATGTTAAGTTGCTTGTTCAATTGCATATGTGCATATAAGTATATGTGGTGCATGGCCAGCTTTGTGTTGCATTTCAGATAATACATGAGTTGAAAATAAGGCAGCACACACTAGTAGTTGGAGCTGAAAATATGTTTTGATTTTTCAGGTGGAAGGCGCTAGATGTAACGTGATTATTTTGTGTCAGCAAGCAGATCAAACATTTTGTGAGATGGAGATGAAAACATCGATGGATGCTAGTTGCTTTGGATAATATAGCATTTTGTAAGGAACTGCTTGGGGATGGATGCTAGTTGCTTCGGATGATGTAACATTTTGTAAAGAACTCCTTGGGCACGTTAGCTGTGAGGTGTGCAAGCCAGACTTGTGTGTTGTGAAGAATACTTTAATTTGGTGTCTCATGTTACTGTGAGGTGTGCAACCCAGCATGACTGTTACATGTACCAATTGGCATGAATGAAATCTAAGCTATGTCATTGTGACTCGATTTTGTGTCTCATGTTGAATATGACCTTGTATGTTTCATGTCTAAAAGAATATTGTAATTTGGTTAATGTAAGATTAATAATGTATTTTTGTGTCATTGATCTATGCGTTGGATTGTTGGTTGGTATAAATCCCTTTAGCCTTGAACTGTTGGACGGTAAAACTACTATATGTCATCAGCCTGTTGGTCGGTATTGCTTTAGCATTTCGTTAGACTATCGGCCGCTAAAAGTATGTCGGTCGCTATAACCCTATCCCGACGCCACTTTCAGCGGCAGCAATTAAGTGTCGGCATAGATCTATACCGACCGATAGTGTGTCGCTGTATCCACCTATAGCGACCAACAGTGCGTCGCCATTCTGGGGTTGTGGTGTAGTGAAAGGACCGAACCCTTCTTTGCCGAAGGCCTTGGTCATTACCCTCGGCAAAAAGGCAGATTTTTTTTGCATTCCTTCGACATATATATATATATATATATATATATATATATATATATATATATATATATATATATATATATATATATATATATATATATATATATATATATATATATATATATCGACCATCAGATAATTATCAATAATCTAAAGATGCATCAGACAATCCTCATTACAGTCTTCATATGTATATCGCTCAAACTGTTTGTAGATCATGTTCCAGCCTCAAGTTACATTCTATGGTTCTAAATAAAGTACCAACGCATATGCTACATTCCGGATGGGACAACCACGAACAAACACATAGGCTACATTCTACATGCTGTCATAATGCTTACATCCAGACATCCATTGATTCCGAGTAGGTTGAAGCATAAGAGGACCCATCTGTACTCCCTCTATATACAAAAATAAGATAAGATAAAATAAAATGAATCATTCATGAGAAAGACATTTTAAGCTTTGCAATAAACAGTCTGCGGTTAACAGTACTAGTATACAGATAACAGCCCCAAATACAAAATTATTTATTTTCAGAACAATTAGTGGATAATATCTTGTTTCTCAACTTGGCTAATATTATTGCTACAAAATCACACTGCAGTGTTCTGAAACAACTACTCGCTAGTTGCTCAATCCATGGCTTGTGATACTAAAGAAACCAAGCAAGAAAACGGATGCTATGCTAGTTAGCGCTACAAGCAATGAGCACAAACATACACTAATATATACCTTTTCGCTGCCAGTTCTGGAGCCCATGTACCACAGATCCTTCCTTTTCCAATTGCCTTTCCCTGATAGCCATATACAACAAGAAAATTTAGCAACAGGACGCAAGCCCACATAATATCATATGCAAATTGGTATAAATAGCAGCAAGAGTAGATGAAAGTACTACATAGATAGATAGCAAATAGCATCATTACATCAGTCCATAAACTTAGATACTAGTCACAATAAATAATGGCAGTCACAGCCACATCAAAAGGATCCAGTCACAGCCACATCAAAAGGATCCTTATCTTGTTCTGTTATAGTTCCATCAACAATGCAAGCAAAGAGTAGTGTGTTCTGTAGCACATTATAATCATAGAGATTTATTTTGGTGTGAATATGTCAGATACAAACATCATGGTTACTCAAAATAAATCTAAGGTACAAGAGAATGTTTCTTACTAGTAGAAAGGGCGCGCCCCTGCGCGCCCGTGGGCAAGGCAAACAGTATTGGTGTCATACATTTCAACCATGTGAGAGGTTCACTAATAGTAATAGGCATACATATACCGAAATCCAATTTTTTTTGAACCGAGGTGCAGTGGCCCATTCTCATGCACTGCACGGAAATACGGTGGGTGCCGGGATCGAACCCGGGTGGCGCCGCTCACACCGGAGCGTGTCTGCCAAACGAGCTAGCGCTCGATGAAGCATCACATAGGCATCTGTAACACGTGGTGTTGTAACCATTCGGACAACAAATTAGAACGTCCCCATCTCCTATCTTTGTGACCAACTATGAAGATTTTGATTCTTCATGTATTTGTTTCAATTTGTCAGGTTTGTGGCCAACTGCTATTTGCTTGGGTCAACAGTATCAGTTTCATTTGTTCTCTTAACCCGCGCATAAGCCTTGGTACAAATGAGTCAATCTGTGCCTGCCTTCCAAGTGGTGCATTGATATGGCGAACTTGATTATTAACCACTTGTTGTGTGAACTAATTAAAAAGGAGCATGAAGTACAACTGTGATAACATATATCTGAAAGAAAAAATGACTTAACCTAACACTTCAGCAGTCAAAAAATGACATATTGTCTGCACATGTTACAGTCAAGTACTTATTGCTGCGGAAAATCTGAAGAACATGTAAAGAAAACTTTGGCAATGGAAAGAGCACCAATATCTATGGTAGATGTGGGAAACGGCCAATTCACAGAAAGAAAGCATCTGTACAATAGTATTAAATTAGATGCTTCTCACCTGAATTATTAGCTGTAAAGGATAGGTAAAATTATCCATTTCCTATTCTCTTGTCAGTTGCAAAGGCGCAGCTCATCCTGGCAAACGATTAGATGGTAGTTATACACCGAACAGGAATTCAGTGTAGAGTGCAAGTACAGTAAGATGGCAGAGGCCATTTTTTCATAACGCAATTAGTGTCATTCCAGATTTATTCTTTCAGGTTGATAGGATCCAAGTAGAGAGAAACAGCGATAAGATTGTATTTGAAAAATTGAGCCAGATCACACTATATGTTCAACAGGATCTAATGTAATTGGTTCCTCAGTTTTCATGATGCTATGAGGTCTGAACCTACTCCTACAGCTAAATTGGAAGCCATGGAGATGCCAGATCTTATTACAAAATAAAGAAAAAAGCAGCACACACTGGGCCAAATATAAAGATTTCAGATCGGGAAACAATGGATAGGTAATGTCATAAAAAAACAGTAGCATGGTTGGTTACCTGCGAAGGCCTTGTAGGGTCGGATTTACCGGATGCACCTCATAAGCACTGTGATATGTTTAAATTGAAATGGACCACATCATCAGCAATGGCATATGCTCAGGCTATCCATATAATTCAATTACACAAAAGCATAAGCCTTGGATGACAATAATTTTTCAGATAACATCACATCTTGCAAATCGAAGGTAGACATGTGTTCCCCATGCAAGAAAATGAACGGATGTATTGATCTGTTCATCTTCTTTAATAAATATAGAGATGGGGATGGAAAGTAAGACGAAACATGTGCCTTGTTTTGTTCGATTAGAATCAATCCAACAAGCTTCAATGCAGCTCAGAAAAGGAAGAGGGACGATCTTGCTTAACCTGGGAGAAGCCAAGAAGATAATGGACCAGAGCTGGGCTGCCGGCCGTTGAGTAGAGAAAATGGATAACCATAAACACTACTTAGAGCTAGACTAATGTCACTTGGACATTATACCAAAGTGCAAAACTGAGAATTACAGGAGATCAGGAAAAAAATATCCTTCTACCTAGTACTTCATGCCTCAAACATCGACATCTGCACAGGAATATGGCCGCTGCTTATAGTGTCCCAACCCTTTGCATCCTACATATTGGTGATAAAACCAAGTTTCAGTGCTTCAGCATTGGCAACCTATTTTCGAAGGAGAGATTCATGTTAGCCCCAAGCTTTGTTAGACCTTTTAAAAAAATGCATTGATGGACAGCTACATTATGATCTGAACAATATGCAGGCACTAAAACATGGCACGCACACATTTCATCAAACATGTATCGAGCATCTTCCCAATAGTATTCTTTCCTATGAATTAGAAATCTAATTACACAATGCTTACTGTAAACCATTCGACAATAGTAGTAGTAGTGCAGTACAAAAATTCATAAGTTGTCATAGCCAATCGAAGCTAGCTCACCGTTCCCCAATCGAAGCTGCTCGTTGCCCGCAGCCAGCCAGCCGCACATCGAAGACGACAGCTTGCAAGTCACAGCTGCTTGCCGGCCAACAGCAGCAGCCGTCAAGAGCTGAGAACGTCGCCGCTGGTTGGCGCAATAGCAGTAGCTGGCGCCGGTCGACGCATCCAGCGGCCCCGCCCGCCCGGCGAGGTGGCGACCGTAGTATCACCAACCAGCCCGCTCACAATAGATTTGGGGAAATGGATGGGCGTGGTGTGCCGGCTCGGGTGCGCGCGCGGACCCGTCCTGTCGCTGCCTCGGCCTCCGGCCGTCCCCTCCATGAGGGCGAGCGCGCGAGCACGGGCACTGCGCCCAGCTGCCGCCGCCGCGGCCACCCGGGGCAAGGGCGCGCGGTCGCGTCCCGACGCTGCCGCGCGAGGGCGCTGCCCCGGCCGGCCCTCTCCCGAGCACGCACGGGCGAGCGCAGGAGCTCCGCCCCGGCCCTGCCGTGGGCGAGCGCAAAACAGCGCGCGCGTGCGCGAGAGCGCTTGGCGCTCAGTCGCCGCCGCCGCTGCTCTGTACGGGAGAGAAGGGGAGAAGAAAAGGAGTTAGGGTTGAGGGGATGGCAGCCTGGCTTGTGTTTTGATGGGTCAGAAACGACGTGGGCTACGATGGACTAAGTCAGCGATGGACCGAATTCTTAGCCGAGGGCCTGGCCCCTCCGCAAAGATCCTCTTTGTCTGAGCCCTCGGCAAAGATTTTTTTTTTGTTTTTTGAGCCTAATTTTTTTTGATGCTATAATACATTGTTTTAAACTCAATTTTAAAATTTGGGCTAATTTTGACTTTTTATATATTTTCTTAATTTATTTTGTTTTGTTGATTTTTTTTCGAATATTTCAAATTTGAACTGCAGGTGCATCGGATAATGCAATGTAGTGTTTTGAAAAATATTATTCATGGTATTTGGTGTATATTGAGTCCCTATCCAGGAACTCGCATCAAATTTCGGGCATCTTGTTCACATAACATGACGAACATCTTGCCGGAAAAATGTTTTAAAATTATATAAAATTCATACGAAGTCCGAAAATCATGAAACTTGTCGAGGTGTCATATTATCGCATGTGTAGGCTGTGGTAAAAAAATTGAGAAGGTTTCAAGCAAGTTGCGAAGTCGGATGCCTAAAACTCGGACGTCTCCACATGTGACCACAATAGATCACAAGTGGAGATGTCTGGGTTTTAGGCATCCAACATCTCAACTCGCTCGAAATCTTCTCAATTTTTTTTCACATCCTACACGTGCGATAACATGACACCTTGACAAGTTTCGTAATTTTCGGACTTCGTATGGATTTTATATAATTTTAAAACACTTTTCCGGCAAGTGGCTCGTCATGTTATGCGAAGAAGATGCGCGAAATTTGATGCGAGTTCGTGGATAGGGACTCAACATACACCGAATACGATGAATAACATTTTTTCGAAAAACTACATTGCATTATTCCATGCACCTGCAGTTTAAATTTGAAATATTCGAAAAAAATCAACAAATCGAAATAAATTAAGAAAAAATATATAAAAAGTCAAAATTGGCCCAAATTTTAAAATTGAGTTTAAAACAATGTATTATAGCACCACAAAAAAACTGGGCTCAAAAAATAAATAAAAAATAAAAAATCTTTGCCGAGGGCCTGGCCTCGGGCCCTCGACAAAGACTATTTTTTTAAAAAAAATTGGTCAAAAAACTAGGTGAAAAAAAACTTTGCCGAGGGCCTAACGGCTAGCCCTCGGCAAAGCTTGACGGGAGTGGCCGCCGTGACTCAACGGGCCTAATTTGCCGAGGGCATCTTTGTCGAGGGCCTGTCTTTACCGAGGCAAAGACCTCTTTGCCGAGGGCCGTTCTTTGCCGAGGACTCCTAGGACTAGCCCTCGGCAAAGAGTGTCTTTGCCGAGTGCCCGAGATTGGGCCCTCGGCAAAGCACGCGTTTCCAGTAGTGAGTCCACACATCATCGACGCCATGCACCACGGTATGTTCGCCCTCCAAGTAAACTGTCTACCAGCCATCCTGAACTGTCCGTCTTGTGTGCCACGAACGGTTCGGCCCCAATCCATCAATCACAGACAAATCGCCAACAAGATGCTCTTCGCCTCGACCCTGTCAGTATGCACCTGGCTCCGTCGCTCCCGAGAGCACCCATTGAAAACACCACTGTCGAACTCCCGTCGGTCGCCATGTGCACCATGACCGTCGCCGCTCGTCGCCAACGAGCACCACAACACCGGCCCCGAGGTTTGGTCAGCCGAATGCTACCTCTCCTCCATCGCCTGTTGCAAATTCCACCAGCATCCACAACATCCTGTCACACCCTATAGCCCCGCTGTGTGCCCAGTGCTGCTACAACTCCCACGACGCCCTTGTTGTCTTTGTACGCTGATCTGATCGGCATGTTTCACCGATCACCAGACTGTCCGCCTCGCCACAGACTGTCTGCCCGGTTCATCGCTGAACCCACTGCTTGGTATCATCGAATCCTGCCAAGTTGCCTATGCAAATCTGAGTGACCCTGTGTGTTCTCCCGCACAGCTTCAAAATGACGACTGAACCATCTTGTCCAAGCACAAGTACCACATGCAACACACAACCGTGCATCCTTGCATGCAACTATTCTTTTCAGACACCGATGCTACTGTCTCCTTTCTTCTTGTTTATTGTGGGAGTCTTGACTTGACTTAGTCCTCCTTAGACATGTCCTGCACGTACATACTCCAACTCTCTCACGTAATAGAGGAAAGATGCCCACGTAATTAACGCACCGTTTATGACGAAACCGAATTGAACATGCACAAGCGCTTGGCATGAATTTGGCTCAATCACTAGTTAGCATCAGACTCCACTTTGACCAGCGCCTCCTCCAACTCGTACATGCATCAGCACACTAGAAAACAGGCCTTGATCACCGTGTCTCGCCAAGTCTTCATGTCAACACGTACCACCTAGCATGCCTCCAATGTCCACATCGCGAGAAGTCCACGCCGCTTACTGAACAGAACACCCCACAGGCCCAGTGTCGAAGACTCCCCAAACGCATCTGATCCACCAACAATATGTCACAATTGATTCACCGCAACAGCTTCTGTAACGACCCGAAATGTCGTTCCAATTCGAACCTCGACCCTATCTCTGTGAGAATGCTATCAGAAGCCTCGAGACTACACAGTTGTTCACTTGTGGAGATCCCTAGTGCCTTGAGCATGTATAACACCAACCAACCTTTTGAAACCTCCCAGAATGGATACGGTCAGGTTAATAACCAAAGAGGTGGAAGACTCTTACTCAGATCAAAAGACAACTGGCTGACATCATCAACATCCTCCTAATGTTAGAAATCATCCCTTGGATATAATGTCTTGATCCCAATACCTAGAATCCCGGCTGTTTAATCAATTCAGCAAAGACAGAGAATCAGCGGAGAGTCCGCTAGAGTCACCGGACAGTCCGCTAAATTACAGAACAGAGAAAAGAAAGTAGAAAATCAGTTGTTTTCCATTTGCTTTTGCTTGGACCCACTTGTCAGCACGAATCAGAGTCTTTCATCAGCTGAAGCCACTCCACTTCACCCCTCCCTCACTCACTCATTCATTTGCTACTCTCCCTCTCTCTCTCTCTCTACACCCAAGAACAATGATGAACCCTAAAACTAGAGGGAGAAAGGATTGGGGAAGGAAAGGAAGAAGAAGAAAAGCACCACCACCGTCTCAAGGACCTCTTCAACATCTTCAACTTGATCAATAGTTAGCTCAAGAGAAGTTTCTCTCATCTCTTGGATTTTCTTCAAAGACCTAACTTGTGGTTTTTGGTGCAAGATTGATGATTTCTTGCTGGTGGTGGTTCCAACATATGTAGAGTAAGTTCAAGAGATCTTCATAGTTCAATCACCCATGCATCCCTTGGATTTTCTTTTGATGCATATTTTTGGAATTTTTTGCAA
Source organism: Saccharum officinarum (assembly GCA_020631735.1). Classification (NCBI taxonomy): domain Eukaryota; kingdom Viridiplantae; phylum Streptophyta; class Magnoliopsida; order Poales; family Poaceae; genus Saccharum; species Saccharum officinarum. Next base: position 65,451,526 of record CM036185.1, read on the forward strand.
GAGGACTCATGAGTGGTCAATCCATCTCTTGGATGTGGAAACAAGGACATCAAGGAGTTGGATCTTCAAGTTAGAGATTATGGAAGCTCTCAAATCACAGAGCTATGTACCCAATCTCATGTCTCAAGATTTGTTCTCTCTTTTCTCATATTTTTTGGTTTAATCCCAATCCAAAGTTGTACTTAATAAACCTAGATCAAAATTAGCTATATTGGGCATAGAAAGTCACCTAAGCTACCCTAGGAACCTCTTACACATGCATGAACCACAGCTTAGCACATCTAAGTTTGAATCCCAAGAAAACCCTTGAAGAGTAATGAACATAGGTTCCGTCGATAGTTTGATAGAGAGTCCGTCAAAACCGATGGAGAGTCCGGTGATCCCAGAGTTCAACCAACAGAGCCTTTATACCCTCTCGGTGTGAGTCAGCGGAGTGTTCACAAATTTATAAAACAAGCTTCCCAACAAACCCGAGAGCACCCAGCCTTCAGCGGAGTGTCCATGACATCTCGTGGAGGGTCCGCTGAATTATAAACATGAATTTTAAAGAACCCGAGAACTCCTAGTTCTAACCAGAGTGTCCGTCAATTGGCGCGCACCATCCGTCGAGTACTAATTCACCAGAATGCCTAAGTCCCCAAACCACCAGAACGTTCTTCGGAACATTCCGTAGGTCATGGAGTGTCTGTCACCTATGACAGAGAGTCCATCAACCCTAACAGAGCCAAACTAGAACCAGATCACCTCAGAGTCCAACCCATCAGAGTGTCCGCCACCTATAGCGGAGAGTCTGTCAATTAACAGAATATGTTATGTTGTTTATAATCTTACCCAAGTGGTCAACAAAACTAAAACCTACTTAGATTATAAATAGTGCTATAGTAGAGCTTAGTTTAGATGTCTCTTCTCAAGTTCCAAATCAAAGTCTCATCTCAATCTTTATCTCTATCTCTTTATCAACCATCTCCATTTCCGTCCATCCTCTCTTTTAGGATTCAATTAGCGTGTGAGGATTGTGTAAAAGCCATCATCGTCAGTTTCAGTTGTTCAAACGACATAACCAGGCGAGTTCTCACTACTATGAACCCTACTTTGGATACTTATCACTTGTCTCATTATGAGTTTGCATTTCATATGAATATGATTAACAATCTAATATCGTTTCATTAACTTAGCACTACTCATTTAATGAATCCTAGCATTCACTCAACAATTAGGTTGGGATTTGTTATATGCTTAGTTGCTTAGTTTTGTTAGAAGTCGAGTTTGAGAAGGGAACTCACTTTCGTGCGTGTAGGATGCTACACCGGGTTAATTTAATTACTAAAAATTTATGAGGGTGACAACTTACCTATTTCCCTAATTATGACTAAGGACAAACCCCAATTTGAATTATAACTTTGATGATCAATTTGGTAATCTCTACTCATATGAGGGGTAAGATCACTGTGAGTGTTGGATCTCAAGTGAAGTAGCTCGTGGAGTAATTAAGGACCGTTGATAGGGATAATGAGTCCGAGTAACTATCCGTACAGACCATATGTCGGGCAATGTGCGAAGTAACTAATTGTGACTGGTTTATCTGCAAAACTGGCACGAGGACGACATCGGGTAGATGGTGGTAGCATTACCCTAGAACCTACCAACCCTTTCGTGGACATTCTGGCCAGATTAGGGAAAAGTTGGAGACGTGAGGCAACCTTTACCCTTGCGCACGGGTATGGTGGTTAGTTCCATTCATCTGTGTGGGTACAGTTGTACTCCTCTGTAGAGTTCATTTGAAAGCCTGAAGTCCCTCGGGATGGAACCTTCGGTTGTTCTTACTTCTAGATCCATTGTAGGTGTAATGGTGAACTTGATTATGAGATGGATTATAATGTTGATCACTTAAATCTTGTTGATTCATTATTACTATTCATAGAGTTATATTTGTTAGTTAAATAAGTATGAATCATGAGCATGTCATTCTTAAATAAACGTCATGCTTTTGTGCAAATGTACAAATGCCTGATAAATCCTTTGCATCTACCAATTACTTACGTTGAAATTAAGTCCTACGAGTACGCAATATAGTTCACTATGCTGCCATTAAGTTGTTTTGCAGGTATCTATGATTCGGTGTGAGCTGTGCTAAGCTCAATCAACCGATGGCTAGTAGACCTTGGAATGGGCGATTCCAAAGATGCATGTTAACTCTGATATGTATTCAAGTGAATCAAACGGAGCGCAACCATAGCAGGTTAATCATAAAAGAAATTGTATTAACATTGTTGTTTCTTCCCACTATAATTAATATGATAAATTTTGTTGGAACTGTAAGCGTGGTAGCATGGTGTTCGTGTTACGTATTGGTTTGCCATTTGGATGGTGCCGTCTTACTCAACCGTAAAAAGATCCTGAAGAGGAGATGCGAATGACACTCTCTTGGGGGCCTCGTGTCAATCTGGGTAGTGCAGGTTAGTCAAGAGGATGACACCTGTGTTAGCTTGACAGGTGCAGGAACATTCCCTCACAGCTTCCATATGCACCATTGACGGATGATATCTGGCTACAAACTACCGCCGACGCTCACGTCGACCCGCCGGACCATACGCGTATTGTCTATGCGTTCCGATCAAAGACATGCTCCACCTCACGTCGTATCCATTTCGCACCAACTGTATGCTGCAACGACACCTTGTAGATGCACACTCTTCAAACCTCTAGGTGATCTTCTGCAAGCCTCTAGACACCAATTGTTAGAAATTAGCACCACAGCATCAAGCTGTCTGCTAATCTCCACGTGTGGAAGCGTCGATTGAATGTACCGAGACGGACATGCAAGATCACAGACAACACTAGAGGCACGATATTTGTTAACGAGGTTCAGCTGATGCCTACATCCCCAGGGCATGACTACGGGCGCTCCTCCCCAATACCAGCAACATCGGCTGCAGGGACCGGTAACGTGCCGCCGTCCTCCCACGAACCTGTCGCTATGTCATCATAGTTACAATAGCTTCCCTCCTCATATTTATGAGGAGGCCGGATTACAGAGTCCTACTCCAACTCTACGCTATACTGCCAAATACAACTTAGAGTCCTAGCATAACCAAACTCGTACATAATATCTAACAAAATATACCAATAAAGTACGGTACAACTATGGTTTCCAAACAATAACACATCACAATCCAGTTATTGTTCTTGAGATTGATCACACTTAAAATTTATGTAGGATCACAACTGAATTCGCCTATATCCATATAAGCGGCGCATCAAGTTTGGTAGCTTTGGCTCTACTGACATAACAGCTGTAGCCTCAATTTCAGTAACTTGTGTAGTTGCCTCTGTTCTACACTCCTTCCAAGACCTTCTAATCATGTGAAGTTGTTCTGCCACTTCCTTCATTGTTGGTCTCTTATCCATGTCTTCAACATTCGAGACCGTACACCTTAGTGCCAACCTCCCGATCTCTTGCAGGACATTGGTTTCTTCTTCGGCTGTTATAACCTTATCAAAGAACGCCTCCCCACTATTATCTGTTTGGTAAGCTTCGGTGAATCTTAAGACAAGGTCGTCTAAACCAATATTGTTGTCCCTACTAATGAGTGCAAATAGAACACCGCCAAACCCGTACAAGTCATTTTCCAGATTCTTCAACACTGACGTAAAGTGATTTGGGTAGTTGTTGAGCATGTTCTCAAGAAAATTGCGCGTAATTACACTATCCTTGGCAGTAATTTCAGTCCCCGTGATAAGCTTACATGCCCCTGAAAAATCTGTGAGCTTTGGCGAAAAGTTATTGTCTAGAAGTATAGTAGATGCTGCAACATTACCATGTCCGATGATACCAGTAGTTGATGAATGGAGGTACTGTAATGCTTCTGCAGTCTTAATTGCAATCCCAATACGTTTGTCTAGGGGAAAATCTTCCTGGCTGCCTAAAATGTCCATGAGGCTACCTTTATTAGCATACTCATATATCAATATCAGATTTTCAGCTTCCAAGCAACAACCCAAAAGTCTGATAATATTCGTGTGAACAATTTGAGACAAGATAATGCCTCCATTGATGAATGCCTTTTCTGAGTCTGCATAAAGAAATTTCCACACCACCATAGCTGTATTATCCTCAAGTGTTCCTTTAAAGAACTTAGCTAGTCTACCTTCCCCGAGTAGACAAGAGTAATTCTCTGTGACTTCAATTATCTCCTCCTCTGTGAATCTTCTTACATTTCTTAGTTTTGATAGAATCTTATGATTGCTAGCAATTCTCTCGAGAAAGCTACTCTTCTTGTACCATGAACAGAATGATTGCAAAATGGATTGGGGACGTCTGTTTTCTTGTCTAGTCCTCACCTTTCTGTTAAGCACGCGAAGGCGTTCTGCCACATCAGTCATTTTAGGACGTTCATTTATATCCCGTCTGAGGCATTCATTTGCTAGTTTCACCATCTGTTGAAGAATCCCTATGTTGTTTTTGTTCGCTATTTCTGAATCAAATAGTCCCCTCAAATCCCTTGCCTTTGCCTGGGCAAAAGTTCCAACTAGGTAAGCATCACCTTCGTTTGCCCTTTTTCTAGCTATTAGTTCCAAGAGAACTATTCCGAAACTATAGACATCACTCTTTGGGGTAAGACATCCTGTACGGAAACATTCAGGATCCATGTAACTTATACTTCCAACTACCATAGTTGTGTACATAGTGATGCCACCTGAAAGAAGCCTTGACAATCCAAAATCTGATACCTTGGCTGTAAAATTCTCATCTAGAAGTATGTTGGCAGGCTTAATATCACCATGATAAATAAGGTCACCACTTGATAAATGCATCGAATGCATGTAGATCAATGCTTCTGCGCACCCTATAGCAATACCCAATCTTGTATCCAAAGGGATGGAAATGTTCCGATTATTGTGGAGTATGTAATCGAGGTTTCCATTGGGTATATACTCAGTTATCAGCATTAGATTACTGTCACTAGTACAATAACCTATGAGATTCACTATGTTCTTGTGCTTCATTTTACTATGAATCCTTACTTCTTCCATGAACTCTTCTCTTAAGTCTTTACGAATATATTCCTTAACTGCAACTTGATCATATTCGTCCAGAAGGTGCCCTTTGTAGACTTTCCCAAAGCCACCTTCTCCAATACAAGTACTATAGTTGTTAGTAATTCTTTTAGTCTCATCTTCATGGAAATGCTTCAAATTTTGCCACGTCCCAGGACTCATATCCATCGATGACGATGAGGTCTCCATGCATAAGCTTGTGGATATTTCCAATCTATTCCAACAATATAAATACTGCAGTCCAAGAGTACAGTTGAGAATCTGGAGAAAATGATGCATTAAATTCTTTTTCTAAGCATGGTTAACTAATCAATAAAGATCGTTTTAACAATTTAAAAAACTAAATTTCAAAATATGAGAACTTCAAACAAAATTTTGGGACCACAAATGATCTTAAATGAAGAAAGTTATCAACTACAAAGTTATAGATCTCATATAAAGTTTGCCTTCATCCGACTTTGTTTGCAAAAAAACTATGTGTTGTTATGCATGTTGCAAGATGGTTATCATTGCCGGATCATACTACGAGTTGGCAGTGAAAGCTGTCTTCGCTGCCGGTTTATGGACTATCAGTGTCGATTGGTAACACAATACCGGCGGCGATGATGAGACCTATTTTTCACTGTTGGGTGGTAACACAAACCGGTAGTGATAACCCCATCACCGTCTGTTCGTATTATGAACTGACAATGTCACTGCCAGTCTTAATAAATCCTGTGGTGAAAGTGTCATAAGGGATGACAACTAGCTCAATCCGATTTTTGCTATCCAATTAGGATTTTTGCTGTTTTTTTGACATAATTTGTAAGGTGTCCCAAATTGGTTTTGAGGACACGATCTGCAGAGGCATCCCAACGTAATCGTGCTTAAATCAATCATTTTTTACCTCTCTTTTTTCCTAACCTCTTCCAACTCCATTATGCTTATTCTCCTCTCTTGATCTAATGACCAAAGGTGGTGACCTAGGCTTGTTGGCCGACCTAGGGTAACCCACCGATGTCGTCCTTGCCTGGATGGGTTCCCTCCCGAGTGAGATTCAACGGTTTCTTTGTTAATTAGTTTGTCTTAAAACTAGCTATTCTTCGTCACGTAAGTGCGATAGCTATTCTTTGTTGAGTTGTTTGCAAATCTCACCGTAATAGTTACCGTTGTGTTTTTTGTCCATCTGTAACTCCTGTGTGACACATGTGACCCAAAATCAGTTTGGGTTCATGCCTGGTAGGTCGACCATGGAGGCGATTTTCTTATTACGACAATTGATGGAGAGATATAGGGAGCAGAAGAAGGACTTGCACATGGTCTTTATTGACCTCGAGAAGGCGTATGACAAAGTACCGAGAAATATCATGTGGTGGGCCTTGGAAAAGCTTAAAGTCCCAACTAAGTACGTTACCCTCATCAAGGATATGTACAGGAATGTGGTGACGTTTGTCTGAACATGTGATGGCGACACCAGTGACTTTCTAATTAAAATAGGACTGCATCAGGGGTCAGCTTTGAGCCCTTATTTATTTGCTTTGGTGATGGATGAGGTCACAAGGGACATACAAGATGATATCCCTTGGTGTATGCTCTTTGCTGATGATGTGGTGCTAGTTGACGATAGTAGAGCAGGGGTTAATAGGAAGTTAGAACTATGGAGGCACACGTTAGAGTCGAAAGAGTACATACTTAGTAGGACCAAGACTGAGTACATGAGGTGCGATTTCAGCGCGACTAGGCATGAGGAGGGAGACGTTAGCCTCGATGGGCAAGTGGTGGCCAAGAAGGATACTTTTCGGTATTTATGATCGATGCTACAAAAGGATGGTGACATTGATGAAGATGTTAGGCATAGAATTTCAGCCGGCTGGTTGAAATGACGTCAAGCTTCTGGCGTCCTCTGTGACAAAAGGGTGCCTCAGAAGCTGAAAGGTAAGTTCTATAGGACGGCGATTCGCCCAGCGATGTTATACGGTACTGAGTGTTGGTCTACAAGAAGGTGACATATTCAGAAATTGAGTGTAGCAGAGATGCGTATATTGCATTGGTGTTGTGGACACACAAGGAGGGATAGAGTCTGGAATGACGATATTCGGGATAGGGTTGGGGTGGCACCAATTGAGGAGAAATTGATTTAACATCGGTTGAGATGGTTTGGACATGTCCAACGGAGGCCTCCTGAGGCGCTGATGTGTAGTGGAGTTCTAAAGCGGGCTGATAATGCAAAGAGCGGAAGAGGTTGACCTAAACTAACTTGGGACGAGTCCGTTAAGAGAGACCTTAAGGAGTGGAATATCTCCAAGGATTTAGCTATGTATAGGAGCGCTTGGAGACTGGCAATCAACGTGTCTGAAGCATGACCTCTTTCTGTCTTGTGTCTTTTATGTCCCTTTATGTGTCTTTCTGTTTCTCGTCTCTTTTGAGTTTCATCACTAGCCTACCCCAACTTATTTAGGATAAAAGGCTATGTTGTTGTTGCTGCTGTTGTTGTATCTGTAACTCCTGTGTTCTAGCGCTTTGGATGTGGGATGTTCTAGCATTTTGAGTGTGGGACTGATACTCGTGCCAACAAGCCGTACACAGAACCTGCTGCTGGTCGACTAGAGATCACAAACATGTTGCTTGCGGAGCCGCGGCTATGGGACAAGCACATAGGAGCCCCTCTACCAGGAAGCCGAACCGAAAGCTTGTGCAGGCTAAGCCTAATGTAGGACATGTGCCGTGGATGGACACGTGCTATCCATCGGACCTTGCTAGGTACGCACATGAACCCATTTGGAGCCGATCCCCTGAGCTCCGCCCAATTTTAATGCATGGAAAGGCATGCCAACCCCATGCACGGAGTAGCAGCTGCGGGAACAAGCACACACGGCAAAGCTAGAATTAATATAAAGTTGTGTTTGGCAATATAAAGTTGTGTTTGGTTGAGCTTTTGAAAAGTGTTTCTACTACTAAAAATCAAAAAACCAACCAAACAGATACTTCGTGTAGTATAGTTTTCGAAGGACCTTGGATCCTATTTTGGTTTTTGGCTCTCGGCTTTCTACTTTTTGAAATGGTAGACAGCTGTTTCAAGGGAGACAGAGAGAGGGGATAAGTTTTGTAGTTGTTTCAATCAAATATCTTACACATTTTCTAAAACACATAGCTCATAACAGCATTTTCAGATCACATAACTGTTTTTCTATATCCCACGGTTAAACCAAATAGACCCTAAGAGAGTGCACTTACCTTGTAGATGTAAATATTTGTACTACGAGAATACTTATATGGTGAACATTTTTAATTATAATCACCGATGGCAAAGGACAGGGGAGAGGACACTTTTTCAGGCGGCCACAGGAATCGCCATCGGTGAAGGGACCAATGCTAATTTCTGGAAAACAGCGTCAACATACAAGGATAAACTCCAAACCAGATTTTGGAATTTGCCAATTATGGGAAAACCTCACGCCGCGTGGGAACTTTCAGTTTTCGAATTTGGATGTTTTCCTTCAAAAATTCTTTACCTTTCGCCAAGAACTTAAATTACCATGATGTTATTATTTGTTTCATCTGTTTACGATAATCACAAAAGGTATCGGTGGACGAAAACCGTTCTGTTTCTTAGTCAGTATATAAGTATATAGTATATATATAAAGTATACAGAACTATATCAGTATAAGTAGTAAAGTAATGTATTCACCTAGATGCACAAGATTGATGGTTGGGGACAAAAGCTCTAAAATACCACACGAGATGATTTTGCATCTGAGAAAAGAGCCAAAGAGAGCAGGGAACGTACCTGTGATGGAGAGCACCTGACGGTCCGGCCGGGCACCTCGCCGCCGGTGGCCGACCCAGCTAGCACCGCTTGGACAGACACGTCCTGGTGCCGACGGCGAGCAGCTTTTCCCCCTCTTCAGACTTCGGGCTTTGACCAGCCATGCTCTGTCTCTGCACAAGACATTTGGCAACAATAAGGGTGTGTTCACTTCCCATGCAAACTCAAAATATTTTCTCTTCCATCCATCACATCGAATCTTTGGACGCATGTATGGAGTATTAAATGTAGTTAAAAAAGATAACTAATTGTATAGTTTGTCTGTAAATGTCGAGACGAATCTTTTAAGCCTAGTTAGTCCATGGTTGGATAAATTTTGCCAAATAACAACGAAAGTTGCTACAGTAACTTTTCACTCACTTTTCCTCAACTGAACACACCCTAAGTTCCTCTGCTAGCCGGCGTCGAGATAATTGGCTTACGGGTGCTTTGCCGACCATGATGTTTTTCCAAATGGCATCACTGCTAAAGGTGGTACCTAGATACCCAAAACGCTAGTAAACAATGTTTGAGAATTCTTATATCTGATATATCTAAACCTCTAAACTCTTCTTTCTGTGCCAAAAGCGGTCAATTAGCTAGATGATATTTATGTTTCTCTTCGCGGACATTCCAGGGAAAAATGTCATTTGAGAGTTAATAGCGGCTGTGGCCAGTCTCATTGGGAGTTCCATGAGAGTTTCAATTATGTTTAGTAAGCTGCCACATAAACACTTTTGATGATGTGACACGTTTTTAAGAAGAGAGAGAAGAAGTGAGTTTCATAATAGTCCACAGAAACTCTTTGGACTACCATGTACTGCAGATGACCAGTCTGTCCACGACTCTAGAATGCCATCAAGCGAACGAAATGAATTAAGTACTCGGACACTACCCATGTTTCTATCTCTTGGCAAGTGCAGTGGTCAAGACGTTGACCAATTGTTGATCCATCTTACTATTACTAATTAGAGGCCTCAACGGAGGCTCCACGTTAATGCTCACCAAACGCTCTAGGAAAAAAGATAAATACTAGAAATTTCCCGGTTAATCAGAAACATCTGGCCATCAAATCTAAAGACTCTACCATCCATAGCCATTGGATCTATTTTTTTCTAGAAAATTACCCACTGTTGCCATTATAAAGATAAAAAAATAGGCTAAAATCTTATTATTAACAAGAAAAGAAAACTTTCACTGTTTGGAAAAGGTCGTCGTATCTACCGACGTTTGCAGTATATCACATGAAGCCTACCAATCGTCAGCAACTCAGCATCCATCATGTTAACAATTAGTTAATCTATGTTAATAAAAAATCAGATACAGCTATATCGATGTCCATAGTTGGTGAATAAATTCTATAACACTTCCTGGGCATAAGTATCGTCTCCATCGGCCCACACGCAGTACAAGAATATCTAACCAAACTCAACGACACTAAAAAAACAAACTCTACGACAAATAAAAAGTACGCGAACCCTATGGCCTTTAGATCTATATGAATCTTATTATTAATCAGAAAAGAAAACTTTCACCGTTCGGAAAAGGTCGTCGTACCTATCGACGTTCGCAGTATATGACATGAAGCCTACCAATCGTCAGGAACTCAGCATCCATCATGTTAACAAAAAAAAATAGATACAGCTATACCGATGTCCATAGTTGGTGAATAAAAAATTAGATACAGCTATACCGATGTCCATAGTTGGTGAATAAAAGTCTATAACGCTTCCTGAGCATAAGTATCGTCTCCATCGGGCCCACAGACAGTACAAGAATATCTAACCAAACTCAACGACAAATAAAAGCTATGCGAACCCTAAGGCCCTTAGATCTATATGATAAACTAACAATCGGGACCAAACCTTAGAAATAGCTTGAGGGAGAGAGAAAACGAAGAACAAGTATAGAACAATACAAAGTAAGAACACAAGAGAGACAAGATGTTTATCCTGTGGTTCAACTTGCCACTAAGGCTTGCCTACCTCCACGTTGTTGAGGTGACCACTAAGGTCAGAGTTCTTTCACCTTCTTGCCTCTCTCAAGCCACCACAAAGGTAAACTTGAGTTTTTCGCTAGAAAATCGAGGGTGATACAAACTTTCCAAGGTTCTCCTGCAGATCGAGAGCTCTTGGGTGACGCCTAACCAGCTAGGGGCAAAGCCCCAAGAGTAACAAACACAAATCCAATCGGTTTGACAAAAAAAAATCAAGTGCTCAAGCTTGCTTCGATGTTTCTCTCACTAAATTTCTTCTCTCAACTCAATCTCTTCCAAGATTTGAAGCTATGAGCAAAGGGGAGAAGAGAAGAGGGCCTTGAGAGCTAGAGAGGTGCTTTTCTGAAGTTGGGGGCGTGAGTGAATCAGTGGGCAATGGTCACAAGGGAAGGGGATAAGTATATATAGGTCTAGTTAAAAAATGACCATTTAGAGCAGCATCAGTACTACTGGTTCGCGCTGGTACTATCAATGCTGGTCGAGGCTGTGAAACAGGGCCCGTCAATACTACCGGTTAGCGCCAGTACTATCGGTAGTGGGCGCACCAATTAGAAGACGGCATCAGGTACCGGTACTACCGACCCGAGTCAGTACTGCCAGCAGACATAGAAAAACTAACCCTATTTTTTAGTGTCCGTGTGTGATAGAGTGTCTCTCAATTGATTTTAGTTAAATAATTGAGAACTCTATCTTCCTCAGACTACCTAGATTTGCATCCCTCTTTATAGTGCGGCATAACCTAAACTCAAGATCAATAGAATATAACCATTTTAACCACTCGAGTCTTCATTTTACTATGAATCCTTACTTCTTCCAAGAACTCTTCTCTTAAGTCTTTACGAATATATTCCTTAACTACAACTTGATCATATTCGTCCAGAAGGTGCCCTTTGTAGACTTTCCCAAAGCCACCTTCTCCAATACAAGTACTATAGTTGTTAGTAATTCTTTTAGTCTCATCGTCATGGAAATGCTTCAAATTTTGCCACGTCCCAGGACTCATATCCATCGATGACGATGAGGTCTCCATGCATAAGCTTGTGGATATTTCCAATCTATTCCAACAATATAAATACTGCAGTCCAAGAGTACAGTTGAGAATCTGTAGAAAATGACGCGTTAAATTCTTTTTCTAAACATTGTTAACTAATCAATAAAGATTATTTTAACAATTTAAAAAACTAAATTTCAAAATATGAGAACTTCAAACAAAATTTTGGGACCACAAATGATCTTAAATGAAGAAAGTTATCAACTACAAAGTTATAGATCTCATATAAAGTTTGCCTTCATCCGACTTTGTTTGCAAAAAATCTATGTGTTGTTAACTTGTTATGCATGTTGCAAGATGGTTGTCATTGCCGGATCATGCGACGAGTTGGCGGTGAAAGCTGTCTTCGCTGCCAGTTTATGGACTATCAGTGTCGATTGGTAACACAATACCAACGGCGATGATGAGACCTATTTTTCACCATTGGGTGGTAACACGAACCAGTAGTGATAACCCCATCACCGTCTGCTCGTATTACGAACTGACAATGTCACTGCCCGTCTTAATAAATCCTGTGGCGAAAGTGTCATAGGGGATGACAACTAGCTCAATCCGATTTTTGCTATCCAATTAGGATTTTTGTTGTTCTTTGACATAATTTGTAAGGTATTTCGTCCCAAATTGGTTTGGAGGACACGATCTGCTGAGGCATCCCAACATAATCGTGCTTAAATCAATCATTTTTTACCTCTCTTTTGTCCTAACCTCTTCCAACTCCATTATGCTTATTCTCCTCTCTTGATCTAACGATCAAAGGTGGTGACCTAGGCTTGTTGGCCGACTTAGGGTAACCCACCGCTGTCGTCCTTGCCTCGATGGGTTCCCTCCTGAGCGAGATTCAGCGGTTTCCTTGTTAATTAGTTTGTCTTAAAACTAGCAATTCTTCATCACGCAAGTGCGATTGCTATTCTTTGTTGATTTGTTTGTAAATCTCACCGTAATAGTAACCGTTATGTGTTTTAGTCCATCTGTAACTCCTGTGTTCTAGCGCTTTGGATGTGGGATGTTCTAGCATTTTGAGTGTGGGAATGATACTCGTGTCAACAAGCCGTATGCAGAACCTGCTGCTGGTCGACTAGAGATCACAAACATGTCGCTTGCGGAGCCACGGCTATGGGACAAGCACATAGGAGCGCCTCTACCAGGAAGCCGAACCGAAAGCTTGTGCAGGCTAAGCCTAATGTAGGACCTGTGCCGTGGATGGACACGTGCTATCCATCGGACCTTGCTAGGTACGCACACGAACCCATTTGGAGCCGATCCCCCGAGCTCCGCCCAATTTTCATGCATGGAAAGGCATGCCAACCCCATGCACGGAGTAGCAGCTGTGGGAACAAGCACACACGGCAAAGCTAGAATTAATATAAAGTTGTGTTTGGTAATATAAAGTTGTGCTTGGTTGAGCTTTTGAAAAGTGTTTCTGCTGCTAAAAATCAAAAAACCAACCAAACAGATACTTCGTGTAGTATAGTTTTCGATGGACCTTGGATCCTATTTTGGTTTTTGGCTTTCGGCTTTCTACTTTTTGAAATGGTAGACAACTGTTTCAAGGGAGACAGAGAGAGGGGATAGGTTTTGTAGTTGTTTCAATCAAATATCTTACACATTTTCTAAAACACATAGCTCATAACAGCATTTTCAGATCACATTACTGTTTTTCTATATCCCACGTTAAACCAAATAGACCATAAGAGAGTGCACTTGCCTTGTAGATGTAAATATTTGTACTATGAGAATACATATATGGTGAACATTTTTAATTATAATCACCGACGGCAAAAGGACAGGGGAGAGGACACTTTTTCAGGCGGCCACAGGAATCGCCATCGGTGAAGGGACCAATGCTAATTTCTGGAAAACTGCGTCGACATACAAGGATAAACTCCAAACCAGATTTTGGAATTTGCCAATTATGGGAAAACCTCACGCCGCGTGGGAACTTTCAGTTTTCGAATTTGGATGTTTTCCTTCGAAAATTCTTTACCTTTCGCCAAGAACTTAAATTACCATGATGTTATTATTTGTTTCATCTGTTTACGATAATCACGAAAGGTATCGGTGGACGAAAACCGTTCTGTTTCTTAGTCAGTATATAAGTATATAGTATATATATATAAAGTATACAGAACTATATCAGTATAAGTAGTAAAGTAATGTATTTACCTAGATGCACAAGATTGATGGTTGGGGACAAAAGCTCTAAAAGACCACACGAGATGATTTTGCATCTGAGAAAAGAGCCAAAGAGAGCAGGGAACGTACCTGTGATGGAGAGCACCCGACGGTCCGGCCGGGCACCTCGCCGCCGGTGGCCGACCCAGCTAGCACCGATTGGACAGACACGTCCTGGTGCCGACGGCGAGCAGCTTTTCCCCCTCCTCTTCAGGCTTCAGGCTTTGACTAGCCGTGCTCTGTCTCTGCACAAGACATTTGGCAACAATAAGTTCCTCTGCCAGCCGGCGTCGAGATAATTGGCTTACGGGTGCTTTGCCAACCATGATGTTTTTCCAAATGGCATCACTGCTAAAGGTGGTACCTAGATACCCAAAACGCTAGTAGACAATGATTGAGAATTCTTATATCTGATATATCTAAACCTCTAAACTCATCTTTCTGTGCCAAAAGCGGCCAATTAGCTAGACGATATTTATGTTTCTCTTCGCGGACATTCCAGGGAAAAAATGTCATTTGAGAGTTAATAGCGTCGGTGGCCAGTCTCAGTGAGAGTTCCATGAGAGTTTCATTTATGTTTAGTAAGCTGCCATATAAACACTTTTAATGATGTGGCAACATTTTTAAGAAGAGATAGAAGAAGTGAGTTTCATGATAGTCCACATAAACTCTTTGGACTACCATGTACTGTGGATGACCAGTCTGTCCATGACTCTAGAATGCCATCAAGGCAAATGAAATGAATTAAGTACTCGGACACTACCAATGATTCTATCTCTTGGCAAGTGCAGTGGTCAAGACGTCGACCAACTGTTGATCCATCTTACTATTACTAATTAGAGGCCCCAACGGAGGCTCCACTTTAATGCTCACCAGACGCTCTAGGAAAAAAGAGTTAATAGCATCGGTGGCCAGTTTCATTGGGAGTTCCATGAGAGTTTCATTTATATTTAGTAAGCTGCCACATAAACACTTTTAATAATGTGGCACATTTCTAAGAAAAGAGAGAAGAAGTGAGTTTCATGGTAGTCCACATAAACTCTTTGGACTACCATGTACTGCGGATGACCAGTCTGTCCATGACTCTAGAATGCCATCAAGCGAATGAAATGAATTAAGTACTCGGACACTACCCATGTTTCTATCTCTTGGCAAGTGCAGTGATCAAGACGTTGACCAATTGTTGATCCATCTTACTATTACTAATTAGATGCCTCAACGTAGGTAATGAAACAGGTTAACGGGCCAATGACTTAAGGGTTGCTTGCCAACGCAACAAGCCAAAAAAAATAACCTTAATGACTTAAGACAATCGACACAACGTAACAGGCTAACAGGCCAATGACGTTGCCGAGGTCAATGAGGTACCAATGCGCGCTTCCTTTTTCTTCAATTCTGCATGCAACTTCTCCATTAAATACTACGTGATTACCAATCCAGTAATTATTGTAGCGTCAATTGATCATATATAGCAAAAGCAACATCAAAGAACATCATGCCAACTAACAAGATGATTCAAAGAAGCGGCACAACATCTAATCAAGATGGAAACATAATAATAGTGTTACCACCTCCTTTTCAAGGGCCAACATTTTACAAATGTAATGGCGATATGTCAAGGAGTTTAGAACAATGACTTAATTGTGTTGAAGATGGACATTGACAAAATAAAATATCAGAAACAATTTCAAAGAAGTAATGGCAATATGTCAAGGAGTTTAGAACAACGACATAATTATGTCGATGATGGTCATCTTATCTTACTATTACTAATTGGAGGCCCCAACGGACTCTTCACATTAATTCTCACCAGACACGCTCGAAATAATATAAATACAAGAAATTCTCACATTAATCAGAAACATCAACCCATCAGTTCAAAAGACTCTAGCGATCCATTACCATTGGATCTATTTTATTTTCTATAAAATTACCTACCTCTACCATTATTATATATGTAAAGAAGGAAAAAATAAATATATTATTTTAACTACTACGTACCAAGAAAAAGGAAAAAGATAAATCCATTATTTTTCTCTATCACGTCCAATCCCGCAGGGCTTCTAGCCGGGAGACCAAAATACATGTAAGTACTAGGTACCAAGAAAAGGAAAAAATAAATCAACTATTTTTCCCTGCCACTGTCCCACCAGCCCTGTTGTAACACAAATAGCCTAACATCTAGGTACCCAGAAAATATTATATTATGTAACATCCATGGGCTCCAAAGGGCTCAAAATAACTGAACCGATAATATAATGCAAGTGTCAAGATATTGTGAATAGATCAACTCTATGTGTCAAAGTCACCATTCGCTGCCAGAACAGCCAAGGTGCACCTGCTGCCAGGAGTGCCCCAAACTACGACACTATTCGCCACCAGAACAACCAAGGTGTACCTACAACTGGGAATGCCCAAAACAACACCTGCCACCTGCCGCAGCTGCCGGACTGTGACTCCAAACAACACACGGTAAGCAAGTTCATCCCTTACCACAACTATATATGAATTAGTGCCATAAAAGCGATCTATGACATTAGATTAGTGTCAACTAATACTCCTTCCGATTTAGAATCTATTTCAACATTCTAAATTCAAAACCAAAAGAGCAACACGATAATATCTCTACTTCCACGTGTTTATAGTCTTGAATTTCTAGCCATATGAATTGAGGTTCGGATTTTACTTCAGAGTTTTTTTCCCACAAAGTTAATCACATCCCGCAATATCAATCAAGAAAACATGGAACATCGATGAGAAAGTGCTAGAGACAATCAAAGAACGAGGAAAAACATATTAGTGGGGGAAAAAATAAAGTTACCAACTTGGATACAGTACATTTATATTCATCAAATTTTCAACTCTCCAATTGATCTTTGATCTTTATATTCATTAGTTTTTACAAACAAATCTTAGAAAATCTCACAAAAATCAGAAACATCTAACCATCAATTCAATATAACCTTTTCACTATTGATATAAAATAGCTATAGGAACTATTTTATTTTCTGTTGTGTAAAACAACAAAAAGAAACCAATAAATCTATCTTTAAAATACATGCCTACGCCATTAAGAAATATGATCTGAAGTAGACCAAAATTGCATTTGAAAGGACCTTGATGTTGCCTAGAGGGGGGTGCATAGGCCTAGAAAAAATCTTCAACACAAACTCAACATAGCAAGTCAGCAACTGTCGGTAGTATCGACGTTAATCGGTAGTACCGACTCGGTCGATAGTACTGATGCTGAGCATCGGTAGTACCAACCCCTATAGTTGAGCTATGAAATTTGAGATAAAGAACTTCAAATTTAGATATGCAAATTACCCAACTTACTTATGGAAAGATGAAGTCGTCCAAGTACTTCCTTGTCCTTGGAGCACCACCAATTTATAGATCGGGACCAAACCCTAGAAATAGCTTGAGAGAGAGACAACCAAGAACAAGTATAGAACAATACAAAGTAAGAATACAAGAGAGACAAGGTGTTTATCTATAGTTCAGCTCGCCACTAAGGCTTGTCTACCTCCACATTATTGAGGTGACCACTAAGGTCAGAGTTCTGTCACCTCCTTGCCTCTCTCAAGCCACCACAATGGTAAACTTGAGTTCTTCAAAATCGAGGGTAATACAAACTTTCCAAGGTTCTCCCACAGATCGAGAGCTCTTGGGTGACGCCTAGCTATCTAGGGGCAAAGCCCCAATAGTAACAAACACAAATCCAACCGGCTTGACAAAGAAATCAAGTGCTCAAGCTTGCTTCGATATTTCTCTCACCAAATCTCTTCTCTCAACTCAATATCTTCCAAGATTTGAAGCTATGAGCAAAGGGGAGAAAAGAAGAGGGCCTTGAGATCTAGAGAGGTGCTTTTCTGAAGTTGGGGCGTGAGTGAATCAGTGGGCAACAGTCACAAGGAAAGGGGATAAGTATATATAGGTCTAGCTCAAAAATGACCATTTAGAGTAGCATTGGTACTACTGGTTAGCGCTGGTACTATTGATGCTGTCGAGGCTGAAAAACAGGGCCCGTCAGTACTACCGGTTAGCGCTGGTACTACCGGTAGTGGGCACACCAATCAAAAGACAGCACCAGGTACCGGTACTACTGTAACACCCTAAAATTTTGGGATATTAAAAAGTAGGTAAATATGATTTTTATACAATTTTGTGACCATACAAATTTAGAGTAATAATAATTTTATTAACTTAAAATCAAATATAAGGGTAGAAACATGTTTGTGCACTCATGCTGTTGCATTTGAATTTTATTAACTTAAAATCAAATAGGGTTCAAAATCATTTGAAAATGCTTTGAAATAATTGAAAAGGAAAAAGAAAAAGGAATTTACTTCTCTTCCTTGCTTTCGGCCCGGCAGCCCAATCCTTCCCCACGGCCCATTTGCTTCCGCGCGCGCCGTTCCCCGCTTCCCCGCCTTGGGCCGAGCCCAGCTAGTCCAGCAGCGTGCGGCCCACTCTCCCTTCTCCTTGTTTCACGTCACGGGCCGACCCCGCCGCTGACCCAACTAACGCGCGCGCGCCTTCCTTCTCGGTTTCCGTCGCTGACATCGTGGCCCGCGTGTCAGGCCACCTTCTTCCTTCCCACGACGCCGGCTCTGATTTCCTTCCATCGTAGCCACCGAATCGAATCTGTTTTCCAATCCCTTCTTTCCTTTCATGGAACCGCCTTCGGGCTATAAAACCGAGTCCCCGCACCCTTCTGCTCCATCTTATCTTGACGCGAAGCACCGAAACCATCCTGAGGAAGCTCCGCTCGGATCACCGACGTTACCGGCCGCCAACTCGAGCACCGCGTCGACTTCGGGACAGCTCCGCCCTCGCGTTCTACCTTGGTGAGATCGCCTTGATCTATACTTCATCCCAGTATATTTGTTTCGCGAGGTGATGCTGCAAATCGTGATTTCGTGAACTCCGGTGATGGCGCCGCCGTGGAGGTCACCGTCGCGGCTCTGTTCCGGTCGGAGAACCGCCGTCGGTTATCCTGATCCAATCTGATCCATCTATTTTAAATCAAACGGCTGATATTAGATGATACCGTTTCGGTTGTTAGATTTGCTAAAGAGTCCCTGTGTTTTTCAATTATGTAACCCGCAGTCCAAAGCGTATTCCAGTATCGCGTATTATCCTTTTAAAAGCGTAGTTTGATCTCAGTTAAGTCAAAATACGTTTTCAGCTATTTACAGTTATACCACTGAGTTTGTTTTAGTCATAATTTATCCGTTTTAACTCCGATTTGACCTGTTCAAATTGCGTTAGGTTCGTAATTGAGAGCTCTACATGTTAGTAGAACTGTTCAGTAGGTTTGTGATATTTTATTTTCGAGTTTGAATTAAAGTAATTACTTTTCTATAGGAAATCTTCGTAAAGTCATAACTTTGTCGTTTTAGCTCCGTTTTTCGTGATCTTCGCGTCTGTGTGATCCTAGCGAGTTGTAGATTCGTTTTAAAAACTTTTTATCTTATTTTCTTACTGTTAGTGTACTGTTCTAATTTTAGTCTTGTTTGTTTATGCATGATTGTTCTAGATGAATGTTGATGCTATTGTTGATCGAGTATAGAGGTGAGCAATTCGTTGGGGATCAGGAGTTTTTCTACGAACAAGATCACCAGGACTAGTTTGAGCAAGGCAAGTATAGCATGGGATTATCCTTGTCCTATTCACATTAAGCAAATAATATCATTATGCATATATTTCTTGTTAAGGATGACTTAGTGTTGATCTTATTCCTTGATACCTATTATACTGCATGGATTAGTATTGCTAGTGCTCAACATGAACTATGATCATGTAATTTGACTAATAGAATATGCAATAAACACTAAAAGATAACTTTTACTACTGTAAAAGGGTACTAGAGCATGGGGTTACTTTGGTGCTCTCGTTACTCTCTATAAGGACTTATCTGTAAGTGAAAATTCAGGATTTATAGTACAACTGTGAGGGATAAAATGACTCTGGCTTTAGTCATATAGAAGGACCTTTTCTAGCTTGTTAGTGGTATTCCTTTATGACGTAAGAATGGCTTGACGAATCGGATATAGTGCGGCCTCTGTCCTCATGAGTATAGGCTGCGTGTTATTGTGCCATTTGGAAAGGGGGCTCTATATCTGTTTGTCGAGTGTTAATGGCCCTAACTTGTTAGACAAACCTTCGAGAGACTTCATAGTGTTCCCCTGCCTGCTCACCTTAGAAGTGTTTTGGGAGTAATTAACCCGGGCATATGGGCAACACGACTCACAGTGAAAGTGTACAACCTCTGCAGAGTGTAAAACTATTATAACAGTCATGCTCACGGTCACGAGTGGCCTTAGACCCTTTTGGAATAGTAGATCATTAATAATGAATATGTTTTTGCTATTCGTTAATCATTTCACATGGATCATATGTTTATTGTTTACATTGAGACACTTTGATATTATTGATATACTGAAATAATGCTAATTAAAAGCTACATGCTGATAAACCTATGTTATGCCTTTGAGCCTCATGAACCCCATGTTACATTTTGTAACATCCTAAATTTTTGCATTATTTCAAAATAGATAAAATTGATTTAATTATTTATTTAAGTGTGCATTCAAATGTAGGAGATAATAATTTTTTTGTGAAAATAAAATCAATCATAAGGTTAGAAAATGTTCATGCATGCATGCTGTTGCACAAATATTTTTGTGATGATTGGTTTGAGTCAAAGTTCAAAAGATATTCAAAAACATTTGAAAATTGGATTTGAAAAATCAAATTAAAAAATAAAATTTGCTTTTCCTTTCCCCTCCCTCCTTCTGGCCCGAGCGGCCCGTTTGGCCTCCTGCTTTTCCCGCTGAGCTAGCCCGCGCACATGGCCTTCCTTCCGCCTCCCTCCTAGGCCGGCCCATCTCGGCCGCAACCGCCCCGCCCGCGCCCTTCCTTGCCTTGAGCCGCTGACGCGCCGGGCCCGCTGGTCGGCTTCATCCCCTCTGCATCGCACGCGGCCGAGACGGAAACCGCCATCCCGTGCCCACCTTCTCCGCGTGGTGGAGCATCCCGTGCCTCAGACCCTATCTAAGGGAGCGCACGCCCGTCATCGCCCTCCCTGCTGCCCCTGCAGTTTCTCCACTCTCACGCGTTCGCGAGCACAAGGAGAGCCACAGCAGACCTCCGCCGGAGCCGCCACCATGGAAAAACCATCCCCGCCGCCTCGCCTCCGCGATTCGGTTACCATTGGTCACCTCCGAGTTGTAAGGAAGCTCTCTATGAGTTCAATTCATTGATTTTGACACCAGTTCCTCACAAACCCTCCCTCGAAACTCGCAGGGCACCCCCGTCCGCCTCTCTCCCAAATTTGTCGTCTTCGCTCCGTTTCCGTCCTCCTTATTGCCATGGTGAGCTTCCCCGTACTCCCCTCTATCTTCCCATGCTTTTATTTTCTTGAATTTTAGCCTCTAGGGCTCTACTCGAGAATGCCGACGAGCTCCTTCTCGCGGTCGTTCAAGGCGAGCCCGTGAGAGCCCTTCCTCGGCTGCGAAATGCACCATATCAGACTCGCGTTCACCTTTGCTTCGCCCCTGTATCCTTTAATTTGTAAATGGAGCCCCCTAGCTCTCGATTTTCTTACTCCGGTGAGCTCCCGGTCGCCGGCAATGGAGGGCCGCCACGCCGGCTGTTTCTCCGGCGGCCACGCCTTCTCTCTCTCCCTCCCATCATTTCTCCTCCGTCCGTTTTGAGATCAACGGCCCAGGATGGCTGATACCCCTTCGCGGGTTTTCTTTCTAAAGAGACCCTCGGTTTCTTTCTTATCCAACCCGCCGTCCTTGGCATATTCCTGGAGTACGCATTCTCATTTTGAAAACGTAGTTTCTTCGGTTTAAATGAAAAATGCGTTTTCAGATTAATTACAGAATTGCCACTGCAGTAAAACGCTTATAAAATCATTGTTTTAGCTCCGATTCGATCCATTCAACTTGCGTTAGTTTCATAATTTCGTAATCTACGCCTTAATGCTACTGTTAGATGTGTTAGAAGCTTTTGAATTTCTCAATTAAGTCTAGTTTGTTAGCTAGCTTTTGGAACCTTAAATAGCTCATAACTTTCGCGTTATAGCTCCGAATTTCGTGAACTTCGCGTTGATGTGATCGTAGCGAGACGTAGAATATTTTCGTAAACATTTTATCTTGTGTTGATACTGCTGGTGTATTGTTCTAATTATAGGTTTGTTTGCTATGCATGAATGCTCCTGAAATGTGTATGTTGCCGTGTTGGTCGAGTTCAGACGGTGAGGAGTACGTTGGGAACCAGGATTACTTCGAAGATCAATAGGACTAGCAGGAGTGTGAACCAAGGCAAGTATAGCATGGGCCTACCTTGATTCCTATTCATTATATAATCTACTCATTATGCATGTGTCTAATATTGCTCGACTATAAGGACATCCTAGCCATTGATGACTTATACCTTGATGCCTATGGGTTATATTGCATATGGGTAGAATGCTAGTGCTCTATTCAAACATGATCAGTACTATGATTAATGGAACAAATGAATAAACATGATGGTAATAATTGAAATATAGGGTGATGGTGCAAATGATGTCGATCATGTTGCCCTAAACTCTCCGTAAGGACTTATCTGTAGGGCAAAAGCTGGGACATACAGTGCAACCGTGAGAGTTATATGGCTCTGACTTTAGCTCAGTAATAGGATCTTTTCTAGCTTGTTAGAGGTTACCCGAAAGGGCACAAGAGGGGCTTGCCACTTTGGGTATAGAACTGCCTCTGTTCTTGTGTGTATAGCCTGTGGGAATTGTGCCACAGAAAGGGGGGGTAATCTATATCTGCCTGCCGAGAAAACCTCACGGCCCTAACTTGTTAGACGAGACCTATGGAAGGCTTCATAGTGTACCCTGCCCGCTCACCTTGGAAGTGTTATGGGAGTAATTAACCTGGGCATATGGGCAACACGACTCACGGGTAAAGATGCACAACCTCTGCAGAGTGTTAAAACTGTTATAATAGCCGTGCTCACGGTCACGAGCGGCCCGGAAAACTCATAGAATAAATGGTTACTTATGATGATGTTGTTCATGGTGAACTATGATGGTATTATGATGATGATGACGATGCTGATGATATAATGTTGATCAATGACTCTATTTCATTCTAGTATATGATCATGTGGGTTAATTTGGGAGCTTAAGCATAATTTGATATTGATCAATAACAAAATGTTGACTTACTAAAATGCTAAATGCAGTAAACCGTGTCTACCTTTTGAGCCTCATGAATCCCCATGTTATGCTTGTGGAGTACGAAATGTACTCACGCTTGTTTATTTTCAATATTTTGGAAAAATCCCGGATGGGTACCAGATTTCCAGAGATTGGAGCAGACAGGCTTGTGATCAACCAGTCAGTCGTCCCTGTGGAGTGGAGTCTTCACCTTAAGACCAGAGTTGTCTTTCCATTGTTTGCTATCTAAGGTTATATCTTTTATAATAAGTACGTTATATATTAAGCATTGTCATTTGATATTACCCTTATTTGTAGCTATATGTGAGATTTGACTTCCTGGGCTCACATATGGTGTATATCTGGTTTTGTTCTTAAAACCGAGTGTTACAAAGTGGTATCAAAGTAATGCTGACTGTAGGATGCAAGCCTAGTTAGGAATTGGCCGTCTTAAGGTTTAGGAATTGCTATAAGACCCTTGTTCTATAAACCTTGATATTCCTCTATTATTTCCCTACCCTTGATATTCATCTCCTCCTTAATACTTGTTTAAGCCTTTGTTCTAATCTTCACTCCTTGCTTTGATATGCTCTTAGAATCTTGTCTCTTACCATCTTCCTGCGATATCGGAAGCAGAGCTTTAGGATAATTGCCCTTAATATGAATAGAATGACAGTATCGCAAGCTGAGCCAATGATTGAAGTATGCACCTTAATTGCTTGTTGAATTGTCATTATGCATGTGCTTGTTTTGGATCTTTGTAATGATTGTAATGATCTTGTGGGGATTGTCCATAATTTCATTTAGTCTATAGGCCTAAGACATAAGGATTAATAAAGTAAATATGCGGGTTTTGGTTTTCTCCTGTTTTATCCATCATGTTTTCCAGAGCAGTCTGTGTTCATCATGATATATCTTCAAATCTGGACATTCAAAAGTTATGAAACTTTTATAGATAAAAGAAGACTCTTGTATGTTTCATCTGCCGCTGGAATCAATTCTATAGTTGTTTTGGTTTGGGAGTTATGAAAATCACAAGACGATATAGCTGTGCTGTCTAAAACCTAGAGTAGTTTTTGTGGTGCATAGTTTTCGACCAAATTATGTTTGGAATTAGGAAAAGTGTTCTACACAAAAGTTGTAGAGGATTTCAACAGCTTTCCAACTGTATAAACTACAACTTCATTGGATTAATAGAATAGGAGTTACAGCTGTTTTCCTGCCCTGCTGTTTTTCTACTCGCGAGGAATTTTAGACTTCTTGTTCTTACTTATGCACATGAGTTTCCGTGGGATATCAGAAGGTCATTATGACGGTTAACTCACTTAGAAGAAGATGCAAGCTACCATTTGTTGTTCCCCTAGTTGATCTCTCTTAAGGGGGGTAGCCGAGTGAAGAAGTAACAAGATGAAGGTTTCTTACATTCAAGTACTCCACTTGGAAGAATTAGTTATCCCTATGGTTAAGACCAGAGTTGTCTTTTCGTTGTTTGCTATCTAAGGTTATATCTTTTATAATAAGTACATTATATATTAAGCATTGTCATTTGATATTACCCTTATTTGTAGCTATATGTGAGATTTGACTTTCTAGGCTCACACATGGTGTATATCTGGTTTTGTTCTTAAAACCGGGTGTTACACATTTGTTGAGTACGAGATGTACTTACGCTTGTTTATTTTTCTTACTTGGATAAAAATCCCGGATGGATAACAGATAGTGCAAGTAGTGACTACTTCTACTTCCCTGAAGATTATTAGACTTGCCGTCAACCAGTCAATGTGCCTGTGATTGGAGCTACCACGAGGGTTTTATATTTTACTTCCGCTACATTATTGTAAAGACTATGTGTTATTAATCGTGATGTAATAACATTGGTGATGATACATCCTTTATAATTTGTTAACTTATGTGTGATTGATCTCTGGGCACATATAAGGGTATGCACTCCATTTGGTCGTTAAATGGGTGTTACAAATT
The DNA here is from genome assembly GCA_020631735.1 of Saccharum officinarum. NCBI lineage: Eukaryota > Viridiplantae > Streptophyta > Magnoliopsida > Poales > Poaceae > Saccharum > Saccharum officinarum. Next base: position 65,476,788 of record CM036185.1, read on the forward strand.
GGTATCAGAGCTATTATTGACTGTAGGACGCAAGCCTAGCTAGAAATGGTCGATTTAGTATCTTCTTTTCACTATTTTTATGCTTATTATCTTGCTCTTGTTATTTGATAAATTTTTATGCTTCTTATGTCTCATTCTATTATGAAATTTTGCCTCTATTCTAACTATATCTAAAAACTCTGTAGATGGTTCGTGGCCGCAAGACTGCTCGCATCACCATTGGAGGACACTACCCACCTCGTGCTTTGCTTGCACCTAAAGAGCCACAAGAGGAAGTACCCCAGGAGAATGAGCAGACCCCTGAAGCACCAATCCAAGTGCTAGCACCTCCTCAGGAAGAACCCGAGCCTGAAGAAGACCCTGAGATCATCGAGATTGAAGATGATGAAGAGGAGGAAGCCAATGGAGGAGAGCAACCCCCGTCTCCACCACCTGATGCAGCTGCTGAGGATGTGCCACCATCTCCAATGGGTTGGACTGTGAAGATCTACCACAAGGCTGGAGGAGATGCTGTCTCTCACCATCGACTTGTGGAAATGCTCTCTGCCTACTTTGCTGATTGGCACCCAGCTGTGGAGTACATCTGTTGGAAGTACACCCATCCACTGAAGGACACTTACTGGAAGGCCAGAGCGAGCATTTTTCCTAAGGATGAGGAAAAAGGGGCATACCAGCTGGACAGGATGTATGCTCACATGGGTCGTCGAGCTACCATGGAGGATAGCATTGAAGACGCTGCTTTTGAAGCATGTATGGGCCTTCGCTACCTTCGCTTTGACAGCATGAAGCATGATATTCACCGCTACTTCCCTCGTGCACACCCCGACCTTGGATGGGCCATGATGGATCCAGTGCAGTTGGAACCACTTCCTCGGGTGATGGTGAACTTTGTCTATGATATGATGGAGAGAAAGCTGCAGTTAGAGGAGATGGTGAAGGCACAGGGGAAGACCATCAAGAGGTGCCAAGCGATGATTGATGAACTCCGAGCAAACCAAGGCATGACCAAGATTTATGAGACATTAGATCATGAGCCACGTCAGTAGAAAATAGGAGTCCTTTATGTAATAAGAACGTTCTTAGTAACGTCAGTTGAGTCTTCGAGTCTGTCGTGTGGTTTGAACTTTGGTGTGATAGTTGCTTTATCATTATGCTTATGTGTGAGTTGGATTTTTTTTATGAGTGCTAGGGCTTGTAGGCATGTCTACAAGTTCCATTTTTAAGAATAAAAAGTTTATTAGTCAAGGGAATAATAGTTGGGTTTGGTATTGTCACGTTTCTGTCCCTGCTGTTTTCTGGAGCAGCCTGCAATGTTTTTGATATGGTTCAAAAACGGTTTGTGCAATATTTATGAAATTTTTATGAGAGAAACTAGGCTTAAGCACCTTTCAAATGCCACTAGAATCACCTTTTTATCTGATCTGGTTCGAGAGATATAACTGTCACAAGTTAAAGTTTCTGCACAGACTGGAATCTGGAACAGTTTCTGTTGCGCCTTATTTTTCATTAACTTAACGATAGAATCTGGTCTTATGGTCTAAATAGAAGTTGTGGGGAACTTCATAAGATTTCCAACCATATAAAGCACGCCTCTATTGGACTTCTGTAGCTCGAGATATGATTGATTTACTAAACTGTTAACATTGATATTCGCCCAGAAAACTTTCAGATCTCATTCTTTATCTTATAAGTGGTTGATAACATGGAAATCTCAAAGTTTGCATTCTTATGGATGGCAGATGGCCGGAAGAGGAAGAGGTAGGGGTCATGGAGGTGTTCCCCCAAATCCACCACCGCCACCAACTATTGAGCAACTTCTGGCTGTGCAGACACAACTTATGCAACAATTGGTGCAGAACCAATATAATCATCCAGTTGCTGGGGCACCACCACGTGATAAGCGTGGTGAGTTTTTGAAGGGTCTTCCCCCGGTGTTCACACACGCCGTTGATCCATTGGAAGCAGATGATTGGCTTCGTGTCATGGAAAAGCAACTCAACATTGCTCAATGTGATGACCGGCACAAGGTGTTGTTTGCTTCTGGACAACTCCAGGGAGAAGCTCAGGACTGGTGGGAATCGTATGAGTATGGTCGTCCCGCCAATGCTCCCGCAGTCACTTGGCAGGAGTTTAGAGAGAACTTCAGAGCTTATCATATACCAGAAGGGATAATAGAACTGAAGGCAGAGGAATTTCGGAACTTGACCCAAGGGTCATTATCTGTAGCTAAGTATCGTGATAGGTTTGCCCAGTTATCACGATATGCTTCACATGAGGTGGCTAATGACAATGATAAGCAGCGCCGCTTCTTGAAAGGATTGTATGATAGACTACAATTACAGCTGATGTCCAATACTTATCCCAATTTTCAGACGCTTGTGAACCGCGCTATCGTGGTGGATAACAAGCGCAAGGAGATGGATGCCAAGAGGAAAAGGCTTCAGGGACAGACTTCTGGTAGTAACACTCGTCTGCGTACTGGTTTTCAGCAGGGTAATCAACAGAGGCCTCCTTCTGGTCAGTGGAATCATGGTCAGGTCTCTTTCCGCAATCAGTTCCCGCAACATCCCCCATTCCAGCCGTAGAATGGCAACCAACGCCCTCCACAGCAGAGTGGGAATCAGCCTTAGCGTCAGGGTCCTTTCAATAATACTCCAATGAAGACCAGTGCTCCCAATACCCCCAACAAGTGTTTTCGATGTGGGAAAGAGGGTCACTTGTCCTACAATTGCCCTGAGAAGATCAACTAGCAGACTCCACAGAGGCAGGGTAGTCACCAGAAGCCTGCATCTAACACTAGAAGGGTGAACCACTTGTCCTAGGAAACCACAGTGGAGGAACCAAAAGTTATGCTTAGTACGTTCGATGTCCATTCCACTCCCGCCACCGTTCTTTTTGATTCTGGAGCATCACATTTTTTCATATCACAATCATTTGTTAGAATTCATTTGTGTGCCATAAAGAACCCTATATTAGTAAACTCACCTGGTGGAAGCATGCCAACATCTTATCGTTGTCTCCCGATTAGTCTCATTCTAAGAGGGGTAGAGTTTAAGGTGAGTCCTATAGTATTGAGAACAGTTGGGATTGATCTCATATTGGGAATGGATTGGATGATGCAACAACAAGCAGAGATTCAGTGCAAGGGGAAATCAGTAGTGCCGACAACACCAAAGGGAGATAGGATCAGAGTTGATGTGAAAGTTTAGAAACAGGAGACCGCTACAATGAACCAGCTTACTGATGGTGCCAACAAGGAGGACCAGGTTGTGGAAGAGTTCTCCGATGTGTTTCCTGAGGAATTGTTAGGTATGCCACCAGACCGTGACATTGAATTTATTATTGAATTATTACCTGGAACTGTACCCATAGCTAAGCGTCCATATAGAATGGGAGTAGATGAATTAGAAGAACTTAAGAAACAAATTAAGGAATTGCAGGATAAGGGTTTCATTCGTCCTAGTTCTTCACCTTGGGGAGCACCAGTGATTTTTGTGGATAAGAAAGATGGTACTCAGAGGATGTGTGTAGATTATCGGTCTCTCAATGAGGTTACCATCAAGAATAAGTATGCATTGCCTAGGATTGATGACTTGTTTGATCAGTTAAGAGGTGCTTGTGTATTTTCCAAGATTGATCTTCATTTTAGATATCATCAGTTGAAGATCGTGCTAGTGATATACCAAAGACAACTTTTACCACACGGTATGGGTTATATGAGTATACAGTTATGTCTTTTGGTCTGACTAATGCCCCTGTATACTTTATGTATTTGATGAATAAGGTGTTCATGGAATATCTAGACAAGTTTGTAGTGGTATTCATTGATGATATTCTAGTATTCTTAAAGACTAAGGAGGAACATGCCGAACATTTGAGATTGGTCTTGCAAAAGCTCAGAGAACACCAGCTATATGCCAAGCGGAGTAAATGTGAGTTTTGGTTGAAGGAAGTTTCCTTTCTTGGTCATGTTGTCTCAAATGGAGGAATATCAGTAGATCCTAGCAAAGTGAGAGATGTATTAGACTGGAAGCCACCAACTAATGTAAGTGAGATCCATAGTTTCTTAGGATTAGCAGGCTATTACAGGAGATTTATAGAGGGATTTTCTAAGCTTGCGAAGCCAATGACTGAACTATTGGAGAAGAATGCCAGGTTTGTGTGGTCTGAGAAGTGTCAAGATAATTTTGAGGAATTAAAGAAAAGATTGACCACTGCACCAGTATTAGTTTTGCCAGATCTGAGTAAACACTTCTCTATCTACTGTGATGCATCTCGTTTGGGATTAGGATGTGTTCTTATGCAAGAAGGTAGAGTTGTGGCATATGCATCGAGACAGTTGAGAAAGCATGAATTAAATTATCCTACTCATGACTTGGAATTAGCTGCAGTGGTTCATGCACTAAAGATATGGAGACACTACTTGATTGGACATAAGAGTGATATATACACTGATCACAAGAGTTTGAAGTATATCTTCACTCAATCAGATCTGAACTTGAGGCAGCGTAGATGGTTGGAGTTGATAAAGAATTATGATCTAGAGGTGCATTATCACCTAGGAAAGGCTAACGTCGTTGCTGATGCTCTTAGTAGGAAAAGCTACGCTAATGAAATGTAAGTAATGCCTATGTCAAGAGAGTTGTGTGCTAAATGTGAGCATCTGAACTTAGGGTTTACCACCAATGCAGTAGAATTGGTACTAGAACCTACTCTGGAGCAAGAGATACGCAAGAATCAGATGAAAGATGCAAAATTGAGAGAGATAGCGGAGAATATAGTGAAGGGCAAATCACCAGGATTCCATAAGGATGATAAGGGTACGCTATGGTTTGGAAAAAGGTTGTGTGTGCCAGAGGATAAGACTATCAGAAAGGCAATTCTGCGTGAAGCTCATGAGTCAGCTTATTCCATACATCCTGGGAGTACTAAGATGTATATGGATCTAAGAGAGAAATATTGGTGGTATGCGTGAAAAAAAGATGTTGCTGAATATGTTGCTTTGTGTGACACATGTCAAAGGGTGAAAGCTGAACACCAGAGACCTGCAGGATTGTTACAACCTATGCAGATACCCGAATGGAAATGGGAAAAAGTTGGTATGGATTTTATAGTTGGATTGCCACGTACTCAGAAAGGGTATGATTTGATTTGGGTAACAGTAGATCGCCTAACAAAGGTTGCTCATTTTCTGCCAGTTAGGACTACGTATAGCAGTGCAAGGTTGGCAGAATTGTATATGGAAAGAATAGTGAGTCTACATGGAGTTCCTAAGAAAATTGTGTCTGATCGGGGTACCCAGTTTACATCTCATTATTGGCAAAAGATACATGAATCACTAGGAACCAAGCTAAACTTTAGTACAGCCTACCATCCACAGAGAGATGGACAGACGGAGAGAATTAATCAGATATTGGAAGATATGTTGAGAGCTTGTGCTTTACAATATGGTACTAGTTGGGATAAGAGTTTGCCTTATGCAGAGTTCTCATATAACAATAGTTATTAGAAGAGTCTTCAGATGGCACCGTTTGAGGCTCTGTATGGACGAAAGTGTAGAACCCCGTTGTACTAGAATCAGACAGGGGAAAGTCAAGTGTTTGGGCCTGATGTACTCAAGGATGCTGAAAAGAAAGTAAGAATGATTAGAGATAATCTAAAAATAGCTCAGTCCAGACAGAAGAGTTATGCTGATACTCGGAGAAGAGAGTTGACTTTTGAAGTAGGGGATTATGTATACTTGAAAGTATCGCCAATGAGGAGTGTGAAAAGGTTCAACATGAAAGGGAAATTGGCACCAAGGTATATTGGACCTTTCAAGATTGTAGAGAGACGTGGTGAGGTGGCATATCAGTTGGAATTACCTGAGAGTTTGGCAGGTGTACATGATGTGTTTCACGTGTCTCAACTTAAGAAATGTTTGCGAGTACCAGAGGAGCAGATTCCGTTAGAAGAGCTCATTGTTAAAGAGGACCTCACATATGAAGAGTTTTCAGTTAAAATTCTAGAGACTGCTGAAAAAGTCACGAGGAGTCGAACTATCAAAATGTGTAAGGTTCAGTGGAATCGGTACACTGAGGGTGAGGCCACCTGGGAAAGAGAAGAGGATCTGAGGAAAACATACCCGCAACTGTTCGAGTAAGCATCAATCGAATCTCGGGACGAGATTCATCTTAAGGGGGTAGAATTGTAACACCCTAAAATTTTGGGATATTAAAAAGTAGGTAAATATGATTTTTATACAATTTTATGACCATACAAATTTAGAGTAATAATAATTTTATTAACTTAAAATCAAATATAAGGGTAGAAACATGTTTGTGCACTCATGCTGTTGCATTTGAATTTTTGTGATGAGTGGTTTGATTCAAATTCAAAATAGGATTCAAAATCATTTGAAAATGCTTTGAAATAATTGAAAAGGAAAAAGAAAAAGGAATTTACTTCTCTTCCTTGCTTTCGGCCCGACAGCCCAATCCTTCCCCGCGGCCCGTTTGCTTCCGCGCGCGTGCCGTTCCCCGCTTCCCCGCCTTGGGCCGAGCCCAGCTAGTCCAGCAACGCGCGGCCCACTCTCCCTTCTCCCAGTTTCGCGTCACGGGCCGACCCCGCCGCTGACCCAACTAACGTGCGCACGCCTTCCTTCTCGGTTTCTGTCGCTGACATCGTGGTCCGCGTGTCAGGCCACCTTCTTCCTTCCCATGACGCCGGCTCCGATTTCCTTCTATCGTAGCCACCGAATCGAATCCGTTTTCCAATCCCTTCTTTCCTTTCTTGGAACCACCTTCGGGTTATAAAACCGAGTCCCCGCACCCTTCTGTCGGTTTTCCCGATCCAATCTGATCCATCTATTTTAAATCCAACGGCTGATATTAGATGATACCGTTTCGGTTGTTAGATTTGCTAAAGAGTCCCTGTATTTTTCAATTATGTAACCCGCAGTCCAAAGCGTATTCTAGTATCGCGTATTATCCTTTTGAAAGCGTAGTTTGATCTCAGTTAAGTCAAAATACGTTTTCAGCTATTTACAGTTATGCCACTGAGTTTGTTTTAGTCATAATTTATCCGTTTTAACTCCGATTTGACACGTTCAAATTGTGTTAGGTTCGTAATTAAGAGCTCTACATGTTAGTAGAACTGTTCAGTAGGTTTGTGATATTTGATTTTCGAGTTTGAATTAAAGTAATTACTTTTCTATAGGAAATCTTCGTAAAGTCATAACTTTGTCGTTTTAGCTCCGTTTTTCGTGATCTTCGCGTCTGTGTGATCCTAGCGAGTTGTTGATTCATTTTAAAAACTTTTTATCTTATTTTCTTACTGTTGGTGTACTGTTCTAATTTTAGTCTTGTTTGTTTATGCATGATTGTTCTGGATGAATGTTGATGCTATTGTTGATCGAGTATAGACGGTGAGCAATTCGTTGGGGATCAGGAGTTTTTCTACGAACAAGATCACCAGGACCAGTTTGAGCAAGGCAAGTATAGCATAGGATTATCCTTGTCCTATTCACATTAAGCAAATAATATCATTATGCATATATTTCTTGTTAAGGATGACTTAGTGTTGATCTTATTCCTTGATACCTATTATACTGCATGGATTAGTATTGCTAGTGCTCAACATGAACTATGATCATGTAATTTGACTAATAGAATATGCAATAAACACTAAAAGATGACTTTTACTACTGTAAAAGGGTACTAGAGCATGGGGTTACTTTGGTGCTCTCGTTACTCTCCATAAGGACTTATCTGTAAGCGAAAATACGGGATTTACAGTACAACTGTGAGGGCTAAAATGGCTCTGGCTTTAGTCATATAGAAGGACCTTTTCTAGCTTGTTAGTGGTATTCCTTTATGGCGTAAGAATGGCTTGACGAATCGGATATAGTGCGGCCTCTGTCCTCATGAGTATAGGTTGCGTGTTATTGTGCCATTTGGAAGGGGGGCTCTACATCTGTTTGCCGAGTGAAATCTAATGGCCCTAACTTGTTAGACGAACCTTCGAGAGACTTCATAGTGTTCCCCTGCCTGCTCACCTTGGAAGTGTTTTGGGAGTAATTAACCCGGGCATATGGGCAACACGAATCACAGTGAAAGTGTACAACCTCTGCAGAGTGTAAAACTGTTATAACAGCCGTGATCACGGTCACGAGTGGCCTTAGACCCTTATGGAATAGTGGATCATTAATAATGAATATGTTTTTGCTATTCGTTAATCATTTCACATGGATCATATGTTTATTGTTTACATTGAGACACTTTGATATTATTGATATACTGAAATAATGCTAATTAAAAGCTACATGCTGATAAACCTATGTTATGCCTTTGAGCCTCATGAACCCCATGTTATATTTGTTGAGTACGAGATGTACTTACGCTTGTTTATTTTTCTTACTTGGATAAAAATCCCGGATGGGTAACAGATGGTGCAAGTAGTGACTACTTCTACTTCCCTGAAGATTATTAGACTTACCGTCAACCAGTCAATGTACCTGTGATTGGAGCTACCACGAGGGTTTTATATTTTACTTCCGCTACATTATTGTAAAGACTATGTGTTATTAATCGTGATGTAATAACATTGGTGATGATACATCCTTTATAATTTGTTAACTTATGTGTGATTGATCTCTGGGCACACATAAGGGTATGCACTCTATTTGGTCGTTAAATGGGTGTGACAACTACCATCCAGAGTCGGTACTACCAGCAGACATAGAAAAACTAACCCTATTTTTAAGTGTCTGTGTGTGATAGAGTGTCTCTCAATTGATTTTAGTAAAATGCGTGAGCACTCTATCTTCCTCATACTACCTAGATTTGCATTTCTCTTTATATTGCGGCATAACTTAAACCCAAGATCAATAGAATATACTATTTTAACCACTCAAGTCTTCAATGTCGTCATATGACACTTCTTCTCAATATCACTTCATAAGGGGTTGCAATCAACTGTCTCCTCTCTTTGAGCAAACATACCTTGAACATGTGACTTGAACCGTTTCAACACATCTGAGTTCAATCATGGCCTCAAGTCACTTCCACTAATGATTTCATTCTCAACACAATATGACTCCTCATAGCTCGATTAGTACCTTGACTCAATGCAAGTACTCTCTTCTTCACCTTAGCCATGATACCTCGGTCTCCAAGCCATTGCTTGCCCTTCACTTAGTCTCTCGAAGCCCTTTCCTTGCTATCTTCACCCTATCGAGCCATACTCAAGTCACATCATATTAAACATCCATTGAAAAAATCATTTTTTTAATATTGTGATCCTTGCTTGAATATCTTCTTGATATGAATGTTGAAATCAATCAAACTTTAATTTATAACAATACACAACTTTGGCCTTCATGTGAACAATATGTGGAATATCATCAAGTTTGTCTTCTTATTGAACCTTTATACATTTCTCATTCCACAATCCACAAGTGTATGTAATAAACTTAATTTCTTGTTCAACATTTAGCAAACTTTGCTAGACCTTTAATTGTGTTGTCATTCAATTCACCAAAATCCACTAAAGGGCTAGATGCACTTTCAGCATTAATTATCAATGTCCTCCCGTTAAAATAGATAATTTACGTAACCCAATTTTCATCTCATTATTAGAAATACAAAACATCCCTTAAATCTACATCTAAATTGTCAACATCTTCTATTAAAAAATTGTTTATATATACATATGTTTCTACATATACCACTTCTATTAATATTAATATATAAAGATTTGATTAAAGTAAGCATACACGTCGTGCCAGCATACATGAGCAGTAAATTTTAATGGTATGTTTTATCACATAAAAATATTTCCTAATGATACTAACAAATAATTTATATATGTTGTTACTTTAGATATATTTATATATTTTAACAAAAATATTTGACACATCTATATTGATAGTATAACTATAACTGCAAATATAATTCCTTGGTAGAAAATTTTAATCATATTGAGAAGTGTGGGAGATCACCGGTGGCTATATCTTTCTGGCCATTTAAGATTACTTTAGAGTTATTGAGTTTAGCACTACTATGACCCCTATCCAAGATCTTACTTCAAGCTAGCTATATCACCTATGTGTAAGCGACATGGTGCAATTTTCAAATAATTGCTTATTGTATTGTAGCAGTACACACTCTACAACCTAAAATACTAATTCTACAAATTACAAACAAAGAGAGTTAATAAAAGATGCACTAAGCACCAAGAGTTTTAACTTAACATGAGGAAAAAAAGAATTTGTGGCAGTCAATAATCAATAAGAATAAAATTTGAATCAAAATTGACTCATGATTTCATAGGATGTATGATGCAACAAGAGCCATCATAGTTAATGGTAAGGTTTCAAACTAATTGCATATTTAAAGTATACAAAGGTGCCATACAATGGAAAAATAGGAATCTTATTGAAAAGTTGTATAGATCAGTTCCTTAAAAAATACTAATAAGTTTATGATAACTAGATATAGACTACGAGTATCTATTGTGTCTATTATGTAAACAAATAAACAAAGAGAAAATATATAATTTAATATAGGTAATTTTTTATTAGTTGAATGTATTAAACAATAACTAATATTTATATCTCGTAAAGTTCTAGCCCGTGCGAGATCAAAGGTTGATGGACTAGTGCCGCAAATTGCAATATGTTTCTTTCTTTAGAGTAGAGCTGCAATATGGTTTATGTGGACCAACAATTGCGGACTTTGCTGTCACAACAATCTTCGGTTGCCTTCAGTTATTCTTCCTAGCAGTATATATGACTTGTGAAATAGTGCTTGTCCTCTTGCTACGTACAAACACCCTGGGCCCCTCCCCGTCTGAACTTATAGTTCCTTTGATTTGGTCCACATATAATTAAGCTTCGCAGGCCCCTGATCAAGCTTTTAGAAAATAGAGTAAAGTTCATGGCTAGTCCTCCAGCAATCGACCTTCTTGATTAACCAATTCTGCTCCAGGAAGGTGGTCATTGGGTAAATGGGTTCTGATGAGAGAGCACCTTTTTGACTAGTGTCTCCCTTCCAGACGTGGAGAGAAACATGCCTTTCTAACTAGGAAGCCTAGCCCCTCTTTTATCTATCCACGGTTGTACCTCTACCTTGTGCAGCTTCCAAATATGTTGGGGGAGTCCCAGGATTTTCCCATGAAATTTGCATATCTTGCCAGGGAAGTTTTCGAGTAACTGAGTTTCGACACTATTCTCAAGTCGTATGGGGAAGATTTCCGACTTCGATATGTTGATTTTGAGCCGTGAGCACTCCCCAAAAAAAGTCAAGATTATTTTGTGTAAGTGATGAAGCTCCAAGGTAGTTGGGTTTGTGAATATTGCCGCATCTTCTGCATAAAGGGAACAATGTAATTAAGTTTGCCGCCTTGGGCAGCACTAGTTTGAGAATTCCTTTCTGTGATGCAGCCTCAATAATGCGCTGGAGCGGATCTATGGCCAAGATGAATACCAATGGGGAAAGGGGGTCCCCCTGCCTAAGTCCTCGTGCATGCTTGATCCCTTGGGTAATGCGCTGGAGCGGATCTATGGCCAAGATGAATACCAATGGGGAAAGGGGGTCCCCCTGCCTAAGTCCTCGTGCATGCTTGATCCCTTGGGTCGGCTGGCTATTGACTAGGATCCTTGATGTCGAGGTTCCTAGTAAAGTTGCTATCCAATCTCTCCATTTTGTGCTAAAACACTAAGCCTCAGGAACTTCCAATTAGAAACTCCACCAATGGAATCGAAAGCCTTAGAAATATCGAGCTTTATGAATAAAGCTGGTTGTTTTCTTTTATGTAGGAGCTAGATGACTCTCTATACATCTTTTCTTAATGAAGGCATTTTGCGCGTTTGAAACCAGGGAGTGAATATGTGGGGCCAATCTATTTTTGAGGATTTTTGTTATAGTTTTGGCAATCCTGTTGATCAGGCTTATCGGTCTATAATCTGACAGTGAAGAGGCATCTTGGCTCTTACGCAAAAGTACAATGTTCAGTCTTGCTCTCCGATGACTACAGAAACTCAAAATTGCCTGGGTCAGATCTTCTTTTACATTTGTCCAACATCTTTTGTACAATATCCCTATAAAGCCATCCAGACCCGGCACTATTTGTGGTGGCACATCCTTTATCACCGACTCAATCTCTTGTTATGTGAAGGGAGCGCCCAAAGTCCTCTAGCTCATGGTGCACCTAGCCTAGCTCCTGCCAGTTTATGGCCTTAGTTCTTGTACTTGGTGTGTCCCATGAGTTGTGAGAAATGATTGTGTACCAACTTTGTGAGAAAGGGAATATGTGACCCCTAGGTCTTGGCCAGAAACACAATAGTGAACGCCAAGAGCAGTCCTGGAGAAGGCCATCACACAGACCCACACTTGGACGTGGCAAAGGACCATGGGCAGTCTACGGAGTTACCCAACCGAGATTTTGACCCTTATGTGGTCATCCTTGCGAGGGGCTCCAATGATGATTAGGGTGAAGTATGAGGTTCTTGATACCTTGGAAAAAATCGTTGTCATCAATGGAAGTTTGTATTCTCTATACCACTTAAGCTTCTGCATTTATATTGTCTACTGAGGTTGTGTGCTTTACTTTCTAGTTTAGCTTACTAGGCTAGTAATAGGATTGGAGCCTAGGTTGCATAACTCTTTTACGGTAGAGATATCAATGCACTTAGCAAAACCTTAGTTTGCACATATAGATACCTTATCTTTGAAATTGGAGGTCAGGTTAGAGTAGAAGTTTCTAGAAAGCCTAATTCAACACCTAACAACAAAAAAGATTAAATTTTGGAAAATAAAAATTACAGATTCATGTTCACGACATGTGCTACAGTAAGAACCACCATCACTTAAGTTTAGGTATTAATTAAACTCTTATTTAACACTCATATATGGAGGTGTGATGCAAAGGGTCAAAACTACATATATATGGATAAAAATAACATATCGAGCAATGGTAAGTTTGTCAAAACCCTTTAGAAGTTACAGAGTATGCATGCGGGTATAATGTTAGAAAAATAACATAAAGAATGGGAAAACATAAGTTTACTTAGTTTTAAGTACAAATTGATTCACAAATTCTAATACTTATGTTTCCTAAGATTGTAGCCTATGCTGGAGCACGGTAAACTAGTGGGAACAAGTACCAAAAAAGTATAGCTAACTTTTGCAAACAATAGCGCATCACAATCCCATTGTCCTTCTGGACATTGTTGATGACACTTCAATTTATGTAGGATCACCACCGAATTCGCCTGTATCCATACAAGTGGCGCATCAAGTTTGGTAGCCTTGGCTCAGCTCTAGACTCAATTTCAGGTACACTAGCTGCCTCTGTTGTGCGCCCCTTCCAAGATCTTCTAATCATGTGAAGTTGTTGTGCTACTTCCTTCATTGTTGGTCTCATAGTCATGTCATCAACATTCAAGATCGTACACTTTAGTGCCAATCTCCCCAGATCTTCGAGTACACTGATTTCTTCTTCAGCTGTTATAACCTTATCGAATATCGCCTTCCCACTGTCATCTGTCTGGTAAGCTTCGGTGAATCTTAAGACAAGCTCATCTAAACTAGTATTGTTGTCCCTACTAATGAGTGCAAATAGAACACCGCCAAACCTGTACACGTCGCTTTCCATATTCAACAACACTGACATAAAACGAATTGGGTAGTTGCAGAGCACTTCTTCAAGAAAATCACGAGTAATTACACTGTCACTGCCAGTAATTTGACCCTCCTTGATAAGCTTACATGCCCCAGAAAAATCTGTGAGCTTCGGCGAAAAGTTGTTATCTAGAAGTATAGTGGTTGCTGCAACATTACCATGTCCGATGATACCTGTAGTTGACGAATGAAGGTACTGTAATGCTTCTGCAGTCTTAATTGCAATCCCAATACGTTTGTCTAGGGGAAAATCTTCCTCGCTGCCTAAAATGTCCATGAGGCTACCTTTATTAGCATACTCATATATCAATATCAGAGTTGCAGCTTCCAAGCTACAACCCAAAAGTCTGATAATGTTCTTGTGAACAATTTGAGACAAGATGATGCCTCCATTGATGAACGCCTCTTCGGAGTCTGCATAAAGATATTTCCACACCACCACAGCTGTATTATCCTCAAGTGTTCCTTTGTAAAACTTAGCTGGCGTACCTCCCCCGAGTAGACATGAGTAATTCTCTGTGACGTCATTTAGCTCCTCCTTTGTGAATTTTCTCACATTTATGAGTTCCAATAGAATCTTAGAATTGCTAGCATTTCTCTTGAGAAAGCTCGGACTCTTCTTAAACTGTACCTTGTCTTGCTTATCTTTCTTGGACCATGAACAGTATGATTCCAAAATGGGTCGGGGAGGTGTGTTTTCATGTCTAATTGCCCTCACATTTCTTTTGAGCACCCGAAGGCGTTTTGCCACATCATTTATTCTAGGACGTTGACTTATCTCCAGACTCAGGCATTCATTTGCTAGTTTCACAATCTGTTCAAGAATCTCTATATTGTTTTTGTTCGCTATTTCTGAATCAAAATGTTCCCTCAACTCCCTCCCCTTTGCATTGGCAAAAATTCCAACGAGGTGAACAGCACCTTCGTTTGCCCTTTTTCTAGCTATTAGTTCCAAGAGAACTATTCCAAAACTATACACATCACTCCTTGGTGTAAGACATCCTCTATGGAAACATACAGGATCCATGTAATTTATACTTCCAACTACCTTATTTGTGTACTGAGTGATGCCACCTGAAAGAAGCTTTGACAATCCAAAATCTGATACCTTGGCTGTAAAATTCTCATCTAGAAGGATATTGGCCGGCTTAATATCACCATGATAAATAAGGTCGCCACCACTCGATAAATGCATCGAATGCATGCAGGTCAATGCTTCTGCACACCCTATAGCAATACCCAATCTTGTATCCAGTGGGATGGGAATGTTCCTATTATTGTGGAGTATGTCATCAAGGTTTCCATTGGTGATATACTCAGTTATCAACATTAGATTACTTTCACTAATACAATAGCCTATGAGCTTCACAATGTTCTTGTGATTCAGTTTACTATGAATCCTTACTTCTTCCATAAACTCGTCCTTTAAATCTTTACGGATATATTTCTTCACTGCAACTAGATCATAGTCATCGGGAAGGACTCCTTTATACACTTTCCCAAAGCCACCTTCACCAATACAAATACTATAGTTGTTAGTAATTCCTTTAAGCTCATCTTCCTCAAAATGATTCAAAGTTTGAACTGTCCCATGACTCGCATCCATGGATGAGGACTCCTTGCAGAAGCTTGTGGATATTCCAATCAAGGCCAACAATATATAGATCCCGCAGTTCGAGACTACAGTTGGGAATCTGATACAAATAATGTGTTATTCATTTTCTAGGCATAGTTAGTTAATTAATAAATGCAACTTTATAGACTTCACTTAGTTCATATATTTAACAGCTCCTAACACTGAATAGTAACTTTGGATTTTTAGAGAAGGATATTCAAGATGACGGGTTATATATAGAAATCGGTAAAAATGTAAAGAAACAGAAAATGATGCAACGTAACCAGGCCAACCAATACTCCATGGTTGCAAGAAACAGAAAAAAGAATTGCCACTAAAATATGTTACTTCACGAAAAATATGCATGCATTTTCCATGAAATACAAACCCATATGACCTCTCTATCTAGGCGTACTTTTGTAAGCATCATGTGGTCATATGCATGATCATGCATGGTTTTAGTGATTTAAAGGACAAGACAAACTATGGGGCTAACATTTGTGTTAAGATGCTTCAGATATGTGCATATAGGTCCTAAGAATGCGATGAACAAGAGTGATAAAAAATCCAAGCACAAATGGAGTCCGAACATGCACTAAATCACATGAAAGAGCGAGGTCATTGGATCATAAAATGGAGTCCAGTACGTTGCATTGGAGGGTCACCGGATGATACAGTGATAAGAAGGCAAATCATCCGGTGATCATCAACAAGGATGACAGTGAAGAAAAGAAAGAAGGATCAGTAAGCCTGGCAACGGTCGGAATCCACTTTGCATAGTGCCATAGGATGATACGGTAATAGACCTGGGCTAGCTGGCGGATCATCCGATGAATGGACCAGTGTTATAGTGGGCTAAGAAGCAACGGTTGGGGAGTATGCCGTACATCATGATATGGTAAAAACGTCTCTAGAACCCCATGGATCTTTCCATAGTACAGAAATAATTTTTACAGGCACCTCTTATTTCTTTTAAGGACGGTTTTACTTAGCAAACTGTTTGTAACTAATTGAAAACTAAAGTTAATATAAAAATTTGCTTTAAGCACATGCTCATGCATGGTTTCCTAGCAAACTGTTTGTAACTAAATATTTGCTAGTTAATATAATAAATAGATTTGTTAGAGTTGATATCGGCTTAGTCAAAACTGACCGAGTCTTCAAGAGCCTTACAGGTCTCACTAATTTGGACCCATGATCGGTGGTCCCAATAACTGACTAATACGCCTAGTCCCAGGCCACACCAAGCTATAAGATGGAGTCACCTCTATGATTAGAGTGAGGAGAATTAGTTCTAATTAACCTAAGACCTACCAATCAAGATAAGCTCGGGAGTGGCGCTGAAGACTAGAGCCAGCCGCCGGCCACCTCTATGCCGGTGTCCTCACCACCGACGATCACTGCAGAGGGAGTTTGACGTCATGTGCCTGCAGCTCGAGGAGGCACAGGGACTTCAGCAGCCCTCTGGGCATCTTCGTTTAAAGGTACAGCTTAAGAAATTCTAACCCGTGTTCTAATGTTGAGCTAGCCAAATCAAGATCCTGTCTAAGGCCAAATTAGTTCTAACAAGATTATCGAAAACAAGTGAACATGTAAACCTCACCCCACGTAGGAACTTTCAGTTTCTGGAATTTGGATACTTCCTACGAAAATTTCTGTGGTTCCAAAAACACGGAGTGACCTAATGGATAAAATTCACAAGCAATTTGGAGCATAGTAGCCACGTAGGAACTTTCCGTTTCCTCTAAAAGTTTCTAATTTCAATAAATGAATGAAAACAATGTAAATATCCTCACACAGTTACACCACAACCCTCCTCTACTTGCCCAAATGCATGTAAAATTCACCTAGATGCACAGAATTGGTGGTTGGGAAAAGCTCAAAAAGATCTCACGAAATGGTTTTTGCATCTAGGAAGAAAAGGCCAAAGAGAGCAGGGAAACCGGAAAAGCGTACCGGTGATGGAGAGCACCCTACTGGCCGTGGCCGGCCGGGCACGTCGCCGGTGGCAGCCGACCCAGCTAGCGCCCGCTGCCTGGACAGACCCGTCGTGGTGCCGACGGCGAGCAGGTTTCCCCCCCTTCCCTTCCTCTTCAGGCTTTGACCAGCCGAGCTCTGTGCCTCTGTCTCTGCATAAGACATGGCAAAGCTCTGCTGCCAGCTGGCGTCGGGGCAGAGTTGACCTCCGCAACTGACATCGAAAAAGTCACCGTGTTTTTGTCTGACAAAAAAAGTAGGAGTAATTGGCTTACGGGTGCTTCGCCGATGCGACTGATGAACAGAATTAGTTGAGTCAATCATCAAATCCTCGTCTTATCTACTATCATGAGCACCGACAGTAGGGATGCAGGAATACGAATACATATACTCCCTCTCTATACAAAAGAATGTAATTATGGGTTGCGTGTAGGTCAAACTATAGTTTAACTTTGGCCGAATTTAAAGTGAATACTACTAATATTTATGTCTCCAACTAAGTTTATTATAAAAATATATTTCATATGATACTTATTTTGTATCATAAATTTTAGTATATTTTTGTATAATTTTACTCAAATTTCAAGTCATTTGACCTTTTGAAAATTGAAACTTACATTCTTTTGTGGACGGGGCAGTACTTCTTAGTAACTCTTCTCGGATTCGGATTCTGATACGTTTTGATTATTAGGGATGCACGAATATGAATACATATTAAATGATTTAAAATAAAAAGTTCATCAACTACAAAGTGGTCATTTCTCCATCCAAGTTCGTTCAAAAAATCGAAAAATCTGAATTTCAAAATACGAGGCTCCAGAGTACAGACTCACCTACCGAAGGCAAGGAATCTCTCTCTCCTCGCGAAGATAAGGCGTCCATGGACATGGAAAAAGGGAGTTTTTGTCTTGAGTCTCGCGACGTGCTTCTGTTGGCGCCTTGGCGGTGACACACACAGAGACAGACAGCAGACAGCCTCATGTTTATGCCCGAGGGCTTGTTCCAAACAAGCCCGGTGGAAAGGGCTTGCTGCAGGCAGTGGCGGAGGGTGGATCATAATTAAGGGGGGCTATTTTTTAAAAAGGTACTACTGTAGCAGTTGTAGTGGCAGGCAGACATGCCTTCCCATCGCCTGCTCAGTCCGGCTGCACATAAGGATGAAAACGGAACGAAAATATCTCGAACCGAACCGCATCGTTTTCTGTATTTTATCCGATCGAATTCGTATTTTTGTGTCCGACTTTACCGTTTTCGCTTTCGTTTTCGTATTTCAAATGTAAAAGTAGAAAACGGTTTACACATTTTCCGACCGTTTTCTACTTTTCTACTTTTAATTCGGAATATCCCAAATTCAAAATTCAGTTTAAACCGAATTTTGTTGTCAATCATTACTGTCCAGGCAACTAGGTAAAGGCAAGTGTAGAGCACTGATGCTCATTGGCTGCATTATATAGGCAGCTCACCCCGTCGCGCCTCCCTGAGTCATCGAGGTAGGACTAATCACCTCGCACGGTGTTGTATGCTTGCATGGCTGCATCTGGCTTCACACGGCGCTATTATTGCATTGCATGTGACTAGGCCGACCAAAAGAGAGAGAGCTAGATGGGTCAGGCGTTGTTGCTATCCTTTCTACTAGTACCGATGGCATCTCAAATTTTCCTCTTTTTTCTTTTTTTCTTTTCTTTTTTCTCTTGTCAAAGAAACCAAATTGATAAGTCTGCTCTCTTGCACTCGAAATTTGCCACGATGACACTTGTTAATTGTTATGCATTGTGGATCGGTATTCTATATTGAATTTTCGTATACCGACCGTGTTCGACGTAATTTCGCTCGAATAGGTTCGTTTTCGAAATTCTCGATATTCCGTAAGTTCGCGTTCGTTTTCGTGTCCTGCTTTACCGTTTTCGCTTTCGTTTTCGTATTCAAATATAAAAGTTAAAAATGGTTGATGAGTTTTCCGACCGTTTTCATCCTTAGCTGCACATCTCCTGTCTTTTCTCATCCCTCATGTCCTGTCTTTTCTCATCCCTGCCTTTCCTTCTTGCACAACTTCAGCGATTAGGCCTTGTTTAGATACACTCTAAATTCTAAATTTTTCCACTCTCTCCGTCACATCGAATTTTGGACACATACATGGAGCATTAAATATAGACAAAAAAATAACTAATTATACAGTTTGGTTGTAAATCACGAGACGAATCTTTTGAGTCTAATTAGTCAATGATTGAACACTAATTACCAAATACAAACGAAAATACTACAGTAATCAAAGTTGAAAAAAATTGCAATCTAAACAAGGCCTTAGTAAGCATGTGGCTCTTCTTTTGTCAGAGGCAGGGGGGGCGAACGGCCAGTTTCGCCTCTGTGAGGCTCCGCTAGTGGCTGTAGGGGCAAGTCACTGCTATAATAATTTTAATTGAGACGGACATTTTGGATTAACCGAGATGGGCATCCAAAACGTCTCGGACTAAAGGTCACGGTAAATTAGACCCTTTTCCGAGGCGTTTTGATGCCCGCCTCGGGTAATAAAATTAAAAAAACAAAAAAATCCAGTGAGCCCGTCGACGAGCCCACTAAGCCCATCGACGGGCCTGCCAAGCCCAATGTCACCGATGCCGCCGCCACCGGGGAAGCCAGATCCGCGCCGTTCGGGGACGGAGAAGAGGGAACCATCGCCGGATCTGGACTCCCCGTGCGCGCCGTCGCCGGATCCGCCGGAGGAGAAGGCCGCGCGCGCCACGCCGGAGGAGGGGGCCGCGCCCACCATGCAGGAGGAGGAGGAGGGGGCCGTGCCGCCATGCCGGAGGAGGAGGAGGGTGTAACACCCGTGTTTTTGCATCATGATAAAAACCACTAAAAATTTAAACTTTTAAAACTTTACAACAAATTAAAACTTGACTATCTGTTTTCCGTGAAACCATTTTAAAAATCTATTTCCAAAATCCTGCATCAAAATTTACCATATGCATTTAATATGGAACGTTGAATTATTTGCTTGATTGCTTGAATGCCTGAGTGCTTGCTTGAAATGCTCGATCGCTTGATTGCATGATTGATTGCTTTTCTAGAATTTATCTGCGGGACCAAAATAACTCCCTTAAATTCTCAATTATTTAAAACATTTTCATTATATTATAGAAATAGATAATGCATCATAAGTATAAACAATATTTAGTTATCTTTCTTGTTTAATTATATTAGCCACCGCATTGATAGATTATAGATTTTATTGTTCTTCCTAATATTAGTTACATATGAAATCCTTGCTTTTAATTACTATAGTTATAATAGAATATATATAATATTTAGATACACATCATGGTTACATTCTTTAACTTCCTAGCACTAGAAATACGTCGCCTATTTACAAAACATGATGCGTATACATATATGCATGGTTAATTCCTTTCTCTTCTCAATTATATGTTAGATAATATCTTGGCCTTGAAATATTTAGAAGTACATACATCATATATACGTATATACATGCATTGTTACATTACCATCGATTGGGCCCAGCTCGGCCAGGCCCAGGACGCGCACCGCGCCAGGCCGCATCTGCGCCGCGGACGCCGTCGTCCTCCTCGGGCACGTCAAGCACGGACGCGAAGATATTTCCACCGCGAACCGCCTCTCTGCGCCGTCGTCTTCCGGAAATATCCAGGGTGAACCGACCTTGTCTGTCGTCGTTTCCTAGACGCCGCGAGCACGTGAACATGGCGCTTGGCGAAGATACTTCGACGAACCGCCCTTGTCGAGTGTCGTCTTCCCCGCGGAACTCGTCGTCCAGCTCAGGCCGCTGTACGGCCGAGCTTATCCGCTCCCGACATGGCCGCCGCAGATATTTTCTACCTCAACCGACCTACTGTGCCGAACCGACCTCGCGCGCCTATAAAAGGCCGCCGAGGCTGCCATGGCCGAGGAGGTCACGGAGCACCAGCTCTCGGATGGGGAATGACACACGCGAGGGACGCTGAGCTCAACTCGCCCGCTCCCACCTCCGATGCCGGAGCCGCACGGGACCAAATCGCCGCTCAGCCCTCGCTGCCGAGCTCGTCACGCCGAGGCCGCCCGGCCGCTGCCGCCGCAGCACCGAGCCGCTGAAGCCGAGGAGCTCACCGCCGCCGCTATTCCGCGCCCTCGCATTGCCTTGAAGCCGCCGAGCACGGCTGCCGCCGGCACAGCCCTCCGGCCAGCACGCGCCAGGCGCTGCCGCCCGCGCAGCTTGCTCCGCGCCCTCCGCCTTGCTTTCCTCCCACTCCCTCTCGCCTGCTCTCTCTCTCTCTCCCTCTCTCTCCCTTCCTCCCGGCGCCTCACGCCGAGGGCCGCCGTGCCCGCTCGACCAGCAAGCCGGTGCCCTGGCCGCTCGCTCGCCTAGCGCCCGCACGCCGGCGTATGGTGGCCGACCTCCTCTGCTCCTCCCATGCTTTCTCTCCCTCCGTCTCTTCCTCTTTCTCTCGCTCTCTCTCTCTCCCGTTCTTGCTGTTGACCGCGCGAGAACAGAGCGGACGATGGCGGAGGCATCCGATGGCCAATGACCAACCCCCAACCACGTCACAGCACCCAACCAGTGCACGCCACCTCAACACCTCCTACCTTCTTTTCTTTCCGTGGACTGGGTGTACGTGGACCATGAGAATAGGCACACGAGTTCGCAGCACAGTACGGGTCAGGCTCACAGCACAGTAACAGGTCAACCCCGCATCTGACTGGACCCACCCGTCAGTCAAAGCCGAGGAAAATGCTGAGTACACACGGGAAGCGTACACAGTAGATTAAAAGACCGCGTAGGATAGAAGACTTAGAGAGAACTCGATGGGACCCGATGGAGTCCAGAAGATAGGAATAAGAGACACAGGAATCGGACAAGGATATAATCATCAGCAAATGAAGGCAAGTCCTGACTCCCACCTCTTCTTTTCCCTCCATATATTATGCCATATCCATCCCGCTACTCTTTCTCCTCCACATAAATTTACCACTCCCTTTTCCACCACTCCACCACTATCATATTTCACCGCTCCCACCGTAAAGCCTTCCACTCCCCTTTATAACTAATTATTTAATTAAGTTAATCATAAATGATGTTATTCATACTATCATGGGAACCAATGTTATGAGCATATATGACATATGATGAATATTGTGATATATATAATGAATATTGTGATATATGATGAATGTCGTGATATATAATGAATAATGTGATATATATATATATATATATATATATATATATATATATATATATATATATATATATATATATATATATATATATACTATGAGCTTTATGATATGGATAACCTAAGAACATGGATGTTAATTGAACTGGTAAAATAGAACTTATTTTCGACGGGAGCGAGTGGGGATATTTCACATGGTGTGGACTATCCTTTTGGGCAGGATCGCCTAGTGAGGGTTCCTGTTGGAGATACTCGCTTCGGTCAAATAAGGACCGGTTTATTTGCCATCTCGCCTAGCCAGAATACCGTACAGCCACATGCCTATATGGGTAGACTTGGTCTCACACCCCATTAGGTAGAAATACAACTACCACTAGGAGGCTGGTGTGGCAACGGACTATCAGGAGAGGACACGGTTGCTGTGTGATCTTCCGTGGTCTGGTCGGCATGGTTGCTATGTGATCTTCCATGTAAAAGTTATTGTTGTGCCGTGTGCGAGGACACTCAATTGAAATTGGATGCTATGTGATCATCCGAATTATTGAAATTGGATGTTGTATGATCATCCAACCACTAGATATTTTGGAATGCTATGTGATCATCCTAATACTATGTGGGTTCGACCCCTGAGTAGGTCGTAGTGGAGTTGTATGTATATCTAAGGTTATTTCATTCGGGTACGGGATCTCGTTAGCCCTGTCGCGCCACTAGCCCTGGTGTCAACTATGCATATCATGTGGAGAAATATGTACAACCTCTGCAGAGTATATTAAATCTATTCGAATAGCCACGTCCTTGGAATGGGCAACCGCTGGGATGAGGTCTCAAATGATTAGACTCTTTTATGTAAAGAAAATGTGATAATCTGATAAGTTGCAAGTTATTAATTCTGGTAAGTTATGACTTATAAAATACGAAAACTGGCGAGAAGGGTTAATACTCTTTCAGGGCCCAAACCTCTATTTTATGTAACTCTACTACTACCATATAAAATTTCACCATAAGACCACCTCCACAAATAGCCTCCGCCATACGCTTCATCTCTACCCCAAAGTTAGGGCTTATTGAGTACTTTATGTACTCAATCCTCTCCATTATATGTTTTTAGGAGTCAAGCTACAGGAGTACGTACAAGGATGGAGCTATTGAAGCTACGCCAGGATAGGAAGATAAGAGTACGTACGAAGATGGAGATGTACGATTTCGCAAAGGAGCTACTCGAGGACCACTAGGATAAAAAGATATAGGATTGAGTTCAGGAATAAGGTTTACATCCGCACTCCAAGTTGCCTATAGGAATAGAACCACAATGTTATAGGACCGCTGTATTAGAACTCTGATGTACATTATAAGGCCAATAGCCTAAGCTATGTAATATGAACTTTGTAATGTGTTTCCCCATTATCAATAAAAGTATGGTTTTTTTATATCAATCTTGTTCGCTCTGTGTGTATCAGCTACTGATCCAGGGACTGATACGTGATGCACAGTGGACCCTAAATTAGGGGCCCAACAAAGGGGGGTCGCGCTGTCGCCGGATCCATAGGAGGAGGGGGCCGTGCCGTCACTGGATCCACAGGAGGAGGGGGGCGTGCTGCCATGCCGGAGGAGGATGACGAGGGAGGATGCGCGATTGCCGGATCCATAGGAGGAGGGGGCCGTGCCTCCATGCTGGAGTAGGAGGAGGGGAGCCACAGTCGGGGAGGTGAGGTCGGCTCCGGCGAGCCTAGGTTAGGCTCCGACGAGGCCGACTTCACCGCTCGCATAGGGGAGGGGAGAAGGGTCGGGCTGGGGGCATTGGGCGTCGGGAGGGGGCGTCGAAGGGGGAGGGGAGGGGGCGCGTGCGCGGAGTAAGAGGAGGTGGTTGCGGAGTGAGGGGAGGGGGCTCTGTGCGGTGGCTGGTGTGGAGTGAGGAGAGGAGGAAGAGTGGAGTTGTTAGGGTTTGTGATTTGGTTTATATATCAGAATGGTAGTGGGCCGGTGTGGACTAGCGGGCTAGGCCTGATTTACCGAGACGGTTGCATTACGATAAACCGCCTCGGTTAATGATTTACCGAGGTGATTGCGTTAGGATGACCGCCTTTAGGATAACCGCCTCGGTTAATGTACATTAACTGAGGCGGGCATTTTAGGTTGTCCGCCTCCTTAAATCGATTAACTGAGGCGGTTTATTGTAACCGTCTCGGTTAATCTCAGGCATTAACCGAAGCAGTTCAAATTCATAACCGCCTTTGAGCCCCTTTGCAAAAGGCCTCGGTTAAGGGGGTTTTTTTGTGTAGTAGTAGTGAGTTCTGCTCCGACGAGCATGTGGAGTTCGGCTCGGGCGGAGCTATGCGAGTTGTTGGTGCATGCGCCACTTGCCGTCGTTGAAGGTTAAACGGACGACGAGCAGTGGCGGACCCAGTAGGGTTTTGGGTAGTCCCAGGACTACCCTAGATTCCCGGTGACCAAGGTAACGGAGCACTGTAGCGAGAACTGTAGCGCACTATGGAGCACTGTTCCTATACTGTGTGCCTACCCAAAGAAATGATTCTGGGTCTGCCACTGGCAACGAGGATGCAGGTGTTGTCATCCATGTTGCTGGCTGTTCGAGAGCTCAAGACTTCTCCAACAACTATCTAAATAGCTAGTTGACTAGGATTAAAAGTGATATAGAAAAACGAGAGAGAGCACGAAAGGCGAAAGGTCTGCTTCGCTACAGCCCACAGCGCTGTAGCTACAGTGATGTGTGAAAAGAGGAAAAAAAATGGCTGCGGCAACGGTGGCTAAAATGGTTTTGCAAGCTGATGATCAGCCTGTGCACGACTCTAGAATGCCATCAAGGCAAATGAAGTGAATGAACTACTACGACACTACCCAGGATTCTCTCTTGGCAATTCAGTGGTCAAGATGTCAGCCAATTGTTGATCCATGCCGCACATGTATTACTACTTAATTGCAATATGTTTCTTTGGCCCTGACCAAGCTTATCGAAAATATATTATATTAGCATCTACAAGATAAAAATAAATACATTATTAAAATATATTGCATGGGGATTTTAATAAAACTAATTTGATGTTGTGGATGCTGCTAAATTTTTCTATAATCTTAGTCAAAGTTTAAAAAGTTTGACTTAGGAAAAGGCTAAAATGAACAATAATTTCAAATAGAGAAAGTATTCTGCTTCAACCAAAGATAAAAATTTATGATATTTTGTTTCTAATAAAACCAAAGATTCATGAAGTCACCACAGACGCCTCGCTGTCGATGAAGACGTCGCCTACTCACTGAAAGCATGGCGCTGATAAATCCAGAAATAAATCCAGGAAAATACGAGCACCCATGCAAAGTCGAGAACTTAAACACAGGTAGTAACCTAACCAACTGTTCTATCATCAGTTCACAAAGTCACGTTGACATGGTGCTGCACTGGACACGCGCAACAACCGAATAGACCAGAGACAACAGAAAAAAAAAAGGCCTAAAACGTTTAGATAGGCTAAAATAGAAAACGAAGTCCACTAGAGCAGACAAACCCAACTTCTTTAGCCAAGTGGGCCAAAAATATATATAAAAAAAGAGACCATTAACTATAAATAATAGCCCACGGTCAGACAAGAGCTGCAACGCGAGCATCGATCTCAACTAGATGGGCCGTTAACACGGGTGAACAATTAGGCTTTGCATAGGCGATTACAAGGGGGTTTTTTACATATTTGTTTTTAACTAGCAAAGATACCTGTACGTTGCAACGGAATCCAATGCGTAGTAAGTTGTAGCATGGGTCATGAGTTGAAGTCAAAAATTAAATTAACTTAGTGGTAAAAATCTTTATTTCCTAAGGAGTCAAAGATTAAAATGGTTATGATCTCTTATTTATTGTTTGTTTTTACTCTTATTATATTTATTAGAACACGAAAATACCAGGTAGAGAAAACAATGAAAACAAAATCAGAAAAGTCGAGCTAGTGCTAAAAACATCCACGAGAAAAAATTCTAAGCATACTCGAAGGCAAGTAGAAAACAGTATGACAAAAATTGGAATGTACTCTAAAAATAGCCATGGAAAAAAAGTAGAACATATTTGGAATCAAGTGAAAAACGTCCAAATAAACGTAAAGCAATATATACTCAAAGCAAGTAAAAACGGACAAACCAGAAAAAAGTGAAAAAAAAAAGAACAGAAAAGAAATGAAGCAAAGAAATTATACCCTTCTTTCCTCTTTATTAGATTTCTATTCTTATATTTTTTGCATTTGGATTAAGATTCATATTCCGGTTACTCGGAGTTGGAGAGATCTAACTGGATTAAGATTCCTAGTTGTCCATATTATTATATTTTTCCTATTTGAATTAAGATTCTTATTCACTTGAAATCGGATAGATCTAATTGGATTAGGATTCCTAGTTATATAAACAGAAGGGCTATAGACGGTTTTCCACGTTCATAAAGTTAGTTAAGGGATGGCTGGACAAAAAAAATGGTGGAAAGAAATTTTGTCTCTTTATTATTAGGTATAGAAATGAGTTTAGCAAAAGTATATGTTTTTTGAGAAAATAGCAAAAGTATATTTGTTTTGAGAAAATAGCAAAAGTATGTGCAGCTATAAAAATTGGAAATGTATCGCCCATTCAGTGGTTGATCCTTACGGGTCTAACTCACAGGGCAGTCTGCTATACTAGTCACCCTATGAGTGGCCGATCTATATTAATCACGCACTAAGAGGACGATTTACTCCTTCTATGCACAGCCTTTTGAAAAAAAATCATCTTTTTTCATATGAGCTTAGATGGAAATTAAAACTACTACTATAGAAAAATGATAGACCTTTGCCATGACACTGACGAGACCGCACACGACTTGATATGTCCCTATGCTAAATGAGTTTTAGAAAATACTCCCTCCATTTCAAATTATAAGGCATTCCAAGAATCTTGGAGAGTCAAAGCATCTTAAGTTTGATCAAAATTATAGATAAAATTATAAAAATTTATAACATCGAATAGGTATACTATGGAAATATAATTAATGAAGAATCTAATGATACTTCATTGGTGTCATAAATATTATTATCTTATCATATAAATTTGGTCAAACTTGAGATCATTTGACTCTCCAAGATTCTTGGAATACCTTATAATTTGGGATGGAGGGAGTATTACTATTTGGGTCAGCTCGCCTATCTACATCTTATACCTCATCTTTTGATCAACAATAATATAATGAGACATATCATGGGTGGTAGACGACCCTCGGCTTGACTATGGGAGAGTGTTAGGTGTGTTTGGTTGGATGAATACCCCTGGATGGAATATGGCTATCCATTGACAACAGTCGTTTGGTTTATGGGCGACCTGGATATGGATATCCCTAACTGGGGAATATTCTTCTAGGTGCTGAATAT
Source organism: Saccharum officinarum (assembly GCA_020631735.1). Taxonomy (NCBI): domain Eukaryota; kingdom Viridiplantae; phylum Streptophyta; class Magnoliopsida; order Poales; family Poaceae; genus Saccharum; species Saccharum officinarum. Next base: position 65,504,614 of record CM036185.1, read on the forward strand.
CCTTGCCACCAAAAAAATTGCCGAGCGAGCTCATCTATGTTTTCTAATATTTGTCGTTATACAACAAAGAGTGGCTTTGTATTCACTTTTGCTTTCTTATCTTTTTCTTGGCCCTTTTTGGGACCATTTTTCACTCTGTTCACTATTAAGAGAAATTGGCACAACCAGTACTGGTTTGTTGGAAAATAGAGCCAGATGAGATGTAATGTTGTATAGTTCATCACTTTTCATTTGAAGTCATCTTAATCTGTATAATGTCCAATGCACATCTAATCATAGTAATGGTTATTTTGGCACAAAAATGACCAAAAACATTGAACTACAAAATAACAATGCATTGTTCTAATTAGTCTGATGGGCTTTCTAGCAGATGATATCCTTGCTAAAGCGGCCTATCATAGCCTCTTTAGGCCCAGGAAGCAGCATCCCCTCCTATACAATCCTGACAAGTGCATTGCATCGGGCCAGCCGACCTCCCTGCCTAGTGGTAGCCTGGCAGTGGGCTTTTTTTTTTTTTGCTCCATCTCATGACAAGATGGTCAAAAGAATATTCATGTAAATGGATTCAAAAACTATTTTCCTTCATACTGAAAACCGAACCGACTGCTCTCAATTCACACTTATCAAGAATCCCCAAAATCAAAGACTGATGGACACCTTCATGCTGCACGCAGACAGATTTTGATTTTAGTATTACAGGTAGCTAGCATGACTAGCTTGTAGAAAAGATTTGGTTAACTACTAGCAATGATAGGCTAATGGCGACACCTCCAACCTGAACATTTCTCATGAAAGGGACAGGAAGGGTGGCGGCATTGACCCAGTCCACAGCACGCCTCTCGTGTGCTCTGCCCAAATTTGCCTATGTGCTACTCTACTGAAGAAAACAAAGTATAAATATTTTAGAGACTTTTACCTGAGTGTCATTATGAAAGATTGTAATTGCCTACAAGCCATTAAAAAGTTCGAGTGGTTACAAGTGTCATTGCGCTAAACTTTTTTTTGTCTTCCACGTCATTCCGTCTACTTTTATCTCTAACGGTGTCAAACTAAGGTGGAAAGAGTCTAAAATGCCCTTAGGTTTGAGCGCCACACAAAAGTTTGCCGTTTCCTCTTGTGCCACCGTGACTTCCGCAGCACCTGGAACTTGGCCTGTGTGAGCTCATGCTGTCTGTTCTCGAGTGTTTGACGAAACTTTGTACAAAAGTTTTCTCACATGTGCATGTGTACTCACGTGAGCTAATTAAATGGAGAAGAAAATAAGAAGCAAGCAAACTAGCAGCCAGCTAGGTGCATGAAAACGAACGTGCATATATACATGCTAGCAAATGCGTATCTGAACTCACGCTACACATATCTGGGCAGTTTTTATATTTATTATGGCGTCCATGTATTTCTCTCTCTAAAATAAGTAAGTCGTACGTACGCAGAGTGATGTACGGCGCGAGAATTGAATCCGCTGCCAACATATGAGCTAGAACACGAACTGGGCATGGCACTAGTTTGATGGATGTCTTGATCATACGAGCTATATCAAGAAGCTAGAATCGGGAGAAAAAGAAGAAGCTAGCAAGTGTACGAGCTTCTATGTGATACGGTCTCATGCATGTATGTGAGCGTTCACGATGTGCTAAGCTAGTATAGCAATGCAAGTGCTTCCGGCTGGAGGCTAGTATAGCAATGCATGTATGTGAGCGTTCACGACGCGCGCTGGAGGCCGGCCCGGCTCGGACCATTCTATTTCTAGAAGCCTTCGCCATCTACTTACAGCCTGTAGATATTCGTGCTGGCATAGTCCGGCTTTTGGAGATCGGCGCCCGCGCCCGGTTGCCGTGAGTACAAAAGCGACGTGCCGCCACGGCGTTCCTTTGCCGGCGATCATCGAGGACCTTGGGGGCCAGGGCCACACGGCGCGGTTCGCGGAGGCCTTCTCGTTGGCCATCATGCGCGCGAGACGGAGCACGCGCTTCGCGCAGAAGGAAACGACGCTGAGGCGGTCCGCTGGTCCGAGGTTGTGGATGACGAACGACACGGCCTGCATGACCAGAAACAACTTCTGGCCACGCACACTGTTGCTGACGTCGATCACTGTCACGAGGTCGAGTGGCGCTCGCTTCTCGCTGCCGACCAAAGCCACGGCCGCCGGCTCCGGTGCCCTGGCGTGCACGAGCACCGCGAATCTACCCTTGGCGACGCGCCCTGGTTTTGAGCCGCCTCATCGTCGGCCGCCCAATCCAGGTCTTGCGCCGCATCAACGCTCTCCTCCACCACCTGTTCTTCGTCGTCGTCGTACGAGCCAGGGAAGGAGGCCTCGCTAGTCGCTGGTGGAGCATGGCTGGCACGCCATGCCGTCTAGCAGCCCGGCTGCCACGGCCTGGCCCCGACACCTGTGCCAGCATCCGGCCTCCTGTGCCAGCGCGCCACGCCCGCCCGCGGATGTCCCTCCTATGCCAACGCCGGCGGAGTCGACGAGCAGCGCCACCACTGCAGAGGGCGCCGGCAGCGCGAGCGCGAAGCACACCAGCTCCTCCAGCGCGGCGGCCCTAGAGGCCGCAGAGTCGCAGACCCCAGACGGAGCCGAGAAACGAGCGCATCTGCGACCAAGGCTCGCGCGGGCGTCTGTATGTGTGAGCGTGTTCAGGTTGGGAGAGAAGGGCATTTTAGTCATCTTCACTGGCTGGGCCCACCTGTCAGAGCTGTGTGAAAAACCAACGGAAGGTGGACGGAATGGCGTGAAAGACAAAAAAAAAAAAGCTTAGCGCAATGACACATGTGACCGCTCGAACTTTTTAATGGTTTATAGACAATTACAATCTTTCGTAATGGCACTCAGGTAAAAGTCTCAATACTTTAAGGATTATAAACTAGATATTTTTTCCGAACCAAATTAAATCAGACTAGTTATATATTAGGACCTAATTATATTATTACACTCTATAGATTATACTTTTCAACTCACACTTGTTATATATCTTATACCCTAATTATAATATTATGCTATGTGTTTCACCCATATTTTTTTGACCTACTTCACATTACTTGGTGCTTGTGAGAGTAGAAAACATTTCAAATATATGTAACGGTTACTAGTGTTATAAAACCGTACCACCCTTTTTTTTGTCTTTTGACATCTCCAATAAATAAACATACCTATATAATACCGCGTTATGTGTTTTCCACCCACTTTTTTTAACCTATCTCATGCCATGTGGTGCTCGCATGGATGGAAAACATTCCCGATATGTATAACAGTTTTTACTTGTCCTTAAAACCGTTCCATTCTTTTGGCGCCTTTTGGCATCTTGGATAAATAAGCACCCTTACATAATAATATGGTATGTTATTTTTCCACCCACGGTTTTGGGGTCTACCTCATGTCATGTGGAGCTCACGTGAGCGAGAACCATTCCATCCTTTTGATGCCTTTTATCGTTCCGACAAAGGCAGTGCTAGCGCTCGGACATCCGACCGGACGCCCGTGTTCGGATGCCCGTGCCTGCACCTTGTTCCTGCGCCTGCACTCTGCGTACTGCTCGACCCCACGTTAGCGTCTGCGCCCCACACAACCTCACGCGGCATCTGCACCCCCGCCCCGACCACATGTGCAATACTCGATCTACTTTTGAAACATCCAGATGCACACACTTACAACATATATCTAAAGACAGATAAAACGCTTGAATCATGCGTTTGAAACACTTGGAAAAATACTTCAAAACCATTGCAAACATACGCAACATGCAGATAAAACACTTGCAACATATGTGTGAAACATATGCAACATCTAGATAAACACACTTGCAACATACGTCTGAAAAATATATGAAATATTGGGAACAGACGTTTGTAATATACATGTACAACCATTCCAATATATGCAACATCCCGATCTACTTTTGCAACATTCATACAAAACACTTGCAACATACCTTTAAAACATCCGAACCACTTGAAAATACTCTTGCAACATGCGATATATCCGGGTGCAGCCTCCTCCACAGTCTGCAGCGGGGCGTCGCAAGCGTAGCAGGAGGCGAGCCCGGAAGGCTTCCGTGCCAGGGCCCGGTGCTTCTCCTTGCGCCGGTGGTGCCTATCGGTGTTGTCAGACGCGAGCGCGCGCGCGGTGCCCTCGATGGCCAACTGATGGCCGAGGAAGCGGTCCCCACATGTGAGTACGGCGGTGCCCGCACCGTTAGGCAAAGTGGGCGATGGAGTAGGAGCAGTGACGAGGGAGGTCTAGTGGGTGTGGGGGGCTTGAGCTGTGCAGGTGGCGGCGATAGGTTTTTGTGGAAGGAGAGGAAGGGAACACCATGGATGATGGATGAACAGTGACCATCAATGACGGAGCAGAGCAAAGCAGGGGAGGTCTCTCATTTTATTTCCTTATCCGGCCGGCGTAGCGGAAGGGACGGACCCGGCATCGTAATAAAAAAAAATGGGGCACGTTATTGGGCTGGTCGGCATGCACAGAAAAGTCTGGACGCCGTTCACACAGCATTATCATTCCGACAAATAAACACATGAACATGTACAAGTAACCATACGTATATGGAGCTAGTTCTACTCAGTAGCACTGTAGCACCAGCAGCAGCAGTAGTATACAAAGACCGCTCAGTATGTGTATCGCGCACGTTGTTATTCCACTTGCAACTCCCTGACTGCTCTCAACTCACACTTATCAAGAATCCCCGAAATCAAAGAGTGATGGACACCTTCATGGTGCACGCATACAGATTTGATTTTAGTATTACAGGTACCATGACTTGTTGAAAAGATTTGGATAACTACCAGCAATGATAGGCTAACGGCGACACCTCCAAGCTGAACATTTCTCATGAAATGGACAGGAAGGGTGGCGGCGTTGACCCAGTCCACAGCACCCCACCCTTGTGTGCTCTGCCTAAATTTGTCTATGTGCCACTCTATTCAAGAAAACAAAGTATAAATACTTTAAGGATTACAAAACCAGAATTTTTTTCGGAACCAAATTAACTCAGACTAGTTATATATTGGGAGTGTATTATTACAATATGTACATTATACTTTTGGACTCACAATTGTTATATATCTTAAACCCTAATTATAATATTATGCTATGTGTTTCACTCATATTTTTTTTGACCTACCTCACATGACTTGGTGCTTGTGGGAGTACAAAACATTTCAAATATATGTAAGGGTTACTAGTGTTATAAAACCGTCCCCCCCCCCCCCCCCCCCCCCTTTATTGTGTCTTTTGACGCCTCCAATAAATAAACACACTTATATAACACCGCGTTACATGTTTTCCACCCACTTTTTTTTAATCTACCTCATGCCACGTGGTGCTCGCGAGGGTGGAAAACATTCCCGATATGTATAACAATTACTAGTCCTTGAAGCCGTTCCATTCTTTTGGCGCCTTTTGGCATGCATCTTGGATAAATAAGCACACTTGCATAATAAATATGGTATGTGTTTTTTCCATGCATGTTTTTTGGGTCTACCTCGTGTCATGTCAAGCTCGCGTGAGTGAGATACATTCCCGATATATGTAATGCTTACTAGTGTTATAGAACCATTCTGTCCTTTGGGCACCTTATATCGTTCTGCCAACGGCAGTGCTAGCGCTCAGACGGATGCCCGTGTCTGGACACCCATGCATACACCTGTTCCCGCGCCTACACTCCGCGTATTGCCATACCCCACGCGGTGTTTGTGCCCCACCCATCCCCACACGGCGTCTGCGCCTCTGCCGGCGAGTCACACTACAATATATGCAACACTAGATCTATTTTTAAAACATCCAGATACAACACTTGCAATATACGTCTGAAGACAGATAAAACACTTGAGACATGCGTCTGAAACACTTAAAAAAACACCTGAAAACACTTGAAAACCATTGCAAACATATGTGACATCTAGATAAAACACTTGCAACATATTTGTGAAACATATAAAACATCCAGATAAACACACTTACAACATACATCGAAGAACAGCTAAAACATTGGGAATAGGCACATACGTGTACCACCATTGTAACATATGCAACATCCTACTTTTGCAACATCCATACGAAACACTTGCAACATACCTCTGAAACATCTTGAACACTTAAAAAATGTTCTTGCAACATGCGACATATCCCGGTGCCGCCTCCTCTGCCATCTGCAGCGGGGCACCGCAGCCGTAGTAGGAGGCGAGGCTAGAGGGCTTTCGCGCCAGGACCCGGCGCTTCTCCTTGTGCCAGTAGCGCCTATCGGCGTCGTCAGGCATGGACACACGCACGACAGCCTCGGTGGCCAGCTAACAGCTAAGAAGCGGTTCCCACGCGTGGGCATCGTGGTGCCCGTAGCGTTAGGCAAGGCGGGCGACGGAGCAGGAGCATCGGCAAAGGGAGGACTGGTGGGCGTGGAGGCTTGAGCGGTGGAGGTGGCAGCGATAGGTTTTTGGGGAAGGAAAGGAAAGAAACGCCATGGATGATGGACGTACGGTGACCGTCGACGGCAGAGCGGTGGAGGTCTCGCATCTCATTTCGTTATCCTGCCGGTGCAACTGAAGGGATGGACGCGGACACCGTAATAAAAAAAACGGGACACACTATTGGGCTGATATGCATGTCAAAAAGGGCATCCGAGCACACACTATTACCGTTGCGACAAATAAACACATGAACATGTACACGTAATCATACGTACATGTACATGTACACGTGTATATACATACATATGGGGCAAGTTCTACTCAGTAGCACTGTAGTATAGTAGTATAAAAAGACACCTCAGTATGTGTATCACGCACGTTGTTTTTCCACTTTTGTGCACATAATACGGCCACAAATACACCACTTGTCTACGTGTAGCAGGCACAAATACGCCCGCCTTCTTGTGGTGTGCGTGTGCCCAAGAAAGAGGCTCCTCCCATTTCCCTCTCCACCTCGCCGTGCTCCTCCGAGGCTCCGCCCCTTCACCGTCGCTACTCGCTTCTTCCCTCCCCTCCCCACCTCAAACATCCCGAGCCGCGGCGCAGACACGCGCGCCGACGTCTATCCTCCCAGCGGCACTCCCCATGCCCTGCATCCTCCGCCTACCGCCGAGTCCCCCACGCCACCGCGGGGGCGCCGAGCCGTCCATGCCCGCCCCGGCTTCTTCTTGATTCGTCCCGTGCACGCGCGCTCGCCTCCGGCTCGCTCCTCCCGATTCCTTGTCACGCCCGCGCCATGCCGCCGGTGCGCGGGAGCGGAGCCAAGCGCCGCCGGATGGCGGCGGCGGAGAAGAAGGCGGCCGCCGCCGTAGGTGGCCCGCCCGGCGACTGGTGGGACGCCTTCTGCAGGCGCATGTCAGGTGCGTCTGCGTCTCTCTCCCCCGTCCGCCTCTGGCTTCCCGTGGCGCTGGCGGGTGGCCGTGCGTCTGTCTCCGTTAGGATTTGTTGCGGATGGTGGTTGCACCCGACCGGGCGGCGATTGGTAGACTGTGTCGCGTCAGGGAGGAATTACGCCGGTAATCTTGCGGGTTTGTCGATCGTGGTTGGGAGTAGGCGTGATTAGTGTGGTGGAAATGCTGGAGTTGGAGCAATGCTGCTGGCCGGATTGAGGAGTGAGTGTCTGTCGTCGTGTTCGGTTTTAGGTGTGAACAGTGAACATTCCAGTTTTAGGTGTGACTCCATTCTCGAATTGGACCACGTTTGCAAGAACTGAGCACTGAGTTCTTATATCTGCTCTGATTATTAAGCTGGCAGGATCGAAAAGTTCAGTTTTCGTTTCATGGTCTGAAAGACTCTGAACTGCCTAGTGCAGCTGAATGGCTAATTGCAGGTGGTCTGAAAAGGCTCCTTTAGTCCTGTGGTTTGACTATGGCAATGGCCTTCGTTAGTGCATAGGACTGATAGCTATGGCCTACGGATATGATAGCTATCTTCTTGCTTTATAAGCACGGGGTACTAGCTTTGTGATTGAGTTTGCCATGTGATTCAGCCTTGTAGCAGCAACTGTATCAACCATTCTATTTTTGCACAGTGCATTGGACTTCATTTATTTTTGTTGCAATTAATTTCTCAGAAGTTGAAGGACTTCTCAAATCCTAATTTGCTGAAGCAGACACAAGCATGATGGAAGTTGTATGTAAAGGGTAGTGATGCTCTTTGTGAGAATCTTTGAGGAAGGGAGATGACCCCCTAATTAAACGTGATCAACCCCAAACTTAGTTCTGAACTGTTATCCATAAGCTAACCTTATCTTGTCCCATTTTTACCGAGCATATTTTCAAACAATTACTTAAAAGAAACATTTTTTTATTTATAGATGTCACATAAATAACTGATGCGGTTTCAATAAGGTTTTTTTTTTTAACCAGACCATTACAATTTTTGATGTTCAGAGATACGCCATTACAATTCGCCTATTTAGACAACTGCCATTATAATTTCATGGATCCGTCATCCATACCATTTTCTACACCTTCCGCGTATATGGGCCCATTGTTAGGCACGTATGCGTACGGGAAAGCGTATGGACGTTAAGTCCCATGATCCTCCGTTAGAAGTGCCCGTGATCCTCCGTCTGCTCTGGCTCTGTTGTAGCGGTGGCGCTGGACTCAGAGGAAGAAGACGGGGCTGTCGGGGCTTCCATTCCTGCGCCGCCGTCGGGGCTGTCGGGGCTTCCTGCGCCCTGGAGATGCGCCATGGACCGAGGATTCCTGCATCGCCATCGTGACCGCCTGAGCCGCCGCTGGGGCCGAGCTCGCCCGGTGGCGTCCTCGTCCCCTTATCACGCCATGGCCGGAGCCCACCCTTGCAGTGGCCGTGGCCGCCCTCTTCGAGGTCGAGCTCGCCCGGCGGCGTCAACTCACCGCGCCATGGCTAGAGCCGAGCTCACCCAGCGATGTCCCAGTCCCCTCGCCAGTCCCATGGCCGGAGCCCAAGCCCGACGCCGCTGCGGAGGAGCCGCCCGAGCCGACGCACCGCCGAGGAAGAGGAGCTCCGGAGCCGGCGAGGAGACCCCCTCCCGCTAGTCTTATCTTCCCCGAGACCGGCGACCCCGTATTTTTCCTCTGGGAGTCCAGCGCCGCTGCTGCAACAGGAGCCCCCTCCTCTCCTCTGAGATCCCGGCACCGTCCGGCCCTGCCACGCCGCGCCGATAGCCCTCCGCTGCCCCACCGCGCATGCGCAGATCTTGCCTCACCTTCCGCCGCGCAGAGATGCATTGGCGCGCCGCCTTCGCCGCCGCCGCTTTCCTCGTCCTCGCGGTCTCCGTTGCCGTCTCCAACCACGTCCCCTCGCTTCGCCCGCTTCCTCGTCCGTCCCACAAGGTTCGACTCCGACGGTCTCACGGGCACGACTAACAGAGGAGGCTGCAACTACGAGTACGTACCTGACAATGGGCCCATGTACGCGAGAGACGTAGAAAATGGTATAGATGAGGGAGAGATGAAATTATAATGACAGTTCTCTAAATAAGTGAATTGTAATGGCATATATCCAAACTTCAAAAATCGTAATGGCTTGGTTCAAAAAAACCCTTTCAATATATACTGTTTTCCTTTTGGTGCTTAACTACTCGACGTCAGACTTACTTAGCAATTACGACTTGCAGGGTTTGTTATGTTATGCCTGATTTGCTGATTATTGTGACTTTCTTAGTGCACTCTAGCATGTTCGTAAAGATCATAGGTTACTGTATCATTGATGGAAATTATATAAATTGGAGTTTGATCTGTACCAGACAAAGGGTAGAGATGCTCTTTCTGAGAATCTTTGAGGAAGGGAGATGACCCCCCTAATTAAACACGATCAACCCCAAACTTATTCTGAGCTATTATTCATAAGCTAACCTTGTTTGTCCCAATTTTACCGCGCACAACTTCAAACAAGTACTTAAAAGAAACATTTTTTTTATTTATAGATGTCACATAGATAACAGATGCGGTTTCAATATTACTGTTTCCTTTTGGTGCTTGACTACTCGACATCGAACTTAGCAGTTACGACTTGTAGGGTTGGTTATGCCTAATTTGTTGATTATTATGGCTTTCTTAATTGGTGCACTGTGGCATGTTCGTAAAAGATCATAGGTTACCGTATCATTGATGGAAATTATATAGATTGAAGTTTGATATGTACCAGACTACCAGAGAAATACTTTGCTGTCAAGTTTAATAAAGCTAGCTAGAACGTGTGTTTTGCATCTGTGATTACTGTGGTCTCTTTTTAACTCATTGCATGAAAGCTCTTGCTTACCACTAACCAGTTATCGAAGTTATAAATTTATAACAAGTCTTATGTTTCCTTCTTATAGGAACCTTATCTTGTATCGAGGATGCACAGAGATTTGAGTCTGTATTCAAAATGCCAAGAAGAGCCTTCGACTATATATGCAACCTGGTGAAAGATGAAATGATGGTGAGATCCAGCAGCTATACCTTTCTTGATGGCACAATGCTGTGTTTAGAAGATCGAGTGGCCATTGCTCTGCGGAGGCTGAACTCTGGTGGGTCACTGGCGACTGTAGGATCCTCAGTTGGAGTGAACCACTCAACCGTGTCGCTGATTACTTGGCGATTCATTGAGGCTATGGAGGAGCGAGCAAGCCACCACTTGCGCTGGCCAGACTCTAGTGACATGGAGAAGATCAAGTCCAAGTTTGAGAAGATCCATGGTCTGCCAAACTGCTGCGGTGTTGTGGATACAACACACATCACAATGTGCCTTTCATCAGCTGAACCGAACTACAAGGTCTGGCTTGATCAGGAGAAGAATTACAGTATGGTATTGCAAGCTGTTGTTGATCTAGATACGAGGTTCACAGACGTAGTGACTGGGTGGCCTGGTAGCATGAAAGAGTCGAGCATTTTGCGCAGCTCTGGCCTTTTCAAGCTCTGCGAGAAAGGTAAGCGGCTGAATGGCAGCAAGGTGAAGGTATCAGATGGATCAGAGATTGGGGAATATTTGATCGGTGACTCAGGCTACCCCCTTCTTCCCTGGCTGCTCACACCATACCAAGAGAAGGACCTCACAGAGTCCAGTGCTGAGTTCAGCAGCAGGCACTCTGCAGCGAGAACAGTCGCTCCAAGGACACTGGCCAAGTTTAAGGACACATGGAAGTTCCTGCAGGGGGAGATGTGGCGTCCGGACAAGCACAAGCTGCCCCGGATAATCCATGTCTGCTGCTTGCTGCACAACATAATCATAGACCTTCAGGAAACATCCATGGATGAGGCACGGGCATGGCCGAACGACCATGACGCTAATTATAGGCAGCAGGTGTGCCAGTTCGCCGATGAGAATGGAATCAAGGTGAGGGACAAACTGTCCGAACACCTGATCAGCAGGTGACCAGCAGGAGGAAAGCTTAGGAATGAATGAATGATCGAGAAGAGTGCTATTTTCATCTGTTTCATGCAGCTCTAAATTTTTTTTTATGTTCAGTTTTGTAGAGCTGTAAATGAGGCAGGCAAAGGCATCGGATCATATTACTTACTGTAACTCTCTTAAAAGCTGATGCAAACTTGTCAAATCAATCTGGCTCCTTTGGTTTATCGTGTTTTTGCCTTGGTGGTCCTGAAAATTCCATTATTGTTTTTCATAAAATTGCGATGATGAGTGTATTAGATGCTCGATCTTTTCTGAAACATCTAGAGCTCTATTATCCGAGGGCAAAGCTGTTTTCTACTTTTTTTTAGGGGAAAAGGCAGTTTTCTACTACCTGATTCAATTCACGTGGGCAGTGGCCCGCTTCGTTTGTGGGGCCTTGGCCCTCGGGGGTGGGTGTCCATCACCAGGATAGCCCAGCCCAGCCCAGACCAGGCCTGCTTGGCACAAAGCCCAGTATAGTCGTGGATGCCTTTTCCCGCCACCAGATTGGCGACGACGTAGCGCCTTCCTCGGCCGCGCACGCAGTCTGGAGTGTCTGCCTCTGCCTCTGCCTTGCCGTCTGCCGAGACAACCAACTCTGAGTATTCCAGGTCCTTGGTGGAGAATGGAGATGGACTGCTGCGACTCATCTTGTTTCTTGTTCTCCACTCCAGCTTTCCGCGGTTCCGCCTACCTAGGCTATCCGCACTCACGGACCTCTATATTCATCCTTTATACGTCCTAGTCAGCAAGATTCTCTCCTCTATACTCAATTCTCCCGCACCCATCCATCCTCTATATCATCCTCTATCCACTCTATCTACTGTGGGACCCACTTGACACTTTATCTAAATATATTCATGTGTGATCTAGTTTTGAAGGATTTATTGAGATGAATTTAATGGTGTAATCGAAATTTAATTTGGATTTTTGGTTTATGAGTTATAGTATTTTTTTCTTTGTTTAGCTAGTGGGGCCCGTCACTGCCTACTATAGGGCCTGTTTAGTTGCCCATGCAACCTAAAAAAGTTTGCACAGTACCTGTCACATCGAATCTTGCGGCACATGCATGGAGTACTAAATATAGACGAAAGAAAAAACTAATTACACAGTTTAGTTGTAAATCACGAGACAAATCTTTTGAGCCTAATTAGTCCATGATTGGACACAAATTGCTAAATAAAACGAAAAGTGCTACAGTAGCCGAACCCAAACTTTTTCACCAACTAAACAACCCCATAGAGTATAAGCACTGTACCACTCTAAATATAGAGTAAGAAAAAGGATAGAATATCGTTTTAGAGTACCCAATATAACAGTTTTTAATTTATATTTATACTGTAAAGTTTTAGAGTATTACTTTAGAGTACTTAGTCTTAGCTAGCCTTTGCTAGGTGCCTCTGTTCTCCAGCACCCAGCCTCCTCCAACTCGATGGACAACTCCCATTGCCTCTCGCCTCGTCTCCATCGCATGCCACCTCCTCTGCCTGGCTTCACGGCCGCCTCCGAGAGGATCCGCCGCCGCCACCGCACGACTGCCACTGCACAGGCCGGAGTTCGATCTCAACATCAACGGCGGCGGCCGTGGCGGGGTCGCAGGAGAAGCAGGCGGCGCCACAGTTCCAGCCCCCGGCGCGCGGCCGGTGGTAGCGTCGGCGACCTCATCATGCCGCACCTCCTCAACATGTAATTAAGCTCGCTTATCATTAACTTTGCTTGCTTCTCTTCTCACGCTCGCTCGACCTACGGCAAAGAGGGTGCAGCCGTGCAGGCGCGTGCTTGTGGGCGTGCGTAACGAAGTCTTTGTCTTTGTTTATATGATTTGGGGGAAAATAATCTTGCTATCTGTGTGTCGGTGGTGAAGATATGGATCGTGCGCGACGGCACGGGACTTGGAGATGTATGCGCCAAACGCGACGTATGAGGACCCGCTCCTGCGTGCTCACGGGTACGTCGAGTCTCCTGTCTCGTTCGTCCATCTTCGTTGGCACTCGTCATGAGGCACCTCAGCTCAGGTTATCCGCACTCGTGCTAATCTAAATTCATCCTTTAAAAGATCTAATCATCAAGATTCTCTCCTCTATACTTTAATTCTCCCGCACTCATCCATCCTCTATATCATCCTCCATCCACTGTGGGGTCCACTTGTCACTTTATCTAAATATATCCATACGACATCTTGTTTTGAAGAATTTATTGAAATAAATTTAATGGTGTAAACGAAATTTAATTTGGTTTTTTGGTTTATGAGTTATAACATTTTTTTAACTTGAAATAGTGGGGCCCGCCGTCACCTCTCTCCTCCCTCTCCCACAGGGCCGCGTCCTGGAAGCCGCCAGATTTGGAGGATGGCGCGCACGTAGCGGATGCTATCCCGTATCCGCTGCAGGCGTTTGTCCGCTATATCCGCTGACCTGGAGGCGTACCGGATGCTATACCGTGCGGCAGTGCGGGTAGTCGGTTCAATCATCAGGTCTATTCATGCATTTCTCTTAATTAATTAATACTGGTACGTACCTTATTACCTCGTCTTCGTTCGTCGTCGCCCGTATGTATTCGTATAGTATATATACATACATGCTGCTGCCGGCCTGCTGCTTCTCGAGACGTACTGTATATATAATCTGTATGTATACACGTACAGTACGCAATGAATCTGCTAACTGATCGATGATGCTATACGGTGTACTGTACAACGATGCATCATGGTGCAGGTGGGACAAGAAGCCTCTGAAGAACAGGGACACGGTGGGCCTGCCGCCGCTGGGGTGGGCCGACTCGCGGAGGCCGGCCGCCGGGGCGCCATGCTACTCACCCACGCCCTCATGGGCTTCGGCAGAGACTCAAAACCAGCCCAGCCTCCTCCATAGTCACAACACTAGCTAGCTAGTTCCTGCCATCCGTAGTTTAGGTTCCTTGCGGTAGAACCTACCTACCTAGATTCAAGTTCTCGACTTGGCACTGGTGCTCGTATTTTTCTGGATTTATTTCAGGATTTAACGGTGTTATGCTTTCAGTGGTAGGTGACGTCCCCGTCGATAGCGAGGCGCCAGTGGTGACTTCGTGAATCTCGAGATCTGTCGACTCAGTCATTCGGAGGTGCTCATAGGGGTAGAGTTTGCGTATGTATGTTCATAGGAGTGAGTATGCGTGCATGTTGTGGGCGTCTGCGTTATATTGTGTAATTCTAAAAAAAATCCATTGTTTTCATCCCCTAAAAAAACCCGTTATTTTCATCATACAATAGTGCTCACTCTTGCTTAAATTCAACAAAATCTTAGGTGGATACCAAACTGTGGATCTTATGGGTTTTCTGAGGTGTATTAGCCGTACGCTCCCACAGCCAATTGTCACGGTGGAGAATGGAACACCACAGAGAAAATTATGGATCGTTTTCACTATGTTGTGTTAAGATGAACCCAAGAGAAAATTAAGGATCATTTTCGCTATGTTGTAAAGTTACGTTAAGATGTAACTTATAACAATGACCATTGTTTCTAGTATTATCTATTTTTGCCACTATTAGTGTTTGGTCTTGTTTGCAAACATACATTTAGTGCTTGGTCTTCTTTTGCATACATACAATGAGTGCTTGGTCTTTTTGGAACCTGGAGCCACAGATGTGCTGATATTTTTACCTAAGTCTTGTCCTCTGCTCTTGAAGTTCGGTTCTAGCCCCAATGTCTGCGCTTTGCCCAACTATTGTAAGGCATCGAGTTTACTCTCCCAGAAACCTAGTAATCCTTCAAGGGTGAATACTAAAAACATGGGCCAAGTTGGTTCAAACAAGCTGTGCAAGTTGTTGGTTTAAACATGCTGAATTCCAAAATGGTGCCATTCCTCTGGAAATCGTGAATCATTGCAGATGAAACTTGCCCAGAAACGTTGATGAAACAGAGAACTATCTCAAGACCATCCAGATATTTGGTTCAAAAAAAAAGACCATCCAGATAACTAGAATTGACAGAACAAAAAACATGCATAGACAAAAAAAAAAATGGTACTATGTCACTGCTTAAGCCTTATATTTCCGGATAGCCAAGATGATGGTAGATCTGTCAACCTCCCAATTTTTCTTGTCCTTACTTGAAAAGGAAATCTGTACAGGAAAAACACAATAAGTTTTGAAGGAAGAAATAAAAAAAACAGCCCATTACTTGAGAATGAAACTTAAAATGCCAAACGACAATTCAGCAAATAGGGAATGCAGCTTGCGGTTCAATCTGTTTGTCCCAAGTTATAATATGCTATACTGATATGAAGCTTAGCACAAATGCGAGTCAAATAGTTTTCCAAGTTATGATATCTCAACTTTTCTCTGCACGCATAAGCCATGACAAGAATGCACCTGGCTCACAAGAACCCCTGCATTAATGTCACATCAGAGTTTGATGTTTAGTACAAACCATCAGTTACAGGTTTTCACTCGCTTCAAAGCCAACAAGTGAGCAAAAGGCAGACAAGTAAACTGAACAATGAGATGGCAATATTAGTGAACGTCGGTGCAAATCAGAGTAGTTACCATGATGATGATTTGCTATCTGGCACTTATGGGCATCAGCCCGTGTGAGCATACATGTGGCAAGATGGCAGAAGCAGTGAAGCTGGAGCCTAATTTAACTATTTGGGGAAGAAAGTCACAAGGAGATGAGATCTCTTTGTTAAGAAAGGTGCTATTAGCTCCTAAGATTCTTTGTTATGAAAGAAAAATTGTTATTTTACTGTCCAAGTGCCCAAGTTACAGCTTCAAAAGAAGAAATAAGCAATAGTTTCTCTCTCCTCTCCTGCGAAGGTCAATGGGGCCACTGTGTTACATGTGTCCAGGGACACCTCGAGGTGGCCTAAGGGTCTTTAACCCAAGCCCCAGCCAACCACGTGTAGTATCATGGCCTTGTGCCACAATTCAGCATGGATTTGTTGCCCGCCTCACTAGCTATCTGAATAATCAATCCCAAATTCTGAGATGCGTGCTAACAGTGTGAGATCAACAGTGTCACCTGCAGCTGAAAATATTTACCATGAGACAGACGTGCAGACCACCTCTGTGTATCTGTCCTCCCATCATTACCTATCCTATCTCCTCTCCGACAGCTCTCTTCCATGGAGATCACTACCATTTACCACCCCTCATCTCTTTGTCTTTCTCTATGTCCAGGACTCAGCTCCTCATTCTTCCTCATCATCCTCAGCTCCACTGAAGAATGCACAGTGAGGAATGAGGCAACTGCAGTAGTGCAGACGAGTTGAGGCCTCCATTCTCTCTCCAATACGCCAGAGATCTGCGCAGGTATCGACAGAGGATACCTCCATCCGCGCTGCTGCCCACAGCATGCTCTGCACAGCCATGACTCCACCTTGGCTGCAGGTGGTGATTGGGATCACAGAAGAATGGAGGGCGTAAAGGATCAGCTTGGGGCGCAACAGGGAGGGAGGTGCCGCTGTTGCGGTGCAGTTAAGTTCAGGGAGGGGGGACATCATCAAGAAGATGGTTTGATCACCATGTGGTAATCGTTTTTGTTATAGTAGAAACACCTGAAGCAAAGTGCAAGTTACAGAGCCCTACAGACTAAGAATCACAGTCTCTTCAACAGACAAGATGGTACGGTGCGAGGCCACAAGCCGAGGTGAGCACCATACACACTACTTGGGAAAAAGGATGCCTCAAGCAGGCTTAAGGTTCTTAACACAACCACACCCATTACTTTTGGTACCTTGGCCTTGTGCCATAAATTCCACCATGGAAACAAAAAAGGAGGCTCTAGAAACCTAAATAACATATAGAGGATCTTGTTAGGACTAACTGCATAAATACAGCATTGATGCTTTAGTGCCGCATGCTAGTGCCACGAGAATAGTATTGCAGCATATCACACAACACATAAATGACTATTTTGAAAAAAAAGTATAATATGCAACGGCAGAAGGAAGGGAAATCAAACAAAATAAATCATATGATAAACCTAAGCAATTTCCTGCATAAGGAAAACTAATAAAATCATGGCAAAAACTAGCGCATAAGTTATGCAGAATCCTCAAGAACAAAGAGAATTTTCAGAAACTCAGATTATAGTGTAAGGATACCATACTACTAGCTATGCAACTACGTAACTACAAATATTTGAGAAGGTGACGAATGAATGCATAATCCACAAATAGTGTATGCTGACTGGCATCGCTTTTATTCCTAATCAAATGCTTGTTAGTTTCAACAAACAAGAACCAAACTGGTGTTTTGTTAACAAGGGAATGAATGCTTCTTTTCTTGTGCAGATATGCAGGAAATTTACAAAAATTACACAGAGCATCAAGAATGTCACCAGTTTGAGAACTCTCATCTACAACTTCACATTTGCTAGAAGCATACATAGATTATTTAGTGTGCCATTAGTAGTGCCATAAGAATCGAATTGCTAGATACCACATCATGTCATCATCACAAAAATAATGGCTACTTAGCAAAATATGCAATTGTAGAGAGAAGGAAAATCAAATAAAATGATTAAAAACATTAGTATAGCTTTCCAACCCTGGAAAAATAAAGGCAAGCACAAAATGCAACAAATCATAAGCAATTTCCTACAGGAAGAAAATTATGGAAGACAATGGGACATAAGTATATGCAAACTCCTCAAGAACAAAGAGAGCATAAGATTGGGTGTAAGGATACCAAACTACTATTTATGCAGCTACAAGTATTTGAGAAACCACAAATACTACCATTACATTTCCAAAGGAATGGATTTGATGCCTAAACAAGTACATGCACTTGGTTTCTACAAACAAAAATAAGATTGATATTTTAACAAGGGAATGTAACATCTCACATATCAAGTGTGAGATACTCATATATGAAGGTAGCGCTCAAAGCTTTGGAAGCTTAGAATAATGTGAAAATCTCATGGAATAATCCAGTTATGATATTTGTGTTTATGTTGACAGTTAATTAAGATATTAAGAACTAACAGAAGATAATGTGATACTGTTTAGGCAGAGCAATTTAATTTCAGCACCTCTCTGTATATCTCTTAGCTCTGTGCACAAGGATTGCCAAAACAAAGGATTCAAATATGTCACCCTCATTGTTAAGTTTATTGAACGCTTGCCAAGAAAGTAAGGAGCTTATTCAGTGCTTATTTTCATTTGCACACATGAAGGAAAATTTAAATAAATTATAGAGAGCACCATGTATTTTGCTAGTTTGCTTACGTATGCCAAATGTACCCAGAAACTTCAAAACTTTGTAAACTTTCTTGTTAACTACTTCACATTTGACTCCGGTTTCCTTCAGGTGCTTTGACATAGTAGCTGATCTCTCCATTTGATTGTACCTTCCTATCATTTCCACTTTATGTTGAGGTCCCTGAGATAAACCACAAAATTCTATCAGTATCAACCAATAACATATAACTAGTTGCAGTAATTAATTATTCAGAATATATACCTCAGTAAAAAGATGAAGGGTGAGCTTCTCCAAAACCGGTGAATGTTTGAGAATGCATTTTAACCCATAAAAGTCAGGATCCAGACACCATTCATTTATCAGTAGAGTCCTCAAGTTGTTAAAAGTCCAAATCCCTGCAAAAATAAGCCTGGACAAAATGCAGACAGGAAAAAAAATTGACTATTATTCAGTGTGAAAACAGACCAGCTTCTGTTTTTAAGAATATATGGAACTTGATATAGATACCGCAACAGAAATAAAAACAGTCAGGTTAATCAGGCAACATAACAATGGAAAAAAATAATAATCGGACAGCATAAGCAGACAAAATAGCAATGGAAAAAATAATAATCAAATAACACAACAATGGAAATAATAATAATCCAACAACATAATAAAGGCATTAAGTGCAAAAGTGTAAGTGTACCCCATTGTAGTCAGACATCAATGCCAAATTCTCAGCTTCCGACAATCCTTGCAGAAGAATACACTCGTTGTATTCGTATCCGTCGTCAACGTCATCGTTACAAGTGTAACGTTCCGTATCCATACATTCCTTGTTAGGATCTCTCAAAAAAGCCTCCTTTAATGACGGCATGCTATCCAGAACAGGAAGCGAGCTGAAATGCATATCTAGCCTAAGTGAAACAAGGCTTGGTGTACAAATAAGAGTGTGATAGTCCGATCCTGTATCAAAATCACAGTAATGGCTGAAGCTCAGGCGTTTCAGGGATTTTGAAGAGATCTCCCGCACCCAATAGAATTCAGACTCAGCAAACTCTAGATGTTCCAGATTCGGACAATTCGAGAAGTTGCAGAGATTGTTGGTCAACGCTACACCGACGAGTGTAAGCTTTGTCAAGTGCTGAGAGACAAGAGGCAGGTCAAATCTGAAAGTAAGGTCCTCGATTTCGAGCCTGAGTATCCGAACTTCACAGTCTACAATATGGCGGATCCAGAGATTCAGACCGAGTTTATCATCATCCAACGGGTGGCTATCCAGGTAGGCCGTCCGGTCGCGTAACCTGAGCTCACATGTGTGAAGAGAAGAATCGCGTTTGCGGAGGAGCAGCAGATGGATGACGAACTGTCGGAACTTCTCCATGGACGGCGGTTCATTCCCATGGCCGAACCAGATGCGCAGACCTGTGGCAGACTTCCAGAGATGGCGCCAGCGCCGGGCAAGCACGCATGTCCGCACGGCGTCTTCCGCAGGCAGGAACGAGAGGACGTGATGGAGGGCGTCGTCCGGGAGCACGCTTATGCGATCGCCGCCAGCATCCGGTGATGCCGCACCGTCCAGCTTTGCCCTTTTACTCGGAGGCATGCCTGTGAACAAACGGGGGGTCGCTGCGGCGCAAGAAGATGGTGAGAAGAAGCGGAAGGCTTATAGCAGTTAATAAACGGGGAAGACGGGAAGAAGCAGGAGCGGACCTGCCGGAGGTCGCCGGAGCGGTGGCGCCGGCGCTCGCAGGAGTCGCCGCCACCGCTCTGCGGGGAGCTGACGAGGCAACAGCACTTCCCCAAGCGCGTGCTCTCAGCCGGCCCATTTATTAATGGGCCATTTGCGTTTCCTGATAATCACAAGATTCGAGGGCCCATTCGGTCCAATCCACAGCAAAGCACCAGAAATTTCACGGCAATGCAATGCATCCCCGTCTTTAAGTCCGTTTGGAAGTGATTCTCAAAAAAAAAAAAAAGTCCGTTTGGAATTGAGGACTAAAAAAGAGGAATGATAAAATATAGGAATAAAAAAGCAACTATAAGAGCCCTTTTCCTACTTATCTTGGTAAAAAAAATCATTCAACAGCTTGTCTAATTAGATCTTTAAACCTAGCCATCCTTTACTTCTCGCTAGAAAAAAAATGAAGAGCAAGTCTAGCTCTCCAAAGTACGTATAACAATAGAAATCTGATGAGGGTGGAAAGTTATACTAGAAAACATTTTTTATGCAAATAGCTCTTTAAATAATAAATTAGAGAGTGATATTAAGAATGACTCTTGAAGAGGTTCTTAAGCCGTTTTTGCGAATTACAGTGCAACACTTTACTCACAATACATGCGCACTCACCTTTATAAATGCACACACGTAAATCCTACGCTTATGAGCATCTTCGAAGATCAGGCCTCTTTGGATATACTACAACATATCCTACCAATTATGATAAATTTAAAAAATTAAAGAGAATTTGGAATCAAGAAAACAAAATTTATTACCTCCCACCGTAAAATTAATAAAAAAAATAACAAGATAACCAGCACAAATAACGTGGGATGCTAGTGTTTTTCATTGTAAAGCATTATATTGTCTAATTTGATAACAATTTTTGAAAAAGGTTTTTTATTTGTTTAACTATAATTTTCCCGTCTTGATGATCTGCAACAATACTTTTCCCGTCTTGATGAGATGGGTACCATAGTTGATGTTGCCGGCCAGAAAAAAAAGTCTCTATGTCGTCCGATGAAGTTGCTAAACCATAGTTGCTGCCCTCATCTTTAATAGAACCGCCATGGAGAAAATGATTCCACCCTGCCCCCTCACCGTTGTCGGAGATGAGGAGAAGAAGATAAATCTCCAATACCAAGAAATTTGGCATGGAGATCTCCACTCCCTTCGGCCCCCGATGAGATGCCGGAGGGGAAAGGGAGAGGGACCAACGGTGGTGGAAGGTGGAGGCGGCGACGGCAGCGGCACTAGGCGAGTCACGAGGGAGAGGGGCGAGTAGCTCCGCTTCACATTCAAATAGAAAGGCTTTGCTGTGGTACTCCCAACTATACATCCACTTGTACCAACTCTGTACAACTGTCAATTACCAATTTCTTGGCTCAAATGACTCTCATCTTCCTTTTTTATTCAACTCCTTTGTCGTGGCTATGCAATTTCTGCCGAGGCCAAATCGTGATAGCCTTCAATCATTTGATGATTTCGATGAAATCACTTTTCAGGTATCTCACATTATTGATTGCACACGCATGCGGGTGATCAATGTACAACAGGGATACATGGGGAGCATGTACAGTGCACAGGACGGGAGGTTATCTACAAAGGCCTCGAATCTAATGTACAGACAGCTAGAGAAAGCATTGTATAAAAGAAAAAATGACAACATCACAGATCCTAGTTGAATTCACATTGTTTAGAATTAGCTTGTACGTATAGGATCAGTGCTGGAGATTCGTCGATATCCAAACAAGTGGCGCATCAGGTTTGGTAGCCTTGGCTCCAATGGCGCTGCAGCTGTAGCCGTAGTTTCAGTTACATGTGGAGTTGCCTCGCTCGTGCGCAGCCTGCAACATCTCCTAATCCTGCGAAGTTCTTCCGCCACTTCCTGCATTGTCGGCCTCATGACCATCTCGTCTGCATTCAAAATAGTACACCTCAGTGCCAACCTCCCCATCTCTTCGAGAGCAGCAATATCTTGTTCAGTTGTTATATCCTTATCAAACATTGCCTTCCCACTGTTATCCTTTTGGTAAGCCTTGGTAAATTCGACAATAAACTCATCAAAACTAACATTGTTTTCCCCACTAACGAGTGCCAATAAAACACCGCCAAACCTGTACACATCACTTTCCAGATTCATCAATACAGTCTTGTAACGAGATGGGTCACTGTCAAGCACCTTTTCGAGAAGAACGCTGTTAATTACACTGTCACCAGCATTACTTCCGCTGTCTATGATAAGCTTAGATGCCCCTGAAAAATCTGTGAGCTTTGGTACAAAGTTATTATGAAAAAGTACAGTGGATGCTGAAACACTACCATGTCCGATGATACCAGTTTCTGATGAATGTAGGTATTGTAATGCTTCTGCAGTCTTAATTGCAATCCTCAGACGTAGATCTAGTGGGAGATATTCTTGGCTACCCAGAATGTCCAGTAAACTACCTTTATCAGCATACTCATATATAAAAGCTAGAGTTTCGGCTTCCAAGCAACAACCCAAAAGCTTGATAATATTATTCTTGTGGGCAATTTGAGAAAGGACAATCCCTCCGTTGATGAATGCCTTTTGAGAGTCTGTGTCACAAAATTTCCGGACCGCCACCACCGTGTTGTCCTCAAGTCTTCCTTTATAAAACTTAGCTGACATACCTCCATTGAGCATATGTGAGTAATTATCTGTGATTTCCTTTAGCTCCGCCTTTGTGAAACCTCTTACATTGCTGAATTCTGATACAATCTTAGCATTGCTAGCATTTCTTTTGAAAAAGCTACCACTCTTCTTAAGCTGTGGTTTCTCTTGCTTGTATTTTGTGTGCCATGAATGGTGTGTTGACAAAATGGACGAAGATATTTGTTCTTGTCTGCACTTCAGATCTCTTTTAAGCACCCGGAGACGTTTTTCCACATGATTCATTTCAGGGCGATTTTTAATGTCAAGTCTCAGGCATGCCATTGCAAGTTCCACAATTTCTTCAAGAATCTTAATACTATTCTTGTTTGCTATTGATGGATCAAATAGTTTCCTCAACCCTTTCCCTTTGCACATTCAAAAATTCCAATGAGATTCACATCACCTTGTTTTACTCTTTTCCGAGTTATTAATTCCAGGAGAACTATTCTAAAGCTATAGGCATCATTCCTCGGAGTAAGTCGTCCTGTATGCATCAATACAGGATCCATGTAATCTATACTTCCTATTACCTTGCTAGCATATTGAGTGATTCCACCCAAAAGAAGCCTTGACAACCCAAAATCAGATACTTTGGCTGTAAAATTGTCATCTAGAAGTATATTGGCTGGCTTAATATCACCATGACAAATAAGGCTGTCAATTGATAAATGCATCGAGTGCATGTAGCTCAATGCTTCCGCACACCCTATAGCAATACCCAATCTTATATCCAAGCACTACAGGAAACTGGCTCTTTGCCGACTGCAATTTTCTTTGCCAACTGTTTTTTTCGACACTCGGCAAAGAGGTCCCTTTGCCAACTGGAATTTCCTGCAGTCGGCAAAGCAGGATTTGCCGACTGCCTGGCTTTGCCGACTGCCAGGCAGTTGGCAAAGCCATGGCTTTGCCGACTGCCAGGCAGTTGGCAAAGAATTGCAGTCGGCAAAGGCAGGCCATGGTTGACGCCATCCACACCGTCACCTTTGCCGACTGCAACTCCGTCAGCAGTCGGCAAAGGTGCAGGCTTTGCCGACTGCCATCCTCCCTGGCAGTCGGCAAAGGCTCTTTGCCAACTGCCACTGATGGCAGTCGGCAAAGAATTAATTTTTTTTTCGATTTTCGATCCCAGTTTTTTGTGTTGCCTTGCTACAGTAAGTACATGATATATTCCAAGTTTGGGGTCATTTTGATTTATTTTGCTATATTCCATTGATTTTTGCTGTTTCTTTGATTTTTTCCGGCAACTCTAGATTTGAACTGCAGGTACATGAAATAATGGAATCCGGCGATTTAGAAAATGATATTCATGATGTTTGGAGCATGTTGAGGCCGTGTGCGGGGCCTCGCGTGAAATTTCGACCGTGTTGGTGTCGGAACACGCCGAGGCACGCGCGTGAAAAGTGTTTTTAAATTTTATAAAATCGAAACGGAGTCCGAAAATGACGAAACTTGACGACGTGTCTTGTCATCGCATGCGGAGGCTATGGTAAAAATTTGAGAAAGTTTCGAGCAAGTGGCGACGTCGGGTGGCTAAAACCTGGACTAACGTCGAGTGGCTAACTTATCATCATATGTGGAGATGTCCAGGTTTTAGCCACCTGACGTCGCCACTTGCTCGAAACTTTCTCAAATTTTTACCACAGCCTCCGCATGCGATGACAAGACACGTCGTCAAGTTTCGTCATTTTCGGACTCCGTTTCGATTTTATAAAATTTAAAAACATTTTTCACTCGTGTGCCTCGGCGTGTTCCGACACCAACATGGTCGAAATTTCACGCGAGGCCCCGCACACGGCCTCAACATGCTCCAAACATCATGAATATTATTTTCTAAATCGCCGGATTCCATTATTTCATGTACCTGCAGTTCAAATCTAGAGCTGCCGGAAAAAATCAAAGAAACAGCAAAAATCAATAGAATATAGCAAAATAAATCAAAATGACCCCAAACTTGAAATATATCATGTACTTACTGTAGCAAGGCAACACAAAAAAACTGGGATCGAAAATCGAAAAAAAATTAATTCTTTGCCGACTGCCATCAGTGGCAGTTGGCAAAGAGCCTTTGCCGACTGCCAGGGAGGATGGCAGTCGGCAAAGAATTTCTAAGAAAAAAATAAAAAATAACCTTTGCCGACTGCCAGGGAGCAGAGCAGTCAGCAAAGTATTTTTAAAAAAAATTAAAAAAAATAATTTATTTATTGTTCTTAGTAACTAGCAAGTTAAATAAATCAAGTTTTATATAATATATAAATATTATTTATTGTTAATTGTTTGAAATAGTAGATAAATAAATATACACCTGTATGTAGGAAAGAAAAATAATTAAATAAAAAAGAAAATCGGGTAACCCAAACGCCCAGGCCAGTGATTAGGTTCAAAATGTTCGTCTCGCAAAGTACAACCGAGCTGTACAATTAGTTTTTTATTTTATCTACATTTAGTACTCCGTAGATGTATCACAAATTTGATGTGACGGGAATTTTTTTTGCATAATACATTTTTTGGCCTGGTCCACTAGTTAGAAACCCTAGGCCTTCTGTTCCCCCCAAATCCCAAAAGAGAGGCCGCCGCGCTCTGCTCTCTCCCCCTCGACTCCAATTTCCAATCCATCATGGCGCACTCATGGTAGCCGAATCCAGCGGCCGCTTCTCCTCCAAAGCTCTCGTCCCCAAATCTCCCACTGCGCCGCGTCGTTCGCCCCCAAAGCATCGCCCGCCCTAGCAACCGCGCGCCGCCCACCACTGCAGTGCCGTCCCACCCGCTGGTATATGAAAACCGACAGAAATAATATGTAACCGACAGAAAAATAGACATTTATATTGTCGGTACATGGAGACCGACAGAAATATTATTCAACCGACAGGAAATTTATTAAATTTGTGTCGGTACGAATTTTTTTTTGTCGGTTGTTTTGTACACACAGGAAAATTATGTGCAAAATTAGCCCACCAAATTTTCCCGCCTGTAGCACCCAAGTTGCCGCCAGGTTGACCCAAGTTGGGCACGAAAAAAAAACTGAAATCCACTCACGCGCAAGTTTCTGGCCACAAGTGCCGCCCCTACGCCCGTGACTTCTCTTCTCCAGTGCCTCACCCGTGCCGCCCCTACGCCGCAGCTCGCGTCCCTCACCCGTGCCGCCCCTACGCCGCCACCTCCTGCAGCGCCGGCCGGCCGCGCGTCGCCAGGGGCTCGGGTGCCTGCCCTCGCGCCGCCGCAGCCCGTCCGCCGGGCCTCGCACCGCCATCCGCCCCCATCGTACGCCGCCGTCGTCCGCCCCAACGGCCGCCGCCGGTGCCAGGTGCTCGCTCCCCTACGGGTACACTTGAGGTACTTCTTCTCTCTACTACTGCTGTGTTCATGGGTTCTTCAATCCCGCGACCAAGTTGCTAAAACCCATAACCCTAATCCCCAGATCTGCTTGTGGAGAGAGGAGGAGGAGGAGGAGGAGCCCGTGATGGAGGCCTAGGTGGAGGAGGAACACGGCAAAGGAGTCAGCCCGCAACGAAGGATCCTGACCAACCTGTTGGTATTTTCATTTCATTTGGACACTATTTATTTTCATTTCATTTGGACACTATTTATAGAATTAAGAGAACAATATCACAATAGCATTGATTGCATTCACAATTCTCCATCTGATGGTATTTTAGTCACATTCAGAAGCAAAAGAAGATTAGAAAAAAATGGAAAACCATTTAAAAAATCTTGGGAGTAATACTAACATAGCTGGTATGTGAGCATTGCAGTTTCTTGATCGAGTCATGAAGCATGAAAGCATTCTTTAATAGCAAATCCTAATTTGTCCCATGAGATAATTAATATTAGAGATGCCCTGGTCAAGCCCATTTGAGAACATGTACTTTTCGAAGGATCACCTGAGATCCTAAGCTTTGGGCATAAGGGTGAAAGGTAAAGTAAATGTTTAAGTTTGTAAGTCTTAATCTTAATTATAGCAATTAGGGACCCTAGCAAGTTGCTGATCAGACCATCTTTAGATGATTACAGTAAGTTTCCAATATTAAGAACCCGCAGCGAAAGAATATGTCCATTGTTAAATTTTCAGACACTAATCTTTTTACCACAACCTTATTCTGAAATAACAGTATGAATATGCAATTTCAGTTTTACCACAATCAAAACATGGATTTTATTCAATATGCTTCCATGGGTTTGTTAGGTCCATGATACTTCGTGGAGATATCAGTTACCATAAGCAAGCACCGTAGAGCTATTTACTCATCATCGCAGATTCACAAGAAAAGAATAGAGCATGCTATTTCAGAAGACAAAATACTGTCATACCAAAGGAAAACCCTGATACAATAGGTCTTATCTAGTGCAAATTCTAGACAATTGAAAAATAAATCTATAGAAATAGTGACCATTTACCATTATAATCATATAATTAATACTTTCAGTAAGTGTGAAATCTTGATTTTTATCTAGAGTTGTATTAAGTGCGAAATGTGTGAAGGCACACATTGGTTGACACAAAAGATTTAGTAGTGCATCTCAAGCAAAAAGAAGGTAATTTAGCCACAAGAGCTTTCATTTGAGTACGCATGCACCTGTAGTTCTGCATCAAGCCTTACATTTGGTGTTGATCTCCATGACGGGCAGAGTTATATATGCGCAGATGTTCTTCACATCACCAACAAGCGACAAGCAGTAGACCTATGGCATTGCCAAGGAACCAAATAATCTCCGAGCACTCTATTAGAGTAAGCGCATATATATACAAACAAAGATACAAGTGTGTGCACACATACAGGTTTTAGTGTAGCAGTAAACATGGTTGTGTCCTGATATGTACAAACAAAGATACAATTTCGAGGCACATGAATTACAATAGTGTGCATATATCATAGCAGGGTGTTTGAGGTAGAGTTTGTACATCACATAATTATATCTTGCAGGTTCGAGGCCACGTTAGTATGGCTATTCTACATAGGTAGCTTCAACGTTCATAGATGTTGGTTTTGTTGTCTCGCAATTTCTTCATGTCTGTTTTTGCTTTGGGAGTTGCTGGTTCATCAATCTGGGCATGCATGTAGTTGTGTGAGTTACATTAGTACAGGTGCTCAGTGCTGAGGAATGATCAGTGCACCTGAATCCTGTAGGTAGCACATGCAATAGGTGCGGTGATTGAACGCAGAACCTGAACCTGTGGAGTAGAAAGTATTGGATTTAGAATGTTGATGCCGACTGTTGTGTAGATGGCATTCTATTTACACTTTTCACTTGCGTACCTGAGGAGGTCGATGAAGCAGAGTCATTTTGATGGTGGCTGTAGTCTGGTTGTATCATGTCATCGTCTGTGGTGCATAATGTGTGCAACGATTAGAATTTCTAAGGACACTGAATGAGCAGCCGAGCAAAGTAGCCAGCACGAACACATGTTTTAACTAAAAAACATGCTTTCTTATGATAGAGAATTACCCAACCAGTGTCATAGGATACATGTATCAACACAAGTAAGGTTGATAACAACCCCGCCAGCCCATGTGCTTAGAGTGAAAACATTCAGACTGCTATTGAAATCACTAAACTCTGCTATCTACGACACATAACGGTAGCAAAAGTTTTTTTTAAGTAAAAATAGCAACATATTAGACAGTCATCAAGCAGCAAAAAAGAGTAACACAAAAGTTCAAAAATCAAATTTGATTCTTTTCGTGTTTACCCAACTACAGGTATTGTTGTGCTTCCTTGCAACCATAAAACATGGTTTTTGAGAAACAGTGGTTGGATTCTAAGGACACTGAATGAGCAGCTGAGCAAAGTAGCCAACACGAACATATGTTTTAACTAAAAAACAGGCTTTCTTATGATAGAGAGTTACCCAGCCAGTGTCACATAGGATACATGTGATCCAAATTGTAATTCAGCAGTGAACTTAGATATTTTCTTAAAAGTGAAATCTTATTTGTGCACTATGAACCTGTAATGAACTTAGATATTTTCATTCTCACTAATTGTTTTTCTTTTTCAGGAGGGCTCCCATTGGAGGCTAGCCGGAGGAGCACGACTCGGCACTGCCCCGCTAGCCTTTCTTCACCGGCACCTGCGGTATGACCCCCCTTTCCGCCACATGTAGTCGTAGGTCGCGTTACCCAGTTAGGCGTCTCCCGTCCGAAACGGATATGGTTGGAAGTATGCGTTCTTCGCATATGTATAACCGTATCCGTTTCGGATTGTCCACGTTATTTGGACAGCCCGAGGATGCGCAGACGAGGTTAGCTCCCATGTTCCGCTCCCGTCCGAGTCAGAGTTTCGGCAGGACCTCCCCGTTGTTCTCTGGATACACACTCTCCCCGCCGGGACGTGTATCGGGAGAACAGCGGGGAGGTGCTGTCGAAATTCCGTCTCGGACGGGAGCGGAGCATGGAAGCTAACCTCGTCTGCGCATGCTCGGGTGGGATTAGGACCTATCCTTCACCTATTAGATGGTAGGAGCGGAGCATGGAAGTTAACATTGCCGCATGACAGAGCATGGGTGACCGTGAGTGGATGTACTCGGGCTTCGCAAGTAAGAGCCACGAATGGATCAGGGGGACGACTGAGTTCCTGGAGCATGCATTTGGCCCAGCTGCTAAAGGGTCGATTCGGATGCCGTGTCCCTGCAGCGAGTGCAGGAACAAGAAGAAGAAAGTAAAGGCTCAGGTGTTGAGAGATCTGTTCAAGCACGGGTTCGTTCCAAACTATACCCGTTGGCGCCACCATGGTGAATACCATCCTATTAGGGACGAGGTGGTGCGACCCATCCTCGAGGAGTATGATGGCGATGCCGGGATGGCAGACATGATGGCAGACTTCCACGAAGCACGGTTTGGCGAAGGAATGGATGTGGAGGAAGATCCGGAGGAAACCGCGAAGGCCTTCTACGACATGATGGAGTCAGCACAGAAGCCCCTTCACGAGAAGACAAAGCTTACGCAACTGGATGCCGTCTCACGCCTGATAGGGTTGAAGTCGCAGCTGGGCATTAGTCGAGACGGCTTCGATCTCGTGTTGAGCATTGTTGGGGGACTGCTTCCGGCAGATCATGTCCTGCCGACGAACACCTATGCCTCCTCCTCCAGAGTTTTTTCCTGTGCCTGCTCCTGTCGCTCCTGGAGGGACCCCGGTGAGTATATTGACTCTTGCTTTAACTTGTGCGTCCATGCTGCAGATACTAATGACATCACTTGCCGTTTAACTTGTGCAGGTACAGTCGGCGGGTTCGAACCCGTCTCCTGGAGGTCCCGGCCATCAGATGATGTCGTATCCACCACCTGCACCCTATCCACCGTATCCACCTCCGCGTGGCCCTCCTCCGACGTACTCGTGGCCGCCGGTGCGCGGAGGGTGGCAGTACTCGCAGGCGCCTCAGTTTGGGTTACCGTGGGAAAACCCTAGGGGCTCTGGGGGCGGAGCGGACGACGAGACCGGGGACGGCGCGACGAGCTAGGTACTTGTCGATTCTGTTGTCATGTATCCACCGTATCGTCGAAGTTGTTGTCATGTATTTCTTTTCTTCGTTATGGACCTAGACTTGTTATGTTGAACTTCGTGTGATGGACGTCGACTTGTGGTGTTTGACGTGTTGGACTTCATGTGTTGGTTGTAATGCACTTGTGTGGTTGTTATTGTATATGTGAGATATATGTGATGTGCGTTATTGTGATATATGTGGTGATGTTGGCGACAAATGTGATGAAATTGTGATATAAATGGTGCTACCGGTGCTTCTGGTGAAATTGGATTATAATTTGTGATTTTGCAGGGTTTTGATGCGAGAAAACAGAAAACAGAAGCAAAAAAAAAAATTCCAGCTTTGCCGACTGTTTAGCTGGGCAAAAAAACCCCGGACAGAGTCTTTGCCGACTGCAATGGGAGGCAGTCGGCAAAGAGGTCAAACCTTTGCCGACTGCAACTCCGAAAGCAGTCGACAAAGAATATTTCAAAAAAAATTCCTTCTTTGCCGACTGCAACTACGAAAGCAGTCGGCAAAGAATATTTCAAAAAAAATTCTTTGCCGACTGCAACTCCGAAAGCAGTCGGCAAAGAATATTTCAAAAAAAAAAATCTTTCTTTGCCGACTGCAACTATGAAAGCAGTCGGCAAAGATTATTTCAAAAAAAAAATTCTTTCTTTGCCGACTGCAATTCCGAAAGCAGTCGGCAAAGAATATTTCAAAAAAAAATTTCTTTCTTTGCCGACTGCCGAGATGGCGGCCAGTCGGCAAAGAATTTTTGAAAAAAATTCTTTGCCGACTGCCGAGAAACCAGCGGTCGGCAAAGCCTGCCGTTAGGGCTGACGGCGCCACGTGGCTTTGCCGACTGCTGGCGTGGCAGTTGGCAAAGCCTTTGCCGACTGTGTGCCACGTGGCAGTCGACAAAGCCACCTTTGCCGACCCAGGCTTTGCCGACTGCTCTTTGCCGACTGCTACGTGGCTTTGCGGTCGGCAAAGCCTTTGCCGACTGGGTTTAAGCCTTTGCCGACCGTGGCAAGCAGTCGGCAAAGAGGCGTTTTCCTGTAGTGAAGGGAATTGCAGTGTCACTGTGGTGCAGTATGTCATCGAGGTTTCCCTTAGGTACATACTCAGTTACCAATGTTAGAGTACTTCCACCCACACAACAGCCTATGAACTCCACCACGTTCTTGTGGCTCATTTGACTATGGATGCTTACTTCTTCCATAAACTCTTCCCTCAAATTTTCACGGATATATCTCTTCACTGCAACTAAATCATAGTGATCATCAAGGACGCCTTTATAAACTTCTCCAAATCCTCCCTTCCCAATAAGAGTGCCATAGTTGTTAGTAATTCCTTCAATCTCATCTTCGGTGAAACGCTTAATTTTTTGCCACATAGCACCCATGGATAAGATCCTAGTCATAAACTGAATGTTTGAATCCATGCCAACAGCACAGATCCTTTAGTACAAAATGACAGTATAGACCCGCCTGCAAGAAAGCAGCTTATTAAATATCTCAGTATGGCATTGTAACATTTATTGTAAGAAAACATGTTTTTGTAAAGCACACTTAAAGGACATGCATGTCTAGAGGGTTTTTGGCTATAGAATAATACAGCCTCTATTCAAAATTATTAAACTTTCTGGACCAGAACGTCTAATAATTTTGAATGGAGGGAGTACTAATTCATCAACCCGTGTTTTTCTAATAGCTTGAACATAAGAGGGCGTATATTAGAAGTTTGTCTGTTTAATGCTCACAAGTAATCAAAGTTACTTATTATTGCACACTCTCTTTGTTTGCTTGTCATTTCTTTAATGCTATATATCCATACAGGTACTATGTACTCCCTGCGGTTACAGAAACAAGACATTTATGACAATACTCCCTCCATACCAAAATAGTAATAAGAATATTTTATGCATGGAAAAGTCAAAATTTTCAAACTTTGACAAATAATTTGTCAAATTATATACAACTGTAGGACATAAAACTTGCATAGATTTGTATCCAAAATACCCATGGGCTGCTATTAATTCTTTAGAAATGATAACATATATGGTAAGAGAAATTAAAAGTCAAAATCTATTTTGTGTGACTTTTTTCTGACCAAAATAGGCTTATCACTCCAGGATGGAGGTAGTATTTGTATGGTCAAGTAAGATTCAAGTGTAGATTTGTACTGGAAAATAATAGCAAATCTCACCAATTCTGAGGATTTTAAGAACACATTATACAATTATTTATGATCAAAGATATGCATCAAAGACTTTACAAAAGTTAAATATGTCAATTATTTATCCAATTTTGATGAACTTATATCTACTGCACTTTTTGAATCTGTCCATATCTATAGTTTTTGCTCTCTATATAGCACTTCATGTGTCTTGAATTTGCATCTAGTTAAAACCTTAGCTTAAGTTATGTTGATTCTTGTTGCAAACCATAACTTAAGACATTTTGAATCAGGACAAAACAAGATCTAATAACATGTTCTTCTGGCACTGAGATAGTGTCAGTATCGCTCCTTCAGAGGTTTCCAACCAGGAGCGATACAGAAGGCTGAATACGTGTCGCTGGGCCAGAATGGATTCAAGGGCTTGCAGATGCTATTTGGGCTCAGCCCGTGTACCTTGCGCTTCATGTATTGGGGGAGAAGAATGAACAAACAGCCAAAAAATTTTGTACCAAGGTGCGAAAGGGCCTCTAGCGGTTACAAGAGCCTTAGTATAGCACCTGATGAGGTTCTGGGTTCGACTCACCATGGAAGCGAATATTATTTCAGGATTTAACGTTTGAATTATTTCTTAGTCTTTGAAGCACTACTGGAAACTTGAAATTCCCTGACGGTTTGAATTTTTTTTGACGGTTATTGCATAAACCGTCAGGGTAAATAGCATTATCTTGATGGTTTGTGAAAAACACACAGGAAAATTGATATTATCTTGACGGTTCCTGCAAAACACTCAGGGAAATTAAACAACTGCCAGGGAAATTCGTAATTAACTTGTGAGTGTACATAACCATTAGGGAAATACCAAATTCCTTGACGGTTTCGTATTTTTTGACGGTTATTGCATAAACCGTTAGGGTAAATAGCATTATCTTGACAGTTTCTCGAAAACATACGGGAAAAAACTGGAAACTCAAAGAACATGAACAAAAGGTTTTCTCCTTTTAATCTGCGGTCAAATTTTGTAACTAGTCTTTCTTCTTCATGCTAACTCCAAATGATATGTTTCTTTTTCCTAGTTCTTTCTAAAATCATGATCTGTCAAATGATATGCTTCTCCATTGATGCCGCACTGAAGACCTCGGGCATCTGGTGTTTGGGCCGCCGCCGCCGTGTACAAGTAAAGGAGGTCGCTCCCGCTGACTCTAGGCTCAACGATGGCCTCGCCATTGCTGGTACAGGCCTCGTGGACACGGCCGCGCCGACCACGGCCTTCATACAAGGCCAGCTCCTGTTCCTCCGGCGTAGCCATGGTGTGCGGTGGGCTGAAGGCAACAGTGACGGCAACGGCCAACATAATCAACACGCAAGCGGTGGTGCTAGTGATGGTGGCTGCACTGGCCGCCATGATTTTCACTATTTTTTTATTACTCCTGTCAAAGGAGGGCCTCCCTACGGTACAACCTTTACCTCATAGGAGATAAGATGTCAAACAAATCTCAGCCCTTTATTTTTAAAATCCATACAAAAATTAAGTAATTAATAAATAATTAAATCATTTAAAAACGAAAAAAAGAAAAAGGCTAGAAATCTCATCGGACATCCTTCTTTTTCTGCCAAGGCATCCTTCCTTAGTCTCACCATTGACTAGTAAGGAAACATATGTGAATATCTTTTTTAAAAGATAGAAAACAATTGAAATTCATTTTAGTTCAACGTCCAACACACATGTATGGTCGTATGGATATGCCGCACGTGAATCTATTACACATTCTTAAAAAAATTGGTCACATTAGACACTAGATTCACACGTTAAGAAAATATGCATGTTCTTATCTTCATACGTAAAGCATACGTACACAAGATAGCAGTTAGGCCTTAGATATCACACGTAAAAAATATTGCTATGATTAAGTATGTTAGATTATTAAAGACTCACATCTTAATTATGAATGCATGTTACACAAATATGTATGTCGTGCCCCAAAATAAAATATTACAATTCATGTGAGACCTCCAACCTTAAATAGGTCAGATTTTTTAAAAAAAATCAAGTTCACGTAACACAATTTGGGATATAAATTATGACACAACATAGAAATAATCCACCAACTTACATACTTGACGTTGGGAAATATCGGCATAGATCCATGCAGCATGCATGTGCATGCACCCATATTTGTTTGATAGATATTTTTCTTATTTTTCCCATTTCTCAAACTAAAAATAGGTATAAATATGTATTTCTTATATTACCTCCTAAGAAATAATATGTGCTAATAACCATCCAAATCAACGGTCCATAGTTTTTTGGAGGTACCACAGCAAAGCCCGTCAAATCAACGGTCCATAGTTCTTTGGAGGTACCACAGCAAAGTCCGTCAAAGATGAGTTTGCAGACTATGAGCGACCAACGTTCAACGTGCTTGTGTTCATGTCGCCACTAATCACGGCACCTGTGACGGTTACTGACTACTATGGTGCAGCTGAGGACAGCCTGACCCGGCGGCGCGCAGCTTCTGCTGTCGGCCGCATAGGGAAGAGGAGCAAGGACGGCATCGCCTTGGGAGGCGCTGGTAGTAGCACGTAATGGACCGGGGGCAGGTGCGGCTGCTAGTGGACGTGGCCATCTAGTGAGAGATAGCACGCGCGTGACCCTTTCCATTGTCGGAGCTTCGACGAGTGAGAGAAGAAGAGATGGAGGAGGAAGAAAAGGACTAAAATCATAGTTTTTCGAACCGGACCGGAGATCGAACCGGCGAGGCCGTCGGTTCAATGGTTCAATGGTCCAACTGTTCAGAACCGGTTGAACCGCCGGTTCGTTAGTTTTGGACCGGTGAATCGAACCGGCCACAAATACTTTGAACCGGTATATATATATATATATATATATATATATATATATATATATATATATATATATATATATATATATATATATATATATAGGGAGAGTATACTCTATGGCTGCAGCTTTGGCAGGTTTTTCTCAAGTTCCCTCTTCTATTTTTTTCTTCACAATGTTTCTTCCAATCATCATATTCCTTTTGTGTTACCGCTTTGGATTCCTCTTCAGACTTCTCGTAAGGCAGCTTCTCCAAAGAGGCCTTTTTCCTACAACAGCTAGCTTTCTTCTTCGTCGGGGACTTCACCTGGGGCGGGGGGCCTCTTTTGGGTCTTTGGTGGCGGGGGGTGGAGGGGGAGACCATCTTGGAGGAGATGGAGATGGAGATGCAGCTGTGCCGTGGAACACATCTTCTGGCTCTTCGTCCCGAGCACTCTAATGATCATCATGGGTTGGAAGACTCCGGTTGGGAGACCTATGAGTACAAAAATGATTGGGAGTAAATGGTTATTACACGAGAAGAGCTAATAATTGAGAATGGTTATTAGTTATTGAAAAACTGTTTCGTTCACTTTCATCCGCACGTATCATGAGGTGGTTGAGGAGGAGGCGCGGTGTCCTATCTGCCAGACTGGGAATAATGATGTAGCACTTGTGCCATACAATGCATGAATGCTCTGCTTGTCCTAGGGTCTTCTCCCTATCACCTCCAGGAAAGTCAAGAGCCACTTTCTTATAGTCGTTGATAACTCTATCCACCCCGACGCTATAATAGCCGGGTGAAATTGGATTCCCATGGCTTGTTGGTGCCTACTTAGGGTCCAAAGGGGGAAACTAAACCATACGCCACCAAGACTATGGCATCAGTATTATTCACCATGGGAATGTGTGGCTCACATGGCGTCAAAGGCACAGAGATGTCATCCAGGGGAAGTGCTGCAATGCGTCATCTTGATTTGTAGGGAGCTCAGTGGAAGCGCAGCTGCATCTATGCTGAGTGGGGCTAACGGTGGCTCCGTGCTCTAATGTTGACTGCCTTTGGCTCTGTATCATCTCCTCTAACTCTTTTATTCTCGCTTCCATGCTTACTTTTCGCTACCGCGATTGATGCATCTCCTCCTCTAACCTGCGGATCCGCTCTGCCTCCTTATCCTTCCTTCGCTGGTGGCTTCTGTATGTATCTGCATCCTGAGGGAAGCCATGCAGCCATGAAACCAACCCTTTGCCTTGCGTTCGCCTAGGGTGTTCAGGAGTCTGAAGGGCGTACGTGAGCTCATCCTTCTCTCGGTTGGGCCTAAAGAGACCACAGGCAGAAGCATCTACAATGTCGAAAAGTCTTTCTATTACTTCTCTGATTTCTGCACCCATAACCAGCGCCCCAGTCTTTGGGTTCAGTGATCCCCCATGCGCGAAAAAACAATTCTTGGAGCGTTCGGGCCAGTCCAATGAAAATGGACGGATCCCTTTGGCAACCATGTCTTCTTCCATTCTTTTCCACTTTGGAATGGCAGTCCTGTATCCACCTGATCCGGTTTTATGATGGTATACCTTCTTTTGCGCATTCTCTTAGTTCCTTCTGACCCGTTCCTCACCCTCTTCTGAGGTCTTGTACCTCACAAATTTAAGTCAGTGGTCCCTCAACTTTTGTATGGGATATTGTCACTGAAATCTAAAGTCTCAGATTCTTCTTGACAAACTCATGGTACAACTTCTTCTAAGTCTGGAATTGTGTGGCCATCTTCTTGAGAGCAAAGTTTTTAACTAGTTCTCGTAAATCGTCACCTGCTAGTAGATTGAAATGTTCGGTGACTGAGCCCCAAAGAAGCTCCTTCTCTAGATTAGAGACAAAAGGGATCCGAGGATCATCCTTCCTCTCTTTCCATTCATAGATGCTGATCGGGACCCTGTCCCTAACAACAACCCCACGTAGTTTACGAACTTCTTTGCATTGGCTTCTTTACGACAATATCAGTATATATTTACGATAGTTGAATTACTATAACATATGGAGATATTTACTATAATGTTATAGTAAATCACATAATAAGGAGTTACTGTAATCTCATAAATTAGCATAGCAATTATCGTAACTCAAAGTGGCTACAAAATAAGTTATTTTATAGCCAGCTGTAGGGTAATAGTTCTATATATATATATATATATATATATATATATATATATATATATATATATATATATATATATATATATATATATATATATCAAAAAATTCATTCATAGCACTAATTTTCTACAACCATATTGTTTAATTTTCTACAATTTTTCTATATACATGTTATAGTATACACTACAATATTTCTATCTATTTTTTTCTATGCCAAAAAAATAATATGTATGCACTTCACACACTCACATCACACACTCACTCACTCATCACTGCGCACAGGTCTTGGAGTCTTTTGTTTTTCTCATGAACCCGGACAGTTTGAAAGACCCAGAAAATGCAAATATTAGAAAAAATGCAAATATTTAGAAAATAAATGTAACACAAAATTTCAAGGAAATATAGTCAAGTGGGATCTTGTTTTGTAAATAAAATTATAGGAAGCATTATGATGAAAACGAATTATTAATATTTGAAGCTTGATTACCAACAAATTTGGGACTCCGTGCATGTAAGAAGATGCCCATGTTTGCAGGCACCTGTGTTAGTTTCTCCTGCCACCGTGAAGGATGAAAGACATCATGACTTTCCTGCCTATGCGGCATGCGCCCAGCTCCCGCTCCCCCACCATGCTCGCTTTGATTCAATGACTGGCGAGCCCGACTGCCCACGTGGAGAGCCACGAGTGGCTTTTCAACCCCATCCATGACTGACAGCGGGAGACGTAGCACCGTAGCACCGGCAGGAACAGATGGAGTAACTCTGCATGGTCATGTTGGCTGTCCACGCCATGCCTGGTCTATTTTGGGGTGGGGCAGCTACCACCCGTGGGTGGTAGAATACACTGTGTGTAGCGCATATATATATATATATATATATATATATATATATATATATATATATATACTCACCCACTCCGGCGATGGTGAGGACGAGGACACGGAGAGGATGCCTGCTTGGCCAGCCGGTGTGGTGACGAGGAAGAGGACGATGAAGCGAGGCCGGTGGTGGACGAGATGAGGAAGACGAGGACGACGTACGGTGCTGAGGCCATCGGCAGGGGTGAGGTGAGGCCGCACGGGGTGACGAGGCGTGGACGGCGGGGTGACGAGGCGAGGACGAGGACGTCGAGGCGGCGCTCCGGCGAGCACACACGCGTGTCGCTCCGGCGAGGACGAGGACGCAGCGCTCTGCTCCGGCGAGGACAAGTACGAGGTGGCGCTCTGGCGAGGTTGATGAGGTGTGCACGGATCCGGATCTAGGCGACGGCCAGGACGAGGACGTCGAGGCGGCTTATGTGCACCGTGCGTGGATGGGAGAGGCACGAGCCGGCGGGCTGCCGGTGGAGAGGGCAAGAGAGGTGCATAGGCCGGCGGTGCTGGAGGGCGATGTGGAGCGGCAGCGGTGGCGGTGTGGCTCTCGGGTGAATGGAAGACAACGGAAGGGGGAGAAGAAGCCGAGGTGGTTATATAGGAGGGACCTTTAGTCCCGGGTGAAGCCACGACCCGGGACTAAAGATTCTTTAGTCCTGGGTGGTAATTGAAACCAAAACTAAAGGTGGGACTTCAGGACTAAAGGTGATTTTGGCGGGTCGTGAAAACGCAGCCCACCTTTTGTCCCAGGTGGTTGATCTACCCGCGACTAAAGGTGGGCTGCAGTTTGCCTTTCCGTCAGTATCTAGAAGTTCTTACTTTTTTATATTTCTTTTATATAAATATACAGAGAGTTGTTAATTGCCTAGTAAATAAAATATTAGAAAAAAAATTACAAAAAATTCCTAGACCTGGTTTTGCATTATTATACACAACAAAAATATGTAACCCAAACTCTTTTGTTTTACCCTATAAATATTTAACATAGTATAAATAATAATCACAATTTGCACCATGAAAAAATGTACTACTTGATTAAAATCATTAATAATATTGCTTTTTGACAGGAAATTAGTTTTCACATCTTATTAACGATGATCATTTGGTTTTTCATCACACATTCTCCACGGGAAATCCACCGTCAAGCAAAAAATTCATTTAAACGTAGAAAATATGAAAACACGACAAACAAAAAACTAAAGTCACAATTATTACATAATAGGTCTACTGCATCATCATATCAAGCGGGAACAGCAATGAACTTCTTCTTGACGTATGTTCCTTAGTTATGATCGCACCGTAACCATAGAGTGTCCACATCATCTAGTAGGATGCTTGGGTCACTGTTTACTATGAATGGCGGAATTCCATCATTCGTTTCATAATTTTCTAATATATCAATCTTGTCCTCGATTCCCATGATGTTTCTTTACCTAAATAGAACTATATGGCGTTTTGGCTCATTGTCCGAGCTACTATCATTGGTTTTCATTTTCTTTGGTTTGGTACACGTCTTTCACATAGAAAACCTGATTCACAACTTTGGCTAAAATGAATGGTTCGCTTCTATACCCAAGATTGTTAAGGTCCACTGTTGTCATTTCGTAATGATGGTCCACTATTACCCCACCTCCTGTCACCTTCACCCATTGGCACCGAAATAAAGGGATCTTAAAATTAGGTCCATAGTCTAATTCCCATATCTCCTCTATGCGGCCATAATATGTTTCCTTATTCCCATTTGGGTCTGTGGCATCTATGCGGATGCCACTGTTTTGGTTGGTGCTCCTTTTTCTTGGGCCATCGTGTAATATGTATTGCCCTTTATCTCGTACCCATTGAATGTCAAGATATGCCAAAATGGTTCCCTAGACAACAAGTGTAGTTGGGCATCCAGACTCTCGTCACCCTGACATTGTTTTCGCAACCAACTGCCGAAAGAGTCCATGTGCTGATACATAATCCAGGCTTCAGTCCTCTCCGGGAATTCAGATCGTACAATGTCCTTGTGTTCCTCGATATACAACTCCACCAAGGAGGAGTTTTGCAGAACTGTGTAGTGTGCTTTACGGAAATAATCATCCTCCTTGCTAATATATGATTTCTTCCCTAGTGTTCCTTTTCCACTTAGTCTCCCCTCATGCCGTGATTCAGGAACACCAATCGGGTCAAGGTTAGGAATAAAATCAACGCAGAACTTAATGACCTCCTCTATTTCGTAGCCCTTGGCAATGCTTCCTTCTGGTTGAGCATGATTGTGAACATATTT
Organism: Saccharum officinarum; assembly: GCA_020631735.1. Taxonomy (NCBI): domain Eukaryota; kingdom Viridiplantae; phylum Streptophyta; class Magnoliopsida; order Poales; family Poaceae; genus Saccharum; species Saccharum officinarum. The sequence continues at coordinate 65,545,252 of CM036185.1, forward strand.
CTTCAGGACTCCCATGAACCTCTCAAAGGGGAATATATTGTGTTGGAACACAGAGCCGAGAATACTAATCTCTTTGATCAAGTGAACTAGGAGGTGCATCATAATATTAAAGAAGAATGGCAGGAACACCAACTTAAAGCTGACAAGACACTGGACCACGTCATTCTATAGCTTTGCTAGATGTGTTGGATTGATTGCCTTCTGAGAACTTGTGTTGAGGAATGCACATAGTTTCACAGTGGCTAATCGTACATTTGGAGGTAGAATCCCACTCAATCCAACCAGAAGCAATTGCATCATAAGCAAGTGGCAGTCATGAGACTTTAAGTTTAGGAATTTCTTCTCTTCCACATTTATTATCCCCTTTACATTTGAGGAGAAGTCAGATGGGACCTTGATGCTGTTTAGGCATTCAAACATGCTTTCCATCTTTTATTTGCTAAGAGTGTAGCTGGCAGGACTTAAGTACTGGCGTCCATCATCTACCTTCTCTGGATGAAGGTTTTCTCATTCTTTCATATACTGCAAGTCTTGTCTTGCTTCCAGTGTGTCCTTAGACTTTCCATACACACCCATGAAGCCTAGCAGGTTGACACAAAGATTCTTCGTCAGGTGCATCATGTCGATCATGCTGCAGACCTCTAGGACTTTCCAGTAGGATAGCTCCAAAAATATGGAATTCTTCTTCCACATGGGTGCGTGTCCATTAGCATCATTCAGAATAGGTTGGCTTCCAGGTCCCTTCCCGAAGACTACTTGTACATCCTTGACCATATTGAATACATCATCACCACTACGGTTCTCAGGCTTTGTTTGGTGATCTGCCTTACCTTTAAAATGTTTGCCTCTCTTTCTAAGGGCATGATTCAACGAAAGAAATTGACGATGGCCCATGTATACGACCTTTTGACATTTTTTTTTCAAAAATATACCTTTGAGGTCTTAAAAACAGTGCGTGCATGCATTATATCCCTTGTTTATCTGTCCTGAAAGATTACTAAGAGCAGGTCAATCATTGATTGTTACGAACAACAATGCTCGTAGGTCAAAGTGTTCCTGTTTGTATTCATCGCCTGTGCTACACCACAACTATAGAAGTTCCTCAACTAATGTCCTTAGGTACACATCAATGTTGTTTTCAGGTTGCTTTGGGCCTTGGATGAGCACTGGCATCATAATGAACTTTCGCTTCATGCACAACCATGGAGGAAGGTTGTAGATGCATAGAGTAACAGGCCAAGTGCTATGGCTGCTGCTCTGCTCCCCGAAAGGATTCATGCCATCTGTACTTAAAACAAACCTTAAGTTTCTTGCGTCTTCTGCAAACTTCGGGAATTCTCTATAGATTCATCTCCACTAGGACCCATTGACTGGGTGTCTCAACATATTGTCTACCTTACGGTCTTCTTTGTGCCAACGCAGCAACTTTGTATGCTCTTTGTTTCTAAACAAATGTTTCAAGCGTGGTATTATAGGAGCATACCACATCACCTTGACAAGGATTCTCTTCCTCGAACGTTAGCCCTCAACATCACTAGGATCATCTCGCCTAATCTTGTACCACGATGCATGGCATACCGGGCATGCATCTGAATTCTTGTACTCCTTGCCGCAGTAGAGGATGCAGTCATTAAGACATGCATGTATCTTCTGGATTTCTAATTCCAGAGGGCAAATGACCAGTTTTGCTTCTTACGTAGTGGCAGACAATTTATTTTCCTTCGGAAGCATCTTCTTTTGGATAGCAAGTAAGTGCCCAAATCCCTTGTCGGATACACCATTCTTTACCTTCCATTGCAGCAATTCAAGTGTGGTACCCAACTTTTTTTTGCCCCTCTTTGGTAGTCGGGTATAGCAATTTCTTGTGATCCTCTAGCATGCGCTCTAACTTGATCTTCTCCTTTTTACTTTTGCATTCTCTCTGTGCATCATGGATGGCCTGACCAAGATCATCAGTGGGCTCTTCTTTACCAACCCCCTCTTCTTCAGCGTCCCCCATTGCAGCAGCATCAAAGGCACCATATTCAGCAAAACCACGGAAAATCATGTTGTCATCATCCCCTTCTTCTTCTTCTTAATCTTTTTCCATTATAACACCTCTTTCTCCATGCTTAGTCCAACAAATATAGTTTGGCATGAAACTAGACGTGAACAGGTGTTCATAAATTTTCTTTGGGCAAGAATAATCCCTCTATTCTTACATAGAGCACATGAGCAGCACATAAAACCATTCCGCGTGTTTGCCTTGGCCACATTTAAGAAATCATGCATGCCCCTAATGAACTCTAGAGAGTGGCAGTCAGTGTTGTACATCCATTTTTGGTTCATCTGCATTAGAGGACACATAAAAACCATATCAGAAACTTGTACTAACCCATATTATACAACATGCATGGTTAGTAGTTAATTAAGAAATCCAAAATATCCATCAATCAACATGATTTTATTAAATCCTTGATACAACGTAGATAATCCCAAATAGCACTAAACAAATTAAGCCTACAATGCACTTCAGCAGAAGAAGGATTTCGTGACCAATTCCAACCAAAACAGACATATCATCGATGGGTTTTTTCTGCTGGCTCACTGTCTCATCATCCACACTTGCACTCTCATCAGCCTCCTTAGCTGCCTTAGCCGCCTGCTCTGCAAGATATTTTTTGACATGCGTAACATACTCTTCCTCCCAATACCAACCGCTACAAGATCTAGTGCTATCCCACTAAAATTACAACACCAAATGAGAAGAACGTTAATCAAAATCATCACAAAAAATGGCTACAAACCATAAATAAACATGACAAAAAACAACTCACATTGTGATCCAGACACGTGTAGAAGATACGACCATTGTTGGGACACTCCTTCTTGACTCGATACTCCAACACAATCTTGTTCTCACACTTGCCGCACGGAATGAGAGGGAGGTCCGGTCTCAGTCGCCATCTACTCATTATACTCATTTTCATCAACTTCTATAAATTTCTCATTTTCTAAGCCATGAAATTGAAATGAGCTATATAAAAATCCTAAATTTCTCTATTATAGGCTATGTATACTAGCAATGCAAGGTGCATACTAGTTTTGATGAACTACTGTAAGCTTACTTCATCCAAATATGCAAACTATCAAGTGATTTTGAACTTAAATGGCGGACAAATCAACAAAAAAAACCACCATTGTTTCCATTCTTAAAAACCACAAATTTCCCTATTCTAGACCATGAAATGAGACATGCTAGTCATGAAACATGAGAGGATGAAGTTGGTAACTTTTAGAACCGAAGAATGGATGGAGGAGTCAAAGAAATCTTGAGATGGCCGGTGATGCGAGCAGGAACAGAACAGGCGATGAGCAAGAACAGAGAGCTTGAAATGGCTCAGGCTGGGGGAGGAAGAAGGAGAGAATATATGCCAGGACTTGTAGTCATGGTTTGTGGTTCAAACCTGGACTACAGGTGGCCTTCTAATCCCGGTTGGAGCTACCAACCGGTATTAAAGGTTTAGCCACGGCTAGTGGCTCCAACTAGGACTGGAGGGTGACCTTTAGTCCCAATTTTAGCCATAAACCGGAACTAAAGGTCCCCTCCTACTCCCCTCCTAAAAAAACTACGTTTCTAATCGTTAGGCAGGGGCCTTTAGTCCCGGTTTGTATGTCCAACCGGGACAAATACTTTCTTTATCCCCGGGCCCAAAAATGGCCGGGACTAAAGCCTCGAACCGAAAGTCTGTTCTCTACTAGTGCTCTACCTTGTGCAGCATCCGAATATGTAGGGGGAGTCCCAGGTTTTTCCAAGGGAATTTGCATATCTTGATAGGGAAGTTTTGGAGTAACTGAGTTACACTTCTCAAGCCGTATGGGGAAGATTTCCATCTTCGATATGTTGATTTTCAGCCAAGACAAGAGTTTGTGTAAGTGTGGAGCTCCAAGGTAGTTGAGTCTATGAATATTGCTGCATCGTCTGCATATATAAAGGGAACAACATAAGCTTGCCGCCTTGTGTAGTACGAGTTTGAGAATTCCTTTCTGTGCTATAGCCTCGATAATGTGTTGGAGCGGGTCTATGGCCAAGATGAGTAGCAATGGGAAAGGGGGTCCCCTCGCATGCTTGATCCCTTGGGTTGGCTGGCTGTTGACTAGGACCCTTGATGCTGAGGTTCCTTAGTAAAGCTGCTATCCAATCTTTCCATTTTGTGCTAAAACACTAAGCCTCAAGAACATCCAACTGGAAACTTCACCCAACGGAATCGAAAGTGAAAGCATCTAGGCCCCTAGAGTTGGTTTCGGCAATTGATGACAACGCAACATTACCATGACTAACGTGTGTTTTGCAGAAACTTTGGTAAGTTAGGTCATAGGAATGGTGACTGTTTTGGGCACTACGGTTTTCATGCCCCTTGATGGAAATTATTTCGGTTTTCAAAGGATTAACGACAAGATTAAGGACGGTTAGTTCCGGACGTCGAGAAGTTGAGTTACGTTCGGAATAGTCGTTAGGATCTTCGCTTTTCTCCTTTGGCCGTACTATAAAGGGGGGCATGAGTGAGTAGCTTGACCTAGGTGAGTCTATTTGTTTAGATGTGGTGCACACTTGTCAAACTTAGCACTAGGTAGCTCAGGTGAAGCCCAAAGATCTTTTGAAAGAAACTTTGTTCAGGCTGCGTCGCGATCCTGAGTATTTTGAGCCTTTTCTTCTTGACTGGACGCGGTTTCTATCTCGACCGGACGCGTCCGGTCAGTATAGTGATCTGCAGCAAAATGCAACCTAACGACCGGACGCTGTGGCTCGCCTGACCGGACACGCAGGTGGCGCGCTCTACAGTCAGGAGAGCTAGGGTTTGCGATCGGACGCGAAGTCTGTCTGACGGGACGCCACTGTGGCCGAGTCCGGTCAAAGTACAAAAAGGTTCTAGAAAGGGTTTTGAGCGACCGGACGTGTCCGGTCACCTCTGATTGGACTCGTCTACGCGTCCAGTCACTCAACGCCTTTGTTTTTCAATTCGACCGTTGCCACCGACCGGACGCGTCCGGTCACATCGACCGGTGCATCCGGTCAGTACAAAAAATATTGAGTTGGCACTTAATGGTTGGGATTGACTGTGGAGAGTATAAATACATCCCCTACCCCTCTATTTGAGGTCTCTTACTCATTTGATCAGCTGAGAAACTCCTTTCATATGCAAGGAAGTGCAAGAGCCCTAGTGAGATTTGAGTCTTGAGAATTCAAAGTGTGAGATTCCTCACTAGTGTCTAGAGAGTAGCAAGTGTGCATTCACCTTCTCATTAGGCTTGTTGTGGTCAAGTGAGAGTTCTTACTTGTTACACTTGGTGATCGCCATCACCTAGACGGCTTTGGTGGTGATTGGGAGCTTGGTGATCATCCGGCGAAGCTTGTGGATGACCCAACTCATCTTGTGAGCGGTTGTGGGCGATTCACCGTGACAGAGTGTCAAAGAATCAGCCCGTAGAGAGCACTTGATCCTCGCGTGGATCAAGGGGGAGCTACACCCTTGCGCGGGTGCTTCAACGAGGACTAGTGGGGAGTGGCGACTCTCCGATACCTCAGGAAAACATCGCCGTGTTCCTAACCCTTTACATTCAACCAATTTACTTTCTCGTATTACTCTTGTTGCTTGGTTTACTTTCCTAGAATTGCCATGCTAGACTAGGATTGAAACTTCGGGTGCAAAACTTTTAAGCGGAAGAATCACTAGGAACACTTGTAGGCACTAGGGGTGAATTATGGCTTAGTAGGTTTTGATTCTTACAATAAATTTTAGAAAAGCCCAATTCACCCCCCTCTTGGGCATCTTGATCCTTAGAAAGCCATAGAAATATCGAGCCTTATATCGAGTTTTATGAATAAAGCTGGTTGTTTTCTTTTTTGTAGGAGCTGGATGACTCTCTATGCATAGATGAAGTTGTCATTTATACATCCTTTCTTAATGAAGACATTTTGTGCGTTTGAAACCAGAGAGTGCATATGTGGGGCCAATCTATTTTTGAGGATTTTTATTATAATTTTGGCAATCCTGTTGATTAGACTTATCGGTCAATAATCCGACAGTGAAGAGGCATCTTGGCTCTTAGGCAAAAGTACAATGTTCGCTTCATTGATGAGGTTCAGTCTTGCTGTCAGATAACTACAGAAACTCAAAATTGCCTCAGATCTTCTTTTACAATTGAACAACATCTTTTGTAGAATAACCCTATAAATCCATCCAGACCTGGCATCGTTTCTAGTGGCATATCCTTTATCACCGACTCAATCTCTTGTTATGTGTGAAGGGAGCGTCCAAGTCCTCTAGGTCATGGTGCACCTAGCATAGCTCATGCTAGTTTATGGCCTTAGTTCTTGTACTTGGTGTGTCCCCATGAGTTGTGAGAAATGATTGTGGACCAGCTTTGTGAGAAAGGGAATATGTGACCCCCAGGTTTTGGCCGGAAACACGATAGTGAATGCGAGGAGCAGTCCTGGAGAAGGCCATCATAGAGGCCCACACTTGCACGTGGTGAAGGACCATGGGCAATCTACGGAGTTACCCGACCGGGAGCTTAGCCCTGGTGCGGGCATCCTTGTGAGAGGCTCTGATGATGATTAGGATGAAGCATGAGGTTCTTGATACCTCGGGAAGAATCGTTGTCATCAACGAAAGTTTGTATTATCTACCACTTAAGCTTCTGCATTTATATTGCGTACTTAGGTTGTTTTGCTTTACTTTCTAGTTTAGCTTACTAGGCTAGTAATGGGATTGGATCCTTAAGTTGGATAACTCTTTTGTGATAGACATAGCAACACACTTACCATAAACTTAGTTGCACATCTAGATACCTTATCTTTGAATTGGATGCCAGGTTAGAGTAGAGTTTCTAGAAAGCCTAATTCAACACCTAACAACAAAAAAGATTAAAATTCGAAAATAAAAAATACAGATTTATATGTTCACCATATGTGCTACAGTAAGACTCGCCATCACTTTTGTTTATTAGGTCTTAGTTAAACACATATTGAACACTCATTGAGGTCTGATGCAAAGGGAGAAAAACTACACATATGGATAGAAAATAACATATCGAGCAATGGTAAGTTTGTCAGAAGCCGTTAGAAATCACAGAGTATACATTTGGTTATAATGTTAGAAAATAAACAAAGAATGGGGAAGATAAGTAAGTTTACTTAGTTTTAGGTTATAAATTGATTCACAGATTCTAATACTTATGTTTCCCAATATTGTAGCCTACACTGGAGCACGGTAAACTAGTGGGAACAAATACCAATAAAGTACAGCTAAGTTTGCAAACAACAGCGCATCACAATCCCATTGTTGTTCTGGACATTATTTATGACACTTGAAATTTATGTACAATCACCACCGAATTCGCCTGTATCCATACAAGTGGCGCATCAAGTTTGGTAGCCTTGGCTCATCTCTAGCCTCAACTTCAGGTACTAGTGTAGCCGCCTCTGTTGTGGGCCCCTTCCAAGATCTTCTAATCTTGTGAAGTTGTTCTGCTACTTCCTTCATTGTTGGTCTCATAGTCATCTCATCAACATTCAATATCGTACACTTTAGTGCCAATCTCCCCAGATCTTCGAGTACACTGATCTCTTCTTCAGCTGTTATAACCTTATCAAATATCGCCTTCCCACTATCATCTGTCTGGTAAGCTTCAGCGAATCTTAAGACAAGCTCATCTAAACTAGTATTGTTGTCCCTACTAATGAGTGCAAATAGAACACCGCCAAACCTGTACACGTCGCTTTCCATATTCAACAACACTGACATAAAACGAATTGGGTAGTTGTAGAGCACTTCTTCAAGAAAATCACGAGTAATTACACTGTCACTGCCAGTAATTTGACCCTCCTTAATAAGCTTACATGCCCCTGAAAAATCTGTGAGCTTTGGCGACAAGTTATCTAGGAGTATAGTGGTTGCTGCAACATTACCATGTCCGATGATACCTGTAGTTAACGAATGAAGGTACTGTAATGCTTCTGCAGTCTTAATTGCAATCCCTATACGTTTGTCTAGGGGGAAATCTTCCTCGCTGCCTAAAATGTCCATGAGGCTACCTTTATTAGCATACTCATATATCAATATCAGAGTTTCAGCTTCCAAGCAACAACCCAAAAGTCTGATAATGTTCTTGTGAACAATTTGAGACAAGATGATGCCTCCATTGATGAACGCCTCTTCGGACTCTGCATAAAGAAATTTCCACACCACCACAGCTGTATTATCCTCAAGTGTTCCTTTGTAAAACTTAGCTGGCGTACCTCCCCCGAGTAGACATGAGTAATTCTCTGTGACGTCATTTAGCTCCTCCTTTGTGAATTTTCTCACATTTCTGAGTTCCAATAGAATCTTAGAATTGCTAGCATTTCTCTTGAGAAAGCTCGGACTCTTCTTAAACTGTACCTTGTCTTGTTTATCTTTCTTGGACCATGAACAGTATGATTCCAAAATGGGTCGGGGAGGTGTGTTTTCATGTCTAATTGCCCTCACATTTCTTTTGAGCACCCGAAGGCGTTTTGCCACATCATTTATTCTAGGACGTTGACTTATCTCCAGACGCAGGCATTCATTTGCTAGTTTCACCATCTGTTCAAGAATATCTATGTTGTTTTTGTTTGCTATTTCTGAATCAAAAAGTTCCCTCTCCCTCCCCTTTGCATTGGCAAAAGTTCCAACGAGGTGAACATCACCTTCCTTTGCCCTTTTTCTAGCTATTAGTTCCAAGAGAACTATTCCAAAACTATACACATCACTCCTTGGTGTAAGACATCCTCTATGGAAATATACAGGATCCATGTAATTTACACTTCCAGCTACCTTAGATGTGTACTGAGTGATGCCACCTGAAAGAAGCTTTGACAGTCCAAAATCTGATACCTTGGCTGTAAAATTCTCATCTAGAAGGATATTGGCCGGCTTAATATCACCATGATAAATAAGGTCGCCACCCGAATGCATGCAGATCAATGCTTCTGCACACCCTATAGCAATACCCAATCTTGTATCCAGTGGGATGGGAATGTTCCTTTTATTGTGGAGTATGTCATCGAGGTTTCCATTGGAGATATACTCAGTTATCAATATTAGATTACTTTCACTAATGCAATAGCCTATGAGCTTCACAATGTTCTTGTGATTCAGTTTACTATGAATCCTTACTTCTTCCATAAACTCGTCCTTTAAATCTTTACGGATATATTTCTTCACTGCAACTAGATCATCATCGGGAAGGACTCCTTTATACACTTTCCCAAAGCCACCTTCACCAATACAAGTACTATAGTCGTTAGTAATTCCTTTAAGCTCATCTTCCTCGAAATGATTCAAAGTTTGAACTGTCCCATGGCTCGCATCCATGGATGAGGACTCCTTGCAGAAGCTTCTGGATATTCCAATCCAGGCCAACAATATATAGATCCTGCAGTCCGAGACTACAGTTGAGAATCTGCTAAAAAATGATGTGTTATTCATTTTTTAGGCATAGTAAATTAATTAATAAATCCAACTTTATAGACTTCACTTAGTTCATATTAATGTAACAACTCCTAACACTGAATAGTAACTTTGGATTTTTAGAGAATGATATTCAAGATGAGCCGGTTATAGAAATCGGTAAAAAATAGTGTAAAGAAACAGAAAATGATGCAACCTGCAGGCCAACCAATACTCCATGGTTGGTTGCAAGAAACAGAAAAAAAATGCCACTCAAAATGTGTTACTTGACGAAAAATGTGCATGCATTTTCCATGACACAAACCCATCAGACCTCTCTATCTAGGCGTACTTTTCTAAGCATCACGTGCTCATATGCATGATCATGCATGGTTTTGGTGATTTAAAGGACAACACAAACTATGGGGCTAACATGTGTGTTAAGATGATCCAGACATGTGCATATAGGTCCTAAGAATGCGACGAACAAGAGTGATCAGAATCCAAGCAGAAATCGCGAGTCCAAGCATGCACTAAATCACATAAAAGAGGTCATTGGATCATAAAATGGAGTCCAGTACGTTGCATTGGGAAGACAAGGGTCACCGGATGATACAGTGATAAGAAGACAAATCATCCGGTGATCATCAACAAGGATGACAGTGAAGAAAAGAAAGAAGGATCAGTAAGCCTGGCAACTGTCGGAATCCACTTTGCATAGTGCCATAGGATGATACGGTAATAGACCTGGGCTAGCTGGCGGATCATCCGATGAATGGACCAGTGTTAGTGGGTCAAGAAGCAACAGTTGGGAAGGGAGTATGCCGTGCATCATGGTATAATAAAACATCTCTAGAACCTAGCACAGAATTAATTTTTACAGCCACTTTCTATTTCTTTTAAAGACAGTTTACTTAGCAAACTGTTTGTAACTAAAAATTAAAGTTGATATAAAAATTTGCTTTATGAGCACATGATCATGCACCCAGTAGAATAATGTAATAGACTCAACAAGTTAAATTCCCTAAGGCATGTTAGGACTAGTGGTGGAGCTGTAAACATTAGAAGTATAGAGTTCCACACATGACATTATTGCAACTCGTTCTATGTTTAATTTCCCTACGGAATGTTAGGATTAGTGGTGGGACTACTTACAGTTCCACATATGCCATGTATTGTCCCATGTACTCTCCAGGTAGCGCTGGGTTAATGACATGTGTTCTCATTTCTTCAAATGCTTCTAAGTGTTCCTATCAAGTCAATGCACCTTTTTCAGTTTTTGTACGAGTTGTGGTGTTTCATCTTTAATCAAAGTTGTAGAGAACAACATGTGCTACAAACTTTATTTTTAGAGCAAACCCTAATTCAGCCATGCACTAACATTGTCCAAAAGTTGACAAAAGACAACCACTCAGCGTAGAGCTCGGCGCCAAAGCATAGACGCCAAGCTCAGCGCCAGGAGCAGCGGTGCTAAGATCGGCACCATGGATCTTGTGCTAAGATCTACGGCGCCGAGCCGGCTACCACGTTGTGCCACGCCAGCCTCCACGCAGGATGCCACGCTGACTACGACCTCCAAACTTGGTGCTAGAGTAATTGGTGCCAAGACGTGTAATCTCGGCGCCAAGTGGGTCTAGATTTTGAAAGAATACTTCCAGAGGTCTATTTTTGAATATTTTTTAAAAAAATGCAAAAAAAAAAATTTCGGGCGCTAGCTAGCAGATCACACGATGAACGGACCAGTGTTAGTGGGCTAAGAAGCAACGGTTGGGAAGGGAGTACATCATGATATGATAAAACATCTCTAGAACTCCATCGATCTTTCCACTAGCAGCTCGAGCAGGTACAGGGACTTCAGCATCCCTCCGGGCACCTTTGTATAATGTACGATTTAAGAAATCCTAACCCGGCCGTGTTCTGATGCTGAGCTAGGCGAATCAAAATCCTGTCTAAGGCCAAATTGGTTCTAACAAGATTATCGAAAACAAACTAACAAGATTATCGAAAACAAGTGAACATGTAAACCTCACTCCACGTAGCAAGTTTCAGTTTCTGGAATTTGGATACTTCCTAGGAAAATTTTTGTGGTTCCAAAAAATGGAACGACCTAATGGATAACATTCACAAGCAATTTTGGAGCATAGTAGCCACGTAGGAACTTTCTGTTTCCTCTAAAAGTTTCTAATTTCAATAAAAATGAGTGAAAACAATATCCTACACAGTCACACCGCAACCTTCCTCTACTTTCCCAAATGCACGTACAGTTCACCTAGATGCACAAAATTTTGATGGTTGGGAAAAGCCCAAAAAGATCTCACGAAATGGTTTTTGTATCTAAGAAGAAAAGGCCAAAGAGAGCAGGGAAACCGGAAAGCGTACCAGTGATGGAGAGCACCCTACTGGCCGTGGCCGGCCGGGCACATCGCCGGTGGCGGCCGCCCCAGCTAGCGCCCGCCGCCTGGACAGGCCCGTGGTGGTGCCGACGGCGAGCAGTTTGCCCCCCTTCGCTTCCTCTTCAGGCTTTGACCAGCTGTGCTGTGTGCCTCCGTCTCTGCACAAGACTCGGCAACAGTAAGCTTTTGCTGGCAACTGGCGTCAGGGCAGACTTAACCTCCGCGATTGACTTCTAAAAAGTAACCGTTTTTTTTTTTGACAAAAAAAGTAATTGGCTTACGGGTGCTTCGCCGATGCGACTGATGAACTGAATTAGTTGAGTGTCATCATCAAATCCTTGTCTTATTTATCATGGGCACTGACAATAGGGATGCATGAATACTAATACATATACTTCCTCCCTAATGTAACTATGGGTTGCGTGTAGGTCAAACTATAATTTAATTTTGGCCGAGTTTATAGTGAATAGTACTAATATTTATGTCTCCAACTAAGTTTATTATAAAAATATATTTCATATGATACTTATTTTGTATCATAAATGTTAGTATATTTTTGTATAGTTTTAGTCAAATTTTAAATCGTATGACTTTTTGAAAATTAAAAATTATATTCTTTTGTGGACGGAGGTAATACTTCGTAGTAACTCTTTTTCACTGATTCGGCTTCAAAGACGTACTATATATATTTAAATTTGAGTATTTAGATTTTGATACGTTTTGAATATTTGGGATGCACGAATACGAATACATAATAAATGATTTAAAATGAAAAGTTTATCAAGTACAAAGTGGTCATTTCTCCACCGAGTTCATTCAAACAATTCGAAAAATCTAAATTTCAAAATATAAGAACTTCAAACAGATAAAACATATTTCATATTTTTAGAAAAAAATAAATATATATATATATACTCGGAAACAAGTCGAGGGCTAAAGTTGTCCGATTTTGGTAGTTGGAGAGCTGTGTATGTCTGATTTCGGAGTTCAAGTTTAGAAAAAAAAATATATATATACTCGGAAACAAGTCAAGGGCTAAAGTTGTCTGATTTTGATAGTTGAAGAGCTGTGCATGTCTGATTTCAGAGTTCAAGGACTAAGTCCATACTTCAACAAAAATTCATAGGTTAGAAATAAACTTTTTCTGCCAAAAAATCCATACTATTTGCATCGTCTAGCCGACTGTCTCTAACTGTCTGAATCATCACAAGAGACTGTTGCCGTCACGAGTAGGGCCTACATAGCTTGAAAATTTCTCTGAGGAAGCAACGAGACTCCAGAGTCCAGATTCACCTACCGAAGGCAAGGAATCTCTCTCTCCTCGCGAAGATAAGACGTCCATGGATACGAAAAAAGTGAGTTTTTGTCTTCAGTGTCCCGGTGTGCTTGTGTTTGTGCGGTTGTGCCTGAGGGCTTGTTCCAAACAAGCCCGGCGGAAAGGGCTTGCTGCAAGGGCGAGTTCTACTCCGATACATGAGCAGAGCATGTCGAGTTCTGCCTCCATCTCCACTCTCCAGACGATCGGCTCAGACGGAGCTGTGCGAGTTTTGATGCATGAGCCACTTGCCGTCGTTGAAGGTTAAACCGACGAGGATGCAGGTGTTGTCATCCATGTTGCTGGCTGTTAGAGAGCTCAAGACTTCTCAAACAACTATCTACGTAGCTAGTTGACTCAGATTGAAAGTGACGTAGAGAAAAGAGAGCACAAAAAGCAAAGGTCTGCAGCCCACGGCGCTGTAGCTACAGTGATGTGTGAAAGATGAAAAAAATGGCTGCGGCAACGGCGGCTAAAATTGTTTATTTTTAAAATGAGTTTAGCAAAAGTATATATTTTTTAAGAAAATAGCAAAAGTATATGCGGCTTTAAAAAAATGAAATATATCGTCCATTCAGTGGGTGATCCTTACGGGTCTAACTCACAGTCACAGGGCAATCTGCTATATAGTAGTCACCCTATGAGTGGCCGATCTATATTAATCACGCTCTAAAAAGTCCATTTTTTCCTTGAGACGGGATCTAATAGGTCCTAATTAGTGGCATGGAATCATCTATCAGCTCGACTAGCCAATATTTCGTTGTTACAAGGTCATGATGAATTCTACTAGCCTTTGCATTAGAATGGGAAATTCTCGGTGAAATCACATTGCAAAGCAATGATACAAACCTTGGTTCCTAATGTGAATAAACGGTTATGGAAACTAAAAGTGCCTCTTAAGTTAAAGATTTTTTTCGTGATATCTTAGGAGGAGTACCGTTAACAAAGGACAATTTAATTAAGTGCAATTGGCTTGGGAACAAAACTTGTTGCTTTTGTCACAATGACGTGACGATTCAGCACTTGTCTTTTGACTGCCGTTTGGCGCGTTTCATTTGGAGTTTTTCTCTTAAGTTGCTTTAAATCTAACAAAACCCCAAAGTATAGCAGATTGTCTGGCGTCTGGTTAAATGAATTGACAAAACATTTGAGATCTTTAGTTCTTCTTGGGGCCGTGTAACAATCCCGATTTTCCATGAAGGGAAAATCCATAGATACGAATTATAATGTGATAGTCCACGAGAGCAAGCTATCACATTATCAAATAACAGCTGATGTCATAGTCATACATCGTAGAATTACAAGTTTACAAAGTATTACAACACTTGGTAACGCACCTATGGACATCGTTATTCTAATGGAAGCACACACAGATATTCACCAGAGTTGACGTAACGCATCATCGGGTGAAGGCTCCTCCTTCACGGGCAATCATCAAAGTCGATGTAGCGCGTCAGCAAGCGTAGACTTCATCTCCTTAACCAAACTTGAGCGAAGCAATGAGACCATCTACTCCTTCTAATTTCCATTGTCATTGTCGTAGAAGACATCCAAACCTACCAAAAATCTTTCAGTACAATTTGTATAGGCCACTGGCTCCCACCCTATGCTTTGCGTTTGCTTTGTGGTAAGTGTAATGCAAGGGTAGAGCAAAAGGCCTATATATGGCTATAGGTTTCCTATGCAAGTTTTATCAATATTTTATAATAGTTCGTCAAGTTTTAATCCATCTCATCCACATGTTCACCCATCCCATCACACACATCTCACCACACTCTCACTTTCTAGGCGGCAAGGACGACTCCCTCTTGTGCCTTGCCTCAACGGCCAAAGCCGGAAACCAACACCAAACCTAGGGGGGAGAAGAAGAAAGGATAGCTCTCACTAATCAAGGGAAGCATAGGTCATAGGAATGTCCATATCCGAGGACTCGGCTATATGTATAGATCGATCAGCTCTGTAGAGCGTGTACACCTGGAACCACAAGATCACCATCATCGGCGGTGCCCCGCCTAGGTTGATACCGACTACCTCCCAACCGGTATGGTGCCACCCTACCACTCAGCCCTGGGCCACCCCTGAGTCCACCGAAACGCTAAGACTGTGAGACATAGTACTAGGCCCCCAGAGGTCACTACGCTATCTTAGAAGGGTGTGGGTCCCACGCCTGTACCTCCCTACACTATCACCTTCCAACCTAGTAGTAGTGGCACCGTCCTAGATGGTCGGGTAACCATCCCCCGCCCATTCAGGAGCAAGTGGTGTGTACGTGGGGTCCTATGATCCGGTTCTCAATACATACCAGTCCTTAGGGGGATCGGACAGGATATCTTCACATAGGGTTAACCAACAGCCCGTGCCTCAGCGACACCTCCATCCCGGGGCTTCATCCCACAAAGACACTCCACCCCAGGATCTACTCATCTCACATGCACCCGCCACAGGTACCTCTCACGGGGAATGCCCAGGTCACACCCCCCGGCAAGACTCATCCCAACGACTTGTCATAAGAACCTGCTCGATCGACTCAACCCTCACCACACACCCAAGATGCATGCCAAGATCTCCCTGGTTATTACCACATTATCGGCACCACGTGCCTTAACCACTCACAAATAGTATTCCACCAATCATCACATCACAAATATAATGTGTAGTAGGAACAATAGTAAGTAAGGAAGTGAGCATCTAGCCTAACAGCGTGTGTGCAAGGGTATAGGTTGCATTAAGGTAATGGCTCACAAGTAATTCTACCATGCAACCTATCATAGTTCAATTGTATAAAATAAAGCACTAGCAGCTAAAGTATAGCATGCCTAATAGGATTCTACAAGGTTGGGTGGGATGTGGCACCTGTTGATTGATCAACTCCGAGACCCTCAATGTACTTGTAGTCGTTCCCTTCTGAGTCTTGTTCTTGTCCACGTGTCCTTCCTCCAACGGGTTCCAGTCCAATCAACGTTATCCGCGATGCAGTTACCTCGCTCGTACGACAAACAAGGCAAGGGAACAATCAACCACTAAACCAAGAAAGACCACTAAAAGAAGCAACAAAGCATGAGAAGATCGAATAAACACCAAAAGAATACTGAAGGAAAAAGGACTTAGCCCTAGCGGAGGATTTCCGATCCCTAGGCCTAAAGAAACATGAGTGGTTGTTCGTTAAGCAAAAGTTCAAGTCATAGCCTAGCTCATACTTCCCTGGCCGATTGTGTCGACCTGTACGGCTTCAGATGAAATGGCCTAGACTCTAGCTTAGCTTAAGCAAACACCATGGGAAAAACAAGGCTAGCCCTCATGAAGCGAGTCCGTTTTCCTCGGGCTTAAAAGGGGGCGAGGGAGAGAGTCGGCTAGGCACACCCATGTCACATCTTCGGTAGAGAATGCACTCTAATGGTCGATTGAGTCGACCACATGGTTCCGAGAACACGACATAGATGCTAACCTTGCTAACTAGAGGTGATAGTCCGGTCATTGATCTGATCGTCATGGCTAAGGACGGGATCGAATAGAGCGGGCTAAGGAGAAAACAGTTTCGGTCTCTCTCTCTCAATTTGTATGCCATTGTAATTGATGAGAACCGAAGAGAGGGTGGAACGGGAGAAGGAAAAGAAAGGACGGCACATAAGAGAACACAATGCCAGATCCCCTCGTAGGGTACCACAACCTATGTGCACTAAATGGCACTAGACACCCCTAGGGTTCTTAGCGGTGCGGTTGTCACCGTTAGAGCCTAAGGCATGCTACAGTCATAGTGGGTACGAGCATACAAGGGTTTAGGCACGAAGAGCCAAAAGAAAGGGACAAGGATTCACCTTCCTTTGATCCACTCACCATAGTAGCCAATGGGGATTAAAGGAAAGGAAACAAAAGAGCACAAACAAACACTAAGGGACGCAAACAACGAACTAGGGACTTTGGTTCCATGGCACTTCGATCAACATGTCACAGCAAGGACATGAGTCGGAGATGTTAGAACAAGAAGATCGATCCACATCTTACTGGATCAATGAGGATTGATAGAGGGGAGGGGAGAGGAGAGAAAAATAGTCCCCGCATTATTCCAACCAACATGCCATGGGAACAGGCTAGGGTTGAAAGAAAAGAGGCGCAAACCCCACTATCCCTCGCTCCACACCAACTCGTTAGGCTCCACGACCTAGGTGCAGAATCAGCACAAGGCTACTCCTATGGTCCTTAGCGAAGAGGTTGTCACTACGAGGGCTAAAGAAATGCTAGGGTCTAGGTGGCACAGGCATATGAGGTGGCTAGGAGAAGAGCAAAAGAGAGCAAAAGCAAAAGAGGTAGAGCTCGATGGTCATAACGAGACAACTCGTGGCCATAAGCTTTGCCTACACGAGTTGGCTTCTGTAAGTTTCACGATGGTCGCCCCCTAGTTCGTCTTCAACAGACTAGGTCAAGATGGGCTCATCATGTGTGGGTAGGAAGCGCACCGATGTCGATCCCATGGTGGCCACATCCTAGAGCCGTAGGAGGGGCCGATGATCACGATACTACAAAGTAACTAAAAGAGAGGGTTATGGTTACGCTCGACATCACAGCCACGGCGGGACGAATCCATGACCAAGACGTTGGAACGAGATACGATCCCTTGACCAGCTCAAAGGCTCGGTCCACAAGCAACCCACACAAACACATGATGAACTGACAACACAAAGAATGATCGAAGGAGTAGCACATTTCCATAGCACAAGGGATAGACCGGCGGTGAAGGCACGACATAGGCATTCATAAGTAGATCAACAGGCATAGATATAGATAGATGATGTATATATGAACAAGGATAGATGACATTAATGCAATGAAATGAAAAGCAAGGGTTTTGTCGACATCGAAGATGGCGTCGGCGGGTTTTGAAAGGCCTGACCTTGGTGATGAAGATGGCTAGGCTTGCTGCGGGCCTGCTGCTGGCTTGCTGTTGCTTGCTACTAGCCAGTTGTGGCTTGCTGCAGCTTGGCTGTGGCTTGCCGGAGGGGGCTGCGACTGACCGGAGGGGGCAGCGGCTGGCCGAACATGGCTCCAGCTGGCTGCAGCCTTGCTGGACGTGGCTCTGGTGGTGATGAAGGTGGCCGGTCCTGCACAGCTAGCTTGCGAGTTGAGCTCCAAGTAGAGAGGGGTCAGGGACAGCAGAAATAAGGCCGGTTCAAGGAAAACAGCGAGTTTGGCGAGGGGGCTCACCCGAGTTGATGACAGCAGGTCGACGGCAAGGTGCTGGTTGCCGGGGTGCTGATAGAGGTGGCTTGGAGCAGGAGCTTGCCATGGTCACGGAGTGGGGGCGTCGCTTCCCTGCGGCAGTGTAGAACCATGGCACGAAGGCCGGTCTTAGGCGAGAACGTGAGCAGAAGGTAAAAAGGGGAGAACTTGGGTTGCTGGTTGCTCACCGGCGGCAGTGGAAGAGCTTGTCAGTGACGAGGTGGAGCTACGGAACGGGGCCGGTGGAGGACCGAGTAGGGGCATGGTGAAGAGGGTGGCCGCGACTCGGATAGTAAGCACCAGTCGAGGAAGGCCCGTCCTTGGTCGGCGCGGTGGTCGCGACGCGACGCAGACGTGGACGCGATGAGGCCGCTGTTGTTCAGAGCAGAGGCATGATGTGCTCGGGCTGGTGCTCCGCGTGGTGAAGGAAACGTCGGCGTTGCGAGGCCCGAGGCGGCTCGCGGTGGTCACTGCGACAAAGAGGTAGAGCGGACCGGCTCAGAGCAGCGTGGTGTGGTGAGGTCGGTGGGGACAAGACATCGTGGCACAGAAGTGCTAGCGCGGTGCTAGGTGATGGCGTGGCGTGGCTCTGGTGTGGCGAGCGAGGCCAAGGTGGACGGTGGCAACGGTGGCTCGGCATCCATGGAGGGCAGCAGGTGGTTGTGCTCTCTGCTGGAGGCAGTGAGGGTGAGAAGAGGAGGAAGGGAGTGGCGGCGGTTGGTGGGAATGGAGCAGAGGGGTGGCGGCTTTGGTCTTTATAGCGACGTCGCGTTAGGGTTGGTGGAGCTGCAGACCATCCTCGGCGTCCGTGTCCGTAGTGGGGCATGCGGCGCAAATCCTATGGGCATGGGAACTGGGGCGCGGGTAGTGTTGCGGGCATCCGCACCTGGGTGGCAGCTGTGGCCTAGGAAGGCATGGGCGTGACACCCCTAGGGTTTGGGCGTCAGGCGCAATTAGGCCTGCTTGGGCCGACGTAGGCCTGCGGGGGCTGGTGGTCGGGCCTGTGGGGGCCGCTGCCTGGGCTTGCGGGCTGCGTGTGTTGCTAGGCTGCGCGGTGGGAAGAGAGCTAGGTTGCGGTGCTGGGGAGGCACTGGTGAAGGGTCGAGATGGTGGACTAGAGGGGGGTGAATAGTCCTTTTCTAAAACTTAATCGAGTCGGCTAACCTAAATAAATGCGGAATTAAAACTATCGGTCTAGCCAAGACTACACCCCCTTTATCTATAACTTTAGCACCTTACAAAATATCCTAATCAAGCAAATAAGGTGCCGGACTAGCAAGAGCTCACCTATCCAATTCTAGGAGCAAGGTCACACAAACCTATGCCACTAGTACTTTGCACACTGGGGGAGCTCCTACACAACTAGTAAGCAAAAGCACTAAGCTCCTAGGCTCACTAGTAATGCTCAATAATAAGGCTACACAAGCCAAATTAGAGAGTGCAAATTACTTAGCTACACAAACTAAGCAATGTGACTAATAAGGTTATACAAACCAAATTAGCCACACAAAGGGGATACTTCTAGCTACACAGGCAAGAAGATATCTAGCTAGCTACACAAACAAACTAGTTACAAGAGCAACTACACAAGCACTATGTATATAAAGTAAATACAAGCTTGCATAGAGAGGATGCAAACCACTGTGAAGAAATACACAAAGTTGACACGATGATTTTTCACCGAGGTTCACTTGGTTGCCACCAAGCTAGTCCCCGTTGTGTCAACCATTACCTCATGGTTCGGCGGCTAATTGGTATCCACAACTGAGCCTCCCAAAGGCGCTGCAAGAACCTACCGCAAGTGTGGTAGCTCAATGACACGCTCTACTAGAGTTGCTCTTCACGATCCTCGCAGGGTGAGCACAATCCCCCTCACAAATCTTCTCTGGAGCCTCACATAATCTTTTTGCGAGCTTTGACGGAGCCACAAGCCACCAAGCTGTCTAGGAGGTGGCAACCTCCAAGAGTAACAATGTTACCGCTTAGGTTGCGAAGGGCGTATGAGTGAGAGGTGGCTGACCGAGGCTTGAACCCTCGATGGCGTGGTGGCAGCGCCGTGACCAGCGCTTGGGTTGAATGCGGTGGAGCGACAAGAGCAAGACGATGCTGGGTGCCCAAGGGAGACAACTTATCTCAATCCCAGGCTTATCCTTTCATTAACCAAATGTTCAGGCTATATAGCCAATGCGAATACAAATTGGTGCCACGAATAGCTAACTGACTAATACATGCAAATTTGAGATCCTGGTTGTAGAGAACTAGAGCCGCTCGGTTCACGGTCACCATGTGAACCGTGCGTGCCTATTATTCAAATGCATGCACTCCTAATTCTGGCGTGCTGTGACTTGAGCTCAGCCACTATCTTTGTTCGGGCCCTGCCAACCATAACAAACAAGCACCACTAGCTTGCAACACAAACACCTAGTGCCACTTGATGCAACCTCACGATGCAATCGCACTAGAATCACTCACTTGCTTATTGATTCGCAATCTAGCAAGCACAAGTGAGTTAGAGGTTTCTCAAACCAAGCACACACAAGGGTAACACATTCCCAAGGTGCTCAGCTATAGCCAAGGCCGGCCACCACTTCTATTTATAACCCCACGGTCAAATAGAGCAGTTACCCCTTCACTGGGAAAATTTTGGGATGACCAGACGTGCCGGTCGAACTGACCGGATGCGCTGCACCATGTCTGGTCGCCTTGCGCCATCCACGTGGCCTCCTGGATTCAACGGTCACTGCGTGCCAACGGTCACCACAATGACTGGATGCGCAGCTGTTGACGGTTCTTAAGTATCAATTTTAATTATCCAATAAATAAGGAAAAGGACCTATATGCAAGCAACACCTAGAATTAGGGTTTGATCTGATAGAATTCCACGAGTTTTGTTGTTTATCTGTTTCTACAGGGGGTTATCAGGAAATACAAAGGAAAGGCCCACACGTCGGAATTACATAGAGATATTAACGTGTTCACCGATTTTCTATCATCTAGAAGACTCCAGAAGCCACGGGATCGAACGGGAGGCCGAACGGGCCCAGGACCAGGGCGCCCGCCCTGGACCCTGGGGTGCCCGCCCTAGGTCTGCAACCAATCAGGACGAGTCTCGCGGATTATGCCCCACCGACCTAAAGGATCAAGGAAAACCGTGCGATTAATGTCGGTTTGATCCGACGGCCCAGGTTCACTTGAAGGGACTATATAAGCAGGACCCCTGGCCCCTGGAGAGGAGAATCCAAGTCCATTATTTTCATATTTTCCAGAGAGGATTCAGAGAGAGAGGTTCCCTTAGGGTTCCCACCTCATTAGGGCTTAGCATCCAATGTGAGATTAGACTTAGTTCTTCTAGATTGAGAGAGATAGAGTGGAGGTATAGATCGAAGGAAGCCCGGCCTGTCGGTGACTACTTCGAGGTTGTACCTGCGGGATCAAGTTCTCCTAACCCGAGGCTTGCTCCTAGGATTCTTCAGTATTTCGACTTCTAAATTCTAGTAAGTTCTTTGTTTTATTGTTCTTTGGTTTATGAGTTTACTTTAATCTCTTCGCGTAGAGTTTAGAGTAATCATCTCTAGCGTAAACGAGGTGTTTGGGCTAGGATACTCATAGATATCCCCTATCTAGCCAGACCGTGGTAGTAGCGAGGAACGTGACATTTCCGTAGCTACCTTTGTATTCCATATCCCGTTAGTAGGATCGATAGGGTTTATAGGTGCGGGTCGAACATCCTTTGAGGTGTCTAGATTCCGTGTGCCTCCCCAATAGAGCTGTAGATCATCCTTACCAAGGTTAGAACGATAGTGCAGTTGCAGTCTTCTCTATACATCGCTCACATCAAATCACAGTGGTTGTAGCCTAAAGGTTAGTAGTAATAGATTTGGTTAGTCAGATGCACGCTTTCTCCTAGTGGTAAAAAAATAAATACGATACTCTGGATAACATCCCGGGTGAAGTGCTCACCGATATCCGTGCGCTTGCGGATCATTTCCTAATTGCGTTACCAAATATTAACAAGCATTTCTGGCGCCGTTGCCGGGGAGAAAGACGGTTTGCTGAGATAACCTTGAATCTTACTACTAGCTTGTACCTATACTTTTATCTTTCTTTATCTTTTTATTCCTTATCTTTTCTTTATTCTTACCTTATGGAGAACCAAGATTCTAAATCAATCTATCAATTTGCAACACCTTCGGAAACTGACCTTTTACCATGGGAGTCATCACAGCCTATCCAAACATCCCAG
Organism: Saccharum officinarum; assembly: GCA_020631735.1. Classification (NCBI taxonomy): domain Eukaryota; kingdom Viridiplantae; phylum Streptophyta; class Magnoliopsida; order Poales; family Poaceae; genus Saccharum; species Saccharum officinarum. Next base: position 65,567,869 of record CM036185.1, read on the forward strand.
TATAGGTTAAGTTCAAGGTTAATTGCCATGATTGAGAACCTATCCTTTTCGGGAAAGGAAGACGAAAATCCTTACCTTCATATTAGAGATTTTGAGCAAACATGCGATTGTCTTCGCATTGAAGGCATTTCTGATAAGACTTTACGTTGGAAGCTTTTTCCTTTTTCCTTAAGAGGAGAAGCTAGACGATGGTATAGTCAGAAGGTAAGTCAACAACGAGGTGAATGAGGAGTCTTACGAGCCAACTTCTGTTTAGATTTTTATTCCCTCGATCGTATCGCCGACCTTAGACTCGAAGTTCTATCTTTTAAACAAAAAGAAAATGAAACTTTGGGAAAATCCTAGAAACGTTTTTCTGATCTTTTAGAATCTGGTCCAAAACTCAATATTGAAGACCCTATTCTCCTCTTTCATTTCTTTCGAGGTCTTCAGAAAGATCATAAACAAATGCTACATACAATGTCTAGAGGTTATTTCTTTCGTATCCCTACTGATGAAGCTAGAGCGATTCTAGATAGAATCCTAGAAGCTGAGATGGATAATACCCTCCATGATGAAACCTACGAAGCCGAAGTAGACACTCTGCCGAATTCTTCACCTACTTCAGCTATCCCAAGTTTTGAGCCACAAAAGGAAGAAATTCCACCACCTGATTTCATGCTGGATATAGAATCCGATCTTTTTGCCGATTTTGGAAACATTTCAAACTACCATTCTATAGACAAACCCCAAAGCGGCCATTATAGCATTTGTTTACCAAGTGAATATCAATTGAGAGAGCTTATCTCAGTCATGAGTAGCGAATGGTTGGAGGAGTCAGAGCTTTCCTCTGAAGTGATCCGTTTGGATACACCTCCTATCACTATACGCTGTGCTTATGATTCTGATCAATTTGATGCTCTCTATAATCCTGTTGTGGGGATCAATATCATGTCTGAAGCTTTTACACTTAAATTATTTGGAAAATTAATTTTAACCCCCACAACAAAGTTCATGAAGGAATCTTCGGGACGATTGGTCCCCAGTCTTGGAATTGTGAATGTCCTACCCTTTATGGTAGAAGGCTCCATGATTCATTTGAACTTTTATATCTTTGATACATGGGACTTCGACCTGTTGATAGGACAACCATTTAGAAGACTCCTTTATGAAGGTCAAACTGGAAAGCTACACATTTCTTTTGGAAAGGATTTTAAATTCCCTATGACAATTTCTCACTCCTTGAATAATAAGATCGAGTCATCTCTTTTGCCTGATCCTATGGAAGAGGTAAAAGCTGCGTCTCTAGAGCTTTTAAATGAATCAGACTATGAAGAAGAAGCCCCTTTCTTCATAGAAGAGGAAGCTGAACCTTCTGAACCTGAACCTTTAGATGAGTTTGCAGAAACACCCAGACCTCCTATAGAGCTTAAAACTTTACCACCCGGTCTTATCTATGCTTTCCTAAATAATAATCCAGAGTTTCCTGTGATCATTAGTAATAAACTCACTTAGGAACAAACTCTGCGATTAATGACCGTTTTAGAAAAACATCACTCAGTCTTTGGCTACTCACTCAAAGATCTTACAGGAATCAGTCCTATGATTTGCACCCATCGCATTCCGACAGATCCTTCTGTTTCACCTTCTCGGGAACCCCAACGTAGACTCAACAACGCGATGAGAGAAGTAGTTAAAAAGGAAGTTATAAAGTTGCTGCATGCAGGGATTATATATCCTGTGCCGCATAGTGAGTGGGTGAGCCCTGTTCAAGTTGTGCCTAAAAAGGGAGGCATGACTGTTGTTACAAATGAGAAGAACGAGCTAATTCCGCAACACACCGTCACAGGGTGGCGGATGTGCATTGACTATAGAAAACTGAATAAAGCCACGAAAAAGGATCACTTTCCTTTACCTTTTATAGATGAGATGTTAGAGCGGTTAGCGAACCATTCGTTCTTCTGTTTCTTAGATGGATATTCAGGGTACCACCAGATCCCGATCCATCCTGATGATCAAAGCAAAAACACATTTACCTGTCCATACAGAACTTATGCTTATCGTAGAATGTCTTTTGGGCTATGTAATGCACCAGCTTCTTTTCAAAGATGCATGATGTCTATATTTTCTGATATGATTGAAGAGATTATGGAAGTTTTCATGGATGATTTTTCTGTTTATGGAAAAACTTTTGATAATTGTCTTGAAAACTTAGACAAGGTTTTGCAAAGATGCAAAGAAAAGCACTTAGTCCTTAACTAGGAAAAATGTCATTTTATGGTTAGGGAAGGAATAGTGCTAGGACACCTAGTGTCTAAAAGAGGTATTGAGGTAGATAAAGCTAAAATTGAAGTAATAGAACAACTACCTCCACCTGTGAATATAAAAGGAATTCGAAGCTTTCTTGGCCATGCTAGTTTTTATCGCAGATTCATAAAAGATTTTTCATTTATTGCTAGACCACTCACTCTTTTGCTAGCCAAGGATGCTCCTTTCGAATTTGATGATGCATGTTTAAAAGCTTTTGAATTATTAAAGAATGCACTCATCTCTGCACCAATCATTCAACCCCCTGATTGGTCGTTGCCTTTTGAAATTATGTGTGATGCTAGTGATTATGCTGTGGGGGCAGTTTTGGGGCAAACAAAAGACAAGAAGCATCATGCAATTGCTTACGCCAGTAAAACTTTGACAGGAGCTCAACTTAATTATGCAACCACTGAAAAAGAGCTTCTGGCTATTGTCTTTGCCATTGATAAATTTAGATCTTACTTAGTAGGAGCTAAAATAATTGTTTACACTGATCATGCTGCATTAAAATATTTGCTCACTAAAAAAGATGCTAAACCTCGCCTAATTAGATGGATCTTGTTACTCCAAGAATTTGACTTAGAAATAAAAGATAAAAAGGGAGTAGAAAATTCTGTTGCTGATCACTTGTCTAGAATGCACTTTAAGGATCCACAGGAAACACCGATTAATGATTCACTCCGGGACGACATGCTCTATGGAATCAACAGGTCTGACCCCTGGTATGCAGATATTGTTAATTTTATGGTTTCAGGGTATGTACCACCAGGAGCGAACAAGAAGAAGCTTATTCAAGAAAGTCATTCACACATATGGGATGAGCCATACCTCTTCCGAGTATGTGCTGATGGCTTACTCAGAAGGTGTGTGACCACTGAGGAAGGGTGGAAGATCATCGACAGATGCCATTCATCACCATACGGAGGTCATTATGGAGCATTCCGTACACATTCAAAGATCTGGCAATGTGGATTCTATTGGCCTACAATGTATGAAGACACAAGGCAATATATCAGAAGATGTGGGCCATGTCAAAGGCACGGAAACATAAATACAAGAGATGCTATGCCACTCACCAACAACCTTCAGATTGAGCTCTTTGATGTTTGGGGAATAGACTACATGGGTCCATTTCCTCCATCAAAGAAGTGTGAATTCATCTTGGTGGCAGTTGACTACGTCTCCAAGTGGGTAGAAGCACTACCTTACAAGCGTGCCAACAATATTAATTCAAAGAGGATGTTTGAAGAGATTATATTTCCAAGATCTGGAGTCCCTAGGGTGATGATAAGTGATGGGGGATCACACTTCATTGACAAACGCTTTGAGCATTATCTATCAAAACATGGAATCCGTCACAACGTTGCTACCCCATATCATCCTCAGACAAGTGGCCAAGCAGAGACTTCCAACAAGCAAATCAAGAACATTCTTCAGAAAACAGTAAATGGGATGGGAACAGCATGGAAGGAAAAGTTACCCGATGCACTCTGGGCATACCGGACAGCATACAAGACCCCAATTGGAATGACCCCATACCAATTGGTGTACGGGAAGACTTGCCACTTGCCTGTTGAACTAGAGTTCAAAGCACACTGGGCCATAAGAAGATGGAATATGGACCTAGATGTTGCTGGAGATCATAGAAGAATGCAACTATCAGAATTGGAAGAATGGCGAGAGAAAGCATATCACAATTCGAAGATCTACAAAGAAAGAGTCAAAAGATGGCATGACAAGAGGATCAAGAAGAAGGAGTTCTCACCCGAAGATAAGGTATTACTTTTTAATTCTAGGGTGAAGCTTTTTGGGCATGGAAAACTCCGGAGTAAATGGGAAGGACCATACAAGGTAGTCAATTCATCATCCCACGGAGCTATTACACTTCAAAACGACGAAGGTACGTTATTCAAGGTAAATGGTCAATGTCTTAAATTATTTTTAGAACCCAATAAAGAATTAGAAGAAATAGACGTGATCCATTTTTACCTTCCGATGGAGAATTAAAGCCCGACCTTTTTAATCTGACATTTTTGGGCCACGTATATATTTTTCGGGATAAAAATACTTCTAGAAACACGCTCGAGCAAGCGGGCCCACAGAGGAGGCAGGCCCAGGGCGGGCGCCCTGAGGATGAGGGCGGGCACCCTGCCCTGGTGTCCCCTCGGCCCCGACCTCTTCCGACGTGCTTTCCTCATCTATGGTTATCCAGAAAATTCCGCGAATGGGTTGTTACGCACGCCCGGCAGCGGGATGGATCTATGGAAACCCTAGAGGCACTTTTTGACCCCTATATAAACAGACCCCTGATGTCAGCTTTCAACACCAATTCATTCAATCCTTCTCTCCTCCTCAATTAGAGCTTGTCTAGTTCCTTGCTTCTCCAATGGCCGACAAGACCCACCGCAACTGGGAGATCGTCCCTTACGACCTCAACCGCAAGCCCAAGGATGACCCCGACGCCTACGTCCCGGTCAACACAGAGCGACAGCTAGCAGCCCCACCATCAAACCAGCGTAGCTCAATCTCATCCTACTACGCCCAACCAGTTCTTACTGCACCACCGCAGCCCCTTCTTCTCAAGGGACCGTCGTCCAAGCAAGAAGCCATCGTCAAGGTACCAGCCGGCACGAAAATCCTGCCACCTAAACCCAATGAGCGGGTTGTAGGCGTCAAGACCAACCGGAGCGGCGAGATCAGCAGCGTCCACTACACTACGGAGAAGGAGAGGCCCCACTTCGAAGGAGTTAGGACAGCAAAAGTTCGCTTCATCCCACCAAAGGAAGCTCCTAAGCACGCTCTCAATTCGTTTGAGACACCACCGAAGCGCCGCAGGACCATAGCAGATGTGGATGAGGACATCAGGACAGCAAATAGACATATTATGGAACTTCAGTCCACAGTTAGCTCCCTTAGTAGGCAGGTCTCCAACCTGAACACTACTGTGCTCGCGCTTAAACATGACCTTTCTGATGCCCTTGCTAGGATCAGGGATTTAGAGCAACACTGAGCTATCTAGATTAGACCTTGAGGCAGTGTGTCTTAGTCTTCATCATTAGATTCAATTAGATTCAATTCAGTTTAGATTAGTTCGCTTCATTAGTCAGTGTAATAAATGCCTCAAGACAAATAAAGATTATTATTATTATTATTATGCCTCGTGTATCTCCACTTTATTTCTATGCAAGAAAGCAGGAAACAAGTATGGGGGAATCCCCCGACATGGTAAATGCACTTCGATTGCACCACTCCACGATTCCGGTACATACTCTGCACGCTTTATTTACATATATACAAATACATATTGGGCTGTGTAGAATATTGTTCCTAACATGATAATTTAAAAAGACAAAAATATTTCTAATTATGATCAATCTCACTCTGTGATATATCTGAAAACCTGCATTTATTGAAAATCATTTTAAAAACCATGTGTTACTCAAGTCATTGTGGAATGTGAGATGGTAGAATATGAGTATCTTATTCTTGAAATCTTTGTCGCTTGGAGATTTTCTTTTCAAAAACTTCAAAAATATAGCTACCATCCTCAGTATTTTATATGCCTGATAAACCTAAAAATATTAATTTGCTTTGTATTGAGTTTGTGCAAAACGAGTTAGACCCTTGTTGAGAGATTTATCATGCTCCCAAGATCAAGACATTTTTATTCAGAAAGATTCACTCTTCCGAAGTATTATTGCATTAGAGGCATGAGCTATGCAAAAATATAAATTTCAAGGAAATAAAAAAGAGCAAGTGCTCGACAACCTCGCAGAAAAATGGACAAGTGTCCGGAAGTAGAATTAGGGGTACCTCAGTATCCACCTGAAAAATAAGATGATAAAAATATATATATGGTAAAAAGAAAATGATAGCCCATGGTCCCTCTAATAAGCAATATGCCAGTAAGAGTTGACAAGTTTTAATTTTCAAAGTCTTTGATCTAAGAGTATGGCATTCCTCTCCTCGGATCCCGTTTTGACCCAGGCAATATATGCAAAGTAAGTATGCTTGAGAATTTCTACAAATTAAAACAGCCTCAGTGAGATATACAAAAGATAAATGAGTGATCTGAGAGCCCCTATGAGGATAAAGGTATGCTAAGTTTTCTATTCAAAAATATATAAAAACTCCAAGTGACAGGATGAGAAGAAAGGATCTCTACTTCAACCATATATTTCCCTGACTACAGTGCACAGTGGACATTCACAACACCCTACAGGTATAAAAAGAATGCTTTACAATGTTTCAACCCCAGTTATTTTTTCTGAACCATCCTTTTCTCGAGGACGAGTAAAAGCCTAAGTATGGGGGTGTTTGTTGACGGTTCTTAAGTATCAATTTTAATTATCCAATAAATAAGGAAAAGGACCTATATGCAAGCAACACCTAGAATTAGGGTTTGATCTGATAGAATTCCACGAGTTTTGTTGTTTATCTGTTTCTGCAGGGGGTTATCAGGAAATACAAAGGAAAGGCCCACACGTCGGAATTACATAGAGATATTAACGTGTTCACCGATTTTCTATCATCTAGAAGACTCCAGAAGCCACGGGATCGAACGGGAGGCCGAACAGGCCCAGGACCAGGGCGCCCGCCCTGGACCCTGGGGCGCCCACCCTAGGTCTGCAACCAATCAGGACGAGTCTCGCGGATTATGCCCCACCGACCTAAAGGATCAAGGAAAACCGTGCGATTAATGTCGGTTTGATCCGACGGCCCAGGTTCACTTGAAGGGACTATATAAGCAGGACCCCTGGCCCCTGGAGAGGAGAATCCAAGTCCATTATTTTCATATTTTCCAGAGAGGATTCAGAGAGAGAGGTTCCCTTAGGGTTCCCACCTCATTAGGGCTTAGCATCCAATGTGAGATTAGACTTAGTTCTTCTAGATTGAGAGAGATAGAGTGGAGGTATAGATCGAAGGAAGCCCGGCCTGTCGGTGACTACTTCGAGGTTGTACCTGCGGGATCAAGTTCTCCTAACCCGAGGCTCGCTCCTAGGATTCTTCAGTATTTCGACTTCTAAATTCTAGTAAGTTCTTTGTTTTATTGTTCTTTGGTTTATGAGTTTACTTTAATCTCTTTGCGTAGAGTTTAGAGTAATCATCTCTAGCGTAAACGAGGTGTTTGGGCTAGGATACTCATAGATATCCCCTGTCTAGCCGGACCGTGGTAGTAGCGACAAACGTGACATTTCCGTAGCTACCTTTGTATTCCATATCCCATTAGCAGGATCGATAGGGTTTATAGGTGCGGGTCGAACATCCTTTGAGGTGTCTAGATTCCGTGAGCCTCCCCAATAGAGCAGTAGATCATCCTTACCAAGGTTAGAACGAGAGTGCAGTTGCAGTCTTCTCTATACATCGCTCACATCAAATCACAGTGGTTGTAGCCTAAAGGTTAGTAGTAATAGATTTGGTTAGTCAGATGCACGCTTTCTCCTAGTGGTAAAAAAATAAATACGATACTCTGGATAACATCCCGGGTGAAGTGCTCACCGATATCCGTGCGCTTGCGGATCATTTCCTAATTGCGTTACCAAATATCAACAGCAGCCAAGTGACCGGATGCGCATGCCGCACAGCGCCTGCACCCGTGAAGTACCGACCGGACGCGCCGGTCCTGTGACCGACTGGACACGCCAGTCAAACCAATGCACACTCGCATCGCCAAGACTAGACGCGCCAGCCCTTCGTACCGGATGCCACAGTGCCAGCGTTCAGTCATTTCCAGTAAGCAACCAAGCGCGACCAGATGCATCAGGTGCACTACGACCGGACACGCCACCGCGTCCAGTCACATGACCGAGACAGCGCGCCACTGCTGCAGCGTTGAACTGACCGGACACGCCAGCCGCGTTCGGTTACTTCGACCTTAGCGTCCGGTCACTACTAGTGACCTCCGTTCACCTGTGTTTCCATCCACGATGACTTAGAGAAATTCTCCGCCTCTGGTGTAGTGGAAAATATGCATTTCACTTCCACGAAAGCGCCGAATCCCGTCAACAACACCTCCTTTGCAAATGTGCCAACACCACCAAGTGTACATCACCTTGTGCAAGTGTGTTAGCATTTTTCACAATCATTTTCTTCAAAGGAGTTAGCCACTCAACTTGCCACGCCACTCGATTCTAGCAACAATGCAAAGTTAGATCACTCGAGTGGCACTAGATGACCGATAGTTTGCCCCTCTTGATAGTATGGTCATCTATCCTAAACCCAGTCATCAACTTCTCTACACACCTATGAAATGTCCTAGGTTATACCTTTGCCTTGCGCATTCCATTCCATCTCCTTCAATGTTGATGCAACACATGCACCAACCAATCACCAAATGATATGATCCACTTCATATCATCATGTGACCATATTGGTTCATCGATCTTGACCTCACTTGCTCTTCACCGTTGCCTCGGTCCATCGGCACCAAGTCATCACCCAACTTGCCCTTCACACTTGCAACCGGTCCGTCGAGCCAAGCCTCATCTCGATCTTCTCCACCTTGGTCACATGACTTCATGTCATGTCTCATATGCAATGAGCTCCTCCATCATCACATGTGTGAGCTTTGCACCATCTTCAAGCCATCTTCACCGTCATGGCATATGTTGCTCACATACATGTACCTATGGATTAATCACCCGTGTATCTCACATAAACACAATTAGTCCACCTAATGTTGTCACTCAATTACCAAAACCAAACAAGGACCTTTCAGCTAGGCCTGGCGGGGTAGCGCGGAGACGGGCCCAAGGAGGCAAGGCAGGCTTGGTGCTTGACTGGGCCCGCATGAGAATGGGGAGGAGGCCGAGCTGGGCCAGCGGGAAAGGGAGGAAGAGAGAAGGGGTGGGCCGGCTACCTATATTGGGAAAGAAAAGGAAAAAGGAAATTTCCTTTTAATGACTTATGAATTTGAGAGGGATTCAATTGGGTTTGAAATGGAGTCAAAGGAGAATTGAGAAGGGTCCAAAAGGGACTTGTAAGAAATTCAAAGAGAGGAGGAGAAGGGATTTTTCTCCAATCCTTGCTAGGGGAAAGATAGAAGGTTTTCCCATTTCGTTAAGATGATTAGAGAGGGAATCAAAGGGGTTTGAAGGGAATTCAAATAGAGGAATTGAGGGGTAAAAGGAAAATGGATTTTTCCTTTTATGAATTTATGACTCAAAGAATTCGAGAGGGAGTTGAAAGAATTTGAGAGAATTATCCATACAAGATTGAAGGGGATTTTTGCTACGGATTTGTGCTCTCCAAACTCCCAACAGGACAACTCAAAACCAACTCTAGAACACGGGCACTCTCCAATAATCAATTCTATATGAGTGCAACTATTTGTTAGCAAGCTCCGCTAAGTTGACTTCGGTTTGACCTAAAGGGGTCGGGGCTTTCTCCCAGACTGATTGGCTTCTTCGCCGAGCCCCTGGTCGTGGCTCCCACTTCATAGTGGGTAGTGCCGTATTCCTGCTTAGCCGATCTATATATGTAGTACCCGTTATTTCTGCTTCGAGGCGGTGTTGTCCTGTTCGCGTTTCGTGCCACCGGGTTGGCGTCTGGCCAGGCTGAGGTGACCGCTGTCCCCTCGGCCCTTGCGCAGTTAGTGCGGCGTGCTTGCCCCTTCCAGAGCAGGTACTTTCGGCTTGCCATTGCCTCTCCCCTTCTCCTGTTGGGGTCGCGACTCGGAAGGGGACACACTTGTTAGGCGGCCAAGGCAAGGAAAGGGGTCATGAGTTACTCTAGCCTAGATATGTGGGCCTTAACCATTTGGGCCATTGCTAATCGATAGCCGCAGGCCATGCGGCCTGCCATCTAATTGGTGCCCTGAGGCACCCGGGGTTATGACCCCCACATGTTGGATATCCCTGTCACCAAAAAATTGCTGGGCAAGCTCATCTATGTTTTCTAATCTTTGTCGTTATAAAATGGAGAGTGGCTTTGTATTGACTTTTGTTTTGTTTTATCTTTTTCTTGGCCCTTTTTGGGGGCATTTTTCGCTCTGTTCACTACTAAGAGAAATTGACACAACCGGTGCTGGTTTGTTAGAAAAAAGATAGAGCCAGATGTAATGTTGTACTACAGTTCATCACTTTTCATTTGAAGTCATCTTAACCTATATAATCTTCATATGTATAGATGCAGATCATTTTTAGAAAAGGGAATATATTAATATCACAGCTTCTGCATCGACTAATGCATATAGTTGTTCCTTATTACACATAGAAGCACAAAGATCCAGGCAATCTCAAAAACAAAGTTTTAATCAAAAAAGGAAGTGCGAACAGTTTCCCCAAGCATCATCTAAAACGTAATTCTATTGTTGAATCTCTAACCGTTTCTTGCAAACACCTCCATCACGGTTGTCTCAATTTTCCTGCATTTCATCATTTGGCGATCCTCCTCCTTCCGAAGTAGGGACCAAAACCTGATCCAGTAAGTCCCCTTGAAGATAACCTGCAAATAAGATGGTGCTAGGACTTTGTTAAAAACTATGTCATTCTGGGTCAACCATATCACCCAACAAATTGCACTCGCACCCACAAGAATTTTGGATTTCAACTTCCTATGAAAACCATGTAGCCATTCTGTAAACATATTGTGTACACTAGTTGGGGGAGTTAAATTAAAGGAGATATGAATAGTTCGCCACACAAATTTAGCAAAAGGACAATCAAAGAGAAGATGTTGTTTAGATTCCTCAGATGAACAAAAACAACACTTCTTGTCTCCTTGCCACTGCCGTCTTACTAAATTGTCTTTTGTTAAGATTACTCCTTTATACAAATACCACAAAAATACTTTGATTTTGAGAGGTAGTTTTAGTTTCCAAGTTAAAGTATTATACGGTAAAGCTTCAGACAGTAATAAGGCTCTGTACATGGATTTTACTAAAAACAATCTATTTTGATGTAACCCCCACAGAAAACGATACATCTGGTTTGTTAATTGTACATCTGCCACCATAGCAACCACCTCGTGCATGCTTGTAAATTAACAACTACTAAGGATCTCCGGAAAGCCACATTTAACGGTGTCAAAGACAACACCTTCTCACAGATGCCCCTTTCCTCCTAACAATATTATATAATGCAAGAAAGATCGATTTTAAAGGACATGGTGTTATCCACGCATCCTCCCAAAATCGTACTTGAGAGCCATCACCTAGTTCGAACCTGCCTAATGAGAGGAATTCTTCTTTGACCTTCATGAGGCCAGCCCAAAATTGAGAATCCCCAGGCATATGTTGAACGTGCGTTCGAGTCTTATTTTTTAGATATTTATTCCTAAGTAATTGTTGTCAAACCCCATCTTCATTCAGCAACTTAAAAAGCCATTTACTTAGGAGACATCTATTTTGAACATCTAAGTTTAAGACACCTAACCCCCCTTGATCTCTCGGTGTACAAACTACCTCTCATTTAGTCAATCTCTACTTCTTCTTGTGTTCATCGCTCTGCCAGAAAAATCGTGATCTGAAATAATCTAACTTCTTTAGAACCCCTTTCGGTAATTCAAAAAAGAAAAGCATAAACATGGGAAGGCTACTTAAAACAGAGTTAAGCAAAACTAATCTCCCTCCTACTAACAACATCTTCCTTTTCCAACAATTCAATTTCTTTTGGAAACGCTCTTCAACATGCTTCCAGTCCTCATTCATGAGCTTTCTGTGATGCATAGGAATACCCAGATACCTAAATGGAAATGAGCCCAAATCACACCCGAAAATTTGTTCATACTCATCTTGATTTGCTTTTGCTGCTCCATAGCAAAACAGTTCGCTTTTATGGAAATTGATCTTGAGCCCAGACAACTGCTCAAAAGCACAAAGCAACAACTTCATGTTTTTGGACCTTTCAAGATCGTTATCCATAAAAATGATAGTATCATTAGCATATTGAAGGACTGAAAGTCCCTCATCTACCAAATGTGGAACAACCCCTCGAATGTGATCAGCCTCTTTAGCTCTTGAAATAAGGATAGCCAATATATCAACCACTATGTTAAAAAGGATAGGATATAGCGGATCCCCTTGACGCACTCCTTTCCCAGTTTGGAAGTAATGTCCTATATTATCATTCACCTTAACTGCAACACTTCCTCTAAACATGACCTTTGAAATCCATTCACACCAAGTTGGTGAGAATCCCTTCATTCCAAGGACCTATTGAATAAAAGGCCACTTTAACTTATCATATGCTTTTTTGAAGTCTAACTTTAAGATCACACCATCTTGTCTTCTCTTATGTAGCTCATGAATCATTTCATGCAACAAAACAACTCCTTCCATAGTGTAGCGACCTGGGATAATAGCTATTTGTGTTGGTCCTATCAACTTGTCTGTCACTTTCAAAATTATATTATTTAACACTTTAGTAAAAATCTTGAAGCTCACATTCAACAAACAAATTGGCCTATATTGTTGTATTCGGGCCGCATCAGTAATCTTAGGTAACAAAGTGATAATCCCGAAGTTTAGCCTATGTATAGGCAGTCTCCCAGCATGGAATTCATAAAAAAGATTCATTAAGTCTAGTTTTATAACTTCCCAAAAAAATTGGTAGAAGTCTGCAAGAAAACCATCCGGACCAGGTGCTTTGTTATGTTCCATGTCAAAGACTGCCATTTTGACCTCTTCCTTGCTGAATGGAGCTGTCAACATCTCATTCTCCTCCTCCGACACTTGAGGTATGTCATGCCTCAAAGTCTCGTTCATTGGGAATATCGTAGTAATGGTTATTTTGGCACAAAAATTAACAAAAAGATTGAACTAAGAAATTACAATACATTGTTCTAAAATAGTCTGAGGGCTTTCCAGCACATGATGTGTGCTTGCTAAGGCGGCCCACCATGTTCGCTTGGTTGAAAAGCTATGGCTGAAAGTACTGTTTGCTAATTTGTCATGAGAGAAAAACATTGTTCGTTGGCTGACATGACCTACTACTACCTCCCTGCCTAGTGGTATGGTAGCCTCGCAGTGGCTTTGGCTGCTCCATGTCATGACAAGATGATAGAGAGAGATGGTGATGGCTGATGAAATGGGATTTTCTGTCTTGAGTGGGTGTGCTCTAATCTGATCGTTGAGCTGCACGCCTGCACCTGGTGCTTCTCTTGGCTTGTGCCTCGAGCAGGAACAAATCCAAGATAAATTGACAGTTTAACACCATGCATAAATAAAAAGACAAATATATTGGAAATAGTAAGCATTCATATAGAGACAATAACAACGATAACACAATATGACAAAAGAAAATGTTTACAATAGTTGTTACTTCTTAGGCCTTCCACAGTGTTGCGTGAAACCAGAAAAGAAATTGGGACCTACAGTTGACAATCAGGCATGGCTCTTCACACCTTGCAGTGCTGAGTATTCATAGGCATCTCTGGGACCCACATGCAAAGCAACAAAAAAATAGATACACATGTTCTTGTGTTGGCGTCCTGCACCACCGAGCAACGACGCAGAGAAGGAGACAATCGTTTTATATTCTGAGCACTGGCACATGTTATTGCCTTGCTCTCCGTTTTTTGAGCATTGGTTGAAACTGGCATCGGGTGATATAGTGTGCAAAGTGATGCTCCAATCTCGTCTCACCTATTTGGGCATCACTCTTGGCTCACATTGCGGAGGGCCTTATAATTTCATGGTGTGAGTAAGCTCATCCATATTCTAAAAACAAACTATGATATTGTCATTTAGAATTGCATCTAGAAATTCTTATTCCATGAAATAAATGACACAATCATTCATAAATCCTTCGTAGATCTGTCTTTAAAACTTTCGTTATTGGGTTCTCAGGTTTAGGACTCCAAGTCCTCCCTCATCTTTTGATTTACAAACCATGGTCCAGGTAGCATTAGCTTGCTTTTTGGATTGGAGATCAGCCCTTCTCCAGAGACAGTGCTTCCTCAGCTTGTCAATCTGATCAATGACAGTATGTAGTTTGAAGGTGCACATGGCAAAGGTTGGAAGGGCAGTGATCACTGAGTTTGGGGGAAAAGCAATCACCTTTGGTTTGGTAAGGCTTAGGGGAAGGCCTAGATAAGTGAAAGGCAAACTACCTTTCTGACAATTAAAAGTTCTAGCAAGATGTTCAAACTTTTGTTCAGAGATGTTGATTGGTACCAGCAAGGACTTAGAGTAATTAACTTTCAACCCAGTAGAAGACCCAAATGATTGAAGGAGGCCTTTCAAAATCAAAAGTTGGCTAGCATCTGCTTCTAAGATTAACAAGGTGTCATCTGCATATTAGATGACTGGAAAGTCTTGTGTAGATTGCAGTCTTATGGGAAGGTTAAGAAGGCCTCTCTCTTTTGCACTGTTAACAATTGATTGCAGCAAGTCTGCTACAATCACAAAGAGCAAAGGGGAAAGGGGGTCACCTTGCCTCACCCCCCCTTCTGCAATGGATGGTTTTCCCTGCTACACCATTCAATAGAATTGAGGATGTGCCTGAGCTCAGGATATCTTTTATCCAGGAGACCCATCTCTGACCAAATCCCTGTCTTTCCATAATATTAACTATGGCATTGTGCTCAACTTTATCAAAAGCCTTTGCAAAATCTAGCTTGAGGATGACCAGCTCTCTTCTTGATTTATGGCAGATGTGTAAATATTCCAATGCCCATGCCAAGCAATCCTGAATAGTCCTCTTCTTGATGAAACCATACTGGTTTTTATGAATTAGACTTGGGATAGCTGATTGGAATCCGTTGGCCAGCAGCTTGGTAATGATCTTCATTGAAGAATTTAATAGAGAGATAGGTCTAAAATCGTTTACTCTAGAAGGACCCTCTATTTTTGGGATCAAGGTGATGTAGGAGCTGTTGATGCTTCTAGTGCAGAGGTTTCCTGAGTAGAAGGCTTCACACATATCATAAAAAATCATGAGCAAGGAAGGACCAGCATTTTCTGATAAATTCATTGTTAAAACCATCTGGGCCAGGAGATTTATCGAAGGGTAAGTCTGAAATGACTCCATCTATTTCTTCTTTGGTGAAATCATTATCCAATTCTGAAAGCTGTGCTGACTGTGGTATCAGCTGATCCAAGTTAAAAAGCATTTCTTCTTCTTCCGAAGTGCCCAGCCTTACTTTGAAGGATTCCCATAGTATGAGCCTTTTGCTCATGATCAGTAAGGACTGCTTCGTGGTCATTGGTGAGGGAGGATATTGTGCTTTTTCTATGCTTGATAGTTGCATGGGCATGGAAAATTTTTGTGCCGGAATCACCTTCTTTTATCCACCTTATCTTGCTTCATTGCTTCCAATAAGTCTTCTGCATACTAAGAAGAGAGACTAGTTTGTCATATAGAGCATTTTTGAAATTCCACTCTGGGAGGCTTAAATCTCTGAGTATTTCTGAAGTTTCTAGGAAATGTATCACTGATTTAACCCTTTGAATGGTTGAACTGTGAAAGGACAGGCTTGATTTCCACACTTTTATGATTTTCCTCACAAATTTGAGTTTGGCTGAAATTCTTCTTGCAGGATCTTGGTGGTTAGGTGCATCAGACCAAGCTTGCTGAATCATTGGTTTAAAATCTTGCTGTTCAAACCAGAAGTTTTCACATCTAAACAATCTGTTTTTTGGAATTTTGGTGCTGATCTCGATGACACATGGCCAATGGTCTGAAGTTTCCATGACCAAGGATTTAACTGTGGTGTTGGGGAATTTTGTTGTCCAGGCTGCTGAGATGAAGAACCAATCTAATCTCTCCAAAAGGGGATAAGCCTGTTTGTTGGTCCAAAGCTCTACCAGACCAAGGCTGATAATGGCCTCATTGAAAGGATATATTTCATTTGCATCTCCACCTTCTTTATTTCTGTCCTTAGGTTTTCTTATCAAATTGAAGTCCCCAATAATCAGCCAATCAATATCATCTGGCATTTAAATGTTTTGAAACCACTCTAAAAAAATCTCTCTTACCTTCAGGGGTGCAGGGGGCATAAACTGTTGTGAGGATCCATGTGTCACAATTATGTTTTGAGGTGAAATTGATTGAAATTGCATAGCTGTTCTGGAAGATTAGTTCCCCCTCAAATATGGCACTTTTCCAGGCTAGGATTCCCCCAAAGGCACCTTCTGAGGGTAGACAGAGGAAACTGTCAAATGCTAAAGGACAAAAGTTCCTCAAGTAGGCAAGGTCAAAACCCTGTCTCTTAGTTTCTTGCAGGCAGACAATAGCATTTTTGCTTTCAACTATCTTGTCTCTGATTGAATTCCATTTTTTGTCTGAGTTGATGCCCCTTACATGCCAACACATCACATTCCAAGACCAGTTATTCATCATTGGGAAACAATATAAACCGGAGAAAACTGGGCCAAGGTAAACATGGCACCCGCTGGGGAAGAAGAAAAGGAACCCAAATGAAAAGCCCTTCTTCCATCGCTAGAAAGGGACCAATCAAGCTTCAGGATTGTCTTTCTTGTCAAAATCTTGGGCTTTATCTTTATTCTTTCTTCCCTTGCTCTTCTTGGTTCCAATTGGTTCAGAAACCTTTGTCTTGAGCAAGTTATCATCACTTAAGAGTTCTGGGTCAAGCTGACCGAATTCTTTGCCTAGGTTCCTGATGGCCGAGGCTGAGAGAGTTGGTGGCTTGGAAGAGCCGCCCAAGCAGCCAGACTTTTGATAGGAAGCAGGTTTAAAGCCTTTGTTTCTCACCGTTAGTCTTGTACTTCTTCTAACCTCTGTCTCCACCAGATATTCTTTTTCTTTGCCTTTTCTTCTAGCACTGGCAGTTTTAGGAGAGGACTGAAAATTTTCTTCCACTGCCATCTCCTCTTCTGCTATAATTGGAGATCAGTTAGAGAGCCTACAGTAGTTTAAGGCAGTGACCTCTTTGCAAACATCTGGCACTTGTAGAGGAACAGTTACGCCTTCTAGGCCCAGCTGAAAGGTCCTAATATGGCTAGAGGGGGGTGAATAGCCTATTTAAAAATCTACAAACCGCTAGAGCAACTTGATTAGTAAAGCAAACGTCGTAAAGCAAGTTTGCTCTAGCTTTACTAGGGTTGCAAGCCACCTATCCAAGTAATTCTAGTCACTATTATCTCTAGACACACAATTGCTATGTCACTACTAGCTAAACTAGGTGAGCTAATCTAGCAAGACAAGCTACACTACCAAGCTACACAAAACACTTAACTAGCTTGCAAGAATGTAAAAGAGACAATGTGATCTTTATACCGCCATGTCGAGGAATGAACCAATCATAATAAGGAGATGACCAATCACCGGGAGAAAACCAATCAATCACAAGAATGGACACCAAGATTTTTCTCCCGAGGTTCATGTGCTTGCCAGCACGCTAGTCCCCGTTGTATCGACCAACACTTGGTGGTTCGGTGGCTAAGAGGTATAGCACAAACCTCGTCCACCCCATGGACAATGCAAGAACCTACCCACAAATGTGGTAGCTCAATGAATGCGCAATCCACTAGAGTTGCCTTTGGCTCTCCACCGGGGAAGGCACAAGAACCCCTCACAATCACCGGGAGATGGCCAAGAACAAGCACCACTCTTGCCACAACTCCTCCGCTGCCTCCAAGTAGTTTAGGTGGTGGCAACCACCAAGAATAACAATAACTCTACAGCCACAACGATCTCCAAGTGCCACTAGATGCAATCACTCAAGCAAATGCACTAGCAATCACTCCCAATCTCACTAAGATGATGAATCAATGATGGATATGAGTGGGAGGTGTTTTCTTAGGCTCACAAGGATGTCAAGTATGTCAAAGTGCCAAGAGAGATCACTTGGAGCCAGCCAAACACTATTTATAGAGGCCCCAAAGAAATAGAGTCGTTGGCTCACTGTTTGGGCTAGCCTCAGGGCGACTAGACGTAGACGCCCCAGCGTCCGGTCGCCAGATCTTTGCCACGTGTCCCCACTTCAAATGCTGCGCATTGATCTCCAATGGTCACGGAGCAGTCAAAGTCTCAGTCAAACAGTGATCAGACTCGCCTCTCAAAGTGACCGGACCCCGAACCTCCAGAGTCCGGTCGCGACGATTTTTACACAAATAGGTTCTAGAGCATGAAATTAGTGACCAGACATGTTCAGTCAGGGTTGACCTGATGCGCCCAATGTCTGACTAGTACACTCTCTCACTGCCCTCGCACCACGTCATTAGCACTTGATAATGAACAGTGTTTTGTCAGAGTCTGGTCATAAACAAATGTAGAGTCCGTTCACTGCAATAAGTGACTAGACGCGCAGGTCCCTACGTCCGGTCGCTACGCCACCTTCTTGGCCTCTCAGCGCTGCGTGGCTATAATTGACTGGACTAAGCCCTTGCATCCGGTCGAGCCGACAATAGCGTCCGGTCAGTGGACATCCTCCTCCTTTTCTTTTTCTAAGTCCACAACCACTTCAACCTTGCTTCCAACTTGCTAAACACAAAGTGTAGAACTTGTGTGCACATATGTTAGCATTTTTCAAAGCATTTTACAATGGTAACATGTTAGCACACTAGGTCCCTAATGCATATGCAAGAATCATGTCACCTAGTGACACTCAATAATCATGTAGCCGAAGAATTCCCGTCTTTGTAGTACGGCTATCGATCCTAAACCACTCACACCCTCTATGGTGTCTTGAGTGTAAAACAAAATGGCCCTATTGCTTATACCTTTGCCTTGTGCCCATTTTGTTTTTTTTTCTCTTTCTTCATTTCCAAAGTGAGCACTTGATCATCTTGTGGTCATCGCCATCATCTTCATGACCATCTTCTAGCTCAACTCTTGGATTGTACCAACCTAGCTCATTATCACACTCAATGACATAGGTTAGTACTAAGGTTTCATCAATTAGCCAAAACCAAACTAGGGCTTTCAATCTCCCCCTTTTTGGTAATTGATGATAACCTTTTTCACAAAGATATTCAACAAAATCTTTTGGATTTATGTTGGTTGCCCAAGCCTTTTACCATGTGTAAAGGATATGGACAAGTTTCATGAACCCGAATTGGTAGCTATTGCTCCCCCTACATATGTGCTAAGAGTTTAGATTTTATAGCTTGCACATATGCTTAGATATGAAGGATATGAGACAATTTCTACCAAATGATGCTAAGGTATAAAGAATGGACCTTTGAAGCGTGATACCAATCGGAGTTTCCAATATACACTATCCTTAGTACCATTAGTAACTAGACAATCACAAAAACTAGAACACCCCGTGAGATCAACATTATAAGCATGGTTCTAGTTACCACTTGTGAAAGCAAAGTCTTAGTTACTCTTCCTATGCATGCTAGTTTTTCATTTCATCATTCAAACCTATAAATAGCATTCATCACACAAGCATCTATAGGAGAATAAAAACTTATGCCATGCAAGCATACATATGTAAATCACATTTAAATGCAACATACAAGTTTATGAGCTTCCTCCCCATACTTGTGTGCTTTAAAAAAATTTTAATTGATCCCTTTCCTTTGACAAATCTATCTTTGTGAACTACTTCTCCCCCTTTGTTATCAATGACCACAAAAGGTGAGCTCAAATTTTAGATAGGTTGTGTGAAATCATTGTATGTGAGGATCATTTTTTCAAATTTGGTTCAGTCTAGATTACTTGCCAAAGTAATTTAACTCGGTTTGATCCAAGGACAAGCTTCTTCACACCTCCAAATAAGGGTTATCTTGTATCATGTTGAGTCAAACACTTTTAGCTCATATTCTAGATCAAACACTAGGTTTGCAAGCCCACAAACATGTTATATGCTACTACTAGATCATATCAAGCATAGAAACAATAGCGGTACCATACAAGCATCAAATTCATTTTATTTCCATGAATGAGCCTATTTGACATGAGGAATGACTAGATGCACTAAACATGTCCTTAGCAAAGGATGAATGACATATCAACCAACTTTACTGTAACACCCAAATTTTAGAGATAATAAATTTTGAATAAATTGGATAACAAATAATGACAAATTAAAATAATAATAACATATGTTTGGTGTTGCATTCATGCTGTTGCATTTAATTTATTTTGTGGTGTGCTTTTATTTTATTTTGCTTTGGCTTAGAAAATTTTATTTGAAAAGGTTTTGGAAAATAGTAAATAAAGAAAAGAAAGAAGAAAAGAAAAAAAAGAACACTTACCAAGCTAGCCCAGCGCTGCAGCAGCTCTCTTCCTCCTCTTTCTTCCGCTGACAAGTGGGGCCTCCTTGTCATAACCGTCTTCTACCCGTGTTCGACGAGGACTCCGACCGGAGCATAACCGCCGCCTTCCCTAATTTGGTTTCCGGGATTTTCGAACCGAACAAGGCCTCTTGAGGTTATAAATAGGAAGAGGAGATCCTCTAGTTTCCGTTTTTTTATCTAAAACGCAAGCTCCACCACGTGTAATCAAGCCCTAGGGTTGGGTGGTGCCGGCGGGTTTTGGCGGGCGCGGGTGAGGCCTTCGGGTGGATCGGAGGCAAAATCTTTCGCTTGGGTGAGTTTATTTTCTTCTCCTCTTACTTCCCATGCTTTCAATTGGCGTTTTGGCGAGGTATATCGAAGAATTGGAAGCTTGCCATGGCCGGCAATGGCGCCATCGTACCCGAGCGGCCGCGCGCTATGTTAGGTCCACTATAGCCGGTTTTTATCGGGTAGTTGAGTTCGCGTGGAGCTTCTCCACCGTTTGGACAAGTCGCGGGTTGGATGGTGGCTTTGAGGGGGAGAGTCACCAACGCCGGCCATGGAAGGGCCGCCGGCCATGGAAGAGGGCCGGTCGGGTTTGGGGAAGAAGGGATGGAGGTGTACTGTGATGTTGCTGGTGATCGTGAACCGTCCGATTCGAAATCAATGATCAGGATTAGATCATACCCCTTCGCGGGTAGTTTTTCTAAAGAGACCCCCGGTTCTTTCGAAATCAACCCGCAGTCCAAAACGTAATGCTGAAAATGCGTTTTCGCGTTTTGAAAGCGTATTCTCTTCCGGTTAAATCAAAAATACGTTTTCAGGTATTTACAGTTTTGCCACTAGGATTGTTTTAGTCATAAAATCTTCGTTTTAATTCCGATTTGATCCGTTCAAGTTACGTTAGGTTCGTATTTGCGAATTCTACATGTTAGTGTAGTTGTACAGTTAGTTTTGATAATTTATTTTTCGAGTTTATAATTAAGTATTTATTTATCTATAGGAAATCTTAGAAAATTCATAACTTTCACGTTTTAACTCCGAATTTGGTGATCTTTGCGTCTGTGTGATCGTAGAAACGTGTAGAAGAGTTTTATAAACTTTTATTACTGTTTTGTTACTGTTGGTGTACTGTTCTAATTATATCTCTTTGTTTGCTTCGTGTATATTTGATTAGATGCGTGTATGATGTTGATTGATGATCGAGTATAGAAGGTGAGCAGTATTTGGACGATTCAGAGTATTACTTTGAGCCAAGTCAGCAGTATTGTTTGGAGAGCTTTGATCAAGGCAAGTATAACACAGGACTATCCTTGTTACCTATACATCGAAATTATCATACATATGCATGTGCTTACCTTGACAACCTTAGAGATTATAACTTAGTGCTTGTTGTCTTGATTCCTTGTCAACCTTGGGAATGCATATGGGTAGCTATTGCTAGTGCTTAAACTAAGAACAATGATCTTGTAATTTGATTAATGGATTAAGCAATCAACCATTAAGATGATTTTATTACTGTTAAAAGGGGGCTAGAGCAAGTGTATTATTTTGATGCTCTGGTTTCTCTCCATAAGGACTTATCTGTAAGTGATAACCGGGATATACAGTATAGCTGTGAGGGCTATATGGCTCTGGCTTTAGTTGTTCAAGAGACCTTTTCTAGCTTGTTAGTGGTTACCTTAAATGGCGTAAGAAAGGCTTGCCACGTTGGGTGTAGTGCGAGCCCCTGGCCTAGTGTGTATAGGCTGCGGTTGTTGTGCCACAGGGAAGGGGGGTTCTACATCTGCCTGCCGAGTGAATCTAATGGCCCTAACTTGTTAGACGAACTCTTGAGTGGCTTTATATGGTTCTCTAGTGTTTGGGTTTGATCTCCCCACTCATTTGGAAATCATGACTCACAGTGAAAGTGTACACCTCTGCGCAGAGTTAAAAACTGGTATACTAGCCGTGCTCACGGATACGAGCGGCCTTGGGGATTCTTATGGAATAGTTGATCATAACTGTTAAATTATGCTTAATTATTGTTGATTTTTATTATGCTCATGTTAATGCTATTCGTTATCATTATTACAAATGATCATTGATTCTTTAATGGGAAGTGGTTTATCTTGATGCTACTCAATTGTTAATTATATGAGTAAAAGCTAAACGCAGTTAAACAGTGTATAGCCTTTTGAGCCTCATGAACCCTGTGTTATATTTGTTGAGTTCGACATGGACTCACTCTTGCTATTTCCACCATAACAGATGAAGAATATGAGGAAGATTATCGTAATGAGTACTAGTCTTGGTGTCAACCAGTCAACCGTGTCCCTGTGTGGAGTTTCTGCTGGAGAATACTATTAGATATTTATATTTGTCGTTCAAGACTATGTCTTAAGTATTTATTCGCTATGTAATAAGCACTGTGATGATACTATGTAATTTGTCTACTTATGTGTGCGATCATGACTTGGGGCGCACATGAGTACTTTATGCATCCTATTTTTGTCCTTAAAAATGGGTGTGACAGATTGGTATCAGAGCCGTGTTGACTGTAGGACGCAAGCCTAGTTAGAATGGTCGTTGATAGCATCCATACTTCACTTAATTCATGCTTCCTCTTTTCACCTTGTTAATTACTAAAGTTTTATGCTTCCTCTACTTTATTCTATTGCGAAAATACATTGATTCTATCTAATCTATGTCTAAATCTTGTAGATGCCTCCTCATCCCCGTCTGTCAGCTGCACAGTACGTTGCCCGTTTCAAACCCCAGGAGCCATATGAAGAGGGTGATCAAGAGCTATCTGATGCTGAATCAAGAGTTGGTGATACACCTATGGAGGATGTAGTTATGGGGTGGACTACGAAGTTTCATATTGTGGTTCCTAAGGCTGATGCTTTCTTCCATGATATGTTGACAAGAACTTTGGACAACTACTACTACGACTGGGAAGCTACTTTGGAGTATCGCAGTGCAGAGTACAGTCATCCATGGATGGATTCCTATTGGGAAACAGAGTTATGGGTCAAGAAAAGGGATCCTACCACTAAGGAGCCTAAGGTGGAGTCAAAGTTCATTACCAGAGTGAGCCGGGCAACCGTGGAGACAAGCATGGAGGATGTCGCTTTCAATGCATTTGTTTACTACCATGGTCTACGCTCGGACAAGACGTTAAAGGGTGCACTTCGGCATTTCCCTTGTTTCATGCATGACAAGGGTATTTGGACCGTGCCGCTTGCAGATGATTCCTCTTTGACTTTACAAGCTACGGTGGGATTAGCTCGTGAATTGGCTCTCCATGAGGTGGATTTGAAGGATGAGTTGCTGAAGGAAAAAGAACTTAAGGAGCAAGCTTATAAGGAGATTGATCAATTAAGGGTGGAGTTAGGTCGTCCTAAGATTTATGAGAAGCTTAATTAGGAAATAGGAAAACCCCTATGTAATAAGAACGATAGTAGCTGCGAGTTAATTTTAAGTTTGGATTGTTTTAAGAGTCAGTTTGTGGTGTGAACAATTGTGTGATTGATGGATTGTTATTATGATAATGTGTGATTTGGATCTTTGTAATGTGTGCTGGAGTTTTGTAGACATGCCTACAAGTTCCATGGTTAAGAATATTAAGTTTGATCAAGATATATTAGTTGAATATGAGGTTAACTTAGTTCTGTCCTTTGCTGATTTTTGGATCAGTCTGGGATGTTTTAGAAATAACTTAAAATCTGTTTATGGGAAATTTAAGAAATTTTACTGGGAATAATTAGACTCCTATATCTTTCCAATCCCACAAGAATCACCTTAATATCTATTATGAGTTAAGAGATATACCTGTTCCAAGTTGGAGTTACTGCACAGTCTGGAATTCTGAAACAGTTTCGGTTAAGTTCAGTTTTTGACCAATTTATTGACAGAATCAGAAAAAGTGTTGTGAATAAAAGTTGTAGATAATTTTATAAGCTTTTCAACCATGTAAAGATCATCTGAATTGGATGTCTGCAGCTCGAGATATGACAGTTTTACTGAGTTGCTGGAATTGGAGTTCGCCCAGAAAAATCAGATTTTGTTTATCTATTGAATACATTATCTCGGATCGTACTGAATTTCATCTTCTGTGTTTTGGAAACAGATGTCAGGCAGAGGTCGTGGCAGAGGTCGTGGGGGTGCTAATCCACCCGTTACTATGGAGGAACTCATGCAAACTCAGAATCAGTTGATGCAGATGTTTATGCAGCATATGCAGAACAATCCCCCTGCAGGAGGACCACCACCTGTTCAAGTAAGGGATAAGCGTGGAGAATTTTTGAAGGGACGCCCTCCAGTGTTTTCTCATGCTGCTGATCCTTTAGAAGCAGATGATTGGGTGAGGGCAGTGGAGAAACAGCTGAACATAGCCCAGTGCAATGATATGGAAAAGGTGTTATATGCATCTGGTCAGTTGCAAGGGACAGCTCAGACTTGGTGGGAGTCGTACTAGGCTGCACGCCCTGACAATGCTCCTCCTATCACTTGGAATGAGTTTGTTAGAGATTTTCGAGCTCGTCATATTCCTGAAGGTATAATTGAGCTGAAGCAGGAAGAATTCAGAAACCTTAGGATGGGACAGATGAGCGTGAGTGAATATCATGACAGGTTCACCCAGTTGGCTCGCTATGCTCCCAATGAAGTGAGGGAAGATGCAGACAGGCAGCGTCTTTTCTTGAAGGGAATTTATTATGATCTTCGCTTACAACTGAAGGGGAATAGCTATGCTAGTTTTCAAGAGCTGGTGAACAAAGCTATTGTGCTTGATAATGAGCGTAGGGAGATGGATAGAAAAAGGAAGATGAAGGTGCAAAGCTCAGGAAGCAACAACCGTCAACGCACAAATTCTCAGCATGGCTTTCATCAGAAGTTTCAGGGACCGGTTAGTCAGTGGAATCGCAATCCGAATCTGAGGTGGTCCCAAAATTGGCAAAGTAATCAGTCGCAACAGCGTTCATCATATCCACAGCGTCAACAGTATCAGCAGACTGGGCAACAAACTCCTCGCACTGGAAATCCCAATGTTACCCCCATGAAGAATAGTGCTCCCAGCACTCCTATTAGATGCTTTGTCTGTGGTAAAGAGGGCCATTTATCTTATAATTGTCCTGAGAAGCAGAACCAACAGACTCCTCAGAGCCAGAAGAACAACCAGAGGCAATCTGGTACTGGAAGGGTGAATCACGTGTCTTCTGATACAGCTCATGATGCACCAGAAGTTATGATTGGTACGTTCAATGTACACTCCACTCCCGCAACTGTTCTTTTTGACTCTGGAGCATCTCATACATTCATATCCAACATTTTTGTTAAAATGCATAGTATACCCATGCTAGCTATGAAAGAACCTCTCTTAGTAAATTCACCTGGAGGTACCATGCAAACCAGTAATCGTTGTCTTCCAATTAGTATGGTATTAAGGGGGGTAGAGTTTAAGATAACTCCTATAGTGTTGAGAACATCTGGTATTGATATGATATTGGGTATGGACTGGATGAAGCAAAATCAGGCAGAGATTCAGTGTCAGCAGAAAGTGGTAGTTGTGACTGCGCCTAATGGAGATAAAATCAATGTGGATGTAGCAATGCAGAAGCAACCAACCGCGGTGGTGAATCAGCTTGAAGATACTATTAAGGAGAATTCAGTGATTGAGGAATTTCCGGATGTCTTCCCTGATGAATTGCCAGGTATGCCACCTGACCGAGACATTGAATTTCTTATTGAATTACTACCTGGAACTGCACCTATAGCCAAACGACCATATAGGATGGGAGTAGATGAATTAGAAGAACTTAAGAAACAAATTAAAGAATTACAAGATAAAGGTTTTATTCGACCTAGTTCATCACCTTGGGGAGCACCAGTTATTTTTGTTGATAAGAAAGATGGTGGTCAGATGATGTGTGTTGATTATCAGTCGCTAAATGAAGTAACTATCAAGAATAAGTACCCTTTGCCCAGGATTGATGACTTGTTTGATCAGTTGAGAGGTGCTTGTGTGTTCTCTAAGATTGATTTACGTTCTGGTTATCATCAGTTGAAGATTCGTGCCTCTGATATTCCAAAGACAGCTTTTACTACAAGGTATGGATTGTATGAGTATACTGTTATGTCGTTTGGATTGACCAATGCACCTGCATACTTTATGTACATGATGAATAAGGTGTTCATGGAATATTTGGATAAGTTTGTGGTAGTGTTTATTGATGATATACTGGTATTTTCCAAGACAGAGGTAGAGCATGCTGAACATTTGAGGTTGGTATTGCAGAAGCTTAGAGAGCATAAACTGTATGCGAAGCGAAGTAAATGTGAGTTTTGGTTGAAAGAAGTTTCTTTCCTTGGTCATATTGTTTCTAATGGAGGGATATCAGTGGATCCAGGTAAAGTAAAGGATGTATTGAATTGGAAACCGCCTACCGATGTTAGCGAGATTCGCAGTTTCTTAGGTTTAGCTGGATATTACAGACGGTTCATTGAAGGGTTTTCTAAACTTGCTAAACCTATGACATCTCTGTTAGAAAAGAATGCCAAATTTGTGTGGTCTGATAAATGTCAAGCTAGTTTTGAGGAACTAAAGAAGAGGTTGACTACAACACCTGTTTTGGTTTTACCAGATTTGAGTAAGAAGTTTTCGATTTATTGTGATGCTTCTCTTCAAGGTTTGGGATGTGTTCTTATGCAAGAAGGCAGAGTTGTGGCTTATGCATCTAGGCAGTTGAGAAAGCATGAGTTGAATTATCCTACACATGATTTGGAGTTAGCAGCTGTAGTTCATGCTTTAAAGATTTGGAGACATTATTTGATTGGACATAAGAGTGACATATACACTGATCATAAGAGTTTGAAGTATATTTTCACTCAGTCGGATCTGAATTTGAGGCAACGCAGATGGTTAGAGTTGATTAAGGATTATGATATTGAGATACACTATCATCCTGGTAAGGCTAATGTAGTAGCTGATGCTCTTAGTAGGAAGAGTTATGCTAATGAGATAAGAACATTGTCTATGACTAGTGAGTTATGTGCTGAATTTGAATATTTAAATTTGGGAATTGTTACTAATACAATGGAATTAGTGATAGAGCCTACTTTAGAGCAAGAAATTTACAAGGGTCAGTTGAAGGATGAGAAACTAAAGAAGATAGCAGAGGATATAGTGATTGGTAAGTCACCAGGCTTTCGAATGGATGATAATGGGATTTTGTGGTTTGGAAAGAGGCTGTGTGTACCTGAGGATCAAGCTGTTAGACAGGCAATTCTTCGTGAAGCTCATGAGTCAGCTTATTCTATTCATCCTGGTAGTACTAAGATGTATTTGGATCTTAAATAGAAATATTGGTGGGTTGGATTAAAACGAGATGTGGCTGAGTATGTGGCATTGTGTGATACTTGTCAGAGGGTGAAAGCAGAGCATCAGAGACCTGCTGGATTGTTGCAACCAATGAAGATTCCTGAATGGAAGTGGGAGGAAGTTGGTATGGACTTTATAGTGGGGTTACCGCGTACTCAGAGAGGTTATGATTCTATTTGGGTAATAGTAGATTGGTTAACCAAAGTTGCTCATTTTATACCAGTTAAGACTACTTACCATGGACCAAAATTGGCAGAGTTGTATATGGAGAAGATAGTATGTTTGCATGGAGTTCCAAAGAAGATTGTATCTGATCGAGGATCGCAGTTTACGTCGCACTTTTGGAAAGCTGTACATGAATCTTTGGGAACAAAATTGAACTTTAGTACAGCATATCATCCACAGACAGATGGACAGACTGAAAGGACCAACCAGGTATTAGAGGATATGTTGAGAGCCTGTGCATTGCAATATGGAACTAGTTGGGATAAGAGTTTGCCTTATGCAGAATTCTCATATAACAATAGTTATCAACAGAGTCTTAAGATGGCACCGTTTGAAGCTTTGTATGGACGTAAGTGTAGAACTCCATTGTTTTGGGATCAGACAGGTGAATCTTAGGTGTTTGGTACAGATGTTCTTAGAAACGCAGAAGATCAAGTGCGAGTGATTCGTGAGAATTTGAGAGTGGCACAGTCTCGTCAAAAGAGTTACGCTGATAATAGGAGGAGAGATCTAGTTTTTGAGGTAGGTGATTATGTCTATTTGAAGGTGTCACCTATGAGAAGTGTGAAGAGATTTAACATGAAAGGTAAACTAGCACCAAGGTATGTTGGACCATTTAAAGTTATCGCTAGACGTGGGGAAGTTGCTTATCAATTAGAGTTGCCTGAGAATTTATCTGGAGTGCATGATGTGTTTCATGTTTCACAACTTAAGAAGTGTTTGCGGGTACCTGAAGAGTAGATACCTTTGGAAGAATTGACTGTTAAGGAGGATCTTACATATGAAGAGTTTCCGATCAAGATTTTAGAGACTGCTGAGAGGGTTACTCGAAGTCGGATTATTAAGATGTGTAAAGTTCAGTGGAATCGATATTCAGAGGCAGAGGCAACTTGGGAAAGTGAGGATGAATTGAGGAAATCATATCCGCAGTTATTTGAGTAAGCAGTCCAATCTCGAGGACGAGATTCTTTTAAGGGGGGTAGAATTTGTAACACCCAAATTTTAGAGATAATAAATTTTGAATAAATTGGATAACAAATAATGACAAATTAAAATAATAATAACATATGTTTGGTGTTGCATTCATGCTGTTGCATTTAATTTATTTTGTGGTGTGCTTTTATTTTATTTTGCTTTGGCTTAGAAAATTTTATTTGAAAAGGTTTTGGAAAATAGTAAATAAAGAAAAGAAAGAAGAAAAGAAAAAAAGAACACTTACCTTCTCCCTAGCAGCCGACGGCCCGTTCGGACGGCCTGCTCTTCATCTTGCGCCATAACCGCGTGGGTCGGCCAACAGACGAGCGGCCCAAGCCAGCCGATCTAGCTGGCCTAGCAGTCGCGCGGCCCAAGCTAGCCCAGCGCTGCAGCAGCTCTCTTCCTCCTCTTTCTTCCGCTGACAAGTGGGGCCTCCTTGTCATAACCGTCTTCTACCCGTGTTCGACGAGGACTCCGACCGGAGCATAACCGCCGCCTTCCCTAATTTGGTTTCCGGGATTTTCGAACCGAACAAGGCCTCTTGAGGTTATAAATAGGAAGAGGAGATCCTCTAGTTTCCGTTTTTTTATCTAAAATGCAAGCTCCACCACGTGTAATCAAGCCCTAGGGTTGGGTGGTGCCGGCGGGTTTTGGCGGGCGCGGGTGAGGCCTTCGGGTGGATCGGAGGCAAAATCTTTCGCTTGGGTGAGTTTATTTTCTTCTCCTCTTACTTCCCATGCTTTCAATTGGCGTTTTGGCGAGGTATATCGAAGAATTGGAAGCTTGCCATGGCCGGCAATGGCGCCGTCGTACCCGAGCGGCCACGCGCTATGTTAGGTCCACTATAGCGGTTTTTATCGGGTAGTTGAGTTCGCGTGGAGCTTCTCCACCGTTTGGACAAGTCGCGGGTTGGATGGTGGCTTTGAGGGGGAGAGTCACCAACGCCGGCCATGGAAGGGCCGCCGGCCATGGAAGAGGGCCGGTCGGGTTTGGGGAAGAAGGGATGGAGGTGTACTGTGATGTTGCTGGTGATCGTGAACCGTCCGATTCGAAATCAATGATCAGGATTAGATCATACCCCTTCGCGGGTAGTTTTTCTAAAGAGACCCCCGGTTCTTTCGAAATCAACCCGCAGTCCAAAACGTAATGCTGAAAATGCGTTTTCGCGTTTTGAAAGCGTATTCTCTTCCGGTTAAATCAAAAATACGTTTTCAGGTATTTACAGTTTTGCCACTAGGATTGTTTTAGTCATAAAATCTTCGTTTTAACTCCGATTTGATCCGTTCAAGTTGCGTTAGGTTCGTATTTGTGAATTCTACATGTTAGTGTAGTTGTACAGTTAGTTTTGATAATTTATTTTTCGAGTTTATAATTAAGTATTTATTTATCTATAGGAAATCTTAGAAAATTCATAACTTTCACGTTTTAACTCCGAATTTGGTGATCTTTGCGTCTGTGTGATCGTAGAAACGTTTAGAAGAGTTTTATAAACTTTTATTACTGTTTTGTTACTGTTGGTGTACTGTTCTAATTATATCTCTTTGTTTGCTTCGTGTATGTTTGATTGGATGCGTGTATGATGTTGATTGATGATCGAGTATAGAAGGTGAGCAGTATTTGGACGATTCGGAGTATTACTTTGAGCCAAGTCAGCAGTATTGTTTGGAGAGCTTTGATCAAGGCAAGTATAACACAGGACTATCCTTGTTACCTATACATCGAAATTATCATACATATGCATGTGCTTACCTTGACAACCTTAGAGATTATAACTTAGTGCTTGTTGTCTTGATTCCTTGTCAACCTTGGGAATGCATATGGGTAGCTATTGCTAGTGCTTAAACTAAGAACAATGATCTAGTAATTTGATTAATGGATTAAGCAATCAACCATTAAGATGATTTTATTACTGTTAAAAGGGGGCTAGAGCAAGTGTATTATTTTGATGCTCTGGTTTATCTCCATAAGGACTTATCTGTAAGTGATAACCGGGATATACAGTACAACTGTGAGGGCTATATGGCTCTGGCTTTAGTTGTTCAAGAGACCTTTTCTAGCTTGTTAGTGGTTACCTTAAATGGCGTAAGAAAGGCTTGCCACGTTGGGTGTAGTGCGAGCCCCTGGCCTAGTGTGTATAGGCTGCGGTTGTTGTGCCACAGGGAAGGGGGTTCTACATCTGCCTGCCGAGTGAATCTAATGGCCCTAACTTGTTAGACGAACTCTTGAGTGGCTTTATATGGTTCTCTAGTGTTTGGGTTTGATCTCCCCACTCATTTGGAAATCATGACTCACAGTGAAAGTGTACACCTCTGCGCAGAGTTAAAAACTGGTATACTAGCCGTGCTCACGGATACGAGCGGCCTTGGGGATTCTTATGGAATAGTTGATCATAACTGTTAAATTATGCTTAATTATTGTTGATTTTTATTATGCTCATGTTAATGCTATTCGTTATCATTATTACAAATGATCATTGATTCTTTAATGGGAAGTGGTTTATCTTGATGCTACTCAATTGTTAATTATATGAGTAAAAGCTAAACGCAGTTAAACAGTGTATAGCCTTTTGAGCCTCATGAACCCTGTGTTATATTTGTTGAGTTCGACATGGACTCACTCTTGCTATTTCCACCATAACAGATGAAGAATATGAGGAAGATTATCGTAATGAGTACTAGTCTTGGTGTCAACCAGTCAACCGTGTCCATGTGTGGAGTTTCCGCTGGAGAATACTATTAGATATTTATATTTGTCGTTCAAGACTATGTCTTAAGTATTTATTCGCTATGTAATAAGCACTGTGATGATACTATGTAATTTGTCTACTTGTGTGTGCGATCATGACCTGGGGCGCACATGAGTACTTTATGCATCCTATTTTTGTCCTTAAAAATGGGTGTGACATTTACCTTACTTTGCTTGAAGGAGAGGCATGTCATATAAGTGGGGTGCATCAACACATATTTGAGAAATCCAATATGTTCAATTCATTCCTTAGCTTGCAAAACCTCTTCTCATCAAGTGGCTTGGTGAAGATATCGGCAAGTTGATCTTCAGTGCCCACACTCTCTATGCAAGTGTTCCCTTTTTGTTGATGATCTCTTATGAAATGATGGCGGACATCTATATGTTTTGTTCTTTGATATTGAACCGGATTGTTGGTGAGCTTCATGGCACTCTCATTGTCACATAGCGATAACACTTTCTTGAACTTGATTCCAAAGTGCTTCAAGGTAGCCTTCATCCAAAGTATTTGTGCACAACAACTACTGGTGACTATGTATTCGGCTTTGGTGGTTGAAAGTGCAACACTATTTTGCTTCTTGGATGACCATGAGACAAGTGATCTTTCCAATAGTTAACAAGTGCCCAATGTGCTTCTTCTCTCAACTTTGTCTCCCACACAATCTGAATCAAAATATCCAACAAGTTCAAACCTTGCACCTTTAGGATACCATAAACCAACATCTTGTGTATGCTTCAAGTACCTCAATATTCTCTTTGTTGCCTTCAAGTGACTTTCTCTTGGTGAGGCTTGGAATCTTGCACACATTCATACACTAAACATGACATCCGGCCTTGATATGGTCACATAGAGTAGGCTTCCAATCATAGACCGATGCATTGTTTGATCCACCATATTAACACTTTTATCACTATCCAAGCTTCCATTTGTCCCTATTGGTGTACTAATTCCCTTTGCATCCTCCATGCCAAACTTCTTGAGCATGTCTTTCATGTACTTGCCTTGACTCACAAATGTACCATTCTTCAATTGCTTGATTTGAAGACCAAGGAAGTAACTAAGCTCTCCAATCATAGACATCTTAAACTCATTAGCCATCATCTTTCCAAACTCATCACAATAATCTTGATTGGTTGATCTAAATATGATGTCATCCACATATATTTGCAACACAAACAAGTCTTTGCCAATCTTCTTGGTGAAGAGAGTAGTGTCAACCTTTCCCATGATGAACCCTTTAGAGAGCAAAAAATCTCTCAATCTCTTATACCATACTCTAGGTGCTTGCTTCAATCCATACAAAGCCTTCTTCAGTTTGTACACACAGTTGGGCTTCTTGTAATCTTCAAAACTAGGAGGTTGCTCAACATAAACTTCTTCATTGATGTAGCCATTGAGAAATGCACTCTTCACATCCATTTGATAGAGCTTGATGTTGTGAGTATAATCATAGGCTAACAAGATCCTAATTGCTTCCAATCTTGCAACCAGGGCATATGTTTCACCAAAGTCAAGACCTTCAACTTGAGTATATCCTTGATTCACTAATCTTGTTTTGTTCCTTACAACTATCGTATCTTGATCTTGCTTGTTGCAAAAGACTCATTTAGTTCCAATCACATTGTGTCCCTTAGGCCTCAACTAACTCCCATACTTGATTTCTCTTGAAATTATTGAGCTCTTCATACATAGCATTAACCCAATCAACATCCTTCAAAGCTTCATCTAGCTTCTTTGGCTCTATGAATGATACAAAAGAAAAATGCTCACAAAATGATGCCAATCTTGATCTAGTTTGTACACCTCTTGATATGTCACCAATTATCACATCTAGGGGGTGATTTCTTGCAATGTTGGTCAGTTGGAGAACTTGGACTTGATTGCTTGCACTTGGTTGAGCATTTGATTGAGATGATGTACTAGCCACTTGTTGATCTTGCACTTGAGATGATGCACTTGCTTGATTTTGATCATGAGAACCACTAGCTTACACATTTGAGTTAAAGAGCACTTGATCTTTGTCATCTTCAACTTCAATCACTTCTCTAGGCCTTATATCATAAATATCTATCTTCTTCATTTCATTGGCCAATTGAGTGCCTCTCACATCTTCTAGATTGTCATCTTCCTCTTGGGAACCATTGGTTTCAACAAATTTCACATCATGAACTTCCTCAAGAGTACCACTAGCCAAGTTCCAAACTCTATAAGCATTGCTAGTAGTGGAGTAACCAAGTAAGAAGCCTTCATCATATTTCTTCTCAAACTTGCTCAATCTTATGCCTTCCTTCAATATGTAGCATTTGCAACCAAAGACCCTAAAATATGCAATGTTAGGCTTTCTACCATTTAAGACCTCATATGATGTCTTCTCTAGGAATTGATGATAGTAGAGGTGGTTGCTATAGAAGCAAGCCGTGTTGATAGCTTCAGCCCAAAAAGAAGCAAGCAATCAAAGTTCTATTCTTTCTTTCAACTAGCCCATTGGATTGTGGTGTGTACTTGGCCGAGAATTAATGCCTAATGCCATACTCATCACAAAGTTCATCGATTCTTGTGTTCTTGAATTCACTACAATTGTCACTTCTCACTTTCTTGATTGTTGTTTGAAACTCATTTTACACTCTCTTGATGAATGTCTTGAATGTATCAAACACATCACTCTTGTCAATAAGAAAGGTCTCCCAAGTGTATCTAGTGAAGTCATCCACAATCACAAAACCATACTTATTGCTAGCAATGCTTTTATAAGTTGTTGGCCTAAACAAATCCATATGCAATAGCTCAAATGCCTTGGATGTGCTCATTATACTCTTCTTTGGATGAGTGTTGCCCACTTGCTTTCTGGCTTGACATGCACTACATAGCTTGTCCTTCTCAAATGTAACATCTTTCAAGCCTCTAACTAAGTCATGCTTCACAAACTTGTTCAATTGCTTCATTTCAACATGACTAAGTCTTCTATGCCATAGCCAACCCATGCTAAATTTGGTGAGCAAGCATGTTGACAATTTAGATTCACTAGCATCAAAATCAACCAAGTATAGATTCATATCTAAAACCTTTGAAGATCAAGTTAGAGTCATCTACACCTATGATCTCAACATCATCAACACCAAAAATGCACTTGAAACCAAGATCATACAATTGAGCTACCGACAAAAGGTTGAAGTTCAAGATCTCTACTAGTAGCACATTGGACATGCTCAAATCATTGGATATAGCAATTTTACTAAGCCCCTTGACCTTGCCTTTGCTATTATCACCAAATGTGATGCTTTGAATGCCTTCACTATCATTTGACTTGATTGAATTGAACATTCTTGAATCATTAGTTATGTGTTGTGTGCACCCACTATCAAGCACCCAATGCCTTCCTCCGGCTTTATAATTGACCTACAAAAGATGATCAAATCCTTTTAGGTACTCAAACTTGCTTGGGTCCTTGAAGGTTAGTCACTAAGCTCTTTGGTACCCAAATGGCCTTCTTCTTTGGGCCCAACAAGGATGTACCACAAACTTATCCTTCACACAATTGGTACCATTGGTAAGCAAATAACAAGAATCAAACTTAATTGAGGATACATTGGCATGTGATTTGTTGTTCTTGCAATATTGCTTTATGTGACCAACTTGCTTGCAACTAGTGCAATACCGACCATTGTTCTTTATAAAACTAGTCTTGTGAGGAGCAAAGGTGGCCTTGCCTTTCTTAGGGGTATGGCCCAATCCCTATTTGTTGAGAGATGCTCTTTGGCTACCCAAGCACATAAGCAAGCGGTCCTCACCACCATAGGCCTTGCCTAGGGCGCGAGTGAGCTCATTGACCTCCTTCTTGAAGGTCTCATTCTCAACCATTAGTGAGGCATCACAAGTGAAACCATCACTAGTAGATGAGGTAAAAGTGGTAATGCTATAAGAAGAGTTAGTGAGAGAAACAATGATAGGCTTATAAAAAGATTCATCAATAATAGTACATATTATTCCCACATCACAAGTCATGATCACTTGCTCCTTTTTGGTCTTCTTCTCCTTAGCTTGCTGAAGTAGAGAGGAGTGAGCTTTTTCAAGCTTTGTGTGAGCAAGGCCAAGCTGCTCATGGTCATCCTTTAGACACTCATGTGATGCTTGGAGCTGCTCAAAGGATTGCTTAAGAGCTTTGAGCTCTTTTTGCAATGCTTTGCACTCCTTTCTCTTCTTTTCATAGCAGTGCTAAGTTGCTCACATATGTCCATGAGCTCATCCTTGGAGTAGTCCTCCTCATCATCACTCCTACAATCATCACTTTCATAAGATCCATTATCACTTGCATCATATTTTACCTTAGTGGGCTTTGCCATAAGGCAGGTCGAAGGAGTGTCGAAGAGGGATAGCTTGTTGTGGATGGCGATGCTTGCAAGTGCCTTCTTGATGGACTTCTTGTCATCATCAATTGAGCTATCATCATCACTATCATTGTTACCATCACTATCCCAAGTGATCATATAGCCACTTCCCTTCTTCTTCTTCTCGAAGGTCATCTTCTTCTCCCTCTTCTCCTTCTTTTCTTTCTTATCCTTCTTCTTCTTCTCATCCTCCTCATTATCACTATTATAGGGACAATCCATCGCAATGTGATCTGGGCTCTTGCACTTGAAGCATAGCCGCACATGCTCCTTCATGTGATCTCTTCTCTTCCTAGCATCGTAGCTTCTCTTCTTCATGAATTTGCCCATCTTGCGTACTAGAAGAACCATTGCCTCATCATCAATATAACTTGCATCTTCATCTTCACTTGATGCTTCCTTCTTGGACTTGCTCTTGCTCTTGGAGGATGAAGTTGAAGCCTTGAATGCCACACTTTTCTTCTTCTTGCCATCATCCTTCTTCTCAACTTCTTCATTGTCACTATCATTGTATTGAGCATCAGTCATGACATCTCCAAGTACCTCATTAGGAGATACATCGATCAATCCTCCTCTAAAGATGATAGTTCTCAATGTTTTGAACTTCTTTAGCAAGCACATCAAGAACTTGTGAGAGAAGTCTTCATCCTTCACTTTTTCACTGAGGCTCTTGAGATCATTGATGATGACTTGGAGCCTATAGATCATCTCTGGAATGGACTCATCATCCTTCATCTTGAAGTTGGATAGCTTGTCTTTGAGCATGTAAAGCTTGGCACTTTTTACCGTTGAAGTGTCCTCATATGTTTCTTCCAATCTCACCCAAACTTCACTTGCCTTGTTAAGATCCTTGATTTGCTCAAACACCTTTGCATCAATGCTATTGTATAAGGTGTTGAGTGCCATTGTGTTGCATCACTTGTTGGCCTTGTCATTGTCGGTGAGTTTGGTAGGGTCAATCATCACAAACTCATTCTCTACCACATCCCACACCTTCTCATGGATTGAACCAAGGTACATTCTCATCTTTCTCTTTCAATAGCCAAAGGATGAGCCATCAATGAATCGTGGTTTGCCCCCAACATGGTTGAACACAATTTGAACCATATCTTGTGCACCGAGGTTGTTAAGCCTTGATTGAACAGTGACCACAACTCCGATACCACTTGAAAGGTCCTAATATGGCTAGAGGGGGTGAATAACCTATTTAAAAATCTACAAACCACTAGAGCAACTTGATTAGTAAAACAAACACTGTAAAGCCAGTTTTGCTCTAGCTCTACTAGGGTTGCAAGCCACCTATCCAAGCAATTCTAGTCACTATTATCTCTAGACACACAATTGCTATGTCACTACTAGCAAACTAGGTGAGCTACTCTAGCAAGACAAGCTACACTACCAAGCTACACTAAACACTTAACTAGCTTGCAAGATTGTAAAAGAGAGGATGTGATCTTCATACCGCCGTGTCGAGGAATGAACCAATAACAATAAGTGACCAATCACCGGGACAAAACCAATCAATCACAAGAATAGACACCAAGATTTTTCTCTCGAGGTTCACGTGCTTGCTGGCACGCTAGTCCCCGTTGTGTCGACCAACACTTGGTCGTTCATGGCTAAGAGGTGTAGCACAAACCTCGTCCAACCCGTGGACACTACAAGAACATATGCACAAGTGTGGTAGCTCAATGACACGAGCAATCCACTAGAGTTGCCTTTGGCGCTCCACCGGGGAAGGCACAAGAATCCCTCACAATCACCAGGAAGTGGCCAAGAACAAGCACCACTCTTTCCACAACTCCTCCGCTGCCTCCAAGCTGGCTATGTGGCGGCAACCACCAAGAGTAACAAGAACTCCGTAGCCACAACAATCGTCAAGTGCCACTAGATGCAATCACTCAAGCAAATGCACTAGGAATCACTCTGAATCTCACTAAGATGATGAATCAATGATGGAGATGAGTGGGAGGTATTTTTTAAGCTCACAAGGATGTCAAGTATGTCAAAGTGCCAAGAGAAATCACTTGGAGCCGGCCAAACACTATTTATAGAGGCCCCAAAGAAATAGAGCCGTTGGCTCACTGTTTAGGCCAGCCTCAGGGCGACTAGACGTGCCGGTCAAGTTGACTAGATGCAGACGCTCCAGCAGTTGATCTCCAACAGTCACGGAGTAGTCGAAGTCTCAGTCAAACAGTGACTAGACTCGCCTCTCAAAGTGACCGGACGCTGAAGCTCTAGAGTCCGGTCGCAATGATTATTACACAGAAAGGTTCCAGAGCGTGAAATTAGTGACCGGAGGCGTCTGGTCAGGGTCGGCCTAACGCGCCCAGCATCCAGTCAGTACACACTCTCGCTGCCCTCGTGCCACATCATCAGCACCTGACGATGAGTAGTGTTTCATCAGAGTTCAGTCGCAAACAAATACAGAGTTTGTTTGCTGCAAGAAGTGACCGGATGTGCAAGTCCTGCGTCCAGTCACTACGCCACCTTCTCGGCCTCTCAGTGCTGCACGACTATAATTGACCGGACTCAGCCCCTGTGTCTGGTCGAGCTGACAGCAGCATCCGGTCGGTGGACTTCCTCCTCTTTTTCTTTTTCTAAGTCCACAACCACTTCAACCTTGCTTCCAACTTGCTAACCACAAAGTGTAGAACTTGTGTGCATGTGTGTTAGCATTTTTCAAAGCATTTTACAAGGGTCACTTGTTAGCACACTAGGTCTCTAATGCATATGCAAGAATCATGTTACCTAGTGACACTCGATAATCATATAACCGAAGAATTCCCCTCTTTGTAGTATGGCTATCGATCCTAAACCACTCACACCCTTTATGGTGTCTTGAGTGCAAAACAAAATGGCCCTATTGCTTATACCTTTGCCTTGTGCCCATTTTGTTTTTCTCTTTCTTCATTTCCAAAGTGAGCACTTGATCATCTTGTGGTCATCACCATCATCTTCATGATCATCTTCTAGCTCAACTCTTGGATTGTATCAACCTAGCTCATTATCACACTCAATGACATAGGTTAGTACTAAGGTTTTTATCAATTAGCCAAAACCAAACTAGGGCTTTCACCAGCAAGCAAGAGGCCTTCGATAAAATAAACTCTTTAGCCCACTGAAAATGTGAAGGAGAGAGCAGCATAGCTTTGAAGAATTCAGCCCATTCACTTGGGATTAGAACAGAAATGCCGCCTCCTTTTGGGATCTCCATCTTTCTTCAAAAAGGATTAGTGTGAGAGCTTTTTCCTAGGTTTGGCAATGGGCCCCTTGGGATGCTATCAATGATTCTAATCATCCCAACCTGAAAGTTGTTGAGATTCTGCCCCAAATTATTGTCCTCATCCTGTCCAACCAGGTGACGATCAGGTGCTACCATTTCCTCCTCATCCAAAAGCATATCCTCAGGGGTCTCATGATGAAGAAAATTATCCAGCCCACCACGGTTGGGAATATTAACCTCAATATCAGGTTGAACAGTATGTTCCTGTTGGAAAAACTAGGCTGGAGAGTTAGCTGCAACAAAAATATTTTCTTTAGTTACCCCCAAATTGGTCCAATCCAAGCCATTGTCATTCTGCATTGTGTTCTGAAGTTACTGTAGAGGGTGTACTGAGATTTCTTCAGGGTCTTCTATCTCCGGATCCTCATTCGGGTCCTGCACTGGAGCATCAGGCTGCTCATTAAGATTGATTCCCTGGGGAGCCTGCTGAGCCAAGCCATGGAATTCATCAGGCTCATTCCAGCCTTGAACAAGTACTGCCGGCTGCTGGACTTGATCTGCTTGCTGTTGTTGCTGGTTTGGAGGGGCTTGTGGCTGGCCAATATTTTGAGCTGGGCCTGGACCTAGCTGTCCCAGACCAAGGAAATCAAATGGCACCTGCTCAAAGTTCTGCACATTCTCAGGAATGATGTCTTCATCGGGAGGCCCAACCCCAAGCAGTTGTTGTTGCAAGATTTCACATTGAATTGTCCAAGAGTCCCGGCCAAGTGTGAGATCAAGGAATCCAGGGTCAGTCACTGAACTGTGGGGCGCAGATGAAGGAGGCCCACCAGTCATGTGGTCAAGCCGGAGGTTCCGAGGAATAATGGTTTAGCTCCTGTTCAAGAAGGGTGGAGCAATGCTAAAACATAAATTCAAGCCTGCCCAATCCGCAAAAGAGGTAAAGACCGAAGGGCAACTCGGGCCAGGCTTAGCCGGGGCGCAAAAGGGTTTGTGCTGCTCGAGATGAGCTTTACCATTAACTGCATCAGGAAACAAGGGAGGGTTACTGTGCCGGCTGCTTTTACTGTGACAGATAGCAGCAATATGACCCCAGGAAAGGCACGCATGGCATTTAATTAGAGCTCTGCATTGGCTTCTTAGATGGGAGTTGGCTAAACATCTTGAGCAAATCCTGGAGGAATTTCCCAAGGAAAGATACTCTGGCCCACTGTTTGACCCCTTTGACCTCTGTCCAAAAATTGAAAATTTCGCGCTTTGACTGTTGCTGAAGGGAGCAGGGCCAAGAACAGAGGGAAGATCCCTAGCAGGAACTTGAAGGCGATCAAAAGCTGAAACTCACGGAAACTCTAGCCGATCAAAAGCTGAAGCTCTGATAGGAATGGTATTGGCGCCTGTCAGTGGTGACTTATTCAAATCAAATCCAACTTTGGGCTGATTCTTTTTTGTCTATTGACAAGCTGCCAGGAGTGTGCTTCCTCAGACTGAAACTTTGTCATGGGCAGCCAACAGGCTGCCGCCGGCCCATTAGGCCCAAGAGTAATTAGCTTAGCCGTTAAGTTAGGTCAAGGTTTAGGGTTAATCTCCTCTCTATATAAAAAGAGGCAGGTCTATCATTTAGAGGCAAGCAATGAATTATGAAGAAACAACAATTCTAGTCTCTCCCAATCTCTCGAGCTCTTGGCAAAGCATAAGGCCTAGTTATCCCTAATATTCCCCAAATATCCTCGTACATTACATTTGGTATCTAGAGTCCAGCGATCCTCATCTTCCAGTTCCAACTCGTCATCCATCGATCCAGATCCTCTCCTACGTTAAAAAAAAACAGATCAGCCGATCCTCATCCATCGATCCCAGCCGCCGCCCGATCCATCCCCCACCGCCGCCGCCGCGCCAACATTCCCCACCACTAGCCGCTGTTCCCCACCTCCTGCGCCAACACCAGCCAGCCGCCAACCACCCGCACCACATCTCCTCCATCAGCAGCCGCCACCACAACCACCAGGCCGCCGTCCGCCTCCCCCTGCACCACCGACCTCAAAGCTTCCCTGGAGACCATCACAACCTCCATGAAGGCCAACACCGACGCCATGAGGGACCTCCAGGCCTCCGTGAAGGCCAACGCCGCCGCCATCAAGGCCCTGTCCGCTGAGCGCTCGGCGTCCAGCAACAGTTCGGCTGCCGAGAAACACCACTACAATCGTCCGCCGCGGTTCCAGAAACTGGGTTTTCCGCGTTACGACGGTAATTCCGAACCCCTCATCTTCATCAACAGCTGCGACACATACTTCCGTCAAGAGCGCATCATGGAGGAAGAAAAGGTGTGGATGGCTTCCTGTCATCTGGACGATGGCGCTCGTATGTGGTTCCTCCAGATCCAGGAGGAGGGCACCCCGACGTGGCGTCGCTTCACCGAGCTCCTGCACCGGCGCTTCAAAT
The DNA here is from genome assembly GCA_020631735.1 of Saccharum officinarum. Taxonomy (NCBI): domain Eukaryota; kingdom Viridiplantae; phylum Streptophyta; class Magnoliopsida; order Poales; family Poaceae; genus Saccharum; species Saccharum officinarum. The sequence continues at coordinate 65,609,644 of CM036185.1, forward strand.
CGCCCCCGTGCCCCAACCTGCTCCATCGGGTGGCCCTTGGCATCGACAACTCCCTGCGCATCCTTGATGAGGTGTCCACACAACTGGATCGCCTCCGGGCGCGTCTCGAGGCGAAGGACAAGGAGGACCGTGAACGCCGGGCGGCTGTACGCCTCCAGGCAGCAGTACGGGGACTCCTGGCACGCCGCCGAGCGCAGGCTCTTCGTGCCACAAAAGCATCGAAGGAGCAAGCAACGGTGCGCCTCCAGGCAGTAGTGCGAGGATTGCTTGTCCGTCGCATGATGCGGAAGATGCGCATGCTCCTCAGCTCGTCGCTGTCGTGCGTGTTCATCCACTCGGACTCACCGATATGGCCTGCTGCTCCAATTGAAGTGGAGGTCCAAGTATGGGCACTTCCCGTGCAGCGAACTCGCAGCACCGTCCAGCATTAGACATCAAAGGCTATGGGCGTCTCATTCATCCTTGTTCCTGCCGTGGTGCTAGACAAATCCAACGTAAGAGCGGGCTGCTTCAAACTCCACCCTTCAGCCCACATGAAGCCAGTCGAGGCGCTCTTTCCTTGGGATCCAGGAGGACACGAGGACGTAGCCGTCGTCCAAATTTATATTTTAGTTTCAAATTTATTTCCAACTTTAATCTTCAATAACAAAGGTAAGCCGAGATGTAAAAGGCTTAACCCTATGTTGCGTCAAATAGGTCCGTGGCACCTATCCAGCTCGAGGACGAGCTGGGTCTCCGAGGGCGGGGGAGATGTCATGGGCAGCCAACAGGCTGCCGCCGGCCCATTAGGCCCAAGAGTAATTAGCTTAGCCGTTAAGTTAGGTCAAGGTTTAGGGTTAATCTCCTCTCTATATAAAAAGAGGCAGGTCTATCATTTAGAGGCAAGCAATGAATTATGAAGAAACAACAATTCTAGTCTCTCCCAATCTCTCAAGCTCTTGGCAAAGCATAAGGCCTAGTTATCCCTAATATTCCCCAAATATCCTCGTACATTACAAACTTCTTGAACTCAAGTTGCCAATTTGGACCCCCATTGTTCCAAAGGTGGAAGAAGAGCTTGTAATGCTGGCACTCAAAAGACTTGAGCTTATGGATAAAGTGGCCGACCAGACTCGAGGAAACCGTGAAGCAAAAAACACGATCACAAAGGAGTTGAACATCAAACCCGGCAGCAGAAACACCAATGGTGGCCTGAAGAATCAGAGCAACTAAGCGAGAGCAAAGACGAAAACGGCAGCGCCCAAAGGAGACAACAAGAAAAAACGGACGAGAAGAAGCAAGACAGCTCGAGACCGAGAGATTAAAAAGGCGCCGAACCTGAAGATCGATGCAGAGACCCGGGTGAAAGTTTAATCCAGGCAACTCCATCATAGAAGCAGAAGGCTCAGCGGAGAAGCCTAAAGTTCCTTCATAAGTTCTACAATAGAGAAGATATCCCTTGGGTCAACTTAATCTGGGAGAAGTATTACCAAAATGGAAAGCTGCCAACTGATACAGGAAAGGGTTCTTTCTGGTGGCAAGACTGTTTGAAACTTCTAGATAAATTCAAAGGCATGGCCAAGGTGACTGTCAATGATGGTAAATCTTGCCTCTTATGGAGTGATCTTTGGAATGATGCTATCCCAGAATTAAATTTTCCTGAGCTATACTCTTTTGCCAAGAAAAAACAAATCTCAGTTAAAGAGCCAAAAACACTGTAGACCTTCCTAGCTTCTTTCACCTACCTCTTTCTAAAGAGGCCTTTGCTCAACTTGCCCAATTGCACGACCTTTTAGACTCCATTCAGATTTCTGAAGACAAAGATCAATGGCTTTATATTTGGAACTCCGGTCACTTCTCTTCATCTAAAGCTTATAAATCTTTGAGTGGCCACTGCTGGGTACACCCGGCCTTCAAATGGCTATGGAGAAGCTGCTGTCAGAGCAAACATAGAGTCTTTTTCTGTTTATTGCTGAAGGACAGATTAAGCACCAGGGGTTTGATGAGAAGAAGAAAAATGGAACTAGAAAGTTTTAACTCTGTGCTTTGTCAAGGCCAACAGGAGGAGTCCTTGCATCATCTCTTCATTGGATGTCCTTTTGCAGCGGCTTGCTGGGAGTCAATCATGCTCAGCATAGATGAAGAACTAAGCCCTGTAGAAAATCTAGAATGGCTTCAGGCTCAGATAAATCAAGCTTTCTTCATGGAAATTATCATCCTATTCTCTTGGGCTATCTAGATGACCAGAAACAACCTCATCTTCAAACAAATTCAGCCTTCCGTTCAAGAGTGTAAGGGTATTTTCAAGCAGGAGCTCATCAATCTTCTATGTCTAGCAAAAAGAAAGTATTTCCCAAAGATTCAAGAATGGATAGATGCAAGATTATAAAAGATTTTAGAACTAGCACGCTCTTAGCTGCCTCTGTAATTTTCTTTCTTACCTTCTTTGTTCCTTAAAACTTCTGTACTGAATGCTTTGCCTTTTTTAATTAATTTTCAGTAGTTTCGTTATTAAAAAACACATTTTCTGTTGATGCTGTCACATCAGGAAAAACTTGTACAAGTTTGAGGAGCCCATATACCAAAGGAAAACAAGAATTTTTGTTTGTCGTGGAATACAGGTAGGGGTCTAGGAGTCATACCGTATTTGAGTAGGACCGGACCAATGGAGACTCGGAGAGTATCACTGGTGGCAACGGCCCTCCGTTGTCGTCAGCACCGAGCTGCGCGGCAGCCGCGATCATGGAACTGTGACGAGAATGCCGACTCGCTGACACGCCGATGCAGAAGTTGGGAGGCCGGACGGAGGGTGAAGAATCATCGAATGTTTATGCAGCAAGGCCTGCGATGCTCAGAAACTGGGCTGCATGTTAAATTTAGTTGTGCTGGCAACCGGGGTCAACGTATTTTTTTACTGAGGTCATGACTGGTGAAAGGAATACAAGTATAAGCCATAAGGGACTCCTACCTAGCAAGTCGTCAGGGGCTCAGGGTCAGCCGACCGCGACCAGACCACGTAGATTCACCCCTGGCCTGGAGTGGCCTTCTCGCAACAGGGACGAGTTGAACTCTGATCGCTGAGAAACGGCAGGTCGTCTTCTGGCTCCAACTTGTTACAATATACTATAGGGTATGTGGTCTACTATAGAACTGGAACTGCATAGGATAACAAGGTTCGGTGGAATTAATCTTCGCCAGCAAAGTCGAGCTGTAGCTCGCCACCAACTTCTGGCATCAACCAAGACAAGTTCCACTTCTCCTCTCCATTTTTTTTTGAAAGTGCCTCTCCATCTTTGTTATATCACAGTTACAACTGTTCTCAATAGCAATTGCCAGATGCAACTGGGCCTAGATACTTGCTCCAATCTGGGCCAAAGATTCTTGTGTTTGGCTTCCTGGGCCTCTTCCTTCTTTTTTTCTTGGCGGCAAAAGACTGTGGGGAGATCCCCACAGTGAGATTTTAATATTAATTTAAAGGAGAGAACATACTTACATATAAGGTATTAACTAAAGGCATCAAGCCAAACACAAAAGGATGATCTCAAGTCATCCTTAAAACGAATAGATTGTAGGTGACATTGATTTTTAAAATTAGCTAACCAGGAATTCGGACTCGGTTGTCGCCTCTGAAAACCCTTGTCATTACGCATCTTCCACAGTTCCCATGCCACTATCAACACCGCTTCTGTGAAGAAAGGCAGGTTGTGAACCGAGTTCCCATGCACCAGCCTATCCATGAGCTGCAGCGAGCCGTCCCAGACGAAGTTGAGAATCCCCCAGCACTCCTGTGCGAACGGACAAGCAAAGAACAGATGCTCAATGGTCTCCTCTTCCCCATCATTACACATGACATAAGATGCTGTCTTGGATGTGCAGATGCCTTCTCCTCAACATCGACTTGGTGTTCAACCGGTCGACTAGAACTAGCCATGCAAAAAATTTGATGCGTGGGGTGCATTTTGATTTCCAAACTGCTTTGAAAATCGGATGGGCTTCCACAGTGCTGAAAATATGGGAGTAGAAGCGCCTCGAAGTGTATTTACTACCCCAGGTCAGCACCCACCAATCAGTAGCAGTATCATCATATGGGATCAGTTGCAGCCAGGCCTGTAGGTTCTCAAACTCCTGAAAGGCTTGCTGCGAGAGCGGAAGAAAAAATAAGCTATCAAGGTCATCACCCTGCATAGCTTCCATTACTGAAATATCACCATTTGTTGCAAAGGAAGCCAATCTTGAGATAGCACTGACTCAGACCACTGATCTTCCCAAAAACAAACTAAGGAGCTTTCCCCAAGTTCACACTTAGCAATTCTTCTAAAGATGACATTGAGGCGCAATACATCTTTCCACCAAAAAGAGCCCATTTCCCTTGCAGCATGGGGTACTTTGGTGTCATAATATTTGCTCCAAACCAGTTGTACCCATGGGATGTCTTCCTTGTTATAAAATTTGCTCAGCTGCTTTAGGAGAAGAGCGTCATTCTGTAGGTGAAGATTGATCACACCCAGACGTCCCTTCTCTTTGGGTTTCATCACAGTTGGCCATGCCACAAGGTTTCCACCCTTCTTCTCAGGATCATTGCCTCTCCAGAGGCACTGCTTCCTTGCTCTGTCAATATTATCAATGACTCCCTTGGGCAATTTAATGGTGCACATAGTATATGTGGTGATCGGGGATATTACAGAGTTGACCATTTCCAACCTATCGGAGTTGGAGAGCCAAGTTGAGCACGCAGATAATCTTCTTTCAATTCTATCCATCATCTGTGTGAAGTCCTCAATGTGGGGCTTGGTCGTACCCATGGGTAATCCCAGGTAAGTGAAAAGGCATGGTGCCTATATCACAGCCAAAAGTGCTTGCAAGGTGTGCCATTCTCTCATTGGAAACATTGATGGGGGTACATATGGGACTTACTATAATTAACTTTGAGTCTTGTCGATTCTGCAAAACTGTGCAATAATACTTTGAGAAAGACTAATTGTCTGGCATCAGCTTGGAGGAGCATAAGAGTATCATCTGCATACTGAATCACAGGAAAGTCATCATTCGGCTATGGGATAGGCAGTCTAAGTAAATTCATGGCAGCAGCTCGGTTGACTAGAATCTTCAAAAGCTCTGCAGCAAGCACAAATAAGAGAGGAGATAGTGAATCACCCTACCGAACTCCTCGCTTGCATTTGAAGAACATGCCGGGTACTCCATTAAGGAGCACAGCAGATGATCCAGATGAAAGGATGGCCTGAACCCAGAGTAACAATCCATCTGGGAAACCCATGTGGAGCATAATCTGAATGATTGTTGAGTGTTCCAATGTGTCAAACACCTTCTCCAAATCTAGTTTGAGAATTATAATCTCTCTTCGTGAATGGTGACATTGGTGTATATACTCATAAATCCAAGCCAAACAATCTTGTATCATGCGCGATCGGATAAATCCATATTGGTTCCAATGGACAATCCTCAAAATGACCGTCTGCAGTTTGTCCGCAAGAATTTTGGTGATGACTTTGAGAGTAATATTCATAAGAGAAATAGGGCGGAAATCACTGGCAGTCTCAGGGCTATCTTTCTTCAGCACCAAAGTGATGTAGGAGGTGTTGATGCACTCCAAATTTGCTTGGCCAGAGAAGAAGTCTGAACACAGGGAGTAGAAATCACCTTTAATGAACTACCGACATTTCTTCAGAAAAAAGCCATTGAACCCGTCAGGTCCTGGTCCTTTGTCAGTGGGCATGCGTTTTACAACTGAGTCCACCTCTTCATCAAGTATGGGTGCAGCAAGCATATCGAGATCATTGATCGGTGTGACCAAATTTGCAAGGTCGAAGAGCATAGTGGGCGAGGACATGGTGCCCATGCGATTTCTGAACGAGCTCCAAAGAAGGCCTGCTTTACTATCATGGTCTTGAATCCAAAGTCCTTGCTCATTCATAATCTGCGAGATGGTATTTCTACGGTATGATATTGTTGCCATGCCATGAAAGAATTTTGTACATTCATCACCAAACCTGATTCGATTCACCGTATAGCGCTTTTTCCAGTATAAATTTTTGTAGTGCAGCCAAGTTTGCAGCTCTCTTGACTGCAGTCCTCAGATTGGCGTCAGGGTTGAAGAGACCTCTTCTGTCCTCCAGTGTATCAAGGAAGCAAATGACTCTATTACAGTTGTTGATTAAGAGTTTTAGGGAGGAGAGATGCCTGCTCCAATCCTTTAATCTGGCTCTCAGTGCTTTGAACTTCACTGAAATATTTCGAGCACTATCAGTCCACATAGGCACAGAGTTCCAGCAGTCAAATACTGCATCCAAGAAGTCATCTTCTTCTGCCCAGAAGTTCTCGAAGTGAAACATACTTGCCTTGGGTATTTTTGTACTGATCGCCACTTTACACGGTATATGATCGGACTTGATCCTAGCTAGGGGGAGAACCTCTGTGTTAGGGAAGTCTAGGATCCAGTTGATGGATGTGAAAAACTAGTCAAGCTGCTCCAGCAATGGGTTGGACTGCATGTTACTCCACGTGAAGGTGCGCCCTTCAACAGTAATTCAACTAACCCCAAATGACCAATTGCTTCATTGAAGATAAGCGTGTCAGCAAGATTACCACCAGGCCTATTGCGATTACTTAATGATCTATAAAAATTGAAGTTGCCCAAGAAGATCCAATTTTCTGAGTCACTGATATCGTGATCCTTGAACCACTTGACAAACTCTGTGCGTGCAGGACCATCACATGGTCCATAAACTGTTGTTAGCTTCTAGGTTTGATTGTCATGCACTGAATTGAAACTTATTGTGATGCCAAAGCTTCTTTTGTCAACAACCAGGCCCAAAAAAATAGCACTACTCCAGAGGACCAGAATCCCTCTAGAAGCACCTACTGAAGGGATGAAATCAAACTTGTCGAAACGGTGTGGAGCAAACTTTCTGATGAAACAAATATCAAAATTTTGTTTCTTCATTTCCTAAAGACAGATAACTGAACAAGCGCTTTCTTCAATCTTATTTCTCACCGCATCCCATTTCTCTGATGCATTGATGCCACGAATGTTCCAACATAAGATGTTCCAATTGCAAGTATTCATTTAATAGCAAGATAAAATAGAGGAATAGGACCTGTTATGACTAGCATAAGTAGGTGAGGGAACCGAGCAGTGCAGATATAGATCAGACAGGTAAACATGGATAGTTCATCACAGTCGAGATAAAAGAAAGCGCCACAGGCAGGATAGCAAAAGCAACTTAGGTACTTAGATGCACCTACGATGGTCTAAGATAGATAAATGTTAAGAAGGGAAATGAAAATATAACAGGGGTTCTGGTTAATGATAGACTGAAAAACAGCAGGATAACAAAAGTTTAGGACGCTGAGCACCCCAGCTGAGCCATCAAAGTCTCTGGCTTTCCCCACAACACCTTGGATCTCATCAAGTTGAAGATTCATCATGGATAACAGGTTCAGAGGTGGGCGCCTGCATGAGCGCGTCTTCAAATAACTCCACAGGAGCTACTCCACAATCTATGCCCCAGCCCTAAAGGATTGCAATCGGGATAGGACCGACTTCACCAGTGGACTCATCAATCAGAACTACCCCACAAGTCTTACGCTTCTTGGATGGATTCTTCTCCAGTCTCACCTGATGAAAACCATCCGTGGCACGATTAACCCTCAGACTGCGCCTGACTGAGCTTTCAACCAATGGAGTAACAGAGCTGCTGGAAGATGCAACAAGGGCCATGCTGGTCTTGCAGCCCCGGTGCTTTTTCTGAGTCACTTCTCTTGGTGGGCTAGACTGCATCTGTCCCATTTGAAATTTAAAATCCTCTGGGCCAGAGGTTGTTGGGCTTTGCTGGCATCCAACTTCTCCTAGCAGTATGACAGGGGCAGTTTGCTCTGCAATTCTTGCTTGACGGCGGCTTTCAACGATTAGTGGCCAGAGCTGAAGGGCCATGACATCTGGAACAGGTTTCCATGGGACAATCTCCATGCCTGTATGTGCTGGGCTTGTGTTGGTGCTTGACTATAATATAGGAGGCTGAAAAGCATTCTGATCAACAATAATAGGCACTTGGCCGGCAGATGATGTAGAACCTCTCAAAAACACATCTCCAGGCTTGTCCTTTGGACCAAAGATTAGGATGTTGGCACAACACTTCTGCGCTGCTGCGAATCTAGCATGGTCTTCCAAGGATGCAGAGATGGCATCACTAGAAGAAGAACTATCCTCTACTGCTGCAATTCCTTCAAATACCTGATCCAGAGGGAGATCAGCTCCATCACCTCTTAGGAAGTGCATGGATGATCCATAGAGGTTAAGATCAAGATGATCCTGGGGATCTTGCGGGTGCTGGGGAACAGCCTGACCATTGTCAGCTGCAACGACGGCCGGATTCCAGGCTGGCCATTCATTGTCATTCTCATCTTCATCCATGGCATCTGCCTCATACACACCTCCCTGTTGTTGCTGATGGTTTACAGAGCCGTCGCCGGCAAGCGGCGCAGGAGGGTTTTCTTTATGTTTTTCCCCAGGGATTCCAAGGGCATGATGGGGGGAGGAGGTGGCGGGGGTGGACGTGGATGATCAATATGCTGCTCCTGTTCTGGTGAAGAGTCCGATAAGTTAGCGCGAGAATCAAGGAACTCAGTTGCCTTATCGCGAGTAGGCTTGGGCATTCACACCAAATTGGGTTTGACAGAGGCCAGATATTTTCCTTGGCTTGGATTTCGCTTGCTCTTCTTTGGCTGCCACGTCCAGCTTGGTTGACTACGTGACAGGTAGGAAATTCGGGTGTGACCAAAGTTAAGACGCCTCCAACAATGGATTCTACCTGGACATTGTGAATTGGTATGACCCAGCTTTGAGCAACGAGAGCATAGAGACCCATTAACAATGGATTTGGAATTTGAAACCAGGTTCAAGATCTCCCATTGATGGGGGGCTACATTAGTGGCAGGAATCTCTCCAAACTGTTGCACGCTTGACCCCTGCATGCCCTGGGGCCGAAGAACACGATCATGGTGGGATCTGGACACAATTTCAGTGTTCCCGAATAGAGAATTGCTAGAAGAGTGGTCTATCAAAGTCGAAAAAGCACCAAAAGAGATCTGCACCAACGGTGGGCTTTGAACACTAGGAGATTTTTTGGGGGGAGAGGCATGAACCAAATTCTTATCAAAACTAACACATTTTTTAGACTTGGTAGCTCGCTTTTTATAACTCTGTGAAAGCACTTTGGTCCATTCTTTTTCCTGCTCGATCTCCGAAGCATGTTTCTCACGCTCCCAATGTGGAGTGCCATTGCTCCAAAGATGGAAGTAGCTATCAAAGGAAGAAGTGATCACTCTGCGGAGTTTATAGACATGGAAACCCACTTGTTTCGAGAAAACTGAGAAGCGGAAATGATTGTTGCTAAGAAATTTCACATGAAAATCCAAAGCTCGGCCCCTCAAACAAGATTGTAGCACTAGGGACATTGAATCCTCTGTCAAACGAAAGAGAAAGCGTCTGAAGATGACGAGGAGGAAGAAAGAGCCATTAGGAGATGAGTAGGGGTGATGTACCGGCGACTTGAAGAGCGGGCGAACGTCTTCTTGGAACTCCAGACCACGGTCGAAGTCTAGGCCGGAGACCAGATCCAAGGAGGATCCCATGGCCTACCACAGGTTTAGCGAGCTTCAGAGTGGTGCCATGGCTTCAACGGCAATACATCAAACAGCTTGCGAGAAGACTTTGCAGGGGCCACCCACTTCCAACTCCAGCTCTGGCGAAACATCAACGGGGAAGTGCGAACTCCCACGGGGCTCTATCAAGGACTGGATGCCGACGGTCGCGCGGGTCCAAAGTAGCCACTGGCGCAAGCGCAGAGGCAGAGCCACAGTGGGGGAAGGGCGACGTCACGGATATGGGAGAGTAGCGGGGGCGTGGCAACCCCCACGAGGCGCGTGCAGGAGGAAGCAACGGTGGGCGGCGGGGGCGGGTAGGCGGGCGGGTAGTGGCGGCGCGCCCTCACTAGGGTGATCATGCAGAGGCTGTTGCCGACGAGCGAGCGAGGTGTCGTCCGGCCAGACGCATGCGAGCACCTCGTCGCCGGTGAAGGGCCTGAAGGAGACCTGGCGGAGGGAAGTGAGCACAAAGGAATTAATATTGCTTTGGTCTTTGGGCCTCTTCCTTCTTGGGCTTCCCAATGTTGCAAAACTGGCCCCCAATGTCCATGACTTCTCCCCCTTCTTTTGTTGCAGCTTGTTCCCAAGCCATGAACGATGGGAAAAGCTACAAGATTTCATCTTCCTCTTCCAAGGTGGCCATCCAAGGTGGCAAACCAGTCTACTTGATCAATAATTGATGATGAAGACGATTGGATTTTGTGCGAACTCTCATTGGTCTAGCGCCAATTCAGGTATCTGCAAGGAAGGAACTTCAGGTGGCAAAGGTGAGAAGGAAGTGTCTGCAGCACCTGTCACTTTCTTCAGGTGGTAACTTCAATTTACAAGCCACTAAGCTAATCATGGCTGCTACTTCAGACCGAAATAGCAATAAGAGAGTTCATGACTAAGTCGAGTTCCTACTAAACCCTAAGCATATGGTTGAAATTTCAGCCAAACCTTAATCCCCCACCTCAAAAGAGCATTCCACATGATGCTTATCGACTTGACTGTTCATACGTTGCTGGGCTTGGACCAATTGCTATTGAAGCAAGGCATTAACAGTTTGGTGGTGATGCAACCAAGTATCCAAATCAGGAACTATAATATCTTGATGAAGGTCAATGTCGAAATGTCTCGGTGATTGAGCATAAAGCACTTCAAATGGAGTATGTTGGAGGGTAGAATGATAACAAGTGTTGTACCAATACTATGTCAAATGAAGCCATTGGGTCCAAGTAGTAGAGCAAGAGTGTATAAATCACCTGACATTTGTTAGATAACTACATGTATATCTCCTGTATGGTATGTATATCTTCTTTATGGTAGCATCACCACAACTATGGACAAGTCAGGACTCTTAAAAAATATGTATATATAGGAAATAGAGATATTTTTGTTAGTTCCTTGACTTGTACTTCAAGATGCTGTAATCGTTTCCTGTAATCTTGCGCCTGGTTGTTGCCTGGTCACTACTATATGACATAGACCACCGATTTGGTATCCGAGTTTACAAAATTTTATAAACATAATGTTCGATGCATTGGTTGACTCTGTATGTCTGACCATCACTTTGAGGATGATAAGCTGAAATCATGCATAATTCAGCCCTAGATAACTTGAATAGGTCCTTCCATAGCAAGCTTGTCAAGATCTTATCTCTGTCAGAGGCAATGGTTGAAGGCATGCCATGAAGCTTATAAATATGTTCCATAAATAGGTTTGTTACCCGAAGTGCCGAGAATGGGTGCTTCATTTTGACAAAGTGAGAGTACTTGGAGAACTTATCCACTACCAAAACTATGCAATTGTAGTTAGAAGAAGTAGGCAGGCATTCTATGAAATCCATGGTGACTGTTATATTCATACTATCTATGATGGTACAATTAGATATCACTACTACAGATTGACTCTTCACCGTCACCACTTTCACTGCCGTAGCGATAAAAGCATCGGTGTTATACTTCCACCGCCGATTGGACCCATAGTGAGGCCTCCAGAGGAAGGAAACTGGCAGGTGAAACTTCTACCATAGACGGGTTAACAATAGATGCGACAGTGGTATTATCTCAGTCACATGAAAAGCCGAGCCGACTAGGATATGTGTTATGGCTAGCGGCCCTCCACGACCGTCTAGTCTAGCGGTGGTGAAGTTAGCGTGAGTTATTTCCCAACTACCCACAACACAGTTGCATCACCATTACTTGCATTTCTACATCTTCAAGGTTGGCCTATTTAACTAGGGTCTGGATGCACCTCTTGGGCTCAATCCACACACTCGTGAGCTAATCATCTTTCCTCATCGCCAAGAAGTGCTTTGTCTTCATCCTTGAACCACTCACGGCCTCCTGGCCATGAGAGGTGTAAGATGGAGATAAAGCACCTCGTAGGAATGCTAGCTAGTGTTTGGAGAAGGCCTTCAAGATTGGGTGCTTTAGATTCTATAACCTTGCTCCCTTTGAGAATCAAGATGTAGATCTGCATCCCTCGACCCTCGGAGGTAGTAAGATTATGGAATATAAAGCACCTCACTGAGATGCTAGTGTAAGTTTTGCGAGGTGCTACTTCTCCATCCTTTGCAAGGTGCTATCGTTGAATAGGAGCTTGACCTTGATGATTGTACATCTTCATGAAGATCTTGTGTTAACAGAAGATCTGCAATCATCTGGTTCTCTCCTGTTCAGGGGATCCATACTCAAATGGGGGTGCTTCGAGTTTGTGAGGTGCTCATTCTTCAAGATTGGGTGCTTTATATTCCATCTTGCAGCTCTCATGGTCAAGAAGCAGATCGCATCGTCCCTTGACTGTGAGGGTTGAAAGATGGAAGGTAGAGATCCTCAATGAGGGTGAAGTTTTATGATGTGCTGCGTCGTTCTTTAGATTCCATAATCTTTGTACCTAGGAGGATCGAGACTGCATCCCTCGACCCTCAGAGGGTACCAAGATTGTGGCAGTGCCTTGGATCTGTTGTTGTGTATGTGCACACCACTGTATTATACGGGTCTATTATCACGTAGACCTCAATGGAAATACGTAAAGAAGTAGTGCCAAAGTATTTCTTTTGGGTCGATGTTTGATAGCCGAGTCTCATCATCTCAAAATAGCTGGCAACTAGAGTATCGCCTTTAGAACAAAAAATAACAATAAAAGTTATAGGGTGAAATGTGACATTCAAATCGTACATTGTTTACTTATAACTTATAAGACCCTATATAATATGTGGTCCTAAGAAAACATTGTTTACAACATCTTGTGCATGGATGGTCACTATGATAGCCTCGACAGCATTAGTGAAGTCTCCAATCAGGTCCTCTTGATCTTCCAGCCGATCAATGTCTGGAAAACCAGGTTCCACATGACGGAGCTTGTGTCCCGAACGCAGTTGCGCTGCAGCTAGAGCGCCATGGGCACCCTAGTGAACCCCATGATTTGCCTCTTCTCTAGCATGTACTGGGATATCCTACAGGCGATCTTCAAGAGAAACACCCCTGGCATTGACTGCTGCAACTGCGCCAAAGTGCTACACGTCGGAGGGTCTCGTGGCAATTCTCCAGATCGGTCTCCCGGCGACGAGAAGCAGCTAGTTGTTCCTCAAGATGCATATATATATATATATATATATATATATATATATATATATATATATATATATATATATATATATATATATATATACTCCCTCCGTCCACAAAAGAATGCAACTACGTGTTTTGTGCCACCAAAAGTAGTTCATGTTTAACCAAATTTTTAGTGAATACTATTCACATTTATGGCTACAAAATAATTTATTATGAAAATACATTTCATAATTAATCTAATGATATTTATTTGATATCATAAATATTAATATATTTTTATCTATAATTGATGGAACTTAAGATACTAAACCATGACACTATCCTAGAATTACATTCTTTTCTGAACGAAGGGAGTAGTTGGTGTTGTAGCCAAATTAAAATAAAGCCACTAACCAGATATATATACATAGTTGTTTAACACAACTTAACATGCACTAATTTAGAATTAATCTACCACATTGATGTGAAAAACTTATAGCACTCCCGTGAGATCCTACACTCCTCGCTGCAGAACCTAGCCCACATGTCCCATACTTCATATCCGACAGGCATGCCGCAGCCGACGCTTGTGCACTGATGCCCGTGAAAGCCCTGGTTTGGTTTTGGCTAATTGATGAAACATTAGTACTAACCTATGTCATGTCGAGAAAATTTCTTCATTGCCACTCAAATCTATAACACTTTGTTGATTGCCATCAAAATTTTCGAAATTTCCTCATTGCCATCAAATGAATTTTATGGTTTCCTAGTTGCCACTCCTGTTAAATCCTAGTGAGTTATACTCGCTGACAGTTGGGGCCCACCGTTTATCCTCCGTTAGGGTCGCCAAAAGAAAGCAGCGGCCGGACTTGTTCCCAGTGCGCCATCGACGAGGCTGGAGCTCGCCCTTGCGCCACGCGTGGCCAAGCTGCAGCTCGCCCGCGCCGCCATGGCCGGGGCTCGAGCTCGCCCCCACCCTGCGTGTGGCCAGGCTGGAGCTCGCCCGCGCCGCCATAGCCGGGGCTCGAGCGCGCCCCTGCGCCGTGCGTGGCCGGGCTAGAGCTCGCCCCCGCGCCGCGCGTGGCCAGGCTGCAGCTTGCCCGCGCCGCCATGGCCGGGGCTCGAGCTCGCTCCCGCGCCGCGCGTGGCCGGGTTGCAGCTCGCCCCGCTCCGCCATGGCCGGGGCTCGAGCTCGCCCCCGCGCAGCGCGTGGCCGGGCTGGAGCTCGCCCGCGCCGCCATGGCCGGGGCTCGAGCTCGCCCCCGCGCCGCGCGTGGCCGGGCTGCAGCGAGGCCGGCGGGCACGGCGGAGTGGCTGCCGCGGTCGACGAGGATGGCGACAGAGCAGCGGGAGTAGTGGAGTACGTTGATGTTGGCGGTCTGGATGGCACCGGCGCTGGCCGTGGTGTTCTCGACGGAGCCGTCGATGGCGAGGCGCTGGTGGAAGGGCACGACGATAAGCATGGCGTGATTCTCGAGCGCGACGGCGCAGACGTCGTCGTGCATGGTCGCCGGTTGCGTAGGGCGCGATGCAGATGTAGGACAGCAGCGACGCGGAGCCCGGTTGGCGCTGCTGCACGAAGTACTGGAACGCGTTGACGATGCGCTCCGAGTCGGTGCCGCCCGACAGCACGCACTTGCGGTCGCCATGCTCGAAGGCGCGGGGCACAGAGCTAGTGAGCCCCACAAGCGGCGCGAGGTCGAGGAGGTAGACGGTGAGGGGTGACACCGGCGATGGGCTGGCCGTGCGCAGCAGCGCTAGCATCGGGGCCACGTCCGCCTGCGTGGGCACGCACGCCAGCGCCCGCATTGCCCAGCTTCTTGTGCTGCACCGTGCGCCGCTGATGGTACGCCACGTACTTCTCGGCGTGGTACACCGTACATGCGCTTCACCACCGACGCCGTGGCGGAGCCCAGCAGCAACACGTTGAGCATGAACGGCGCGGCACGTACAGACACCGAGCGCGTGGGAGACGAGGCAGCCACAGATTTTAACGGCGTGTGCATGAGGCAGGTATACAAGTAACGGCAATGGCAGATAAGAGAAGAAAATTATAAAGCAATGGCAATGAAGAAAAATTATAATTTTCAATGGCACATAACAAAAGAGTATAGTTTTCAATGGCAATGAACAAAATTTCTCATGTCATTAAGTGTGATCATGGGCTAGGTTGGTACATTCTAAGAAAAGGAGCAAGATGATCATGAAGATGATGGTAATGATCAACAAGATGATCAAGTGCTCACTTTGGAAAAGAGGAAATAGAAAAACAAAATGGGTTCAAGGCAAAGGTATAAGCAATAGGGCCATTTTATTTTGCACTCAAGACACTGTAGAGGGTGTGAGTGATTTTGGATCGATAGCCTTACCATAAAGAGGGAATTCTTTGGCTAAGCGGTTTATCGATTGCCACTAGGTGACATGATCTTTGCATATGCATTAGGGACCTAGTGTGCTAATATATGACCCTTGTAAAATGCTTTAAAAATGCTAACACACATGCACACAAGTTCTACACTTTGTGGTTAGCAAGTTGGAAGCAAGGGTGAAGAAGTCACAGACTTAGAAAAAGAAAAGGAGCGGACAGAGAGCAACCAGACGCTGGCGAGGCAGGACCACCGTCCGGTCAGCATTGGTTGGCGGCGCAGGGGGCCGAGCGCAAGGGTATAGTATCAGACGCATCCGATCACTTTTTGGAGGGCGATCGTATGATGTTGATTGGATGCAACCCCATGCGTCAGGTCATGAGCTGACGTATGCTGACGTCAGCGATGCTTGAGCGTGGAGTGAGGCAGTGTGCTGACCGGATGCCGAGCGTGTCAGGTCGACCTAGACCAAACACGTCCTGTCATGAAAAACCATCTCTAGAACCTCTTGATGTAAAATTGATCATGACCAGACTGTGCGTAGGGCTGCGTCCGGTGAGTTGCAGTTGTGCGTCCGGTCATCACTTAATTGTGCAAGTGAATCATTGTGACCATTGAGATCTATCGTGCAAGCTTTGAAGCTAGGGACATGTGGCACAAATCCGAGGACTAGACACTGGGCGTCTGCGTTCGGTTAGCTCAGACTGGCGCGTTCGGTCACCCCGCAGTGATCCTGAGCAGTGAGCCAACGACTCTATTTCTTTGGGGTCTCTATAAATAGTGTTTAGCTAGCTCCAAACGACCTCTCTTGACACTTTTACATACTTGACATCCTTGTGAGCCTAAGCAAACTCCTCCCACTCATCTCCATCATTGATTCATCATCATAGTGAGATTGGGAGTGATTTCTAGTGTATTTGCTTGAGTGATTGCATCTAGTGGCACTTGGGGATCGTTGTGGCTGCGGAGTTCTTGTTACTCTTGGTGGTTGCCACCACCTAGACAGCTTGGAGCAACGGAGGAGCGTCGGCATGAATTGGTGATTGTTCGTGTCCATCTCCGATGATTGTGAGGGGTCTTGTGCCTTCCCCGGCGGAGAGCCGAAAGGTGTATCTAGTGGATTGCTCGTGTCATTGAGCTACCTCACTTGTGGGGAGGTTCTTGAGGTGTCCAACATATGGATGAGGTTTGTGCAACTCCTCTTAGCCGTCGAACCACCAAGTCTTGGTCAACACAATGGGGACTAGCGTGCCGGCAAGCACGTGAACCTCGGGAGAAAAATCTTTGTGTCCATCTTGTGTATGATTCGATTTCTCCCGGTGATTCGTCTTCACATTGATTGATTGGTTCATCCCTTACTCAGTGGTATAATCTTTTTGACCTCTCATTTACTTTCCCACAAAGTAGTTGTAGCTAGTACCCTTGTGTAGCTAGTTCTAGTTCTCCTAGTTGAGCTCTTTAGTGTAGCTTGTAGTTAAGAGCTAGTAGTGACTTAGCTTTGTGTGCCTAGTGTTTATAGCAACTAGAATTGTTAGGATAGGTGGCTTGCAACACTTGTTAGAGCCAGTGCAAAAAGCTTTATCACCTTTTAATTGTCTAACAAGTTTGCCTAAGTGTTTTGTAGATTTTAAATTAGGCAATTCACTCCCCTCTAGCCAATTAGGACCTTTCAAGTGGTATCGGAGCCATGGTCACCATTTAATCAAGGCTTAACAACCTCGGTGTGCAAAAGATGGCTCATGTGGTGTTTAACTAAACACTATGTGGGGGGCAAACCACCGTTCTTCGATGGCACAAGCTATGACTATTGGAAGAGAAAGATGAAGATGTACCTTGGTTCAATCAATGATCAAGTGTGGGATGTGACTGAGAGTGACTATGTGATTCTTGATCCAGACAATCTCACCAACAATGACATGGCCAACAAGCAGTGCAATACAATGGCTCTCAACACCATCTGCAATGCCATTGATTCAAAGGTGTTTGAGCAAATCAAGGATCTTGATAGAGCAAGTGAAGTGTGGAAGAGATTGGGGGAGACCTATGAGGGCACGGCGGTAGTGAAAATCGCCAAGCTATACATCCTCAAGGACAAGTTGACAAGCTTCAAGATGAAGGACGATAAGAGCATCCCGAAGATGTTTCATAGGCTCCAACTGATTGTGAACGATTTGAAGTCTTTGGGAGAGAAGATCAATGATGATGATATATCCTACCAGTTCTTGATGTGCCTACCTCCAAGACTTGAGACCTTGAGATTGATTATCATACGAGGAGGATTGAAGGAGATAACCCCTAACCAAGTACTAGGTGATGTCATGACACAAGAACATACCGTGTGGAAAGGGAGGGGATTGACAAGGATGATAAGAAGGAAGATGAAGACAAGAAGAAGAAAAGTGTGGCATTCAAGGCTTCTTCCTCATCCAAGAACAAGGGCAAGTCCAAGAAGGAAGCATCAAGTGAAGATGAAGATGGAAGTGACATTGATGATGAGGCTATGGCTCTTCTAGTGCGTAAGATGGGCAAGTTCGTGAAGAAGAGAGGCTATGGTGCAAGAAAGAGAAGAGATCACATAAAGGAGCTTGTGAGATTATGCTACAAGTGCAAGAGCCTAGATCACATTGTGGCGGATTTTCCCTACAATAGTAATAATGAGGAGGATGAGAAGAAGAAGAAGAAGGATAAGAAAGAAAAGAAAGAGAAGGAGAAGAAAGAAAAGAAGATGACTTTCAAGAAGAAGAAGGGAAGTGGCTATGTGATCACTTGGGATAGTGATTGCAATGATAGTGATGATGATGGCTTAAGTGATGATGACAAGAACTCCATCAAGAGAGCACTTGCAAGCATCGTCATCAACAACAAGCCATCCCTCTTTGACACTCCTTCAACATGCCTTATGGCAAAGCCCACTAAGGTAAAATATGATGAAAGTGATGATGAATGTGATAGTGATGATGAGGAAGACACCAAGGCAGATCTCGAGGACATGTGCGAACAAGTCTATGCTTGCTTTGAGATGAAGAGAAAGGAGGCAGATCTCATGAGTGTCTAAAGGAAGACCATGAGGAGCTTGGTCTTGCTCACACTAAGCTTGAAAAGGCTCACTCTTCTCTTCTAGACCAAGGCAAGAAGGAGAAAACCAAGAATGAGCAAGTGATTGTGAATTGTGATGTGGGACTAACATGTGACATTATTGATGAATCTTTTTACAAGCCTATTGTTGTTACTCCCACTAACCCTTCTTGTAGCTCTTCATCCACCACCACCAACTCTACCTCCACTACTAGTGATTGTTTCATTTGTGATGCCTCACTAATGGTTGAGAATGAGACTCTCAAGAGAGAGGTCAATGATCTCACTCACGCCCTAGGCAAGGCCTATGGTGCTGAGGCCCGCTTGCTAAAGTGCTTGGGTAGCCAAAGATTTTCTCTCAACAAAGAGGGATTGGGCTATACCCCCAAGAAAGGCAAGGTGGCCTTTGCAACTCACAAGCCTAGCTTTGTGAAGAGCAATGGTTGGTTTTGCAATAGATGCAAGCAAGTTGAGTACCTAGAGCATAATTGCAATAAAATGAACAAGAACAAGAAAAATGCTAATGAACCTTATATTCATTTTGATTCTTGTTATGTGCTTACCAAGGGTGAAAGGGTGTGCACGTTAATTTTGTTATTACACCAATTGTGGGTCCAAAGAAGAAGGCCATTTGGGTGCCAAAGAGTTTAGTCACTAACCCAAGGACCCAAACAACTATGGGTACCTAAGAAACATTGATTTGTTTTGTAGGTCAATTATAAAGTCGGAGGAAGGCATTGAGTGCTTGATAGTGGGTGCACACAACACATGACCGGTGATTCAAGAATATTCAATTCAATCAAGTCAAATGATGGTGATGGTGTTCAAAGTATCATATTTGGTGACAATAGCAAAGACAAGGTCAAGGGGCTTGGTAAAATTGCTATATCCAATGATTTGAGCATTCTCAATGTGCTACTAGTAGAGAGCTTGAACTTCAACTTATTGTCGGTAGCTCAATTGTGTGATCTTGGTTTCAAGTGCGTCTTTGGGTTGATGATGTAGAGATCATAAGTGTTGATGGCTCTAACTTGGGGCCTGATTGGTTGGTCACCAAATTTTGCCATGATAAAGATTTGGTAAGCCAAAAGTTGGGTAAAAATATCGCCATAGATTTGGCAAGCCAAATGTGACAGATTGACAAGTTTTAGTAGCAAACCAATTGCTAGCGAAAATTTTGGCTTGCCAAATCTTTGGTATGGCAAAATTTGGTCACCAACCAATTAGGCCCTTGATCTTCAAAGGCTTTAGATATGAGAATTTATACTTGGTCGATTTTGATGCTAATGACACTAAACTATCAACATGCTTGCTCACTAAATCTAGCATGGGTTGGCTATGGTGTGGAAGACTATGTCATGTTGGGATGAAGCAATTAAACAAGCTAGTGAAGTATGTTGATGTTAGAGGCTTGAAGGATGTCACATTTGAGAAGGATAAGCTATGTAGTACATGTCTCGCTGGAAAGCAAGTGGGCAACACTCATCCTAAGAAGAGTACCATGAGCACATCCAAGCGTTTGAGCTATTGCATATGGATTTGTTTGGGCCAACAACTATACAAGTATTAAAAACAACAAGTATGGCTTTGTGATTGTGGATGATTTCACTAGATACACTTGGGTAGCTTTTCTTGTTGACAAGAGTGATGTGTTTGCTACATTTAGGTCATTCATCAAGAAAGTGCAAAATTAGTTTGAAACAACAATCAATAAAGTGAGAAGTGACAATGGTAGTGAATTCAAGAACACAATAATTGATGAACTTTGTGATGAGTATGGCATTAGGCATCAATTCTCGGCCAAGTACACACCACAATCCAATGGGCTAGTTGAAGGGAAGAATAGAACTTTGATTAACATGGCAAGATCAATGTTGAGTGAATACAATGTTAGTCATTCTTTTTGGGCTGAAGCTATCAACACGGCTTGCTTCTATAACAACCGCCTCTTCTGCCATCAATTCCTAGAGAAGATACCATATGAGGTCTTGAATGGTAGAAAGCCCAACATTGCATATTTTAGGGTCTTTGGCTGCAAATGCTACATATTGAAGGAAGGCATAAGATTGAGCAAGTTTGAGAAGAAATGTGATGAAGGCTTCTTACTTGGTTACTCCACTACTAGCAAGGCTTATAGAGTTTGGAACTTGGCTAGTGGTACTCTTGAGGAAGTTCATGATGTGGAATTTGATGAAACCAATGCTTCCCAAGAGGAAGATGACAATCTTAAAGATGTGAGAGGCACTCAATTAGCCAATGCAATGAAGAAGATGGATATTGGTGACATAAGGCCTAGAGAAGTGATTAAAGTTGAAGATGACAAAGATCAAGTGTACTCTAACTCAAATGTGCAAGCTAGTGCTTCACATATTCAAAATCAAGCTAGTTCATCATCTCAAGTATAAGATCAACAACAAGGGGCTAGTACATCATCTCTACCAAATGACCAACCAAGTGCAAGCAATCAAGTCTAAGTGCTCCAACTATCCAATGTTGCAAGAGATCATCCCCTAGATTCCATTATTGGTGATATTTCAAGAGGTGTACAAACAAGATCAAGATTGGCATCATTTTGTGAGCATTTCTCATTTGTATCATTTAAAGAACCAAAGAAGATAGATGAAGCTTTGAAGGATGTTGATTGGGTGAATGCTATGCATGAAGAGCTAAACAACTTCAAGAGAAATCAAGTATGGGAGTTAGTTGAGAGGCCTAAGGATCATAATGTGATTGGAACCAAATGAGTCTTTCACAACAAGCAAGATCAAGATGGGATAGTTGTAAGGAACAAAGCAAGATTAGTAGCTCAAGGATACACTCAAGTAGAGGGTCTTGACTTTGGTGAAACATATGCCCCAGTTGCAAGATTAGAAGCAATTAGGATCTTGTTAGCCTATGCTTGTGCCCACAACATCAAGCTCTATTAAATGGATGTGAAGTGTGCATTTCTCAATGGCTATATAAATGAAGAGGTCTATGTTGAGCAACCTTCCAGTTTTGAAGATTACAAGAAGCCCAACCATGTGTACAAGTTGAATAAGGTATTATATGGCTTGAAGCAAGCACCTAGAGCATGGTATGAGAGATTGAGAGATATCTTGCTCTCTAAAGGGTTCAAGATGGGAAAGGTTGACACCACTCTCTTCACCAAGAAAATTGGCAGAGACTTGTTTGTGTTGTAAATATATGTGGATGACATCATATTTGGATCAACAAATCAAGATTATTATGATGAGTTTGGGAAGATGATGGCAAATGAGTTTGAGATGTCTATGATTGGAGAGCTTAGTTACTTCCTTGGTCTTCGAATCAAGCAATTAAAGAATAGTACATTTGTGAGTCAAGGCAAGTACATCAAAGACATGCTCAAGAAGTTTGGCATGGAATATGCAAAGTCAATTAGTACACCAATGGGTACAAATGGAAGCTTGGATAGTGATGCAAGCGGCAATATGGTGGATCAAAATATGTATTGGTCTATGATTGGAAGCCTACTCTATGTGACCGCATCAAGGCCGGATGTCATGTTTAGTGTATGCATGTGTGCAAGATTTTAAGCCTCACCAAGAGAAAGTCATTTGAAGGCAACCAAGAGAATATTGAGGTACTTGAAGCATACACAAAATATTGGTTTGTGGTATCCCAAGGGTGCTAAGTTTGAGCTTATTGGATATTCCGATTCGGATTATGTGAGATGCAAAGTTGAGAGAAGAAGCACCTCGGGCACATGTCAACTACTTGGTAGATCACTTTGTCTCATGGTCATCCAAGAAGCAAAATAGTGTTGCACTTTCAACCATTGAAGCTGAATACATTGCCGCCGGTAGTTGTTGTGCACAAATACTTTGGATGAAGGCTACCTTGAATGACTTTGGAATCAAGTTCAAGCAAGTGTCATTGCTATGTGATAATGAAAGTGCCGTGAAGCTCACCAACAATCCGGTTCAACACTCAAGAACAAAGCATATAGATGTCCACTGTAACGGATCAACGTAATTATACGAGATTAAGTAAGAAAATCTTCTACCGAGGCGGTTAATTTAACAAACTTAAGCCCGTATAACTAGAGATTCCGTGAAATCACGAAGGATTTCAAACCAACCAACATACAACCCAGATCGTACTGATTTAGCAGCCACAGTTCACACGATACATAAAGTTGATCATAAAAGTAGGATACATCGGAGTTCAGAAATAAAAGTTATTACAACATAGTTCAACATAAAGTAGCGGAAGCAAATAGTTTTACGCACACACCCTTAGTTCAGTTACAGTGCCAGTAGATAGTCATGGTCCACAAAAGCAGTAGATAAGACAAACAGAATGACCTTTGCCCAAGGTCCTAGTTGTCACCCATCGCCGGATACAGACAGTTGGAGCAGTACCCGTAGTACATCTGACCATCTGCAATAACAATGGGAACAACGCCCTGAGTACGGGAATGTACTCAGCTAGACTTACCCGTCAAAAACCAGAAATAACATGACCCCAAGGAGCATGCAAGGCTTTATATAGTGTACTGGCTTGACTCATTTGTGAAAGGCATAAGTTAATATGAATAATTAAAGATAGGTACTTTTAGCATCATTTTTAGAATAACCTAATCATGCTAGGTAAGCACCTATTGCTAAAACAATCACTTGAGTAACCATTAGCATCAAAGGTTACCATCTCAGGTTTAGCATTTCCAACATTAACCACATAACCATCCGTGTTCCATCATTAACACTACGATGCCGTAGCTCGAGTCAAGTGCTCACTAACCGGGAGCGACGGCGATTCGAATCGAATTCCTATCCAGCTGGAGATTTATTCCTCACACAAACCATGCTTCCCCCGTCAGGGTCGCGTAGATCACCAATGACACTTTCCGAGAAGCCGCGGGATAACAATCATGGATCGCACTACCTAGGGACCGCCCGACTGCCAGGACGAACCTTGGGCTCACTCTTCGCGTCCCCGTACACCCCCTTCAACACCAGTCTGCCAACCCGAGTTTATCCCAGCTCGAAAAGTGTCACTAGCTTCGCGGTCGAAAGGTACTTTATTCGGCCAGCTAAATGTGAGGCATGCGTTCAACATGACAAGAGGGACGAGCAACGATCGGTCCTTAATCGACACAGACGGAATCACTATAGTCCAAAACCCTATAAGACTCCGCCCGGTCTCCATTTATCCATCAACACTTGGTTACTTTTCATGATCATCATTACCGCTAACCATAGCCCGGCCTCCACCTATAGCTCGCAGGTGACAGGAAATCACCTGACTTCTACCGGTCTAAGCATGGCTAAGCGATTTACTCGATCCTACCCTAATCAGGTAACAGTAATCGGGTGGACAAGGATAGTAATGCAACAACGGTTTCACTCAACTCCTATAACTTAATGCAACAATATACATATAATTATTATTCAGGTAATAAAGAATAGCTTTTATAAAATAGGAGACTTATAATGCTCCGGGGCTTGCCTCTTTCGAATGAGCTAGGATGGTGGTCGACGCACTCTGGCAGTTCCTCGCCTGGCTCTTCCTCCTCGGGCACCTCCTGTGCCTGGGGCTCTTGCTGGTCCGTCCAAGCCTGCTCCTCCGGTACTGCTGCCTGCGACTCCTCCTGCGATCCTGTATGATGCAAGTGCATAAGTACATGCGAATGATGCATCGGATTATGATGGAATGATGAGGTGACATGAGATGCAGACGGGCACATGGAATGAGCAGTTAGGATAAAACTTCATCTTCTACAAGGTAGTCCACGTCATCCAAGGACACGTACCTTAAAGTTTGCACATTGTGATTCCACTAATTATCATACACCTTACACAAGCAAGTGACCCCAAATAACCAAACCTTACCAACCTAACTCATTCACAACATCAGCAAGACCCAGTGATGCTTCAAAGATACACCAAACATATTTTATTCTTCTTAAATTCTCATAAAGAATAATCATTTATTCCTTATTTAACTAGGGTTGTACAGCAACACCTATCTCTGTTATAGATAAAAATCTACAAAAATTACAGTAGAGTACTTTTACCCTAACTAACCTACCACTAAATTTTTATGGGAAAAGTATGTGTTAAACTACCAGTACAAAATAAACAAATTATAGCCTAAATGTGAGCATGAAATTGTTTTATACTAGTAAAAGTATCAAACAACAGATTTCACATTTTTCCTAGGTTACCACCAGCAAACTATCACACTACAAAAATTATCACCTATATGATGTATACAAATTTTGCTCTCTACCAAAAATAACAAATATTATCAATTAAAGCCATTTGAACTACACTTCAAAAATTTCCCACAGAACATGCTTCACTAGTATTTTTCCTAGAAAGTACATCACTAATAAAGATTAATGCAACAATAATCATTTTGTTCCCTTTACTATTTTATTTACTACAATTTTTCTAAGATAGCAGCATATATAACAATTAAATAAAATTGTACAGTAAAGTGTCACAAAAATAACATGAGATATTTTTAAACTGTAGATATATTCAAAAGGAACATTTCAAAATTTGTTTCATGATTTTTGGAGCTATAAATCTTGAGATACAATTTTTGGAAGCCTTTTTCAGATTTTCTGAAAATCAATTTCTTTAAAACCAAAAATCAAAACCGGACTTAAACGCTACGTGCACCCCGCTGTGACACCAGAGACCGAAACGCTGAGACAGACAGGCGGGACCCATGCGTCAGACGGGCCCACACGTCAGCCGGTGCCGGCCAGAGGCGGCGCGGATGGCCGTGATCTCGCCGCCGGCGAGTCCTCCGACGACGGGGAGGGCACCATTGTGATCCTCTCATCGACGCGAACCCAGTGGTGCCTAGTGGGTGGCCAGACGAGCTCGTCATAGAGCTCGCCGGCGAGCATGGCGGCTCGGCGGCGCGGGACGCCGTCGGCCGGCCAGCTCCGACCGAGATAGGCCGCGCGGTGAGGTCGGTGAGACTCGCGGTGCAAGTGCGGTGCTCGTGCGCTCGAGAAAAGGGAGAGAAGTGGCGTGGAGGGGTGCGGCCCACGGAGCGGGTCACTCCGGTGAGCTCGGCCGGAACTCCGGCGAGCCATTACCGCGGGTGGAGGCCGAATCCGTGCGGGCCAAGGCGAGCACCGGATGCGCAATGACGAGGCGCAGCGAGGGCGAAGACGGAGGCGGAGGCGGTGAGCCGGAGCGGTGGCTAGGGCGGTTGCGGAGCTCGGGAGCCGGCAATGGCGAGGCGGAGCTCTGCTGCTGCTGCTGCGGGCGGGCGAGAATGGAGGGAGCAACGAGGCGGACGAGCGCGCGGAGGGGGAGTAGGCGGGCGCGGACGCTGCGGGGGCCACAGGGCGCGTGTCGCTCGGCTCGACGGCGTACGGCCACGCGGCGGCCGAACGCTGCCGCGGCGCCACGACGCCATGCGCGGGCGCGCGCGCGCGCGGGAGCGGGAGGAGGACGACGCGGACGCGGGCCGGGCCACCAGCGAAGACGGGCCGAAAGGGAAGCTGAAGCCCACTAAGTGAAAATCTGGTTTTTTTTTCAAAATATTTTCTAGATTTAAATCTCTGTTTGAAATTCAAATTTGGAGATGAAAAAGGGGTTTTCAGAAATTTGGCCCAAAACAAAAGTTGTTCAAAATTTTATTCTCTACAACTTACATATAGAGCACTTTTCAAAATTCCCAATAGATTTTGAATTTGAGATTTAAAGCTAATTTAAAATCAAAAACTCATTTATTTAGAATATTTTTAAAACAGAATTTGAGGAAAACTTGAATTCAAAATTTGCTCCAATAATCAAGTTGATTTACTCTAGATTATTTAAAATTGTTATTTCTCAAAAGTACACCAACTTTTTGATACTTATGCTAAACTTAGGGTTCCCATTTATTTGTTTTTCAAATTAAATTTGAAAGAGCTACACTTCAAACAATGCTAATCATGCAATGATGTTAAATGCTTATGCTTTGAATGATAATGCATGCTTAACACGCAGGGGTGTTACAGCCCTCCCCCCTTATAAGAATCTCGTCCCGAGATTTTGAGTTACGAACCATTTATCGTAAAAATCTTTATAAGCGGTTTGAAGATATTCTCCCGTTTCCCAAGAAGCATCGCTCTCGTCATGATGACTCCACTGAACCTTGTAGGTTGTGACCACTTTATTTCGAGTGACTCGGTCCTTGGTATCCAGGACTCGGACTGGTTGCTCACGATATTCCAAATCTGCCTTGATCCGCATACCCTGAGGTTGTATTCTCTCCTCTGGAACACGTAGACACTTCTTCAATTGGGATACGTGGAAGACGGGAAAGATCGAACTCATCTCTTCTGGCAACTGTAACTTATACGCCACGGGACCCTTTTTCTCTAAGATCTGGTATGGCCCTATATATCTAGCAGACAGTTTCTTCTTAATTCCAAACCGTTTCTTCTTCATTGGGGTAACCTTTAAATAAACATAGTCACCTACTTGGAAATCCAATGGTCTTCTTCTCTTATCCGCATAACTCTTCTGACAAGACTGTGCTGCTTGCATGTTTTGTTGAATAACACGGACCTTCTTCTCTGCCTCATCTACAAAATCAATCCCGTAAAACCTTTCTCCGGGCTCTACCCAATTTAACGGTGTTCTGCACTTCCGGCCATACAAAGCTTCAAATGGTGCCATCTTGATACTCTCTTGGTAACTGTTGTTGTAAGCAAATTCTGCCAACGGTAACCAGGATTCCCATGAACCTCGGGATGATAGAACACAAGCTCTAAGCATATCCTCCAGTACTGCATTAACTCTTTCTGTCTGTCCATCAGTCTGTGGGTGGTAAGCCGTGCTACGAATCAAACTAGTGCCCAAACCTTGATGCAGATGTTCCCAAAAGTGAGAGGTAAACTGCGAACCACGATCAGACACTATTGTTTTTGGTATTCCATGCAATCAGACAATCTCAGCAATGTACTTTTCTGCATATTGAGGTGGTCGGAAACTTGTTTTGACTGGGAGAAAGTGAGCCGACTTGGTAAGGCGATCGACTATTACCCAAATGGAATCATGGCCCTTCTGTGTGGTGGGGAGACCAGTGATAAAGTTCATACTTATATCATCCCACTTCCAATCGGGTACCGATAAAGGTTGTAGAAGTCCTGCAGGTCTCATGTGAAGAGCTTTAACTCTACAACACATGTCGCAACGAGCAACGTATGCTGCAATCTCCTTTTTCATCTTAGTCCACCAATAATGGGGTCGCAAATCTTGGTACATCTTACTACTTCTGGGGTGAATAGATAGCTTAGAACGATGGGCCTCATCCATCAACTTGTTCTTAAGCTCTCTATCCTTAGGTACTACTAGTCAATCCTTGAACCATAACACTCCTTGGTCATCCAATCGAAAGTGTTTGGTGGGTTCTCTCTTGATATTTTCTTTAATATGAAAGATTCCCTTATCTGTTTTCTGACCATCAATGATCTGGCTTTCTAGAGTACAACTGATCTGAATATTATGCAACACAGCTGGATGTAACAAATTGAACCCTTCTTCAAACAACGGTTGCACATCAATAGCATGGGATTTTCTACTCAGTGCATCTGCTACTACATTAGCCTTCCCAGGGTGATATTGCACGTTCAGATTATAGTCTTTTATCAGCTCTAACCATCTCCTCTGTTGCATGTTCAACTCAGATTGGGTAAAGATGTATTTGAGACTCTTATGATCTGTGAAGATATTACACACATTACCCAACAGGTAGTGCCTCCAAATCTTTAGAGCATGCACCACTGCCGCGAGCTCTAAATCATGTGTAGGATAGTTAACTTCATGCTTCCTCAATTGTCGTGAGGCGTAAGCAATGACTCTTCCATTCTGCATCAGCACACATCCTAACCCATTCTTGGATGCGTCACAGAAAACATCAAATGGCTTTTCTATATCTGGCTGGGCCAGAACAGGAGCAGTGGTCAACAACTTTCGCAAGGTACAGAAAGCTGCTTCACATTCCTCTGTCCATACAAACTTATGATCCTTCTATAACAGGCTTGTCATTGGTTTGGCAATCTTCGAGAAATCTGGTATGAAGCGACGATAGTAACCGGCTAAACCAAGAAAACCGCGAACTTCGTGAACTGAAGTTGGTGACTTCCAGTCCATAACCTCTTGCACCTTACTAGGGTCTACGGATATGCCACTTTCAGACAACACATGACCGAGAAAAGGAACTGTCCTAAGCCAGAACTCACACTTGCTGAACTTAGCATACAGTCGATGTTCTCTGAGTCTATTCAAGACAATCCTGAGGTGTTCTGCGTGATCTTCTTCATTCTCTGAGTATATTAGAATGTCATCAATGAACACGATCACAAACTTGTCCAATTCGGGCATGAAAACCGAATTCATCAGGTACATAAAGTATGCAAGAGCATTTGTCAATCCGAAGGACATGACAAGATACTCGTACAAACTATATCTGGTAGAGAACGCAGTCTTAGGCACATCTTGTGGCCTAATCTTTATCTGATGGTACCCTGACCTCAAATCTATTTTAGAGAACACTTTGGCTTTGGACAATTGGTCAAACAAGATATCGATCCGAGGAAGAGGATACTTGTTTTTAATTGTCACTGCATTCAGCGGCCGATAATCCACGCACATGCGTAAGGAGTTATCCTTCTTCTTTTTCACAAACAGAGCGGGGCATCCCCATTCAGACGAGCTGGGACGAATCAACCCTTTCTTTAGCAAGTCCTGAAGTTGTTTCTTCAATTCTGCTAACTCATTGGGAGGCATCTGATAAGGCCTTCTCGAGATCGGTGCTGTTCCTGGAATTAACTCAATGGCAAACTCAACATCTCGGTCTGGCGGCAGTCCAGGTAACTCCTCTGGAAACACATCTGGAAACTCACAGACCACTGGAATCTGGGCTAGCAGAGTAGTTTGGACCGCACAAGATGTGCTAGCTAGGTCTACCTTCCGAGGTAGGACCACCCGAAAGGTGCCTTCCCCACTGGGTTCCTTAAGAGAAATACTCCTTCCTCCAACATCAATCACAACTCCCATCTGATTCATCCAGTTCATACCCATGATCACATCCAACACTAACCCTGGCATGACTATCAGGTTAAGCTTATATTGCCGGTTTGATATGTTTAGGGTTACTTCCTGAACTATCTGATTAGTCAACAGATCAGCCCCAGCTGAACTGATCCTATGTGCACATTCCAATTCAACTATCTTTTGCTTATGCCTCTTAACAAATGCTTGACTTACAAAGGAATGCGACGATCCAGAATCAAACAAAACTACTGCAGGATGATTGTTGATAGAAAACATACCAGCTGTCACCGGTTCTCCTTCAGGGATGTCATCCACAGTGGTGTGGTGCACACGAGCTTGATACTGCGTTTGCTGTTTCTTAGGGTAGGGACAATACTTCGCAAAGTGTCCAGGTTGGTTGCAGTTGAAGCACGGTCCTTTCACTTGAGCCACAGTTCCAGATGAACTGCCTTGTCCTGTCTTTGCTTGAGGCAATGCCATCTTGAACGGTTTCTGGTTCCTCTGGGGTGGCTGAGCATTCTGATTCTTCTGCTGCGGTGGCCTAAACCTTGCGCCTGGGGCAGGCGATCGATACGCCGGGCGGTTGGCCACCGGGGCCCTGGACTGGGATGAACCCGACTCGAAAGCCCTCTTACGGATCTTGGAAGCGGCATAAACATTGTTGTTCTTCTCTTGCTTTAAACAGTCACTAACGAAGTCGTTGAAACTAGTTCTCATGTTTGTACCCACATGTTTCATCATCTTGGGACTCAGGCCTCTCTTGAAACTAGCGATCTTATTAGCATCAGTATTCACCATATCAGGGGCATAACGGCTCAGGTTATTGAATGCATGCAGATATTGAGTCACAGTCTTCGTGCCTTGATTTAAAGCCAGGAATTCCCCAAGCTTCATCTCGGTCAGACCTGGTGGAATGTATGTTCCACGGAAGGCGTCAGGGAACTCCCTCCAAGTGATATGGGCGTGGGGAGGAAAAGTGGTGCAGTGATGCTTCCACCACATTCCTGCCGGACCCTGAAGCTGATGAGCTGCGTACTCAGTCTTCAACACTTCAGTCATCCTCAAGACACGGAACTTATCTTCCATCGTATTAATCCATTCTTCTGCATCTAAAGGTTCTGCGGCTTCCTTAAAGATCGGTGGACGAGTATCCATGAAGTCCTTGAAACTGCTGTACTGGTTTGCTTCATGCCCACCCTGGTTTATCCCTCGACGGGTGTTATCTGCGATACTACGCAGCGCAGCTTCCATATTCTGTTGCATGCTCTCCATGTTGCGTTGGCTTCCCAGGAATTGGGCGAAAAACTGCTCTGCAGTGTAGGGCGGAGGAGGCGGTGGTGGATCACGGTCATCATTAGCAGCTGCACTGCCACCAGCCTCAGCGGCACCATACACGGTACGGCGAGTGTTCGGCATCTGCATGTTTTAGCAACAGTAATTATTAGGTGATGTTGTAGAAATTGCAACCGAATGAAAAATTATGCCGAACTGAATTCACTGGAGAGAATAAATTCATACAATAAAACAGGGGCACAATAAGTCATTCCAATTAACACAACATCACTAATTATATTACTTAAAGCACACACATCGCGTCCATTACAACCAAGTTGCCAGCATACATACACCGGACTTTTGACGTTCGGATATCGTCACAAACACATCCAAGCTTTCCAACATTACATCAAGCTCTAGTCTTTCTACTCATTATTACATGCTCAAGTGCCAACAACGCAAAAGATCATGCACGCGGGACCTAGTAGCTAGCGCAACAACTACTAGCCTACTCATCGTGGTCGCTGTCTAGGTCAGAGACGTTGGCATTGTCGCCAACTGCAGCGTCGTCGTGCTCCTCAGCTGGCGCCACGGGTTCTTCAGGATCTTCGTCTGCATCCAAATCCATCTCGGCTGCGCCAGGAAGGTCATAAGGGTTAAGCTGATTGTTTAGCCGATGGACCTCTTCATGCAAGTTATCATTGTACTCTTCTGCATCAGCCAGCCGCTGCTCGAGCTCAAACTGTCTAGCTCTCAACACATTCTCTGCGGACCAGGCTTCATTCCTCTGATGGAGCACATGAGCCAACATGCTCTCAGCATTCCTGTGGGCGGTGGTCAGTCGCCCAAGCTGCTCTATCAGGGCACGTACATCTCCCTCAAAAACCACAGTCCTCTGAGTGGCCTGATCTCTCTGACGAGTCAACTGAGCCATCTCGGCAGTGAGCCTCTCAATCTCGGCGTCGTGATCTCTCTGAAGCTGACGGCGGTCATCACGAGCCTGACCAAGAGCACTAGAAACACGTCTCAGACTACCTTCCACTCCATCGAAGGCTCTCATTACTGCGAACATGGCACTCATAGCAGGGTTGTCACTGTGTTGTGCCTCTGCTGCGCTAATCTCCAGAGATCTGCCCCTTGCCTGCTACCACGAGTCAGTGGAGGGGTTGCCCCTCGGAAAGACTCCAACTATAGCTGCTGCCAACTCCTGAGGAAAGCGATCCATGATATCCCTCAGGATCCCAAAGGCTGCCCTCTCAGCGGCTTCTTCAGGGGTCCTGCCAGTTGACTCAAAATGCCAACCGGTCCACTCAGAACCATCACCTCGGGGACGAACTACTGCTTCCATAGTCATCAAAATTCCTTCACCCAACCGCTCATTTGACCAAAAGTAGCGGGGCTCCATCCCATCAGGATAGCCTACATAGCTGAGCACTCTCCACAAGAGTGTAGGCATCCCAAACTCTCCAAGGAAAGTGTGGCGCTGGCGAGTGCGCGGAGCAAGCTGATGACGGGGAGCTCTGCCGGTGGACTTGCGGGCTGTCTGCTTGGTACGTGCCATCTGTAGCAAAATTTTATTTCAGGGGTGAGAACGAAATTTTTTTTTAAGTTGGCATTTTTATCGAAATGAGATAAGCAACTTATAAGGGGAGGAACAACGCCATGAATGAAATGCATAACATGATGCATGCACGTTCCGTACGTCCTCACAAACTTAGGAAATCATTAACTACTATCGGAATAATCGGTGGCATACACGATCTCTTGTAACGTAACTAATACGTACTACTCGTAAGCGCTGTTATGTACCTGCAGAAGATCACTTCAGCCCAAACCTCACAGTATGAAAACATGCAAGAAAGCAGTAAAGTAAGTTACTCGCTCTACACGCATCCCCAGATACGAGTATAACGGTAACAACTACCCGATTCGTCGTCCTATTGACGGCATCGTCACTGCATGACGGAATTCCCCACCAATTTGATACCCTTATACAAACATGTGCATGGCACGTGAGTATTTCAGAATCACATAAGCACTCCCCTAGATCGACGGTGTATCCGACCATGCTCTCACAACTCTCACTTACCAATGCGTAGAGGTATTTGATCCATACATTACCACTCAAGTGAATGGCACTCATACAATAGCACGCCGTATGAGCGACGAAAGTTAAATATGATGCAAACCCCCAAGTTAGTACTTAAATAAGCCACCTAGAGTCCTTATCGGGCATAAAGGATATGACCACTGGCACACTTTTAAGTTCAAAAGCTCATTTGAAAACACAATTTTGTTTTTAAATACTCATGTGAACAGTAACATGCTAAACCATGCTCCGATGCCAGCTGTAACGGATCAACGTAATTATACGAGATTAAGTAAGAAAATCTTCCACCGAGGCGGTTAATTTAACAAACTTAAGCCTGTATAACTAGAGATTCCGTGAAATCACGAAGGATTTCAAACCAACCAACATACAACCCAGATCGTACTGATTTAGCAGCCACAGTTCACACGATACATAAAGTTGATCATAAAAGTAGGATACATCGGAGTTCAGAAATAAAAGTTATTACAACATAGTTCAACATAAAGTAGCGGAAGCAAATAGTTTTACGCACACACCCTTAGTTCAGTTACAGTGCCAGTAGATAGTCATGGTCCACAAAAGCAGTAGATAAGACAAACAGAACGACCTTTGCCCAAGGTCCTAGTTGTCACCCATCGCCGGATACAGACAGTTGGAGCAGTACCCGTAGTACATCTGACCATCTGCAACAACAATGGGAACAACGCCCTGAGTACGGGAATGTACTCAGCTAGACTTACCCGTAAAAAACCAGAAATAACATGACACCAAGGAGCATGCAAGGCTTTATATAGTGTACTGGCTTGACTCATTTGCGAAAGGCATAAGTTAATATGAATAATTAAAGATAGGTACTTTTAGCATCATTTTTAGAATAACCTAATCATGCTAGGTAAGCACCTATTGCTAAAACAATCACTTGAGTAACCATTAGCATCAAAGGTTACCATCTCAGGTTTAGCATTTCCAACATTAACCACATAACCATCCGTGTTCCATCATTAACACTACGATGCCGTAGCTCGAGTCAAGTGCTCACTAACCGGGAGCGACGGCAATTCGAATCGAATTCCTATCCAGCTGGAGATTTATTCCTCACACAAACCATGCTTCCCCCGTCAGGGTCGCGTAGATCACCAATGACACAGACGGACGAGCAACGATCGGTCCTTAATCGACACAGACGGAATCACTATAGTCCAAAACCCTATAAGACTCCGCCCGGTCTCCATTTATCCATCAACACTTGGTTACTTTTCATGATCATCATTACCGCTAACCATAGCCCGGCCTCCACCTATAGCTCGCAGGTGACAGGAAATCACCTGACTTCTACCGGTCTAAGCATGGCTAAGCGATTTACTCGATCCTACCCTAATCAGGTAACAGTAATCGGGTGGACAAGGATAGTAATGCAACAACGGTTTCACTCAACTCCTATAACTTAATGCAACAATATACATATAATTATTATTCAGGTAATAAAGAATAGCTTTTATAAAATAGGAGACTTATAATGCTCCGGGGCTTGCCTCTTTCGAATGAGCTAGGATGGTGGTCGACGCACTCTGGCAGTTCCTCGCCTGGCTCTTCCTCCTCGGGCACCTCCTGTGCCTGGGGCTCTTGCTGGTCCGTCCAAGCCTGCTCCTCCGGTACTGCTGCCTGCGACTCCTCCTGCGATCCTGTATGATGCAAGTGCATAAGTACATGCGAATGATGCATCGGATTATGATGGAATGATGAGGTGACATGAGATGCAGACGGGCACATGGAATGAGCAGTTAGGATAAAACTTCATCTTCTACAAGGTAGTCCACGTCATCCAAGGACATGTACCTTAAAGTTTGCACATTGTGATTCCACTAATTATCATACACCTTACACAAGCAAGTGACCCCAAATAACCAAACCTTACCAACCTAACTCATTCACAACATCAGCAAGACCTAGTGATGCTTCAAAGATACACCAAACATATTTTATTCTTCTTAAATTCTCATAAAGAATAATCATTTATTCCTTATTTAACTAGGGTTGTACAGCAACACCTATCTCTGGTATAGATAAAAATCTACAAAAATTACAGTAGAGTACTTTTACCCTAACTAACCTACCACTAAATTTTTATGGGAAAAGTATGTGTTAAACTACCAGTACAAAATAAACAAATTATAGCCTAAATGTGAGCATGAAATTGTTTTATACTAGTAAAAGTATCAAACAACAGATTTCACATTTTTCCTAGGTTACCACCAGCAAACTATCACATTACAAAAATTATCACCTATATGATGTATACAAATTTTGCTCTCTACCAAAAATAACAAATATTATCAATTAAAGCCATTTGAACTACACTTCAAAAATTTCCCACAGAACATGCTTCACTAGTATTTTTCCTAGAAAGTACATCACTAATAAAGATTAATGCAACAATAATCATTTTTTCCCTTTACTATTTTATTTACTACAATTTTTCTAAGATAGCAGCATATATAACAATTAAATAAAATTGTATAGTAAAGTGTCACAAAAATAACATAAGATATTTTTAAACTGTAGATATATTCAAAAGAAACATTTCAAAATTTGTTTCATGATTTTTGGAGCTATAAATCTTGAGATACAATTTTTGGAAGCCTTTTTCAGATTTTCTGGAAATCAATTTCTTTAAAACCGAAAATCAAAACCGGACTTAAACGCTACGTGCACCCCGCTGTGACACCAGAGACCGAAACGCTGAGACAGACAGGCGGGACCCATGCGTCAGACGGGCCCACACGTCAGCCGGTGCCGGCCAGAGGCGGCGCGGATGGCCGTGATCTCGCCGCCGGCGAGTCCTCCGACGACGGGGAGGGCACCATTGTGATCCTCTCATCGACGCGAACCCAGTGGTGCCTAGTGGGTGGCCAGACGAGCTCAGCATAGAGCTCGCCGGCGAGCATGGCGGCTCGGCGGCGCGGGACGCCGTCGGCCGGCCAGCTCCGACCGAGATAGGCCGCGCGGTGAGGTCGGTGAGACTCGCGGTGCAAGTGCGGTGCTCGTGGGTGAGGTCGGTGAGACTCGCGGTGCAAGTGCGGTGCTCGTGCGCTCGAGAAAAGGGAGAGAAGTGGCGTGGAGGGGTGCGGCCCACGGAGCGGGTCACTCCGGTGAGCTCGGCCGGAACTCCGGCGAGCCATTACCGAGGGTGGAGGCCGAATCCGTGCGGGCCGAGGCGAGCACCGGATGCGCAATGACGAGGCGCAGCGAGGGCAAAGACAGAGGCGGAGGCGGTGAGCCGGAGCGGTGGCTAGGGCGGTTGCGGAGCTCGGGAGCCGGCAATGGCGAGGCGGAGCTCTGCTGCTGCTGCTGCGGGCGGGCGAGAATGGAGGGAGCAACGAGGCGGACGAGCGCGCGGAGGGGGAGTAGGCGGGCGCGGACGCTGCGGGGGCCACAGGGCGCGTGTCGCTCGGCTCGACGGCGTACGGCCACGCGGCGACCGAACGCTGCCGCGGCGCCACGACGCCATGCGCGGGCGCGCGCGCGGGAGCGGGAGGGGGACGACGCGGACGCGGGCCAGGCCACCAGCGAAGACGGGCCGAAAGGGAAGCCGAAGCCCACTAAGTGAAAATCTAGTTTTTTTTTTCAAAATATTTTCCAGATTTAAATCTCTGTTTGAAATTCAAATTTGGAGATGAAAAAGGGGTTTTCAGAAATTTGGCCCAAAACAAAAGTTGTTCAAAATTTTATTCTCTACAACTTACATATAGAGCACTTTTCAAAATTCCCAATAGATTTTGAATTTGAGATTTAAAGCTAATTTAAAATCAAAAACTCATTTATTTAGAATATTTTTAAAACAGAATTTGAGGAAAACTTGAATTCAAAATTTGCTCCAATAATCAAGTTGATTTACTCTAGATTATTTAAAATTGTTATTTCTCAAAAGTACACCAACTTTTTGATACTTATGCTAAACTTAGGGTTCCCATTTATTTGTTTTTCAAATTAAATTTGAAAGAGCTACACTTCAAACAATGCTAATCATGCAATGATGTTAAATGCTTATGCTTTGAATGATAATGCATGCTTAACACCCAGGGGTGTTACATCCACCATCATTTCATAAGAGATCATCAACAAAAAAGGGACATTTACGTTGAGAATGTGGGCACCGAAGATCAACTTGCCGATATCTTCACCAAACCACTTGATGAGAAGAGGTTTTGCAAGCTAAAGAATGAATTGAACATATTGGATTTCTCAAATATGTGTTGATGCACTTCCACCTATATGACATGCCTCTCCTTCAAGCAAAGCAAGGTAAAGTTGGTTGACATATCATTCATCCTTTGCTAAGGTGTTTAGTGCATCTAGTCATTCCTCATGTTAATTAGGCTCCTTCATGGGAATAAAATGAATTTGATGCTTGTATGGTACCACTATTGCTTTCTATGTTAGAAATGCTCTAGTGGTAGCATATGACATGTTTGTGGGCTTGCAAACCTAGTGTTTGATCTAGAATATCAGCTAAAAGTGTTTAACTCAACATGGTACAAGATAACCCTTATTTGGAGGTGTGAAGAAGCTTGTCCTTGGATCAAACCAAGTTAAATTACTTCGGCAAGTAATCTAGATTGAACCAAATTTAGGAAAATGATCCTCACATATAATGGTTTCACACAACCTATCCAAAATTTGAGCTCACCTTTTTTGGTCATTAATGACAAAGTGGAAGAGAAAATTTCACAAAGATATTGCAAAAGGGGGAGAAGTAATACAAAGATAAGATAGGGAAATTGAAGGGGATCAACTAAAATTTTGAAGCACACAAGTAGGGGAAGCGAGCTCATAAACTTGTATGTTACATTTGAATGAGCATTACATATGTATGCTTGCATGACACAAGTTCCTTTTCTCCGATACATGATTGTGTGGTGTATGCTAGTTGTAGGTTTGGTTGATGAAATGAAGGACTAGCATGCATTGGATAGCTAGACACTTGAATTGCTTTCACAAGTGGTACTAGAACCTTGCTTCCAATATTGATCACATGAGGTATCTAGTGTTTGTGTTGTTTTCATGTGGTATCTAGCAATCAATGGTGCTAAGGATGGTATATATTGGCAACTCTGATTGGTATCACGCTTCAAAGGTCCATGCTTTACACCTTAGCATCAATTGGTAGACATTGCTCCTATCTTTCCTATCTAAGCTTATGTGCAAGCTTTCAAATCCAAACTCTTAGCACATATGTAGGGGGAGCCGATGCTACCAATTTGGGTTTATGAAACTTGTTCATATTTCTTAAACATGGTAAAATGCTTGGACAAGCAACATGAATCCAAGAAAATTTTAGTGAATATCTTTGTGAAAAAGGTTGTCATCAATTACCAAAAAGGGAGAGATTGAAAGCCCTAGTTTGGTTTTGGCTAATTGATGAAACCTTGGTACTAACCTATGTCATTAAGTGTGATCATGAGCTAGGATCGTACATTCCAAGAAAAGGAGCAAGATGATCATGAAGATGATGGCTGTTGATGGTCACTAAATGCCTATTTTGACCATCAACACTGCACCATAAATGGGTCTAAACAACACCACAAGTAGTGATTTATGTTTATAATTCACCTATTTCCACTTGTACTTGGAGATTTATTTGTATGCAGGAATTATAGCAAAACTTGTGCAAAATGGTGAAGAAAATGGACAATGGATGCAAGTGGATGTGGCAGGGGGCCTTGGGGCCACTTGGCGGCGCCGCCCGGCCCCACCAGGGCACTACTCGGCCTCCCATGTGCCACCTTGGCACTGTCCACGTGATCAATCCATGGGAGCTGCTCCACAAGCTCTCCCATGCGTTGGTTTCATGTTGGTTCAAGATGAAGGGCTGAGAAGGAACATCATGCGGATCAGTGATGTGGCATGGCAATACAACCAATGTGACAAATATTTCAAGCCATCCACACCCACTCATGACATGTGGGCCAATATTCTAGAAGCCTGAGGGAGGCTCCACCTGTCATAGGGGGCCGGCCGGTGCCCCACTTGGTCTCCACCGCCATTTGCATGCCACCATGCAAAGAAGCACATGTCCAAATGTTGTCTACCCTTGATTCAATGATGGTTTGATCCAATGGAGGAGGATGGAGAGCACCGGGATTGATGACATGGCGATGGAGTAGCCCCTACTCCACCTTAGGCAATAAATAGGACCCTCACCCCTCACTTGTAACACACACCAACACATAGAAGAGATGTAGCTCTCTCTACTCTCTCTAGATGTAGCTCTAGTAGTAGTGCTAGTCTTGGTGGGAGCTCTGGAGCGGTCTTTATTTTAGTACATTACTTTCTATGTGAGTATTATTTCAAGTCTTTTATTATTAGTATTAGTCTTGTGCTATTAGTATTAGTCTTGTGCTCTAGTTATGCTTTGGTTATGCATATATTCCTATGATAAATGGGCTCTCAGTAGCATGGGTTGTTCGTCACTAGTTGATGCTTTAGTCTTAACGTGAGACTAGGGTAGTATCAAATAGTGTAAGCATGGTGCTTATACTATGGGGTACCTTGCAATGTGGCTAGGCCTCCGGATAGATTGGAGTAGTTGGCAGGTGGTGATAGCTCGGTCATCCTATGTATTCCCCCATGATAGGTCTAGTTGTTAAATCATAGGGCTCGTGGTGCTTTGTGTCCAATCAACCCTTTGGGTGAGTTTGGGGCAAGTACGCCTCAAGTGCTATTGCATCCTGCATTGCATTATCTTGGTTTATCTGTATAGCCACAATCATTAGCTAGAATAGTGCTTGAATAGAAGTAATTTAGGTTTCTAGTGCTCTCTTTATTATTGTTTGCCCACTTAGTTATGTTTCCAATTTACCTTTCCATGATCCTTGTGTGTCACCCATTTCAGTGTATATCACTTACCCCCACTTTAGTCTAGTTTGTTTAACTAGTTAGTAGAAACAAGATAGTTAATTATCACTATCTTTAACCCTTGCTTCCCAGTGGTAAAATATAAATAACAATACCTGGAATACTCCCGGGTGAAATGCTACAATGATATATTCTGTGCGCTTGTGAACTATCTGCTTGAGCATAAGAAATATCATAAGCATTTCTGGCGCCATTGCTAGAAAATACAAAACCTAGTAGTGACGCAAAGAAAATTCAACAAGCATTTTTGGTGCCATTACCGGGGAAGCAATTGGCATAAAGATTTTGATACTTAACTTGATGTCTGCTAATCTAGTTTACCACTAGCTTTTGTGGGATTATCCTTGTCCTGTTGAGTATGTAATAGATAGGGCAACATCAACCATTCGACCTTCTGGTGTATTTCTACAATAAACTCATCGAGAGCCCAGGGTGTCTGGTCATGCGCCATCACCACCTCCACCCTGCCATCTCAAAGGTATGTGTGTCCATACAGTCTAACCATGTGCAGATAGAGAAAATGTCACTGTCAAGAGGAGATAAAATCATCATATGTGACGGAACAAAGGTACTGCTTCACTCACAACTCCATCTCAAGTTTTGGGTGATAGCAAAATCAATCAAGGTATGTGAGAACCTATCCTTCCATTTTATTCTCACCATTCCATGTTTGCTTGAATCATAAATGTTTAGTACTTTCTGTGCGTAGCTCCTAGTCTTTGAACTATAGTTGGGTATTGTTCCTAGTCTAGGTAGATAGCAAATTTTCTTTGTTATCTATCTATTCGGGTTCTTAGTCTAGCTTCATAGTAGACGTAAGTTAAATGGGGCCAACAGATTCATATGTTAGTTACTATGCTATTCGGTATGATATCGGTTGATGGTCCACGCTATGGGAAAAAGCTAAGGCTTAGACATTTATGCTTAAGCATCCATTTAGTTAGAATTCTTGTTTCAAAACCATAGCATCCATTTCGTTAGCTTTCCTTATAGTATGCTTGTTTAATTGGTTCATCATTAATATTTTCATCTCCACTTGAATGAATCTTAATATGCTTTCATGCTTCTTTCTATCTATGCTAGTATGCCTTAGTTTGGAAGTACTGATCATATTTCCATAGGCTTTTAAATTAAGCATGGTGCTTAGGTTAAATAGCCTTTCTTAATTAAATTAGACATGGAGTCTAGTTTAGTTATTGAACTAAAACTACTAGTGTAGATAGTGGCTGCATGTAAAATTGTAAATATGACGTGTAAGTTGTTGAGATAAATTCAAAAATGGAGATAAAGGCTTATGATACAATTCAACATTACACATCATGAAAGAGAATCACCTCAAATCTTTGAAGGGTGTGTTGTAAATACTTTAAATCTCTCTTTTATGTCGTGTTGTGCTTTGTGGAAGCTTTTGCAAGAACTTTGTGAACAGTAAACAAGACCTAATGAACATGGGAAAAACAATCCATGCTAACTAAATAGGAGTGCCAACTTGTCGTTACAATCATCCTTGTTTCTTTGAGGATTCCTTCAAGTATGTGTTGTCTGCTAACCTTTGCAGGAAATAGAACTCAATGAAGATCAAGATGGTGTGGCAGAAACAAGAAATTCAAGCTAAATTCAATGGGAAAGTCATTAATTGACTCGACAAAACAAGTCCTCACCGATAGGTAAATCGGTATGTATCCGTATTTAATTTTTGTATTTTATATTTTATTTCATGCATAATAAATTAGAATAGTCTTGTCTTAGGTTAAAATAAAAATAAAAATAAAAATAATAAAATAAAGACTTACTTGCATTATCTCTTTGCAACCACTCCTTTAATAAAACATCTCTTAAAAAAGCAACGAGGGAAAAACATGCTTCTGGAATAAACTCCTTTTGGGTATCTTTGTCCACTAACTATTTTAGGAAAAACAAAGGGAGTACCATGTCCAAAAACATAATTCTTGCATCAACTCAAACATCTTGATACTTTTGGGCAATGGAAGATACTTCTAGATATACTCCAATAATTACACTTGGATTTTGATTGCACAAAAGTCCAAGTGTGGGGAGCACATCTTGTCTTGATCCATCCACACTAAATTCTATTTTGAGTTAAAGATGTTGCTCCTTGTCTTGCTTTCTAAAAAAATAATAATTCATGTTTAGTCTCTTCTCTTTGTTCTCACTCGAAAAAAATGAAGTAACTTTGTAAAGTGAGAACAAAAGCATCTTGAAGAACCTGTATCCTTCAGGTATTTGTCACTAAACCTTTCAGGTTGAACACAAAAAGGATGAAGGGTCAAAACAACAAGGTGCTAACAACTTGAACATGATGTCATTGGAGTACACTCTGAGGGATGCCCCAACATATAGACTAGGCTTTTAATGTCAAGTGGGATAAAAGTCCTAGTGTGGGGGAGGTTGTCCGACACTTCTCTCAGGCCTCCGCCACTTTGGCACACTGATTTGCACTCCCTCTACCCACTCTTGCTTTATTTTTATATGCTTGATGTGTTGAAAAATGCTACATGCTAAAATCAAACTTAAATGTGAATCATGCCAAACTATGAACATGACTTTATAAAGATTGGTCAACATAAACTCTATGCCTAGTTCATATACTTGTTGCTTGTGGACATATCTATATTAGGAAAACATGTCAACTAAGTTGTTGTGAAGTGAGATATGGTATAGACTAAAGAAATCCTATCTTCCTATATAAGCTCTTGGAGATTTCTATTTTGATAAAACATCAAAATTAATAGCCTCACTTCTCCTCAATGGTGATATTTCCTACCAAAGCCAAATATCATATTATATGTTAAAAACCTTCCACATATGTTGGTTGTCTTTGTATTGAGCTTTGTCAAATTTTGTTGACCTATGTTGAGAATTTTATCATGCTCTTAAGATCATGCTCACATACACTCCACCATATATGCTATGCTTCTACACTGGAAATAAGCAAAAACATGCCTTTCCATTTCCATCAAATAAATACTCCATGTTTGTTAGCATGTTCTTTTCTCCATCATTATCATAAATGAGGCATGGGCTAGTATTGAAAAAAAAGAAAAAAACGTGGGCACATGAAGGTCCATAAAAAATATGAGGACATATTTTAGTCCATAGTCGAGAAAAAAACTAGCCCTGCTCTCAAATAAAAGATGGAGAAAGAATCATTGCTATGGAGTAATCATCATTATCCACTTCCACACACATGCACACCTTGATCTGAGTGTGTGATATTTTTCTCCATAGATCCATTGTTCGACTTAGCAATATATGCAATGCAAGTGTGCTTTACTTTTATCCTACCCAAACTCCACGTAAGCCTATTAGAAGTAGGAAGGAAGGCAAAACATTGATGCCTTGGTGAGGATACTTACACCATTGAGTGACTTGAGAGTACCATTTGGGGAGAAGTATGAGCTAAGTTTTCAATTGCAAAAGTCATAAAAACTCCAAGTATGCTTCATTGGGGATAGTGATGACTTGGTGTCAAAGCTATTCCACTTTTTAACCGCCCAAGGCGACATGGTAGACACGTCAAAATCCACAAGGTATCAGGTATGACTTGGTATAGATTTTATGTTAGCATAATATCTTTAGAAGACTTGTTTCATATTAAGTTACACCTGAATCTTTGTTTTCCCGCTTTGCTCAGGACAAGCAAAGGTTTAGTGTGGGGGAGCTTGTTGACGGTCACTAAATGCCTATTTTGTCCCTCAACATGCACCATGAATGGGTCTAAACAACACCACAAGTAGTGATTTATGTTTATAATTCACCTATTTCCACTTGTACTTGGAGATTTATTTGTATGCAGGAATTATAGCAAAACTTGTGCAAAATGGTGAAGAAAATGGACAATGGATGCAAGTGCACTATGGCAGAAACTCCTAATCTAATGCCCTTCCAAGAGTACTTGTCTTCCATTAGACAGTAAGTACCCCAGGGAGA
Source organism: Saccharum officinarum (assembly GCA_020631735.1). Lineage (NCBI taxonomy): Eukaryota > Viridiplantae > Streptophyta > Magnoliopsida > Poales > Poaceae > Saccharum > Saccharum officinarum. The sequence continues at coordinate 65,653,532 of CM036185.1, forward strand.
ACACTAAACTAAGTAATTATGTCGAGCACACCACAAGGGAGAACTCAAAGATCCACATTTTTACATCAGGATCACAAATGAGAGAGTAAAGCTTACAACATCCTTACCATTTCTTACATCACTTTTAGTACAACATCAGAGTAATTCATTATGTAGTTATAACAGCGGGATATAAAACATTATCAGAGTTCAGCGGAAATGAAACCATGTAATGACAAGGTAAACGTTAACATGGAGAACGTTTAAATGCATGAAATGATAACAGATTAATAGAATCTTTCTTGTAAAACTTTTAGTGAGAGTTTTAATAAATAAACTCTACTCCGCATCGTAAAGAAAATCCTCGCTGAGCCCACCAGGAGGTTTCCACACACAAGTGTTGGCTTATCAGCACCAGTCACCTGCAACAGGGTAGAACAAACCCTGAGTACTCAATTGTACTCTGTAAGACTTACCCGTCAGGGGGAAAGAAAAAGACTCCAAGGATTATGCAAGGCTTTTTGGCTTATGGGTTTCTTATTTGTGAGAAGCGGCACTAAGAGTGTGTCCTTAATTTCTTACTTTTATTAGCCGGATTTTATTTCTTATCCAACCTTCTATGTAAGCACCTAGTCTATAATCAAGCAGGGTTGAGCAAAAGAAACAATTTCTTCATCTTTCAACTACCAGTTCTTACTACGATGCCAGAGCGTAGTCAAGCCGTACCGTCACGCAGGAACGGCGATTCGCGAATCAATATGCCTAGCTAGGTGCCCCGAAAACACACGCCTTGTTTGTACCCCGGGCACAAGCAAGACCAACCCGTTCCACTCCTGTCAAGGGGGTCCAGGTCCCCGTCCAAGCTCGGACTCTAAGCCCCCAACACTGTAGGCCCGGCCTTAGTATGGTGCTTAGACCTCCTCAACCCAATATATATAACCACCCTAAAAAGCCGGTCCGGAAAGAGCCGGAACCCATGACAAGAGAGAAACAAGTCTTCCCGCTCCCATAAGCAAGTATATGCTCGGGACAATAAATCTGTGACTTGACCAGGGTCCATGCAACGAACGGTCCTTAATTGACACAGATGGAACAAATGCAACCAGAGCCCTGCTCTATCGCCCAACCAGGTCCAAGTCCATCCAACCCGTTCCGCCCGGTCTCCAATTATCCAAATACATTTGATAAAACTAACAATATTATAATTCCTATCTCTCGCGAGTGACAGGCAATCACTCGGCTTCTACCGGAACCCTATAGCATAGCAAACTACACGATCCTATCATACTAGTAAGACTCATAGGATAAGATATATATGCAAGTGGGTTTCATTCAACTCCTTTAAACTTAATGCACAAGCATAATTTAAAGTGCAGAATAATAGGGGTTATGCACCGGGGCTTGCCTGGGTAAAAATAACCAAGTTAGTATTTCGTCAAGGTGGCATGATCCTCCGGACACCATCCTTTTGGCTGCACTAGACGACTTCGCGATCCATCATCGCTCCTATTGTGATATGTGCGGATGCAATGTAAGGGCGTAAATAAACAATGATAATTGCAACTAGGAGAACGCGATACACTTCGCAAGCTAACGAGCTAACTCGAATGGCTAACGCACTAGGCCCCGTATCCACGTCGTCGAATAAGGCGTTCTTTCCCAACCCGCATTTTTAGTTACGCGACCCCAAGGGGTTTCTTTATTTCATTGATTTAACACATATTCAATTAGAGCTCGCTAACTATCTAAGCAAACTAATGATTCTGGATCCAGAAGGATTACAGAAGGTACATAATAATGTTATGAAGCTACGGTAAAATTCTTAGATTCAGATCTATCATCATCTTTGCCATAAAATTCTTGCAAGTTGTATTCTAGTAATATCAAGCGTCTCAAGTGAATTAGCTAACTCCTAAAAATATTAAGAAACTATGTGAACAACTATACCAGTAGATAGATCCTAATTTTAGGAACCTAACCAAACTTATTTCACTATTTTAGGATTCCTACACAGTTCTATATCGAATTAACCAGTTTGCCTCAGAAACAAAATTAAGAAAAACATAGAAAAATGAAAAAGGCCGTCGGCGACCTAAACAGCCCAAAACCCCCGGCGGCCCAACTGGCCCAAGACGCGAGCGCGGCGGGAGCAAAGCAGGCCGGCCCAGCAGGCCCGCCCCAGACACGGATGCGCACTTTGCAGAAAAAACTCCCGGTTTACTCCAAACTAACCCGCAGTACACCATGCACTATTCATCCGAGTCTAATGCTTCGCATCTGGACCCAATACATTTTCCTATTCAGTTTCTTACCCCCTCCATCATCTTCTCAATGGAGCAGAGCAAGAGCAGGGGCGGCTCGGGCTCGGCCGATCCCTGCCCCGGCTGGCCAGCGGCCGCAACCGAGAACCGCATGCCCACCACGAGACCAGCGTGCCCCCATGGCAACCCACGGCAGGGTCCGGCGTGGCCCACAGCCGGCTGGCCACGATGCCCACGGCTGGAGCGGCGGCAGCCCGGTGGCGGAGGCGCACCGGGGTGCGGCCGGTCACCGAGGACAGCCGAGCGGCACCGGACGACCATGGCGTACCCACGACTGGGCTGCTCTCATGCCGGAGCAGGGCGCAGCGGCCTGGCCGTGTGCGCGCGCGGCGACGGCGGCCCGAGCAGAGACGCGGTGACTCCTGGCAGCACGGCCGTGACGAGCGCGCCCAGAGCCACAACGGGGAGCGAGGCGGAGGTGATGGCGGCTAGCGGCTCACGCGGGGTGGGTGAGAGCGGTGAAACCGACTGCAGCACTGGTGACACAGAGCTAGGCCAAGGCGACATTGCGTGCAGGCAAACAGAGCGAGGAAAAAAGGGAAACATAGCCGGAGGGGGAAGCGAGAGTGGGCGGGGCAGCTCGGCGTATAGAAGAAGGCAGAGAGAGAGAGCAGCATGGCACGGGCGCGTCGGCTAGCGTGACATGAGGACGGAGCGGGCGGACCATGGCACCAATGCACATGGCGTGCCAGCGCGGCCCGACGCGACACGGTGACAGCTGCGGCCCTGCGCGAAAACCGCCAAGGCGAGCAGGGCGCAGAGGGCAACGACTGGCCGGCAGCGCGGCGTGCCGGGCACGTCCGACGCGTAGCGCAGAGTGGCCACACGCGGTGACCGCGGACAAGGCCGAGCGCGAGCAAGCATTGACGAACATGAATTTTAAAGCGCGCACCCATTACAGCTCGACTCGGTTGAGGCTAGACCAACTCGCCTGTCCCAAGGCCCAATCTACCAGCTATCAAGAAAAGCACACACACAGATAAAAGGATAGCTGGAGAGGACGGTAAAGACATGCCGAGATGGGTTCGTCGCTGGAGCTCCAGTTCGCGCGAAAGAACGTAACACTCGGCTCACAGCGCGTTCAAGCGAAGTTTGGCAATTTCTAGGCAAGCAACAGGACGTCCAACTCAACTACCACCTGCACCATGCTCAAGCGCTAGGTTAGAAGTAACCAACTAAGCAAAAACATGACCTTAGTGCTTAAGCATTTTTGTTCGGATTTAATTGCCAAAGTAGCATCGTCTACTATCACTTAGGAGGATTCACGGTTATAACTAGAGCTAACATTCCTTAACGCTTTTGCCTTAATTTTTGGAGGGTCTAAACCTTGCCAAATGCAACGAACAAACATCACATGCAAAAGCCCATACCTGATGCTAATCTATAGGAACAAAATATTACGACACTATATACTTAGTTTGCTCAATAACTCGCCGAAAATGATACTTTTAAATATACGCTCCTGTATTTGCCGGCTTAACGAAAATGACTCATCTTAACTCTAGGTTTGGTTTCTGGGCCCCCAAAAAACACTTAACCACACATCGTTGTTGTTATTATTATTATTATTATTATTATTATTATTATTATTATTATTATTATTATTATTATTATTATTATTATTATTATTATTATTATTATTATTATTATTATTATTATTATTATTATTATTTTTATTATTACAAATCGAAGCTACTCGGTCATGTTTATAACTCGCTCAAGTTATCTTGTTAATCTTGCCTATACCCAATGTTTTTTTATAAAGGTGAGACATACACCATGATCGGCATCTCATTTGAGTTCAAAATTCTAAACCCAAAACTTGGTTAGCTAACATCTTTAAGACCTTAACCACGATGTTGAGCGAGCCCGTAACACCAGGGGTGTTACAACCAACCCCCTTAAAATGAATCTCGTCCCGAGATTCGGAGCAAGAATCAGAAAAAGGGGAACTCGATTTCACTTCTTAGCAGAGATTACAATAGGAGATTACACGACCTCGAAACTAAAGCACTCAGGGATCTAGAGGCATCATGGCTAAGTATAAACTGATACACTCACAGCCTCTCCAGAAAATGATGAAGACGGGAACAGTGGAAGAGTAAAAGGAAAACAATTATCCAGAACATGGCATATGCCCAGCAGATCCAGAAACAAGAGACTGAGAACTCGAACATCGCGAACCCTAAAACCTAACTAACTCGAGATGACTTGATCTCCTTTGATGGAAACCAGATCCCTTCTGCTGAGCTACACCAACACCTCAGGCTGGCGACCCTAGATCCGCAAGCAACGGCTGAATCTCAAAGCTCGGCCTCCAACTACTTCAGATCTGGAGGTGGAATGGAGGAGAGGCAAACAAGGTGTCATTTATAGTCTGGTGGACGGAGGTGGTGGCGCAGCGCACCGGGAACGGAGGTGGCGTGGAGGGGGATCACCAGTGGGACACTAGGTGGGGAACAACATCACCAAGGTGCGCTCCCTGTGCGAGCTCGAGTGGGGGGAGAGAAAAGGAGAGGACGAGGTTCGCTCGTCCAAGAGGCATGGTAGCGACACGCCGGTGAGGAAAGAAACGAGAGAGGAGGGGTCTTGTACCGGGACGAGGGCGAAAATCGAGAGCCGACAAGTGTGCCGAGGAAAAGAGGGGCGTATTATGCAAGGAGGCGAGGCGAGTGCGGTGCCATGCCGCGGCCACGTGAGCACGACTCACATGGGCCCCGCCACCGACGGCTTTCGTAGGACACACAGTGACAATGACCTGGCAAGTGTAGAACGGTCATCGAGCACAGGGGCGATGTCAAATCGGGTGTTCCAATTACTACAGACCACTAGTGGCTAACTTCTCCTTGTCGCTCTTCTCTTTCTTCCTTTCCCTTCTGAATCCAACATGCACCAACCTTTCGTATAGCCTGAGATCCGAACATACGAGCTTCTTCCAAAACCTGCTATCTCAGTCGCAATTATGAGAGCACTACTCCATCAACCCATCGTGGATTTCCCGTTAGAACACAAGGATATTCATACCAAGGAGAATGTTTATAGCAAGGGCGGTACTGCGGTGTAACTTGGTAAAAGCGCTTGGTCAACAAATTCGATACCAGCGCGCGCCGAGCGGCACAACCATGCGGTCGCGACCCACAGGTGGCCCTCGGTTCCGTCGCAGCACCATAAGCTATTAACTAGACAACTATTACCAACTTACTCGCAGTAAAAGCAGTGGGGTCATAGACCACATAATCAGAAAAGGATTGCAAAGAATTTAAAGCAACAAGGGTTCCCTTTCAAATCAAGGAACAAGGAGCTTAAATCCCAAGGCAGATTTAAATCAAGGGGATTCAAGTGTTCTACTGGGACATCCACAATTAGTTGATACAGTGTCCTCTGACATTCAATCGCTACTGCTCCAATGTATCTGAATAATTGTTCCTCTTGTAACCTGCTTGCGGTCGTTTCAAGAACCCTAAGCAAGCCTAACGAGGACTAAAGGTAAATTGATGTAACAACACAACGGATACAACAATTACTCATTCCAAACGGCCTTACACGGGTGCAACATACAGGCACTCACCCTCTCGTACTCGACACCTCGCTTGCATCCTACACCCTATGGTCATAACAACTACAGACGAAAGACGACGGAAAGATTACAACACGGGAGGACAGTGATGAAAAACACTACCAACTACGGTTACATCTCCCCTAGAACGACTAATCCACTTCGTCGGGCCGAACGACTTCATTCTTAGGCTCTTGGGGCTCTTCTGCTGCACTAGGCTGTGGATCCGCTTCTTCTCTTGGTAGTGGCTGGGTGAGAGGAAGGAAAGGCTCTATCTCTGAGGCTTCCGTGGACGGAGGTGCTGGCGGTATAGCAACACCAGTCCTCCTTCCCTCCAGCAGATGGACAGGGATTCCCTCCAAGATTAAGGGTTCCTGCCTTTCCGCGACGAGCTTCCTACGCTTGGCCCTTGTGGCAAGATAGGCGTCCTCCAGCTCCTGGGCATGTCGGTCTTGGTCCACCTTGACAGCTTTCGCCATGGCAGCCTCTCGACTCTCAGCGGCTGCTAGGCTGGCATGGGCTTCAGCAAGTTGCACTTTGAGCATACTGAAGAAGATCTCGGCTTCCTCAGCATGACGGAGACCCTCCCTCAGCTCCGAGGCCTGCCGGTTGTACTATTCATCCAAGGCCAGCAAGTACGAGGTCAGGTGCACCAAGGTCAGGTTGTCCTCTTGCACGTCTGGACCTTGCAAAGCCTCCATGCAAGCCCTCCATACCCGCCGATTCTTGTCCCAAGGGGGAAAGAACCGCATAGGGGTACGAGCAATGGGCCCTTCATAGATCTGGCAGAGATGCCGCAAGGCTTTGCGGGCCACAACTTGGTAGGTGTCACCGAAGCGAAACCCGGTTGCGGTCACATTCCAGGCTTCAGTGATGTCAGGAAACTCCTCACTCTTGCCAATGTAGACGGTGACCTTGCATCGCTCCGTGCCATGCTTCATGTACTCACGACCCTCATACTCGGGACGCTCCCGAACACCGAGTTTTTGTAGGGTGGCATACAGGATTTTGGAAAAACCCTCGGTATTCAGGCAGTAGCTGCTAACCCAAACTCCTGCCATCCTTGGTGGGTGGTGGTTACAAGGAAGGCTTGAGTGACATGTTGCTCAAGGGAAAAGAGTTGGGTGAGCTAGGATGCACCGAATGATGGTTCCACGCGGCTAGGCTTGCCCTTATATAAGGCAGAGCGGCCAGTGGTCCTATCGTAGTCCACCCACGAGCCATGCATGGGGGCCAGTAAAAGTGAATAGCAAGAGCTTCGCAAGCATGCGACGAGCAGCGACCGAGGTCATAAAGGGTTAGTACGACTGTAAGGCAGAGGTTCAAGAAGAGCACAGAAGGGTACGACAATGAATGGGCCAGATAGGCGTGAACCAACAGGCATGCGCGACGCACGAGACTATAGTACCATCATGGCTACACGGACGAGGACTGGTCGACCTCAACAACTATTGCACAATAGTGTATGCATGAATGCACGTCATATCCATCCTCACACTGTTGCCGACATGTAAGGCAACCATTCTCAGATTTTTGGCACGTCGTGCTCTTCCTTTAGCTAGTCGGTGCTAGCGAACTAGGCACGGGGTTAGGGTACCTGTAGAAAACCTGATTAAGCCTAACTAGGTCAGTAGAGTGCCATCTATCCTGGATAATTAACCATAGTAATAGGGCATACTTATATAACATCGCATGCAAACGCCCTACCTTTTTGAAAAGAATTTGTTGTCAAATTTTAATTTGGAAGGGATTTTGAAGCTTTATTGTCTCATTTATGCTCTGATACCACCTGTGGCAGAATCTCCTAATCTAATGCCCTCCCAAGAGTACTTGTCTTCCATTAGATACTAAGTACCCCAGGGAGAACACTAAACTAAGTAATTCCGTCGAGCACACCGCAAGGGAGAACTCGAAGATCCACATTTTTACATCAGGATCACAAATGAGAGAGTAAAGCTTACAACATCCTTGCCATTTCTTACATCACTTTTAGTACAACATCAAAGTAATTCATTATGTAGTTATAACAGCGGAATATAAAACATTATCAGAGTTCAATGGAAATGAAACCATGTAATGACAAGGTAACCGTTAACATGGAGAACGTTTAAATGCATGAAATGATAACAAATTATTAGAATCTTTCTTGTAAAACTTTTAGTGAGAATTTTAATAAATAAACTCTACTCTGCATCGTGAAGAAAATCCTCGCTGAGCCCACCAGGAGGTTTCCACACACAAGTGTTAGCTTATCAGCACCGGTCACCTGCAACAGGGTAGAACAAACCCTAAGTACTCAATTGTACTCCGAAAGACTTACCCGCCAGGGGGAAAGAAAAAGACTAAATGGATTATGCAAGGCTTTTTGGCTTGTGGGTTTCTTATTTGCGAGAAGCAGCACTAAGAGTGTGTCCTAAATTTCTTACTTTTATTAGCCGGATTTTATTTCTTATCCAACCTTCTATGTAAGCACCTAGTCTATAATCAAGCAGGGTTGAGCAAAAGAAACAATTTCTTCATCTTTCAACTGCCAGTTCTTACTACGATGCCAGAGCGTAGTCAAATCGTACCATCACGCAGGAACGGCGATTCGCGAATCAATATGCCTAGCTGGGTGCCCCGAAAACACACGCCTTGCTTGTACCCCGAGCACAAGCAAGACCAACCTGTTCCACTCCTGTCAAGGGGGTCCAGGTCCCCGTCCAAGCTCGGACTCTAAGCCCCCAACACTGCAGGCCCGGCCTCAGTATGGTGCTTAGACCTCCTCAACCCAATATATATAACCACCCTAAAAAGCCGGTCCGGAAAGAGCCGGAACCCGTGACAAGAGAGAAACAAGTCTTCCCGCTCCCATAAGCAAGTATGTGACTTGACCAGGGTCCATGCAACGAACGGTCCTTAATTGACACAGGCGGAACAAATGCAACCAGAGCCCCGCTCTATCGCCCAACTAGGTCCAAGTCCATCCAACCCGTCCCGCCCGGTCTCCAATTATCCAAATACATTTATATTCCATGTGATAGTAACATGATAAAAGTAACAATATTATAATTCCTATCTCTCGCAAGTGACAGGCACTCACTCGGCTTCTACCGGAACCCTATAGCATAGCAAACTACACGATCCTATCATACTAGTAAGACTCATAGGATAAGATATATATGCAAGTGGGTTTCATTCAACTCCTTTAAACTTAATGCACAAGCATAATTTAAAGTGCAGAATAATAGGGGTTATGCACCGGGGCTTGCCTGGGTAAAAATAACCAAGTTAGTATTTCGTCAAGGTGGCATGATCCTTCGGACACCATCCTTTTGGCTGCACCAGACGACTTCGCGATCCATCATCGCTCCTATAGTGATATGTGCGGATGCAATGTAAGGGCATAAATAAACAACGATAATTGCAACTAGGAGAACGCGATACACTTCGCAAGCTAACGAGCTAACTCGAATGGCTAACGCACTAGGCCCCGTATCCACGTCGTCGAATAAGGCGTTCTTTCCCAACCCGCATTTTTAGTTACACAACCCCAAGGGGTTTCTTTATTTCATTGATTTAACACATATTCAATTAGAGCTCGCTAACTATCTAAGCAAACTAGTTATTCTGGATCCAGAAGGATTACAGAAGGTACATAATAATGTTATGAAGCTACGGTAAAATTCTTAGATTCAGATCTATCATCATCTTTGCCATAAAATTCTTGCAAGTTGTATTCTAGTAATATCAAGCATCTCAAGTGAATTAGCTAACTCCTGAAAATATTAAGAAACTATGTGAACAACTATACCAGTAGATAGATCCTAATTTTAGGAACCTAACCAAACTTATTTCACTATTTTAGGATTCCTACACAGTTCTATATCGAATTAACCAGTTTGCCTCAGAAACAAAATTAAGAAAACATAGAAAAATGAAAAAGGCCGTCGGCGACCTAAACAGCCCAAAACCCCCGGCGACCCAACTGGCCCAAGACGCGAGCGCGGCGGGAGCAAAGCAGGCCGGCCCAGCAGGCCCGCCCCAGACGCGGATGCACACTTTGCAGAAAAAACCCCCGGTTTACTCCAAACTAACCCGCAGTACACCGTGCACTATTCATTCGAGTCTAATGCTTCGCATCTGGACCCAATACATTTTCCTATTCAGTTTCTTACCCCCTCCTTCATCTTCTCAACGGAGCAAAGCAAGAGCAGGGGCGGCTCGGGCTCAGCCGATCACCGCCCCGGCTGGCCAGCGGCCGCAACCGAGAACCGCACGCCCACCACGAGACTGGCACGCCCCCACGGCAACCCACGGCAGGGCCCGGCGTGGCCCACAGCCGGCTGGCCACGACACCCACGGCTGGAGCGGTGGCAGCCCGGTGGCGGAGGCGCACCGGGGCACGGCCGGTCACCGAGGACAGCCGAGCGGCACCGAACGACCATGGCGTACCCACGGCTGGTCTGCTCCCGTGCCGGAGCAGGGCGCAGCGGCCTGGCCACGTGCGCGCATGGCGACGGCGGCCCGAGCAGAGACGCGGTGACTCCTGGCGGCGCGGCCGTGACGAGCGCGCCCAGAGCCACAACGGGGAGTGAGGCAGAGGTGATGGCGGCTAGTGGCTCAGCGCGGGGTGGGTGAGAGCGGTGAAACCGACTGCAGCACTAGTGACACAGAGCTAGGCCAAGGCGACATTGCGCGCAGGCAAAACAGAGCGAGGAAAAAAAGGGAAACATAGCTGGAGGGGGAAGCGAGAGTGGGCGGGGCAGCTCGGCGTATAGAAGAAGGCAGAGAGAGAGCAGCATGACACGGGCGCGTCGGCTAGCGCGACATGAGGACGGAGCGGGCTGACCACGGCACCAATGCACAAGGCGTGCCAGCGCGGCCCGACGCGACACAGTGACAGCTGTGGCCCTGCGCGAAAACCGCCAAGGCGAGCAGGGCGCAGAGGGCAGCGACTGGCCGGCAGCGCGGCGTGCCGGGCACGTCCGATGCGCAGCGCAGAGTGGCCACGCGCGGTGACCGTGGACAAGGCCGAGCGCGAGCAAGCGTTCACGAACACGAATTTTAAAGCGCGCACCCATTACAGCTCGACTCGGTTGAGGCCAGACCAACTCATCTGTCCCAAGGCCCAACCTACCAGCTATCAAGAAAAGCACACACACAGATCAAAGGATAGCTAGAGAGGACGGTAAAGACCTGCCGAGATGGGTTCGTCGCTGGAGCTCCAGTTCGCGCGAAAGAACGTAACACTCGGCTCACAGCGCGTTCAAGCGAAGTTTGGCAATTTCTAGGCAAGCAACAGGACGTCCAACTCAACTACCACCTGCACCATGCTCAAGCGCTAGGTTAGAAGTAACCAACTAAGCAAAAACATGACCTTAGTGCTTAAGCATTTTTGTTCGGATTTAATTGCCAAAGTAGCATCGTCTACTATCACTTAGGAGGATTCACGGTTATAACTAGAGCTAACATTCCTTAACGCTTTTGCCTTAATTTTTGGAGGGTCTAAACCTTGCCAAATGCAACGAACAAACATCACATGCAAAAGCCCATACCTGATGCTAATCTATAGGAACAAAATATTACGACACTATTTACTTAGTTTGCTCAATAACTCGCCGAAAACGGTACTTTTAAATATACGCTCATGTATTTGCCGGCTTAACGAAAATGACTCATCGTAACTCTAGGTTTGGTTTCTGGGCCCCCAAAAAACACTTAACCACACATCGTTGTTGTTGTTGTTGTTGTTGTTGTTATTATTATTATTATTATTATTATTATTATTATTATTATTATTATTATTATTACAAATCGAAGCTACTCGGTCATGTTTATAACTCGCTCAAGTTATCTTGTTAATCTTGCCTATACCCAATGTTTTTTTATAAAGGTGAGACATACACCATGATCGGCATCTCATTTGAGTTCGAAATTCTAAACCCAAAACTTGGTTAGCTAACATCTTTAAGACCTTAACCACGATGCTAAGCGAGTCCGTAACACCAGGGGTGTTACATGGACGTGGCAGGGGGCCTTGGGCCCCTTGGTGGCACCGCCCAGCCCCACCAGGGCATCGCCCGGCCTCCCATGTGCCACCTTGGCACTGTCCACGTCACCGATCTGTGGGAGCTGCTCCACAAGCTCTCCCATGCGTTGGTTTCATGTTGGTTCAAGATGAAGGGCCAAGAAGGAACATCACGCGGATCACTAACGTGGCATGGCAATACAACCAACGTGACAAATATTTCAAGCCATTCACAACCACTCATGACATGTGGGCCAACATTCTAGAAGCCTGGGTGTTGACGGTAGTTAACAACCATATTAAATCGTCAACATACACTACAAGAAATGTGTGGCTTTTTAACGTATTTAGTATGACAACAAGTCATAATGTCATTATATCATTTGATTGATGACATTATATTTTAGGCATTTCGATTTAGTGACGATAAAAAATGGTATGTCACAACAAATGTCATACAACTAGTCCTACTAGGTTCAGTAACGATATTTGCTATGTCATAAGACCTATTTATGTGTCACAAAATATTTATTGAATTATTTTAAATATTGTTGTCCAAGTTGGCAAGGCCTATTACCACGTCATTGGGCCACTTGTTCGTGGAAGCTAAATCGGAAACTTAAATGGGCCAATCTGGCGCGCCAGGCCCAAGAGCCGCGCCCCAGAAAGCCCGCTGGCCGCAACACAGCGTAAAGGCAAATTGCTAAAAAATAGTGGGGATGCTGGGTCTCGAACCCATGATCTCGGGGTTCACTAGTGGCAAGCAAACCACTGAGCTACTCAGGTGGTTTTGTTATGGGAAGCATTTTATTCTATATATCATATTTATAGCAAGTAATGTACCATATGTGAACTTCGTGGACTTTGGTTCGAGTGTACTGCAGGTGCGGCCAGCAGCGGCGGATCCAGCGGCAGGCAAGGCCAGGGGCGTGGCCGGCAGCGCGTGGTGCGGCGTCCAGCGGCCGACGGTGCTGCCCGGGGCCAGCGTCGAGCGGAGCAGCACGCGGCAGCGCAGCGGCTTGGCGAGCAGGCCGACCGGTGTTGCCAGCAACGTGGCTGGAGCTGATCTCCGTCAAGCAGCGGAGCACCCTTGATTTGGTCTCCTGATCTCCTCAGAGTGCTAGCCTGCAAGAAAGGTACAGTCTTGCATCTTAGTGCTTAGTAGTTGCTTACTGCTTTGCGCCAATTGCAGGACAATAGTACATGGTAATACAATTTTGTATCTTAGTGTTTGTTTGTTAGCAAGAAATATATATAAAGAGTATGTGGTTACTTGGATAAAAAAGATTTGTGCAGATTTATTTAACCCATTATTGGAGATAAAGCAATGCTCAACTATTGTGTATAGATTGCATATAAATAATGACATGTCACATGTTTGATAATTTTGGTCAAATATCATATATATGTAATTTTTTTGAGCAAGTGTATCTCATGATTTGGTGCAGATGGATAGATTTGGGATCAAGAGTAGGATGTTCAGCAGGGAACATGTGAATGGGGTGAATGAATTCATGACCTTTGTTTCCGAGAGATTCAATGATGATGAAGAGATGCTCTGTCCATGTCATCAGTGTTTGAATCGGGTTCGCAAACCTAAAGGACAGGTGCAGGGTCACTCGTATATTCATGGGATGGCTACTACTTACACTAGATGGGTACATCATGGAGAACCATTGGAGGTTGTACCACATGAAATTGATGACCATGTTGATGAACATACTAGTTTGAATGAGTATTTTGGCATGAATGTGGATGAAGAAGATGACCCTGACGATGGAATTCGTGGTATGGTAGAGAAGTTGTACACAGCTGAAGAGGAAGGTAAAGGGAAAAATCTATGTTTGCAATTCTATTGGAAGAGATGAAGCAAGAATTGTACCCTGGTGGTCCTTGCACAAGGTTTTCTTTTGTGGTGAAGTTACTTCATATCAAGTCATTTTACCGAATTTCTAATGTTGCATTCACAGTGATACTGAATTTGTTGTCATCATCATTCCCAAATTGCTCTATTCCTGCATCATATGAGGAAGCAAAGAGACTTATCCATGCGTTGGGGCTCGGATACAATTCAATCCATGTGTGCCTGAATAATTGTGTTCTATTTCGGAAGAATCAGGAAAAAAATTATGTTTGTCCGGTTTGTGGTGCATCAAGATGGAAAGACAATGGTGGAAGAAAGAAGGTTCCTGAGAAGGTTTTGCGACATTTTCCGTTGATTCCTAGGCCGAAGAGAATCTTTTCTTCCAAAAGAATGGCAGAGGAGGTGCAATGGCACAAGTTGAAGAGGAAACCAGTGGAGAATGAGCTTAGCCATCTAGCTGATGGCGAGGCATGGAAAGATTTTGACAGAAAGTATGAGTGGTTTGCAAAAGATGCAAGGAACATCCGACTTGGCCTTGCTACTGATGGTTTCAATCCATTTGGTAAAATGAGCTCCTCGTATAGCATGTGGCCAGTGTTTCTTATCCCGTACAACTTTCCTTCATGGGAATGTGTAGAGCAATCAAACTTTATCATGGGCCTGCTTATCCCTGGTCGAGAATGCCCAGGAAAGGACATTGATGTCTTCTTGGAGCCACTTGTTGAGGAGTTGCTAGAGCTTTGGAAAGGCGTCCCTACTGTTGATGCACTTACTAAGAAGAAGTTTGATCTACATGCTGCTGTAATATGGTGCATTCATGATTATCCTGCTTTGAGCACATTGTCAGGTAGAGTCAAAAGAGGTTATTACGCTTGTGTGCATTGTGATAAAAATCCTTGCTCTAAAAGGATAAGGAATAAGATATGTTACATTGGCCATCGGCGTTTCCTTGCTAGGGACCATCCATGGAGGAGAAGGAAGGTGTTTGATGGTAATGTTGAAAACCGTGAGAAGCCAGAAAAATTTACCACGGATGAGTCGATGGAGCAACTAGAGAGGGTCAAGGATGTCAGACCAGGAAAGCATCCTGAAAGCAAAAAAAAGAAAGCGGGACGAAGAGGGCCAATGTTGGAAGTGACGGTCATGTTTGTGGGATTTGCCGTATTGGTCAAGTTTGAAGCTGTGGCATAATCTTGATGTGATGCACATTGAGAAAAATATATGTGAGTACATCCTTGGTACATTTCTAGGCATGGCTGGGAAGTCAAAGGACAGTGCAAATTCTAGGCTTGATTTGGAAGATATGGGCATTAGGAATACACTTGATCCGTGATGGAGATTCATATAGTGCTCCCCATGCCCCTTACACAATGACTAAAACATAGAAGGCTGATTTTTGTGATTTTTTGAAGAGAGTAAGATTTCCAGATGGATACGCTTCCAACTTAGCAACATGTGTTACTGCAGATGGATGCAACCTCCAAGGACTGAAAACTCATGATTGTCATATTCTTCTTCAAAGGATTATACCCACTGCTGTCCGAGGAATCATGCACAAGGACATATATGAAGCACTTGCTGAATTAGGTAATTTTTTTCAGCAACTTTGTGCAAAAACTTTGAAGTTAGATGTGTTGGAAAGACTGAAAGCTGACATCCCAATCATTCTGTGCAAGCTTGAGAAAATATTTCCTCCTTCTTTCTTTGATGTGATGCTACACCTGGCTGTCCATTTACCTGAAGAGGCCATTCTTAGAGGTCCAGTACAATATGGATGGATGTACCCAGTAGAAAGAAGGTTGTTAACATTGAAACGGTTTGTGAGGAACATGGCAAGGCCTGAAGGGTCCATTGCAGAAGCATATGTTGCTGCTGAATGTTTGACTATTTGCTCGAGGTACTTTGGTGATGATGTTGAGACACGACACAATCGGGAGGGCAGAAATAGAGAGCGTGTTGCTATTGTGAAAAGAGACCTATCTGTTTTCCAGCATGGAACTGATCTTCTTGCAGCACCAAATCTTACATATCTTGAGCAAGATTATGAAAAAATGGTTTGGTTCGTGCTAAACAATTGTCCGGAGGTTGAGCCATATATTGAGTACGTCAGCCCGTCTACTATTTTCATTATTTCTTATAACTTAATTATTAGCTCTAATGTTTGAATTATCTATCATTTTCAGGATATACAAGAAAGAGTTGGAGAATGAAGGATGTCCTAATCTTCAAAAAAAAACCCTTGAGAAGCAATTTTCTCGCTGGTTTAAGAAGCACGTGAGTTTGATCTCTATTAATTTATTTCATCATTTTCTTCCTGGTTTAAGAAGCAATTTTTTTATGTCCATTATTTTTTTCTGCAGATTACAAAACTTCGTTACGTAGAGAGACAAGACATAAATGATGAGCTATTTGCACTGTCATGTGAGCCTGATCTGCGAGTTCAAATTTATTCAGCATGTCTTTTTAATGGTGTTCGATTCCACACTGTAGAGCGTGAGAAAAATAGAAGAACACAAAATAGCGGAATTATGGCTGAGGGTACACATGACAACCAGGATATTGACTTCTATGGTTCCTTGAAGGAAATAATTGAGCTTCGATACAACGTAGATTCAAGTGGCGATAGGACAGTGGTTCTATTTTGATGTGATTGGTTTGACACTCATGGAAAGAAGTTCCAAATGAAGGAAGATGGGTTCTTCAAAAGCATAAACCATAGTAGTAACATTGTTCACAAATTTCACATATCCCTCCTATAGTTTATAAAACTATAAGAGAGAGATGTAAATTTTGTAAACAATATTACTACCACTTCATTGAATGAATAAATGACCAAAATAAAAGTTGTAGATCCTGATGAGTTCTACAACTTTTATGTTCATAACTTTTTCAGCTAAAATTATTTAATGTTTCAAAATGACGTTTGAAGTTGCCATTTTTTGAAATTCAAAATTCAAATGGATAAAACACGGTCGCATGAAAAGATGGACAAAATAATAGCTGTGACAACATAATAAATTGATAGAACATGATTTTAGAAAATTTTAGGGAAAAAATCATCAAATTTGAAGTTAGTATGAGGGAGAAAGACTGGTTACAAGTTTTAGCCATAGATTAAAAAGAGAAATCAGAGTTCTTCGACAATTTCAAAATTGAATTTCAAATACTATTTTGAAGCACTAAATGATTTCAAATGAAAAAGTTGTAAACAACAAAGTTTCATAACTTTTTGAGACCTACAACTTTTATTTTGGTCATTTCTTGTCACACTCCAATTAAAGGACAATATAGAGTGCATTCATCTTATGTGCGCCCCAGGAATAGTCGCACACATAAGCCGACAAATTAACAGAAGTATCTTCACTGAGTACATACATAACGTTAATACATCACATAGTTCTTACATAAACAAATGGAAAGGTAAATAGCAACTCTCAGGCGTAGTGTCTGATCCACAGGGAAGGACGACTGGTTGACCCAAACCTAGAAATCCTCCGGGAAGTCCTCGTAGAAACTGTCATCTGTTACCCATCCGGGATTTTACCCAAAAACAATATAGCAACAAGTGTGAGTACATTCGTACTCCGCAAGTATAGAATGAGGATTCATGAGGCTCAAAAAGGCTAGACACGGTTGACTGCAGTTAGCATTTTTATTAGGACAACATTTCATTATTAATCATTATTAAATTATGCTCAAGCTCCCATTTATCCCACATGATCCACTACTAGATTTAAGAAGAGAAAACATCAGTGTGATCTCATCATCATAGTTCATCACGTATCAAGTAACCATTTATTCTGTGAGTTTTCCGGGCCGCTCGTGTCCGTGAGCACGGCTGTTATAACAGTTTAAACACTCTGCAGAGGTTGTGCATCTTTACCCGTGAGTCGTGTTACCCATATGCCCGGGGCCCGTCGACCCCCTAACACTTCCAAGGTGAGCAGGCAGGGTACACTATGAAGCCTTCCATAGGCCTCTTCTAACCAGTTAGGGCCGCTAGGTTTCCTCGGCAGGCAGATATAGAGAACCCCCCTTTCGATGGCACAATTCCCGCAGGCTATACACATCTGAACAGAGGCAGTTCTATACCCAACGTGGCAAGCCCCTCTTGCGCCCTTTCGGGTAACCTCTAACAAGTTAGAAAAGATCCTACTACTGAGCTAAAGTCAGAGCCATTTAACTCCCACGGTTGCACTGTAAGTCCCAGCTTTTGCCCTACAGATAAGTCCTTACGGAGGGTTTAGGGCAACATGATCAACATCATTTGCACCATCACCCTTTAGTTTCACTACTATCATCATGATTATCCGTCGTTTCCATTAAACAATGTGTAGATCATGTTTAGTTAGAGCACTAGCTTTCTACCCAAATGCAAATAATCCCCATAGGAATCAAGGTACAGGTCATCAATTTGCTAGGAAGTCCTTATAATCGAGCAATATTAGACACATGCATGATGAATATGTTATATAATGAATAGGACAACAAGGTAGGCCCATGCTATACTTGCCTTGGTTCACGAACTGCTGCTGGTCCTGCTGCTCCTCGTACGCGTCCGGATTTCCGACGTACTCCTCACCGTCTGAACTCGTACGACACGAAGTACAACACGCAATTCGGAGCAGACATACAAGCAAAACATAGCTACTATTAGAACAGTACACCAACAATAAATAAATCTGAATAAAATGTTTACCAAAATCATCTACGTCTCGCTACGATCACATTGACGCGAATTGCACGAAAATCGGAGCTACAACGCAAAAGTTACGAGACATTTACTATTCCAAAAGCTAGCTAATAACTAGATTTATTTGAGAAATTCAAAAGCTCTTAACAGGTCTAACAGTAGCACTATTGCGTAGATTATGAAATTATGAAACTAACGCAAGTTGAACGGGTCAAATCGGAGTTAAAACGACGATTTTATACACGTTTTACTGTAGTGGCAATTCTGTAAATAGATTGAAAACATTTCGGAATTAAAATAATTCGAAATTCTGAAAATTCATTGGAACCGAGGACTGCGGGTTAAATAGATGAAAGTAGGGGGTCTCTTTAACAAAACGAACCCCGAAGGGGTATCGAGCCCTCTGAGCCGTTGATCGGATGATGGACGGTTGGGAAAGAAAGGGGGGGGAAAGAGAGACAGCCGGCCACCGGACTCAGAGAAGAAGATGGCGGCGCCGCCATGGAGCTCACCGGAGCTGCTCGGCCGGGCACTACAGGGCTCTATTCGCCAAACCAACTACATAGGGAGGATGCGGAGGGGATGGGGGTTCCGTTTTTGCCACAAACGCGGCCGGGGAAAGGCCCGAGGGGCACCCGCCATGGCCGGCCCGGAGGGGCTCGTCGGAGCTCGCGTAATCCGGTCCTAGAGGCCACCAAACATCGAATTGGAGGTACAGGGAGAGGGAGGGGAGCACGGGGAGTCTCACCACGGCTTCAAACGGGACGGGGACGGCTCGGAGAAGACAACCGACGCGGTGGGGCGGACGATGCTCCGGTGGTGCCTTGCTGCGGCTCTATGGTGTAGCGAAACCGAAAGAGAGAGGGTTGGAGTGGGAAAGGAGGGCGGAGCCGGGTCGCGCTGCCCTATAAAAAGGCCCGAGGTGCGGGGGACGCTCCCACGTCGCGCGGAGGTGGGCGCGGGCGTCGGACGGCGGTTGCTCGGCCGAGAGAGGGAGAGCGGAGGTTGGAGAAGGCGCCGACACGTGGGCCCGGTGCGTCAGCGACACTGAAGAGGAGAGGGGCAACGACTGCTGGCGAAGTGGGCTGGGCCGCGGCCCAAGAAGGAAGGCACGGGCGAGAATTGCTGGGCCGGCCGGGAATCGGCTAACAGGCCGAAATCGAGGAGAGAAAGAGAACGGGAAAGAATTTTATTTTTCCTTTTTAAAATTTGATTTTCAAATCACATTTCCAAAGGTTTTTGAATGACTTTTAAACTTTGACTCAAACCAATCATCACAAAAACATAAAGTGCAACAGCATGAGTGCAAAACAAATTGTTACCTTATGATTAATTTTAATTTCGCAAAATTTATTATTCCCTAAATTTAAATGCACAACAAATTCATAATTAAATCAAATTTATCTATTTTTAAAGAAAACAAAAATTTAGGGTTTCACAATTCTACCCCCCTTAAAAGAATCTCGTCCTCGAGATTGGATGATGCTTACTCAAAAAGCTGTGGATAAGACTTTCTCAGATCTTCTTCTCTTTCCCACGTAGATTCATCTTCTGAATAACGATTCCATTGCACTCTGCACATCTTTATAGTGCGACTCCTGGTAACTCTTTCTGCAGTTTCAAGAATCTTTACCGGATATTCCTCATACGTGAGATCTTCTTTAACAGTAAGCTCCTCTAAGGGAATCTGCTCTTCTGGTACCCGCAAACACTTTTTCAATTGTGAAACATGGAACACATCATGCACACCTGCTAAACTTTCTGGCAATTCCAATTGATAAGCCACTTCTCCACGTCTCTCCAGAATCTTGAAAGGTCCTACATATCTCGGTGCTAACTTGCCCTTCATATTGAATCTTCTCACATTTCTCATTGGTGACACTTTCAAATACACATAGTCACCTACTTTGAAACTCAACTCTCTCCTTCTGACATCAGCATAGCTCTTCTGTCTAGACTGTGCTACTCTCAAATTATCCCTGATCATCCTCACTTGTTCTTCTACATTGCGTAGGACATCAGGTCCAAACACTTGGGTCTCACCTGCCTGATTCCAGAATAGAGGTGTTCTACACTTTCGTCCATATAAAGCTTCGAATGGCGCCATCTTGAGGCTTTTCTGGTGACTGTTGTTGTATGAAAACTCAGCATATGACAAACTCTTATCCCAACTAGTACCATACTGTAAGGCACAAGCTCTCAACATATCTTCCAAGATTTGATTGGTCCTTTCGGTCTGCCCATCAGTTTGGGGGTGATATGCCGAACTGAAATTTAACTTGGTTCCCAAAGCACCGTGTACCTTACGCCAAAAATGTGATGTAAACTGAGTCCCTCGGTCAGATACGATCTTCTTTGGAACCCCATGTAGACATACTATTCTCTCCATATACAACTCTGCTAGCTTTGCACCACTATAAGTGGTTTTGACTGGCAAGAAGTGGGCTACCTTAGTAAGTCGATCCACTATTACCCAGATCGAATCATATCCTTGTTGAGTGCGGGGCAATCCAGTAATGAAGTCCATACCAACTTCTTCCCATTTCCACTCTGGTATTTTCATTGGTTGCAACAATCCTGCAGGCCTTTGGTGCTCAGCTTTCACCCTTTGACAAGTATCACATATGGCCACATACTCAGCCACATCCCGTTTCAAACCATACCACCAATACTTCTCTTTGAGGTCCAAGTACATCTTGGTGCTTCCAGGGTGTATAGAATATGCAGAATCATGTGCCTCTCGCAGAATCATATCACGGATGGCTTTCACTTTAGGTACACATATCCTTTTTCCAAACCATAGAGTACCATTCTCATCCAACCGGAAACCTGGTGCCTTTCCAACCACTACCTGCTCAGCAATCTCTTTCAATTTCTCATCCTCCAACTGACCTTTACGTATCTCTTGCTCCAATGTAGGTTCTATAGTCAATTCTACTACATTATTGACAAAACCCAAATTGAGATGTTCTATTTCAGCTCACAACTCTGCTGATATAAATGTCAACTGAAGTCCGTTGGCATAGCTTTTCCGGCTAAGTGCATCGGCAACAACATTTGCCTTTCCAGGATGATAATGCACTTCCAGATCATAGTCTTTAATTAATTCCAGCCAACGACGTTGCCTTAAGTTCAACTCGGACTGAGTAAAAATATATTTTAAACTCTTGTGGTCAGTGTAGATGTCACACTTATGTCCGATCAAATAATGCCTCCAGATTTTCAGAGCATGGACAACTGCGGCTAATTCCAAGTCATGGGTTGGGTAATTCAGTTCATGCTTTCTCAATTGCCTGGATGCATAGGCCACAACCTTTCCTTCTTGCATAAGCACACATCCAAGGCCTAGGCGAGATGCATCACAATAAATAGAGAAACTCTTACTTAAATCAGGTAGGGTCAACACCGGGGCTGTTGTCAACCTTTTCTTTAACTCCTCAAAGTTGGCTTGACATTTGTCTGACCAAACAAATTTAGCATTCTTCTCTAATAGGGCTGTCATAGGCTTGGCTAGCTTAGAGAACCCTTCAATAAACCTTCTATAGTATCCAGCCAAACCCAAAAAGCTACGGATTTCACTAGCATTGACTGGGGCTTTCCAATTCAGCACATCTTGCACTTTACTGGGATCTACGGCTATTCCACCGTTAGAGACCACATGTCCCAGAAAAGATACTTCTTTCAGCCAGAATTCACATTTGCTCCTCTTTGCATACAATTTATGTTCCCTGAGTTTTTGTAAGACTAACCTTAAGTGTTCGGCATGTTCCTCTTCATTTTTGGAGAATACTAGGATATCATCTATGAATACCACTACAAACTTATCCAAGTACTCCATGAATACTTTGTTCATTAGGTACATAAAGTTTGCAGGTGCATTTGTCAGTCCAAAAGACATCACTGTGTACTCATAAAGGCCATATCTGGTAGTAAATGCTGTCTTGGGTATGTCAGACACACGAATTTTTAGTTGGTGATATCCAGAACGGAGGTCAATTTTTGAGAACACACAAGCACCTTTCAGCTGATCAAATAAATCATCAATTCTAGGGAGTGGGTATTTGTTCTTGATGGTGACTTCATTTAGGGACCTATAATCGACACACATCCTTCGTGTGCCATCTTTCTTATCCACAAATATAACAGGTGCTCCCCAAGGTGAAGAACTAGGATGAATAAAACCTTTCTCTTGCAATTCCTTAATTTGTTTCTTTAATTCTTCTAATTCATTTACCCCCATTCTATATGGTCTCTTAGCTATGGGTGCAGTTCCAGGTAAAAGCTCGATAAGGAATTCGATGTCACGATCGGGTGGCATACCTGGCAATTCATCGGGGAACACGTCCGGGAATTCATCCACCACCTGGTCCTCCTGGTTAGCAACATCGCTCAGCTGATTGACGGTGGTGGTAGGTTGAGCTTGCACTTCCACTTCAACACAAATTCTATCACCACTTGGAGATGTCACAACCACAGATTTCTCCTGACATTGTATCACTGCTCTATGTTGCTTCATCCAATCCATTCCCAGGATGAGGTCAATTCCAGCGGTTCTCAGAACAATTGGATTTACCTTGAAAGCTACCCCCCTTAAGAATATACTAGTAGAAGGGCTCCAATAATTTGCTGGCATGCTACCCCCTGGTGAATTAACTAACATGGGATCCTTCATGGCACACAGGGGTATGCTATGCATTCTAACAAAAGCTTGGGATATGAAAGAATGCGAGGCACCGGAATCAAAAAGTACGGTAGCGGAGATGGAGTTGACGCTAAACGTACCCAGCATAACCTCAGGCGCCTCCTGAGCTGATTCCGACGACACATGGTTCACCTTGCCAGTGAACGGAGGTCGAGCGTTGGGTCTCTGGTTGTTCTGCTGGTTCTGCGGGGCCTGCCGGTTCTGCTTCTTCGGGCACTGGTACGAATAGTGTCCCACCTCTCCACAGTTGTAACAGGCATTGGGGTTGCCTGGGGTGCCACTCTTGATTGGGGCATTGTTGGGCACTCCCTAACGTGGTGCCTAGTTGCTAGCTTGCTGTTGCTGGGGGCGCTGCTGACTCTGATTACCCAACTGCGGTGGGTACTGGGGACGCTGCTGGTACTGGTTCCTCTGGGGGTACTGGCCCTTGTTCCATTGGTTGGGTGGCCCTTGGTTCCTCTGCGGAAAACCTTGCTGCGGGAAGGCTCGCGGGCGAGTGTTGCTACCCGATGCCTGTCCCTGGAGCTTCCTCTTCTTGAGGTCCATTTCCTTACGCTTGTTATCAATTACAATTGCACGGTCCACCAACTCCTGGAAACTGGCATATTTGTTGGACATCAGCTGCAGTTGGAGTCCATCATACAGCCCCTTCAGAAAACGGCGCTGTTTGTCAGAATCTCTAGCCACTTCAGCCAGGGCATATCGCGACAATTGTGCAAACTTGTCGCGGTATTCCGCCACTGACATGGACCCTTGCTTGAGAGCCCGGAACTCCTCTTGCTTCAGCTCAATAAGTCCCTCCGGGATATGATAGGACCTGAAGTTCTCTGTGAACTCTTTCCATGTGACCTCTGGAGCATTCTCTGGACGTCCATACTGGAATGATTCCCACCAATCCTGAGCAGCTCCTTGGAGTTGGCCTGAGGCGTACAAGACTTTCTCCAAGTCATTGCACTGAGCAATGTTTAGCTGCTTTTCCACAGCTCTCAGCCAGTCATCCGCCTCCATAGGTTCAGAGGCGTGTGTGAACACAGGTGGGCGTCCTTTCAGAAACTCACCACGCTTGTCACGGACCTGCACAGGTGGGGGTGCTCCTGCGGGTTGCTCACCGAGACGGTCCATCACGGTCTGCATGAGCTGCGCTTGCATGGCCATCAACTGCTCAATGGTCACCGGCGGTGGCGGAGGTGGGTCCACCAAAGCTCCGTGTCCACGACCACGGCCACGGCCTCGACCACGTCCTCCTCTGGCGGCCATCTGTTTCCAAGCAAATGTGCAAACTTTTAGAGATCTCCCAAAAATTTTACAAATTATTTACAAAAGGTAAATAACATAACTGAAACTTTCTGGACGAGTGTCCACAACAGCAGACTGAAAACTGACGTATAACTCAAGTTCCAGAAATCCATAATAGGCGTGGCATACATCGTTGGAAAGCTTAAAGAGTCTGCTACAACTTTTGTATAGAACTTTTTCACTGATACAGACGGCAACATCATCAAAAACTGAGCTAAACAATTTCTGTTCTAGATTACAGACTGCACAGACTTGCCAGGTTGCAGCAGGCATATCTCTCAATCCAGAATTGATAATGAGGTGATTCCAGTGGGAAATGAAAGGTACACAAGTCTAGTTCTTCCCACAAAAATTTCATAATTTTCGGACGTAGAGATTTAGAGATATGAGACAAACATTGCAGACTGCTCTGAGAAACAGCACAGCAGTAAAGCAGAAATTAACCCCAACTAAGTTAAACAAACACTAACTTAAGGTTTGATAAAAAGAATATGTGGACAAGCCCACACTGTTCCAGCAATCAAACAAACTCCAAATCAACCAAGTCCATCAACACAACCAACGATACAACGGAAAGTTCACAAAACATACACAACTTGACACGACTCTCGATTCTAAAACGCATCTAGCTAGACGGGGCTGCAAACATCTAAGGAGCACGATCCACCATGGTGAACACCCTAGCCTTCTTCTTGTAAATGGTAGGCTGTCCTAGCTGAACGGCCATCTCATCTATCTGGTTCTGAAGGCGCTTTTCAGATTTTTGCGCTGCACGAAGCTCTTCCCTGAGTGCTTCGTTGACCTCCTGCATGGCGCTGAGGTGCCTCACTGTGGTGTCCAAGGTGGGATCAGAAGCTGGAGGAGCCAACACTGCCCATGTCTTCTCCCTCGGGTCATAGCGTGGAAGATACCGGTAGCGGTCGTTCTGCATATCCTCAAAACGCCTGCCATGGTAATGCAGGTACGCCGCCTGCGCAGCATCTTCCATGCTGTCATAGACACTGGCACGCCTGGCTCGGTGGCTATGGGTGGTCACAACATCCTGAGATTGGTCGGTGTTGTTCCAGGCGGTGACGATCACATTGTCTTCCAGTACGTCGCCTCCACTGGATGTGTGTGCTCCGCACAGTAGTACTTCACAGAGGCAGCAAACTCTGGATAGTACTCAGCTAGCATGGTGGTGAGGAGGTTGTGGTAGTGGGCATCTTCGGGAGCTTCCTTAAACTTGTTCCTGGTGTACCATCCTATCTCTTCTGGCTCCTCTGATGCAGATGGGGAGGGCACTGGTGTTGGTGCAGAAGCAGCCTGAGATGCTGGTGGAGGTGTAGCAGCGGGGACTGGTGCATCCACATGTGGAATGGGTGCAGCCACGGGGTCGAAGCGGGTCCATCAGATGCAGCATCTGAAAATGCCTCCTCCTCCATGGGTTCCTCCTCTTCCTCGTCAGTGACATGGACGACCTCTGGCTCCACTGGTGGTACTGCTGGTGGTGCTGGTGGAGCAGGTGCTGCTGGAACGAACTGGGCGACGTAGGCAGCGGCACTGAGACGAGGCATCTATAGTTTTGATATAAAATATTATCAGAGTCAATATTTTATGCAATAGAATAAAGAATAGAGCATAAAATTTTTAAGAAAATATCAAGAGTAAGGTAGTAGCAAATAAATAAATAAAGTCAACTCCTAGAAACGACCATTTCTACCTAGGTTTGCGTCCTACAGTCGACACAGCTCTGATACCAATTTGTCACACTCCAATTAAAGGACAATATAGAGTGCATACATCTTATGTGCGCCCCAGGAATAGTCGCACACATAAGCCGACAAATTAACAGAAGTATCTTCACTGAGTACATACATAACGTTATTACATCACGTAGTTCTTACATAAACAAATGGAAAGGTAAATAGCAACTCTCAGGCGTAGTGTCTGATCCACAGGGAAGGACGACTGGTTGACCCAAACCTAGAAATCCTCCTGGAAGTCCTCGTAGAGACTGTCATCTGTTACCCATCCGGGATTTTACCCAAAAACAATATAGCAACAAGTGTGAGTACATTCGTACTCCGCAAGTATAGTATGAGGATTCATGAGGCTCAAAAAGGCTAGACACGGTTGACTGCAGTTAGCATTTTTAGTAGATCAACATTTCATTATTAATCATTATTAAATTATGCTCAAGCTCCCATTTATCCCACATGATCCACTACTAGATTTAAGAAGAGAAAACATCAGTGTGATCTCATCATCATAGTTCATCACGTATCAAGTAACCATTTATTCTGTGAGTTTTCCGGGCCGCTCGTGTCCGTGAGCACGGCTGTTATAACAGTTTAAACACTCTGCAGAGGTTGTGCATCTTTACCCGTGAGTCGTGTTACCCATATGCCCGGGCCCGTCGACCCCCTAACACTTCCAAGGTGAGCAGGCAGGGTACACTATGAAGCCTTCCATAGGCCTCTTCTAACCAGTTAGGGCCGCTAGGTTTCCTCGGTAGGCAGATATAGAGAACCCCTCTTTCGATGGCACAATTCCCGCAGGCTATACACATCTGAACAGAGGCAGTTCTATACCCAACGTGGCAAGCCCCTCTTGCGCCCTTTCGGGTAACCTCTAACAAGTTAGAAAAGATCCTACTACTGAGCTAAAGTCAGAGCCATTTAACTCCCACGGTTGCACTGTAAGTCCCAGCTTTTGCCCTACAGATAAGTCCTTACGGAGGGTTTAGGGCAACATGATCAACATCATTTGCACCATCACCCTTTAGTTTCACTACTATCATCATGATTATCCGTTGTTTCCATTAACAATGTGTAGATCATGTTTAGTTAGAGCACTAGCTTCTACCCAAATGCAAATAATCCCATAGGAATCAAGGTACAGGTCATCAATTTGCTAGGAAGTCCTTATAAGTCGAGCAATATTAGACACATGCATGATGAATATGTTATATAATGAATAGGACAACAAGGTAGGCCCATGCTATACTTGCCTTGGTTCACGAACTGTTGCTGGTCCTGCTGCTCCTCGTACGCGTCCGGATTTCCGACGTACTCCTCACCGTCTGAACTCGTACGACACGAAGTACAACACGCAATTCGGAGCAGACATACAAGCAAAACATAGCTACTATTAGAACAGTACACCAACAATAAATAAATCTGAATAAAATGTTTACCAAAATCATCTACGTCTCGCTACGATCACATTGACGCGAATTGCACGAAAATCGGAGCTACAACGCAAAAGTTACGAGACATTTACTATTCCAAAGCTAGCTAATAACTAGATTTATTTGAGAAATTCAAAAGCTCTTAACAGGTCTAACAGTAGCACTATTGCGTAGATTATGAAATTATGAAACTAACGCAAGTTGAACGGTCAAATCGGAGCTAAAACGACGATTTTATACACGTTTTACTGTAGTGGCAATTCTGTAAATAGATTGAAAACATTTCAAATTAAAATAATTCGAAATTCTGAAAATTCATTGGAACGAGGACTGCGGTTAAATAGATGAAAGTAGGGGTCTCTTTTAAAAACGAACCGAAGGGGTATCGAGCTGAGCCGTTGATCGATGATGGACGGTTGGAAAAAGGGGGGGGGGAAAAGAGAGAGCGGCCGCGGACTCAGAGAGAAGACGGCGGCGCCGCCATGGAGCTCACGGAGCTGCTCGGCGGGCACTACAGGGCTCTATTCGCCAAACCAACTACATAGGAGGATGCGGAGGATGGGGGTTCCGTTTTGCCACAAACGCGGCCGGGAAAGGCCCGAGGGGCACCCGCCATGGCCGGCCCGGAGGGCTCGTCGGAGCTCGCGTAATCCGGTCCTAGAGGCCACCAAACATCGAATTGGAGGTACAGGAGAGGGAGGGAGCACGGGAGTCTCACCACGGCTTCAAACGGGACGGGGACGCTCGGAGAAGACAACCGACGCGGTGGGGCGGCGATGCTCCGGTGGTGCCTTGCTGCGGCTCTATGGCGTAGCGAAACCGAAAGAGAGAGTTGGAGTGGAAAAAGGAGGCGGAGCCGGTCGCGCTGCCCTATAAAAAAGCCCGAGGCGCGGGGACGCTCCCACGTCGCGCGGAGTGGCGCGGGCGTCGGACGGCGGTGCTCGGCCGAGAGAGGAGAGCGGAGGTTGGAGAAGCGCCGACACGTGGGCCCGGTGCGTCAGCGACACTGAAGAGGAGAGGGGCACGGCTGCTGGCGAAGTGGGCTGGCCGCGCCCAAGAAGGAAGGCGCGGGCGAGAATTGCTGGGCGGCCGGAATCGGCTAACAGGCCGAAATCGAGGAGAGAAAGAGACGGAAAGAATTTTATTTTTCCTTTTTAAAATTTGATTTTCAAATCACATTTCCAAGGTTTTTGAATGACTTTTTAAACTTTGACTCAAACCAATCATCACAAAAACATAAAGTGCAACAGCATGAGTGCAAAACAAATTGTTACCTTATGATTAATTTTAATTTCGCAAAATTTATTATTCCCTAAATT
>CM036185.1:65682543-65885179 GCA_020631735.1 Saccharum officinarum
GCAACATGATCAACATCATTTGCACCATCACCCTTTAGTTTCACTACTAATCATCATGATTATCCGTCGTTTCCATTAAACAATGTGTAGATCATGTTAGTTAGAGCACTAGCTTTCTACCCAAATGCAAATAATCCCCATAGGAATCAAGGTACAGGTCATCAATTTGCTAGGAGTCCTTATAATCGAGCAATATTAGACACATGCATGATGAATATTATATAATGAATAGGACAACAAGGTAGGCCCATGCTATACTTGCCTTGGTTCACGAACTGCTGCTGGTCCTGCTGCTCCTCGTACGCGTCCGGATTTCCGACGTACTCCTCACCGTCTGAACTCGTACGACACGAAGTACAACACGCAATTCGGAGCAGACATACAAGCAAAACATAGCTACTATTAGAACAGTGTACACCAACAATAAATAAATCTGAATAAAATGTTTACCAAAATCATCTACGTCTCGCTACGATCACATTGACGCGAATTGCACGAAAATCGGAGCTACAACGCAAAAGTTACGAGACATTTACTATTCAAAAGCTAGCTAATAACTAGATTTATTTGAGAAATTCAAAAGCTCTTAACAGGTCTAACAGTAGCACTATTGCGTAGATTATGAAATTATGAAACTAACGCAAGTTGAACGGGTCAAATCGGAGTTAAAACGACGATTTTATACACGTTTTACTGTAGTGGCAATTCTGTAAATAGATTGAAAACATTTCGGAATTAAAAATAATTCGAAATTCTGAAAATTCATTGGAACCGAGGACTGCGGGTTAAATAGATGAAAGTAGGGGGTCTCTTTAACAAAACGAACCCGAAGGGGTATCGAGCCCTCTGAGCCGTTGATCGGATGATGGACGGTTGGGAAAGAAAGGGGGGGAAGAGAGACAGCCGGCCACCGGACTCAGAGAAGAAGATGGCGGCGCCGCCATGGAGCTCACCGGAGCTGCTCGGCCGGGCACTACAGGGCTCTATTCGCCAAACCAACTACATAGGAGGATGCGGAGGGGATGGGGGTTCCGTTTTTGCCACAAACGCGGCCGGGAAAGGCCCGAGGGGCACCCGCCATGGCCGGCCCGGAGGGCTCGTCGGAGCTCGCGTAATCCGGTCCTAGAGGCCACCAAACATCGAATTGGAGGTACAGGGAGAGGGAGGGGAGCACGGGGAGTCTCACCACGGCTTCAAACGGGACGGGGACGGCTCGGAGAAGACAACCGACGCGGTGGGGCGGACGATGCTCCGGTGGTGCCTTGCTGCGGCTCTATGGTGTAGCGAAACCGAAAGAGAGAGGGTTGAGTGGGAAAGGAGGGCGGAGCCGGGTCGCGCTGCCCTATAAAAAGGCCGAGGTGCGGGGGACGCTCCCACGTCGCGCGGAGGTGGGCGCGGGCGTCGGACGGCGGTTGCTCGGCGAGAGAGGGAGAGCGGAGGTTGGAGAAGGCGCCGACACGTGGGCCCGGTGCGTCAGCGACACTGAAGAGGAGAGGGGCAACGACTGCTGGCGAAGTGGGCTGGGCCGCGGCCCAAGAAGGAAGGCACGGGCGAGAATTGCTGGGCGGCCGGGAATCGGCTAACAGGCCGAAATCGAGGAGAGAAAGAGAACGGGAAAGAATTTTATTTTTCCTTTTTAAAATTTGATTTTCAAATCACATTTCCAAAGTTTTTGAATGACTTTTAAACTTTGACTCAAACCAATCATCACAAAACATAAAGTGCAACAGCATGAGTGCAAAAACAAATTGTTACCTTATGATTAATTTTAATTTCGCAAAATTTATTATTCCCTAAATTTAAATGCACAACAAATTCATAATTAAATCAAATTTATCTATTTTTAAAGAAAACAAAATTTAGGGTTTCACAATTCTACCCCCCTTAAAAGAATCTCGTCCTCGAGATTGGATGATGCTTACTCAAAAAGCTGTGGATAAGACTTTCTCAGATCTTCTTCTCTTTCCCACGTAGATTCATCTTCTGAATAACGATTCCATTGCACTCTGCACATCTTTATAGTGCGACTCCTGGTAACTCTTTCTGCAGTTTCAAGAATCTTTACCGGATATTCCTCATACGTGAGATCTTCTTTAACAGTAAGCTCCTCTAGGGAATCTGCTCTTCTGGTACCCGCAAACACTTTTTCAATTGTGAAACATGGAACACATCATGCACACCTGCTAAACTTTCTGGCAATTCCAATTGATAAGCCACTTCTCCACGTCTCTCCAGAATCTTGAAAGGTCCTACATATCTCGGTGCTAACTTGCCCTTCATATTGAATCTTCTCACATTTCTCATTGGTGACACTTTCAAATACACATAGTCACCTACTTTGAAACTCAACTCTCTCCTTCTGACATCAGCATAGCTCTTCTGTCTAGACTGTGCTACTCTCAAATTATCCCTGATCATCCTCACTTGTTCTTCTACATTGCGTAGGACATCAGGTCCAAACACTTGGGTCTCACCTGCCTGATTCCAGAATAGAGGTGTTCTACACTTTCGTCCATATAAAGCTTCGAATGGCGCCATCTTGAGGCTTTTCTGGTGACTGTTGTTGTATGAAAACTCAGCATATGACAAACTCTTATCCCAACTAGTACCATACTGTAAGGCACAAGCTCTCAACATATCTTCCAAGATTTGATTGTCCTTTCGGTCTGCCCATCAGTTGGGGGTGATATGCCGAACTGAAATTTAACTTGGTTCCCAAAGCACGTGTACCTTACGCCAAAAATGTGATGTAAACTGAGTCCCTCGGTCAGATACGATCTTCTTTGAACCCCATGTAGACATACTATTCTCTCCATATACAACTCTGCTAGCTTTGCACCACTATAAGTGGTTTTGACTGGCAAGAAGTGGGCTACCTTAGTAAGTCGATCCACTATTACCCAGATCGAATCATATCCTTGTTGAGTGCGGGGCAATCCAGTAATGAAGTCCATACCAACTTCTTCCCATTTCCACTCTGGTATTTTCATTGGTTGCAACAATCCTGCAGGCCTTTGGTGCTCAGCTTTCACCCTTTGACAAGTATCACATATGGCCACATACTCAGCCACATCCCGTTTCAAACCATACCACCAATACTTCTCTTTGAGGTCCAAGTACATCTTGGTGCTTCCAGGGTGTATAGAATATGCAGAATCATGTGCCTCTCGCAGAATCATATCACGGATGGCTTTCACTTTAGGTACACATATCCTTTTTCCAAACCATAGAGTACCATTCTCATCCAACCGGAAACCTGGTGCCTTTCCAACCACTACCTGCTCAGCAATCTCTTTCAATTTCTCATCCTCCAACTGACCTTTACGTATCTCTTGCTCCAATGTAGGTTCTATAGTCAATTCTACTACATTATTGACAAAACCCAAATTGAGATGTTCTATTTCAGCTCACAACTCTGCTGATATAAATGTCAACTGAAGTCCGTTGGCATAGCTTTTCCGGCTAAGTGCATCGGCAACAACATTTGCCTTTCCAGGATGATAATGCACTTCCAGATCATAGTCTTTAATTAATTCCAGCCAACGACGTTGCCTTAAGTTCAACTCGGACTGAGTAAAAATATATTTTAAACTCTTGTGGTCAGTGTAGATGTCACACTTATGTCCGATCAAATAATGCCTCCAGATTTTCAGAGCATGGACAACTGCGGCTAATTCCAAGTCATGGGTTGGGTAATTCAGTTCATGCTTTCTCAATTGCCTGGATGCATAGGCCACAACCTTTCCTTCTTGCATAAGCACACATCCAAGGCCTAGGCGAGATGCATCACAATAAATAGAGAAACTCTTACTTAAATCAGGTAGGGTCAACACCGGGGCTGTTGTCAACCTTTTCTTTAACTCCTCAAAGTTGGCTTGACATTTGTCTGACCAAACAAATTTAGCATTCTTCTCTAATAGGGCTGTCATAGGCTTGGCTAGCTTAGAGAACCCTTCAATAAACCTTCTATAGTATCCAGCCAAACCCAAAAAGCTACGGATTTCACTAGCATTGACTGGGGCTTTCCAATTCAGCACATCTTGCACTTTACTGGGATCTACGGCTATTCCACCGTTAGAGACCACATGTCCAGAAAAAGATACTTCTTTCAGCCAGAATTCACATTTGCTCCTCTTTGCATACAATTTATGTTCCCTGAGTTTTTGTAAGACTAACCTTAAGTGTTCGGCATGTTCCTCTTCATTTTTGGAGAATACTAGGATATCATCTATGAATACCACTACAAACTTATCCAAGTACTCCATGAATACTTTGTTCATTAGGTACATAAAGTTTGCAGGTGCATTTGTCAGTCCAAAAGACATCACTGTGTACTCATAAAGGCCATATCTGGTAGTAAATGCTGTCTTGGGTATGTCAGACACACGAATTTTTAGTTGGTGATATCCAGAACGGAGGTCAATTTTTGAGAACACACAAGCACCTTTCAGCTGATCAAATAAATCATCAATTCTAGGGAGTGGGTATTTGTTCTTGATGGTGACTTCATTTAGGGACCTATAATCGACACACATCCTTCGTGTGCCATCTTTCTTATCCACAAATATAACAGGTGCTCCCCAAGGTGAAGAACTAGGATGAATAAAACCTTTCTCTTGCAATTCCTTAATTTGTTTCTTTAATTCTTCTAATTCATTTACCCCCATTCTATATGGTCTCTTAGCTATGGGTGCAGTTCCAGGTAAAAGCTCGATAAGGAATTCGATGTCACGATCGGGTGGCATACCTGGCAATTCATCGGGGAACACGTCCGGGAATTCATCCACCACCTGGTCCTCCTGGTTAGCAACATCGCTCAGCTGATTGACGGTGGTGGTAGGTTGAGCTTGCACTTCCACTTCAACACAAATTCTATCACCACTTGGAGATGTCACAACCACAGATTTCTCCTGACATTGTATCACTGCTCTATGTTGCTTCATCCAATCCATTCCCAGGATGAGGTCAATTCCAGCGGTTCTCAGAACAATTGGATTTACCTTGAAAGCTACCCCCCTTAAGAATATACTAGTAGAAGGGCTCCAATAATTTGCTGGCATGCTACCCCCTGGTGAATTAACTAACATGGGATCCTTCATGGCACACAGGGTATGCTATGCATTCTAACAAAAGCTTGGATATGAAAGAATGCGAGGCACCGGAATCAAAAAGTACGGTAGCGGAGATGGAGTTGACGCTAAACGTACCCAGCATAACCTCAGGCGCCTCCTGAGCTGATTCCGACGACACATGTTCACCTTGCCAGTGAACGGAGGTCGAGCGTTGGGTCTCTGGTTGTTCTGCTGGTTCTGCGGGGCCTGCCGGTTCTGCTTCTTCGGGCACTGGTACGAATAGTGTCCCACCTCTCCACAGTGTAACAGGCATTGGGGTTGCCTGGGGTGCCACTCTGATTGGGGCATTGTTGGCACTCCCTAACGTGGTGCCTAGTTGCTAGCTTGCTGTTGCTGGGGGCGCTGCTGACTCTGATTACCCAACTGCGGTGGGTACTGGGGACGCTGCTGGTACTGGTTCCTCTGGGGGTACTGGCCCTTGTTCCATTGGTTGGGTGGCCCTTGGTTCCTCTGCGGAAACCTTGCTGCGGGAAGGCTCGCGGGCGAGTGTTGCTACCCGATGCCTGTCCTGGAGCTTCCTCTTCTTGAGGTCCATTTCCTTACGCTTGTTATCAATTACAATTGCACGGTCCACCAACTCCTGGAAACTGGCATATTTGTTGGACATCAGCTGCAGTTGGAGTCCATCATACAGCCCCTTCAGAAAACGGCGCTGTTTGTCAGAATCTCTAGCCACTTCAGCCAGGGCATATCGCGACAATTGTGCAAACTTGTCGCGGTATTCCGCCACTGACATGGACCCTTGCTTGAGAGCCCGGAACTCCTCTTGCTTCAGCTCAATAAGTCCCTCCGGGATATGATAGGACCTGAAGTTCTCTGTGAACTCTTTCCATGTGACCTCTGGAGCATTCTCTGGACGTCCATACTGGAATGATTCCCACCAATCCTGAGCAGCTCCTTGGAGTTGGCCTGAGGCGTACAAGACTTTCTCCAAGTCATTGCACTGAGCAATGTTTAGCTGCTTTTCCACAGCTCTCAGCCAGTCATCCGCCTCCATAGGTTCAGAGGCGTGTGTGAACACAGGTGGGCGTCCTTTCAGAAACTCACCACGCTTGTCACGGACCTGCACAGGTGGGGGTGCTCCTGCGGGTTGCTCACCGAGACGGTCATCACGGTCTGCATGAGCTGCGCTTGCATGGCCATCAACTGCTCAATGGTCACCGGCGGTGGCGGAGGTGGGTCCACCAAAGCTCCGTGTCCACGACCACGGCCACGGCCTCGACCACGTCCTCCTCTGGCGGCCATCTGTTTCCAAGCAAATGTGCAAACTTTTAGAGATCTCCCAAAAATTTTACAAATTATTTACAAAAGGTAAATAACATAACTGAAACTTTCTGGACGAGTGTCCACAACAGCAGACTGAAAACTGACGTATAACTCAAGTTCCAGAAATCCATAATAGGCGTGGCATACATCGTTGGAAAGCTTAAAGAGTCTGCTACAATTTTTGTATAGAACTTTTTCACTGATACAGACGGCAACATCATCAAAAACTGAGCTAAACAATTTCTGTTCTAGATTACAGACTGCACAGACTTGCCAGGTTGCAGCAGGCATATCTCTCAATCCAGAATTGATAATGAGGTGATTCCAGTGGGAAATGAAAGGTACACAAGTCTAGTTCTTCCCACAAAAATTTCATAATTTTCGGACGTAGAGATTTAGAGATATGAGACAAACATTGCAGACTGCTCTGAGAAACAGCACAGCAGTAAAGCAGAAATTAACCCCAACTAAGTTAAACAAACACTAACTTAAGGTTTTGATAAAAAGAATATGTGGACAAGCCCACACTGTTCCAGCAATCAAACAAACTCCAAATCAACCAAGTCCATCAACACAACCAACGATACAACGGAAAGTTCACAAAACATACACAAACTTGACACGACTCTCGATTCTAAAACGCATCTAGCTAGACGGGGCTGCAAACATCTAAGGAGCACGATCCACCATGGTGAACACCCTAGCCTTCTTCTTGTAAATGGTAGGCTGTCCTAGCTGAACGGCCATCTCATCTATCTGGTTCTGAAGGCGCTTTTCAGATTTTTGCGCTACACGAAGCTCTTCCCTGAGTGCTTCGTTGACCTCCTGCATGGCGCTGAGGTGCCTCACTGTGGTGTCCAAGGTGGGATCAGAAGCTGGAGGAGCCAACACTGCCCATGTCTTCTCCCTCGGGTCATAGCGTGGAAGATACCGGTAGCGGTCGTTCTGCATATCCTCAAAACGCCTGCCATGGTAATGCAGGTACGC
Source organism: Saccharum officinarum (assembly GCA_020631735.1). Classification (NCBI taxonomy): domain Eukaryota; kingdom Viridiplantae; phylum Streptophyta; class Magnoliopsida; order Poales; family Poaceae; genus Saccharum; species Saccharum officinarum. The sequence continues at coordinate 65,689,929 of CM036185.1, forward strand.
CGCCTGCGCAGCATCTTCCATGCTGTCATAGACACTGGCACGCCTGGCTCGGTGGCTATGGGTGGTCACAATATCCTGGGATTGGTCGGTGTTGTTCCAGGCGGTGACGATCACATTAGTCTTCCAGTACGTCGCCTCCACTGGATGTGTGCGCTCCGCACAGTAGTACTTCACAGAGGCAGCAAACTCTGGATAGTACTCAGCTAGTATGGTGGTGAGGAGGTTGTGGTAGTGGGCATCTTCGGGAGCTTCCTTAAACTTGTTCCTGGTGGACCATCCTATCTCTTCTGGCTCCTCTGATGCAGCTGGGGAGGGCACTGGTGTTGGTGCAGAAGCAGCCTGAGATGCTGGTGGAGGTGTAGCAGCGGGGACTGGTGCATCCACATGTGGAATGGGTGCAGCCACGGGGGTCGAAGCGGGTCCATCAGATGCAGCATCTGAAAATGCCTCCTCCTCCATGGGTTCCTCCTCCTCCTCGTCAGTGACATGGACGACCTCTGGCTCCACTGGTGGTACTGCTGGTGGTGCTGGTGGAGCAGGTGCTGCTGGAACGAACTGGGCGACGTAGGCAGCGGCACTGAGACGAGGCATCTATAGTTTTGATATAAAATATTATCAGAGTCAATATTTTATGCAATAGAATAAAGAATAGAGCATAAAATTTTTAAGAAAATATCAAGAGTAAGGTAGTAGCAAATAAATAAATAAAGTCAATCTCCTAGAAACGACCATCTCTACCTAGGTTTGCGTCCTACAGTCGACACAGCTCTGATACCAATTTGTCACACTCCAATTAAAGGACAATATAGAGTGCATTCATCTTATGTGCGCCCCAGGAATAGTCGCACACATAAGCCGACAAATTAACAGAAGTATCTTCACTGAGTACATACATAACGTTAATACATCACATAGTTCTTACATAAACAAATGGAAAGGTAAATAGCAACTCTCAGGCGTAGTGTCTGATCCACAGGGAAGGACGACTGGTTGACCCAAACCTAGAAATCCTCCGGGAAGTCCTCGTAGAAACTGTCATCTGTTACCCATCCGGGATTTTACCCAAAAACAATATAGCAACAAGTGTGAGTACATTCGTACTCCGCAAGTATAGAATGAGGATTCATGAGGCTCAAAAAGGCTAGACACGGTTGACTGTAGTTAGCATTTTTATTAGGACAACATTTCATTATTAATCATTATTAAATTATGCTCAAGCTCCCATTTATCCCACATGATCCACTACTAGATTTAAGAAGAGAAAACATCAGTGTGATCTCATCATCATAGTTCATCACGTATCAAGTAACCATTTATTCTGTGAGTTTTCCGGGCCGCTCGTGTCCGTGAGCACGGCTGTTATAACAGTTTAAACACTCTGCAGAGGTTGTGCATCTTTACCCGTGAGTCGTGTTACCCATATGCCCGGGGCCCGTCGACCCCCTAACACTTCCAAGGTGAGCAGGCAGGGTACACTATGAAGCCTTCCATAGGCCTCTTCTAACCAGTTAGGGCCGCTAGGTTTCCTCGGTAGGCAGATATAGAGAACCCCTCTTTCGATGGCACAATTCCCGCAGGCTATACACATCTGAACAGAGGCAGTTCTATACCCAACGTGGCAAGCCCCTCTTGCGCCCTTTCGGGTAACCTCTAACAAGTTAGAAAAGATCCTACTACTGAGCTAAAGTCAGAGCCATTTAACTCCCACGGTTGCACTGTAAGTCCCAGCTTTTGCCCTACAGATAAGTCCTTACGGAGGGTTTAGGGCAACATGATCAACATCATTTGCACCATCACCCTTTAGTTTCACTACTATCATCATGATTATCCGTCGTTTCCATTAAACAATGTGTAGATCATGTTTAGTTAGAGCACTAGCTTTCTACCCAAATGCAAATAATCCCCATAGGAATCAAGGTACAGGTCATCAATTTGCTAGGAAGTCCTTATAATCGAGCAATATTAGACACATGCATGATGAATATGTTATATAATGAATAGGACAACAAGGTAGGCCCATGCTATACTTGCCTTGGTTCACGAACTGTTGCTGGTCCTGCTGCTCCTCGTACGCGTCCGGATTTCCGACGTACTCCTCACCGTCTGAACTCGTACGACACGAAGTACAACACGCAATTCGGAGCAGACATACAAGCAAAACATAGCTACTATTAGAACAGTACACCAACAATAAATAAATCTGAATAAAATGTTTACCAAAATCATCTACGTCTCGCTACGATCACATTGACGCGAATTGCACGAAAATCGGAGCTACAACGCAAAAGTTACGAGACATTTACTATTCCAAAAGCTAGCTAATAACTAGATTTATTTGAGAAATTCAAAAGCTCTTAACAGGTCTAACAGTAGCACTATTGCGTAGATTATGAAATTATGAAACTAACGCAAGTTGAACGGGTCAAATCGGAGCTAAAACGACGATTTTATACACGTTTTACTGTAGTGGCAATTCTGTAAATAGATTGAAAACATTTCAGAATTAAAATAATTCGAAATTCTGAAAATTCGTTGGAACCGAGGACTGCGGGTTAAATAGATGAAAGTAGGGGGTCTCTTTAACAAAACGAACCCCGAAGGGGTATCGAGCCCTCTGAGCCGTTGATCGGATGATGGACGGTTGGGAAAGAAAGGGGGGGGGGAAAGAGAGAGAGCCGGCCGCCGGACTCAGAGAAGAAGACGGCGGCGCCGCCATGGAGCTCACCGGAGCTGCTCGGCCGGGCACTACAGGGCTCTATTCGCCAAACCAACTACATAGGGAGGATGCGGAGGGGATGGGGGTTCCGTTTTTGCCACAAACGCGGCCGGGGAAAGGCCCGAGGGGCACCCGCCATGGCCGGCCCGGAGGGGCTCGTCGGAGCTCGCGTAATCCGGTCCTAGAGGCCACCAAACATCGAATTGGAGGTACAGGGAGAGGGAGGGGAGCACGGGGAGTCTCACCACGGCTTCAAACGGGACGGGGACGGCTCGGAGAAGACAACCGACGCGGTGGGGCGGACGATGCTCCGGTGGTGCCTTGCTGCGGCTCTATGGCGTAGCAAAACCGAAAGAGAGAGGGTTGGAGTGGGAAAGGAGGGCGGAGCCGGGTCGCGCTGCCCTATAAAAAGGCCCGAGGCGCGGGGGACGCTCCCACGTCGCGCGGAGGTGGGCGCGGGCGTCGGACGGCGGTTGCTCGGCCGAGAGAGGGAGAGCGGAGGTTGGAGAAGGCGCCGACACGTGGGCCCGGTGCGTCAGCGACACTGAAGAGGAGAGGGGCAACGGCTGCTGGCGAAGTGGGCTGGGCCGCGGCCCAAGAAGGAAGGCGCGGGCGAGAATTGCTGGGCCGGCCGGGAATCGGCTAACAGGCCGAAATCGAGGAGAGAAAGAGAACGGGAAAGAATTTTATTTTTCCTTTTTAAAATTTGATTTTCAAATCACATTTCCAAAGGTTTTTGAATGACTTTTAAACTTTGACTCAAACCAATCATCACAAAAACATAAAGTGCAACAGCATGAGTGCAAAACAAATTGTTACCTTATGATTAATTTTAATTTCGCAAAATTTATTATTCCCTAAATTTAAATGCACAACAAATTCATAATTAAATCAAATTTATCTATTTTTAAAGAAAACAAAAATTTAGGGTTTCACATTTCTCTATCCGAGGTCGTTTAAAAAAAATCAAATTTTAGTGCTTAATTTTTACTATTCGGCGCTTTATAGGGGTGGCTCATTGTAGAGGCATTGCAACGGGGGAAATCTTGAGCATGTGATCGGACAACGTCTCAATTATGATCGGACACGTCACGGTTCTTTTCCAAGTAGTACTCTTATTTTTTCTCTCCGTGGACTTTACGAACAGTTTCTAGTGAGAAAGGGTAGTATACACAATTGATTCCACAATCAGTTGGAAACAACTGATCATGTTTTTGTTCCTAATAGGACTTTCATTGGGCACAATGATTTTTTGTCCTATCAATTAAACAAGTCTTATCAATTATTAGTTTTGTAATAAAAAAGCAGTATTTTATAGTAGTATAAGACTACCCGCAGTGGGTACTCTAAAGGGATACTCTAAAGCTTTAGAGTATGAATATAGAGTAAAAACTGCTGCACTGGGTACTCTAAAACGATACTCTATCCTTTCTCTCACTCTATATTTAGAGTGGTACAATGCTTACTCTATAGTGGGCAGTGGCGGGCCCCACTAGCTAAACAAAGGGAAAAAATGCTATAACTCACAAACCAAAAATCCAAATTAAAATTCGATTGCACCATTAAATTCGACTCAATAAATCCTTCAAAACTAGATCACACATGGATATATTTAGATAAAGTGACAAGTGAGTCCCACAATGGATAGAGTGGATAGAGGATGATATAGAGGATGGATGGGTGCGGGAGAATTGAGTATAGAGGAGAGAATCTTGCTGACTAGGATGTATAGAGGATGAATATAGAGGTCCATGAGTGCGGATAGCCTAAGAAAGCAGGGCGTGCGCCAAAAATTGGATGCTTGGGCGCCCGGAGCAGCCGCACGGTGGTGGGATGTCTCCGCGCCACACCAAAAATTTTAGTCAAAATGTCATTTCTATCCAAACATATACTACAATAGGTATCCCTTGGACAAGGATAGTGTAACGGAACCATCCAAATTATAAGAGCACAAGTATAAAAACAATCATCGAAGTGATCAAATTCTCACACTTGAGCCCATATAACTCCGGTAGTCCAATGAAATCACGAGGGATTTCAAACCAACCAACATACAAGCCAAGATCGTAGTGATTCAACACAACAAGTCATATGTTACATCCATTTCACAAGTAGTTCAATATACATCGGACTTCAACATAGTTATTACAACTTAAGTTGAAAAGTAGCGGAAGCAAAGTAATTTGAAACTAACAGTAATCATATTTCAAATATATGCCAGTACCAAGGTCGACTTCCAACAAAAGCATTAGAGAGAAGATAACTTAGAAGGATCATGCCCGTGATCACACTCCGCCACTACGGCAGGAGCCAACCAACTCTTGCAACCGCCAAGATACAGCACAACCTGCAACAAGTGGGAATAAAACCCTGAGTACGAGAAGGTACTCAGCTAGACTTAACCGTCAAAAACTAGAAATAAAGTGACACCAAGGATCATGCAAGGCTGATATAAAGTGGGCTAGCTTGACAACATTTTGCATAAAAGTTTATTATGGATAAGTAATCATTAATGCTTAAGCATCAAGTTAATTATCATTAACCTATCATCTATATTAGAACCTGTACCAGAGCACTCACTTTATTAGGAGCAAACAATATTAATCATAGCAGGTATAAATTGAGGCAACCTTTCCATCGTTATCCAATTAGCCATCCGTTCAATTTAATGGAATCTACGTTGCCACTGCTCAAGTCAAGTGCTCACTAACCGGGAGCGACGGCGATTCGAATCGAATTCCTATCCAGCTGGAGGGGTATTTCTAACACTCATCGTGCAGACCCCTGCCAGGGTCGCACAGGCCACCTTTCGTACGATTCAGGAATCGCGGGTCCGAATGATGTCGCAACCCCAAGGGCGACACTCTGCCAGGTGATAGGGACTCTAACCCCCCCTTGGTCTCACGCCAATGTCCCCAAGCACATCCTTTCTCTCCTCCAAGATGCAACCTACCATTCGATTCCCGGCCTGAACCATATTACTCGGCTTCGCGGTCGGAACGACTTATCCGGCCAACTAAGTGTTAGACTGCGTTCAACATGACTCAAGGACGTACAACGAATCGGTCCTTAAATGACTCAGACGGGGATAGATCCACACCCAAGACCTCCATGCCTTGTTGCTTCACTATCTTCATCCCGCCCGGTCTCATTTCATTTTATTAACACATGGTTCCATTCCACGATAGCAAATATAGCCAACCGTGCCATATATGAATATCCCTATATCTCGCAGGTGACAGGAAATCACCTGACTTCTACCGCTTAAAGCAGGGCTAAGCATCTATTCGATCCTAGTCTACGTAGGATTCAAGGATTCATATACTGGACAAGGAATGATATAATGCAGCAAGGGTTTCCAACCAACTCCTACCACTTAATGCAACAATACTTATAACATATATAGGATTAATTGCTTTGAAGTTAGGAGGCTTATAATGCTCCGGGGCTTGCCTGGGATCCGACTCAAGTTAGAGTATGTCAGATGAATTCACTTGGCGAGCATCTCCCAATCTATCACTTGTCCGGTCCTTCTATCTTCGGGATAGATCCACCAACTCCATCTTCGGGTTTGGCTCCACATCAGGTCCTTCACGTGCTTCAGCTAGCGTACCTAAATGAGGTGCAATAATGCATATGTATGAATGCATAGAAGTGCAATAAACAAAGTAATCATGCAAGCATACCAAAGTTCACATAAACACCTAGAGCTAATTAACTTAATCCTCATTAAGACATAACATAGAAGAGGGCAAGCACATCAATCAAGAAACAAGTCTCACAAGATCACAGGGTACCACCCAAGTATCATCAAAGATATGAGTCACACTTCAATACCCAAGCATGACAAAGTTAATCAAAGTACTAGAACTAGAAATTGCTACCTTCTGGACATCAGACCAACAGCTGAATAATTTAATCATAACTGGAGATCTACAACTCCAAATGACTTGCAAGAAGACATTATGGAAAGCTTATGAAATTATCTATATTTCATTTATAATCATTACAGCATGATTCCAAAGTTTAACATGTCAAATTTACATAAACACAGCAATTGATCTAACAAGACAGAGAGCAAGCAATTCTGTACCCCAACTTTAAACAGCTATAACTCCTAAACCACATGGCCAAATGCCACCAAATTTTAACAGCAGCTAGATACATAAATTATCTACAACTTTTGTATAAATAAGTTTCACAACAAAGCATATTATCATGAAGAACTTTGCTAAGTTCCCAGATCTGTCTAGAAACCTCATTTACAAGAAATAATTATTAACTTATGTTGCAAACATATAATTAGACAAAACCAACTTTACCAACATGTCACACATGACTAATGAACACCAGAAAACATAGTGTCCATTCCTAAATAATTTCTTTTAATGTATTTTCTTAATTTATTTAGATAATTAGGTGGAATTATGAACACCTATCAAAACTGGACAATAAATTCTACCAAAATTACAGTGGCCTAAATATACTCTCAAAAGTCTACTGTCCAAATTTCAATCCATTTGGGCAAGTATATCAACCTCTATGAAAAAGACAAATAGCTATTGCAATAATCATGTGAGAGCAAGTTAAACTTAACACTCAATATTTTCTGTGAACACAAGGCCATATTATGAATCAATATGATAGAGAAACATCATACTAAGGTAATGGAACAACATTTTCTATTTTATCATTTATATATTATTTATAAGCTATTTATCAAGCTATAAACAAGTTAAATCAATAACTTGAGCATACAGTAAGTAATGACCATGAAATTTCTACCACAGTACATCCATAGCATGACAATCCTACCATAAAAATTTCACATCAATTGGAGCATCATAACTCAAGATATAAAAATAACAAGGAAAACAAGCATTTATTTTCCATTTAACAAGATCTAGGTAAAACATCCTGAAACCCGGAAACAACCTATAAGTTTTATATTTTTCTTAGACAGTGCATATTACTAGAAGACCAACAAAATTGGAATCACTAATTTTGGACTTCTAAAACTCCAGATATTGATGAAAGCAAGTTAATCCATTTCCAAAACCACTTTTCACTAATGAATTTCTATAGCACAAACACATGCATGCATGGCACAACCGATTACCCTAACATGCAGAGCACTTCACAAGGATTCCAACAAAACAAATGGCACAATTTTCGGAGCTACCAAATATGAGATATAGATTTTACAAGATAAAAGAAAAATCTGTAAATTCGGGCACCAAATGAAGTCGGGCGGGACCCACATGTCATACTCCCACTGTCTTCTTCTTCCTCCAGTTCGCATTACTGAACAACCGTGAAAGCCGAAAGGGGAGGAGGCCGGTTCGACCGGCAACAGAGGCGGCGCCGGCGGCGAGCGGCGGTGCTGGGATGCCAGGGGCTTCGCCCAGACCCGTGCGCGCTCACCCGCAGGGGCACAGCTCGGTCGCAGTGGCCTCGCGACCCACCGGCAATGCGAGCCGGCGGCCCGACAGCGGCGAACACGGCAGCGGCGATGGACGGCCATGAGCACGGAGCTAGGGCATGGGAAGACCGAGGAGGAGACGGTGGTGCGGCCGCAGTTGCGGTGGCTTGGAGCGGTGGAACAGCGGTGGCCGCGGAGCTCGGCAAGCCGCCCATGGTGAGCGTGCGCTCGGCGCGCGGCGTGTCGTGGAGTGAGGGCGAGCGCGAGCCAGAGGGAGTGGGAGAAAGGGAGCTCGGCAGCGCAACGCTCTCCCACATCCACTTAGGTGAAGGCAAGGCGCGGACACGCGGAGGGCACGCGGCGGCAGCTCACTGCCATGGCAGGATGAGCTCAACTGCATGGAGGGCACGTCGGCATATGATCGGGCACCTGGCGGGCGTCATAGTGAGCATATTCGGATGACTATTTGGGCCAGCTCGGTTCCGAATTTGGATATGGGCCAATTGTCAAAGTTGTTCACCTCGGTATACTCTACAAATTTCATTTAAGCACCATAGTCATAAGACCCACAGATTAGGAGATAATTAAGCCCAAAGTTGGCAGTGTCAATGACTTGATAAGGATTAAGTTAGAGCTCGGTCTTTGATGATTTTGGGATGCCCACCTTGCTCAAACGAAGTCCAACTTTTTGCATACTCTCCTCCATCACATTATCTTCAACTTCTACATTTGGCTCAACTCAAGTTGTTTAACAAAAACTCGAGAACGCGGGATGCCACTCAAGTTGTCACTAACTTAGACTTAAATATTGCTGAGTCTGAAAACATTTAGAAGATTCGAAATGGTGACCCATGTTTGACAGGCTTAGAGATGGATTTAGCCTTTGGACTTTTAACCAAGTTTGTTGCATACAACTCAAGCTACAACTTTGATTAAAGGCTCATGGACTGGTTCAGCATGGTTATGGAGATAAAGATCACCAAACATGTCAACTTATTGCTGCTAACTCAGGACTTGGAATATTTTCTAGACTTTGAAAAACAACAGCTGATTCCACATTGTGATCTCTATTTGACTAGGTTAAAGGCCAAACTAGCTCTTGACCATTAAACAAAGTTTGTTCTACACAAGATGAACTACAACTTTTGTTTAAGGTCAAACCTCATAACTGGTACAGAAGTCAAACTTTTACTTTGGTCAAAGTAACAACTCGATAAAGCCAAAAATAGGGTTTTAGGCCAATCGGGGCATTTTCTTGACATTTGCTCAACATGAACCCTTCATGACTTTTGTTGTAGAGTCCCTCTAGAGTCATTTGGGCAAGTTTTCAAGGTTTGATTGATGTTCTATAGTTCCATTAACTTAATGGGGCAAATTCCAATAGGAATGGAACTTATCATTTCATGTGACTTTTTGATTCCAAACTTCATGAAACTTTTCCAGGGATTAATATAGATGGTTATTGATGTGAGACATGTGAAGATACTTTGATAACAACACCCAAGCATATATCTTTTAATTGAGCCTATATGTAAGCAAGAGTGCAATATCCAAGTTTAGGTTAGGGTTTATTTCCATAGGTTTGACTTTGGCATCGTCATCTCCACTAATCTATCATGTTTGAGCTTAAACCCACTACTTAATTGGTGATAAACATCTGGGGTGTTACAGCCCTCCCCCCTTAAAAGAATCGCATCCCGAGATTCGGAATGGAAGACCTTTTAAGGAAGAGAGGCACGTTATCTAGTTCCCAATATCTGCTATAGCATTCAACTACAAAGCTTCAACATCGGTGAATAATTTGGTCAAAGGCACTTTTTGATACTTACTCTTTATGGTAAAATTTGTCTGAAGAATTTCCTTCATTGACTTCCATGAAGCATTGTTACTTTGGGAGGAATCCCAGATAGCACAGTACTGCATTCTCAATGTACGGAGATCGTTTGGTCCATGAGCGAACCACTAACAAGTATCTGATCTTTAGTGAACACAGCATAGTCCATATGAACTTTACATTAGACCAAAATCTTCAGAAGTATACTCATTAAAATGACTCTATGTTCACAAAGTTTGAAAAGCAGTCCTCTACCAAAATGGCTTGAGCACAACCTTCCAAAAGGGTGAGATCATAGACAACAAATATACTCTGAGGCTATAGGATACTGACTAACCAATAGACAGGGTCTATGTTGGTCGTAAATGTTCCTTCATTTAGACACCAACTAATGGAAAACTACTTGAGGTTCCATGTGTGTAGTTCTCTTTCTTTGATGATAACACTGTATTATCTGAGTTTGTTGAGGGGTCAGTGAATGTGATAGCTGACTCTGTCGGCTCCATATTTCAGCCAAATGTTACCTAAGAAGATTCTCTTATCCAAATGCAACAGTTATCCGGGTGGAATCAGATGCAAGCTCTTGGTAAAAACATGTATAAGGTACCAAAGTATGTCATCATTGGAAAATAATTCCCAAAGAAAGATGTAATGAGGCCTTAAGGACAACAAAAGTTGTAATTATTCACTTAACCGCGGGGAGTAGTCTACCACCAAGTGATTGAGTAAAAATTTTCCTTTATGACTTAGTTGCACTGTAAGTTGAGTTGACTTGCAGCGTAGCAACTTTGTTAGGCCAACTTTCACCTTGCACTATCTGTGTGATTGTCCAGGACGGAATTGACTTGATCACAATGGCTCTAGAAGATAGAATATCTCTCAAGTTGTTGGTTAGTTGATTAACTTCTTGTTGGTTATTGCTTTGTAAGACATAGCCTTCGTAGCTACCAAGGAGTCGTTACCTAATTGGAGATTAACCTTCCTATTGGTAACTAATCAGTTGTCTCTCAACACTAAAAAGTTCCAAATCTTCACTCTTGACCACAACAACTGTGGTTGATGCAGAACAAATGGTTGCCATCGAAGTCACAGATAAGGGGTTACACCAGAGATGGTTGATTTCGATGGTGTGGTCATTATGCATACAAAGGTTAAAATTTGCATATTGTGATGATTGATTCTTATCCAACAAATGACTTATCCAATTTTTAAGTGTTGGGTGTCCTTTTTATCCAATAGAGATGAGATACTTGCTTACTAGATGACGTTCGTCAATACGGGGGCAACTAAATAGAGTCATTGGGCTACCACATGTTGCAGTCTGTTAATGTTTATGTCGGTGACCTGTTCTTCAAAGGTTATCCTCTTAGCAACTTCAAGAGGAAGCTCTACTACATTTGGTCCAATATAAGGGTCTTTTGATAAGATATGGAAAGACAACCAAGGAAGAAGGTCATGTGAAAATCACATCAGTGTTGTTCTGCAATGGATTATGATTAGAAACCATGATACCAGCGCGTGCCGAGCAGCACAACCTTGTGTGTGCACCCACAGGAGGCTCTCGGTTTCGTCATGGCACCATTAGTTGCTACTCATAACACCATTACTGAACATACACTCGATGAGGAATTTCAAATGGCACAGATTGGGTTGTCCGAACAAGCACCATACCAAGGAGGAATAGCAAGTAAAGGTAGTTACAAGGTTTAGAATCAACAAGGAGGCATCCATAGATCAAAACACAGCACAAGAGAACATCACACACTTGCCAAAGATAACTGAGCAAGAGACTCTTGCTTAAATTCTACGTATGACTTGCGTCCACCGAGGGGAGTACCAGATAAAAGATTAACAGGAGATTCAATCATGTTGAGCAACAACATGAGATCAAGACTGATGAACATTCCAAGACTTGGAAAGCTTGGGGATGGATTAAGCAAACTTCAAGGGCGAAAACCGATATGTCAATCAGAGATTGAGTCGATAAGGTATATGCACGAATTTGCAAGCAAACGATTTTGAGGTCACAGCAAAAAGACGTTTCGTCGCACTAGCTAACCTTTGGGAGAGGCAACCGGGAGGTCCAACATAAATTTGGGTGCGGTCTCCACAACTGGCAATGTACGAACCATGGTCAAAGGCTAACGTTGATGAGAGTTAACTTGGTTGGTCAGTAGATAAGGGTCTTCACAAAAGGATTGCAAAACATCCATGGCTTAAGCAAACATATAGGAGAACTCAACTTTGGGCTTTCGGTCAAGCAAAGGCATGGATACAAACATTCAAGGACTAACCACCAAGTCTACGGCTTAGGCTCCTAAGAGAGAAAACCTAATTGAAGACAACAACCATATACTTACATAACGTGAACGTTGTTCTAGGATAAAGCTATGTGACCCTCGTATGCTTACCGAGGACAAACGAGGTGACAACTAGGGCACTACCTAGATAACAAGCATACATACAACATTACAGTCAAGCAGACATTGGAGAAAATTCAAACAATGGGCTTAGCAACCAATACAAATCACAAGGCTCTCCTAAAATAAGCCTTTATCTCAAGCATGAACTAACTACAAGTTTAGCTCAAAACAAACGCTAGCTAAGGTGGCTAACTTAGCATGTGCACAGAATCTGGACAGCAACGCAGTAGTTACTTGCTTCAACCATAACTGAGGTTATAGACACCCCACAAAGGTGATCCTAGACTTTCTAGAAAGCTTAGGAAGATGACTACACTTTAGTTATTCATACTAACAGCTAATTCATAGATTAATATGACCAAAAATGCTAATGTTTCAGATCTGTACCAATATGGACAGAAAACTGACAAGAACTTCAAAAATGCATAACTGGAGTTCTAGAGACACAATAAGGCTGAGCCTTCACTTTATGTAAAGCTTATTAAGTTGTCTATAACTTTCTTATTATCATATTAAGATGATTCTACAGCTAACAAGGCCAAACAAGATAAAGAAGACATCTCTGCCCAGATTTGGACAGATTCTGTCACTTCCCTTTGCAAGCTCATAACTAGAGATTTAGTCCACCACAATTAGTGCTATAGGATATTTTGGAAAGCTTAGAAAAAGTACTACACTTCTTCTATTATCTCCAAGACATGATTCCTTATGCACATAGGCCAAACAAACCAAACATTCAGATCTATTCAAAGCACAAGCAAAACCTGACAGCAAACTTCTAAAGGTCATAACTGCCAAACCATAAGGCCTAGGGTCATGAAATTTTAGGACAAGCCAAATAAGTAAGTTAGCTACAACTTTGGTATTCTCCATAACTATAGAAAACACCATTATGACCACGAAAGCATACTACAACAGAAAACGTTCTAGCAGTCAACGTTTAATAAGTAAAACAAAGTTTGCCTTTGTTATACTTAACAAGAGAGCACACAAACATGTTATTCTAGTAGCTCTAAATTTTGTTACCTTAGACCAACACGAATTTAATTCATTCATGAGATTCCACAATTACTTAAATGAGGTCTAAAACATTTTCAAAAACTTGTATGACAGCATATCCACCACTTGGCGAAACTAGAGGGCATCTATACGTTCAAACATGTAACCATAATTATTTCTAGCAAGGCTAAGCACACTTTTCTCAAGCACTTTCTATTCAAGTAACATTGAACAAGGCATTCATGTCTAACTCCACCAAGGAAGATAGTACATAACGTCAATCACAAGTTACTTAATATAGAATAAGGGTGAGAGGAGCATAGCTATGCATAAAGCAACAATCATGAAGATGCATGCTTCGGCCTATTCGTCCTTACAAGATTGCCAACCTAAGGTGGCGATCACGTTCTATGTCGGTGGCATAACACGCACTCTCTCGATATATAGCTAGTCGTTAGCTACATTTGACTTACGCATTCATGGTTAGCGTATCTGCAGAAAAATTTCATTGCAGCCCAACATTTCCCAATATAGCAAACAATGAAAGCACAGAAGTAAAATTCTAAGTACTCCCATATACATATACCCCCGTATATATACATGTAGCACCAAAACTACCCGAATCATCAATCACCCACAATTAAGTACCTTCATATATACATGTGTATAACATGTAAATAATTCAGTAACCAAAACTAGCTCTCCCCTAGACCGCTGGTTGGACGGTCATGCTCTCACAACTCACACTTACCTGAGCGTAGGTGCAATATTGCATAAAAGTAAACTAGCAACATATATGGCTATTTCATATATGAAGGCTACCTCTAATCTAACACACTGGTAGCATAGTGTAGGAGAGTCATCACACATACATACCTTGGCCTGGGCGTAGATGCATAAATGAAAAACCCCCAAGTTAGTACTGATATAAGCCACCTAATAATCCTTATATGGGCATAAGGAAATTGACCACTGGCATACTTAGATTTAGAATTCAGTTTTCACAAACCTATATATAGCTATAAGTTGATAAAACTGATTTTATAAAATAAATTCTTTGTTTTAAATACACATACGACAAGTTTAATGTTGAATCTTGCTCCGATACGAGCTGTAACGGAACCGTCCAAATTATAAGAGCACAAGTATAAAAACAATCACCGAAGTGATCAAATTCTCACACTTGAGCCCATATGTAAGCAAGAGTGCAATATCCAAGTTTAGGTTAGGGTTTATTTCCATAGGTTTGACTTTGGCATCGTCATCTCCACTAATCTATCATGTTTGAGCTTAAACCCACTACTTAATTGGTGATAAACACCTGGGGTGTTACAGATAGTACCGTAAAATTGCCCCATACCATGACCTACTCATCTCTCCACTCCCCCCAAACCCAGTCAATCCAATTCACTCCTCTCAACAGCTGCCACTTCGTTGCCCCCATCAGCTGCAACCTGGGAAGAGGGTCTGCTGTCCTCCGCCGCCCTCCAACGCCGAAGAGGCCTTGCACCTCCGACGGCGTTCTCCGTGCTCCGCCCCTGGCTTCCTAAACTCGTGAAGATGGCTCTTGGTCAGAAACCGGCGACTCGGTCGTCAACCAGACGTGAAACAGACGTGAAACAAAAGGTACCTTATTTTGCAATCCATATGGCGGGGAACTGCTGCAGAGGCTCCGGCCTCAGAACTGGATATTTGCAAGGGGAGGCTACTGTTGATTTGGATCTCATCTACCCCTGCGTTCCTTTTCTGTCAGGCTAGGCTACTAGAGATGCTGTTAAATGTGCAAATAGTTGTATGCTCTTTTTTCAGAATTAGCACAAAATCTATTTCAGTAAGTGATAAGGCTGTGTATTTGGTTCCATATTTCACTGTCAAACTTCAGTACTAATTCTTAATGGTACATTACTCTGTAGATTTTGTTCTCACATGCTTAATTTACATGGTCTGTGTTCTCACATTCTTAATCTACATGGTCTGTGTTCCTCTAAGTGCATTGAGCATATCATTTTCTCATTATTTTTCTTCATTTATGTTTTCACTGATGTGTGATTTCTTTTTCTCGTGCAAGTACAGAGGCTCCACAGACTGAATATGAGATGCAGAGGAATGAACAAGTGATGCGAAACAGTCGGAAGTTCCGCAGTCTTGGAATAAAAGAGGCAGCAGCTGCTCTGAGAAATTCAAGACCAAAGGCCACTGATGCTACACGTGAAGACTCTGGCTCATTGTTCATTGTATCTACCTGGAGATGGTGAAGACGTTGAACAAGGAGTATTTGATAAGGTACCTTGATGACAACCCAACATTTATGTTAAATATGCAGTACATGAGCAAAGCTCAGTCATTTGTGTTAAATATGCAGAATTATTCATTCTGTTGTAATTTGTTGTATCATGTAGGAGGCCATGCAGGACTTGGAGCCTGAAGTTAGCAAGAGTTTGGCACAGAACATGTCCATCCCTGCTAGAGGAACAAGAAAAATGAAGAGAGTGATGGTAGTGGCACTTCAGGAGCAAGACCAACCTGCAAGAATTACTAGGCAGAGAACAAGGGATTTAGTCGCAGCTCGTGAAGGTACAATAGCAGGCCTAGAAGATGGTTCCACAGAAGATGGGTTGGTGGCTGCCAATGCTAATACCCAGACCAACAATCAGAATGAGCTATCTACTAAAGGCAAGTGATTCTAATATCTCTCCACTATTAATGGTTTACATATTTACATTAATGGGTCTATGATTTCATCTAACTGATTTCAAAATTCCATGATAGGTCGATGTATTAGCAAAAGTCACGTAAGCAGACACGTAGGCAGAGATTTGGATAACATTTCAAGAGGGTTAAACAACAAGATCCCAGTGCACATTGCTGAAGGAAACCTGCGGCCAGAGGAGCCTTTGCAAGCTGCAAAACTAGCATCAGAGGCTGGTATTATTCTACGGAACCATGTCCCAATCTTCACTCACTGGAAGCATTATAAGAAGGTAGAAGCCGAAGGTGTTGTTAAGAACTTCAATGACAAAGTTGGTGTAAGTAACCTGGCTGCTAAATAGATACCTATTTTTTTGTGGTTTATGGATTACTAAATAGATACCTGGCTGCTTGCATTTTCAGAAATTTATTTGGTGTTCATCCTTTGTCAATTATTTCAATGACCCTAGTTAAGTTTGTGTATTTTTTCCTTGCTGCACATACATACTAGTTAATTAGCTTGTACCTTGGTGGTTTCTACAATCTGGCATGTGAACCTAGTGCACTTGTGTAAGCTTTAGTTATTTCTTAATTTCGAGTACCACAGTTTTGGTCTAAATCTGAGGCTCAGTTGCAATATCAGTGCTTATAAGTTAACAAAAGAGCATTACGGTCTGTGCACAGAATGACTGTAACTGCTGCTTGCATTTTTAGACCAAACAGTGCTTATAAAGGGTCCATTCAATGAAAAGTGTTATAAATCTTTGATTAGAGATTTTGCAGCTGCTTTGCTGCTGCATTAAGGAGTAGACTCCATATATGCAATTACCGCATGAAAATTTCTGCACTTGATTTACAAATTGCCTTCAATGTAGATTTTTCTGAACATGTTCAAATAAGGCTAATATCTTTGTTTAGAGTTTTTTCAGCTGTTGTCTCACTGTAGCTCATACACTTTATCTATCTGTATATTCAAATTCTTTCGTAATATAGTGCTGCATAATCTAGAGTTGACCAATGTTTTAAGGCGATAAAGCGAGGCGAGGCGACCAACTACCGCCTTACGCTAAAGCGAGTAAGGCGTAAGGCGAGGCGATGCCTTACTGCCATCCTACAGTAATAGAGACTAGAGAACTGGAAGCATGTCATACATTGGTGTTGTCTTCTCCTGTGCAGCCTGCAGTCCCAAGTGTGCATCCAACAATACACTGCAATGGAGAGACAATTCAGGTTAGTACCTAGGTATTTGATAGGGAATATGGCACCAGCAAGAATAGAAATTAGTTGAGGGATAGGTAAAGAACTAAAGATTAATGAGTAGATAAGCACACTGCCACAGATAAAACCATTACACAAATAGTTCAACAGATAGTCCACTAAACAAGATAACTGGAGTGCTCAGTGAGCACATTCCACAATACTACAACAGTACAACACTAGTGCATAAATAGTCCGGCACAAATACTCTCACAACTCTCAAGCATCATTAAGTCAATAGAAGTCATCCTCCATCACAAAAAGATCTGAATTGCCACCATCAGCAGCAGCTTGATCACTTTCATCACCAACAATAGGTGCAATTTCACCATAGTCATCAACTTCCACATCATCAACCAAATATTCTTCATCAGAGTTATCAACTTCCATGTCTTCATCCTCCTGTGGTTCATAAGTCCTCCTAATTGGGGCAGTAGCTCCTGCAGACCGCCTACGAGTATAAGTTATATCAATATTAGTTGCATCGCCGCGTGCTACCCTAGGGAAATTACGACCACGATACATTTGTGATGCACCAACAGCCTCATCAACTTGATCCCATGTAATTTCAAGTCCACGGCCATTATGTTCTGGTTCTGCATCCACATCAACCCATTCATTGTTCCAATCAAAGTCTTCCAAACACAAAGGATCAAAGCTGCCTGCTCCTTTCTCATGTCGCTTTTGAAACCTCACTGCCATCTTTCGGTTGTACTGAACATAGACCATGTCACACCTGGTTTTAAGGACAAAACCAGACATACACCATATGTGAAATAAAGTAGTCAAATCTCACATATAGACACAGATAAGTGTAATATCAAGAAACAAATGCTAAATATACATAACACAATGGTATAAAATATACCTTAAAGAGCAACACAGCGGAAAGACAACTCCAAACACCGGGTGTAGACTTCACTCCAGGAACAAACTAACTGGTTGATCACAAGCCTAACAATTCCAGAATCTAACAGTCTGGTACCCTTCCTGAGATGTGGGAAATAGCAAGAGTGAGTCCATGTCGAACTCAACAAGTATAATACAGGGTTCATGAGGCTCAAAAGATTTGACACGGGTTTACTGCAATAGCTTTTAGTGAGTCATCTTTTTAACATTTGAGTAGCAACAAGTTTACCATAAACCCAAATAACCTCATGATCATGTAAACGAGAATAATGTATAGCAAGAAACAATAATCATTAGTGAACATCAATATCATCAGAATTCATCGTTTATTCTGTAAGGGTCCAAGGCCACTCGTGACCGTGAGCACGGCTGTTATAACAGTTTTACACTCTGCAGAGGTTGTACACTTTCACTGTGAGTCATGATTACCCATATGCCCGGGATCGCGACTCCCAAAACACTTCCAAGGTGAGCAGGCAGGGAAACACTATGAAGCCTTTCAAAGGTTCGTCTAACAAGTTAGGGCCGCTAGGTTTCAGAAGTCAGTCCATGTGACACACCACGCAGGGATCCACAGTCTGCTTTACCCCATTTGCGCGACAAGGGTAACCTCTAACAAGCTAGAAAAGGTCCTCATACTGAGCTAAAGCCAGAGCCATATAGCCCTCACAGTTGTACTGTAAGTCCCGGATGTTCGCTTACAGATAAGTCCTTATGGAGAGAAACTAGAGCACCATAAAAACAACCAAATATGCTCTAGCCCTCTTGAGCCATATTGCTTTAAAGCATCATTTAAACGTTTATTGCATATATCATTAGTCAAGTTACAGATCATGGTTATTTATCTTGAGCACTAGCATAAATACTACCCAATGCAATGTCCCATGGGTGTCAAGGTACAAGATACAAAAACTAGGATATCCTTAGTGGTAACAAGGTAGACACATGCACATGAATTAACTATATTAAAGGTAAATAGGAAACAAGGATAATCCCATACCATACTTGCCATAAATTGAGATCCTTTCTCTGATCCAAATCTTCAATTAATAGCTTCTTGAATCTCCACGTAAATCTCACCGACTGGACTTGATCAATAAATCACCACACACACATCGAGCAATCATACACGAAGCAAACAATAAATAATAATTAAAACAGTACACCAAACATATGAAACAATATGTGAAAAGGTTTTAAAGATGTTCTACGCATTGCTACGAACACACAGGCGTAAAGATCACGAAATTCGGATTTAAAACGTGAAAGTTATGAATTTTCTAAGATTTCCTATAGATAAATAATTACTTTAATATAAACTCGAAAATTAAATTTTCCAAACCTACTGTACAGTACTACCAACGTGTAGAGCTCGCAAATATGAATCTAACGCAATTTGAATGGACCAAATCGGAGTTAAAACGAAGATTATACGACTAAAACAAGTTGAGTGGCAAAACTGTAAATATCAGAAAGCATATTTTTCTTTTTCCGAAACGAATTACGTTTTCAATTAATCAAAGCGTATTTTTCGTTTTATGTTTTGGACCGCGGGTCATATACTTAAAAACCTCAGGGTTTCTTTTACAGAATTACCAGCGAACCGGTATCCTTCTATCTATACCGTCGGATTCAAAACCAAGGGCTGAGATTGGATCGGGGAGGGAGAGAAGGAGAGCGCCGGCGGCCACAGGAACCCGACGGCGGCGCCATGGCCGGATAGAGCCCGAGCTCGCCGAAGCTTGAGAAGACGACCATCCCGAGCACCATTTGCCAAACCGAAGACACCGGAAGAACGAGCGCATCACGGCGATCTTACCCCACGCGAGAACAAAGCCGAAGGACAGCCGGAGGGCGGTGGCTAGCTCAGAAAGGCGGCGGTGGAGGCGGAGCTTCGACGGTTGCCTTCCCGGGACGTCGAGGCTAGGGTTTTAGGGGCTCAATGAGGAGCGGGGAGGCACGGGGTTCCGTTTTATAGCCCGTAGGCGTCGCCAAGTAAGGAAAGGAGGGAGATTCGAAGGGGATTCGGATCACCGAACCGGTTGGAGAGAGGAAAGCGGCGTTCGGCCGGAGGAAGAAGAAAGGAAGGTGGAGACAGTCGCTGACAGGCGGGCCCGGTTCGTCAGCGGCTCGGTGAAGAAGCAGCGCGCGTGCGCGGTTGGGCTTAGCAGGCCGCGCCTGGGTTCGGCCCAGTAGGGCGGATGGGGCCGCGGGAAAAGGAGAGGGGGAGGATGGGCCGCCGAAGCAGGCCGAGAGTTGGGCTGCGGTTAGAAGAAAACGGCCCAAACAGAAATAATCCCTTTTCTTTTTCTTTTCCTATTTTTTTCCAAATCCATTTTTCAAAAGATTTTTAAATTCAATTTGAATTTGATTTAAACCAATCATTACAAAATTCCAAATGCAGCAGCATGAATGCACAATCATGTTTCTACCCTTATAGTTGATTTTAAATTTATAAAAATTATTATTATCCTAAATTTGCATGCTCACAAAAATATACAAAAATCATATTTTTCCTATATATATTTTTTTCTTTTCAAATTTTTAGGGTGTTACAATTCTACCCCCCTTAAGATGAATCTCGTCCCGAGATTCGGAAGATGGTGATCAAAGAGCGATGGATACTTTGCCTTTAGATCTTCTCTTGCTTGAGTAGCTCCTATTTCATACCTTCATAACTTTACTCCGGGTATCTACTTCAAACACTTCCATGGGAACTTTGTATAGGTAGGATTCTTCTTTACCCTTGAATTGTCCAAAGATGTCTGCTCCTTAAGTAAACACAATCGCTGCTCCAACTATAGCATTTGGAACACATTAGGTATGCCAACAAATTCTAAGGTAACACCAACCGTTAAGCCACTTATCTTTCCAAACCATAATGTTCCTTGTTTGTCCATTTAAAAACCTGGTACCTTTCCATCCATGATAGTCATAACTATCTCCTTTTTATTCTTGTCTTCCAAAGACCTTTGTGAATCTCTTATTCCAATGTAGGCATTACCACTAACTTCATAACATTAATAACTATATGCTTAGGTTGGGTTGCTCAACTCCTAAACATAATTCTTAGTCCATGGCGTCATTCGAATCTTCTTAGCATAACTCTCCTTTGCTAAAGACATTGGCAACGACTTTTGCTCCTCCCAGTGATAGCACTTTTCGAAGTCATATATAATCAATTCCGTTCCATCGACAATGTCACTAGCTCAACCCCAACCTAGTAATGATGTCCTTTATATTCTTACAATCCATGTAGGTGTCACTCTTATAAACCGTGTAAATACCACACTTGTGTCCAATAGGATAATATCTCCAAAACCTTCAGAGCATAAACTGATATCTCCACTTCCTTGTGTTAGGTAGTTCAACTCATGTTTCCCATGCATCCCTAATGCTCAAGCCATCACATTTTCCTTCTTGCATAAGGACACATCCCTCACCTTGACATGGTGCATCACGATAGATGGGACACTCTTGTCTTGATCTGGCAGATCTAACTCATAAGTTTTATGCCTTTATAATTTTCTGAGGTTCACGAGTCCAAAGATACTTAATATCTTCTCTAGTAGCAATATCTTGAGAGTCTTGGATAAACCTTCCTTCAACTTCTAACTAAATGTCATCATTTTTAAAAGAAACTCTGAGTCACTCTTACATCCCTAGGTGAATTCCCCATCACCAACTTTCTTGAGCTCTTCTTCACCACTAGAGATAACTATCCAAATAGAGGACTTTCTTCCCTCACAGCTCACTTGCTAAACTAGTCATAATGTCGACATCCTCTGAACCTTCGTGGAATCAATTGTAGATGTCCAATATCGATGCCAACTTATCTTGAGTAAGATTGGACTCCCAATTGATGATAGATCAGAGCGAAGACCAAGACCCATCTTGATGATTACCCGAGCTCCATGTAAACGATCCAACCAGTCATCAACCCTGAGAAAATATGTCCATACTCGATAGTGACTTCTCCATCATGAGCATAACCGATTAAGTGAAGCACTGGAATGTTGGAATCCTTCAACTTGCAACTTCTTTAACTCGGCTACCCCCCTTAAGAAAAGATACAGTAGGGAGAACCAAAAGTAGCTTGCCTTTTTCTTTTGAGTGAGTTTGTACTATCATAAAGACATCCTGATATCCCAAGGATTCTCATGTATATAAGCAGGAACAAGTGATCTGAAATTCCTCGCGAGTAGATAAACAGCAGTGCAGAAAAACTATCATAACTCATGTTATTTTAATCCAATTAAATTGTATCTTATACCGTTGGAGATTTTATCAAATCCTCTACAACTTTGTTATTGATCACCTCCCCAGATTCTGATTTTAAAATATGGTTTCAGAGTGAGACATGAAATCTGTCCAGAAAGTTTGGCAGCACAGATGCGGCATCTTGCAACAGTTATATCTCGAGTTCCAAAATTCATATGATGACACGCCTTACATGGTTGAAAAGCTTATGAAATCCTCTGCAACTTTTGTATAGAACACTTTCCCATATTCTGTAGTTAAGGTAGTCGAACACAGTGCCCAATAGAAACTGTTCCAGGGTTCAGGCAGCGCAGTTGTATTGCCTTGTGATTTTTGTATCTCCCAAACCAAAATAGCTTTGAAGGTGGTTCTTGTGTTCAGAGAAAGATCTAGAAGTCTACTTTTGTCCAGAATTTTCCCATAATTTTTTTATAGTCCAAAAATAGAGGTATAAGCAAAATAAGACAGATTGCTCCGAAAAGACAGAATAGGGAGAAAACAGAAGATAACCAAAACCCAACTATATCTATCCATTAATCCTTATGCCTTAATCCTATATCTAAATGAAATTGTAGGAATGCTCCACAAGATCATTGCAATCATTACAAAGCTCCAAATCAAGCAAAAGCATAATGATAATTCAACAAGCAATAAAGGTGCACAACATAATCATTGACTCAACTTACGATGCTATCGTTCTCTTCATACCAAGGGTAAAGATCCTAAAGCTCCTTTTTCAATTTCGCAAGAAGGGGGCGAGGAATGGTTCTAGAAAGCATATCAAATCAAGGAGTGTAGATGAGATCAAAGGCTTAAAACAAGCATCATGGAGAAGATGAATATCAAGGGTGGGGATATAGTGGAGAAGAAATATCAAGGTTTATAGACCAAGGAAGTTATAGCAATTTTAAAACCTTAAGACGACCAATTTCTAATTAGGCTTACGTCCTACAGTCAGCATTGCTCTGATACCACTCTGTCACACCCGGTTTTAAGGACAAAACCAGACATACACCATATGTGAAATAAAGTAGTCAAATCTCACATATAGCCAAAAATAAGTGTAATATCAAGAAACAAATGCTTAATATACATAACACAATGGTATAAAATATACCTTAAAGAGCAACACAGCGGAAAGACAACTCCAAACACCGGGTGTAGACTTCACTCCAGGAACAAACTAACTGGTTGATCACAAGCCTAACAATTCCAGAATCTAACAGTCTGGTACCCTTCCTGAGATGTGGGAAATAGCAAGAGTGAGTCCATGTCGAACTCAACAAGTATAATACAGGGTTCATGAGGCTCAAAAGGTTTGACACGGGTTTACTGCAATAGCTTTTAGTGAGTCATCTTTTTAACATTTGAGTAGCAACAAGTTTACCATAAACCCAAATAACCTCATGATCATGTAAACGAGAATAATGTATAGCAAGAAACAATAATCATTAGTGAACATCAATATCATCAGAATTCATCGTTTATTCTGTAAGGGTCCAAGGCCACTCGTGACCGTGAGCACGACTGTTATAACAGTTTTACACTCTGCAGAGGTTGTACACTTTCACTGTGAGTCATGATTACCCATATGCCTGGGATCGTGACTCCCAAAACACTTCCAAGGTGAGCAGGCAGGGAAACACTATGAAGCCTTTCAAAGGTTTGTCTAACAAGTTAGGGCCGCTAGCTTTCAGAAGTCAGTCCGTGTGATACACCACGCAGGGATCCATAGTCTGCTTTACCCCATTTGCGCCACAAGGGTAACCTCTAACAAGCTAGAAAAGGTCCTCATACTGAGCTAAAGCCAGAGCCATATAGCCCTCACAGTTGTACTATAAGTCCCGGATGTTCGCTTACAGATAAGTCCTTATGGAGAGAAACTAGAGCACCATAAAAACAACCAAATATGCTCTAGCCCTCTTGAGCCATATTGCTTTAAAGCATCATTTAAACGTTTATTGCCTATATCATTAGTCAAGTTACAGATCATGGTTATTTATCTTGAGCACTAGCATAAATACTACCCAATGCAATGTCCCATGGGTGTCAAGGTACAAGATACAAAAACTAGGATATCCTTAGTGGTAACAAGGTAGACACATGCACATGAATTAAGTATATTAAAGGTAAATAGGAAACAAGGATAATCCCATACTATACTTGCCTTAAATTGAGATCCTTTCTCTGATCCAAATCTTCAATTAATAGCTTCTTGAATCTCCACGTAAATCTCACCGACTGGACTTGATCAATAAATCACCACACACACATCGAGCAATCATACACGAAGCAAACAATAAATAATAATTAGAACAGTACACCAAACATATGAAACAATATGTGAAAAGGTTTTAAAGATGTTCTACGCATTGCTACGAACACACAGGCGTAAAGATCACGAAATTCGGATTTAAAACGTGAAAGTTATGAATTTTCTAAGATTTCCTATAGATAAATAATTACTTTAATATAAACTCGAAAATTAAATTTTCCAAACCTACTGTACAGTACTACCAACGTGTAGAGCTCGCAAATATGAATCTAACGCAATTTGAATGGACCAAATCGGAGTTAAAACGAAGATTATACGACTAAAACAAGTTGAGTGGCAAAACTGTAAATATCAGAAAGCGTATTTTTCTTTTTCCGAAACGAATTACGTTTTCAATTAATCAAAGCGTATTTTTCGTATTACGTTTTGGACCACGGGTCATATACTTAAAAACCTCAGGGTTTCTTTAACAAAATTACCAGTGAACCGGTATCCTTCTATCTATACCGTCGGATTCAAAACCAAAGGCTAAGATTGGATCGGGGAGGGAGAGAAGGAGAGCGCCGGCGGCCACAGGAACCCGACGGCGGCGCCATGGCCGGATAGAACCCAAGCTCGCCGGAGCTTGAGAAGACGACCATCCCGAGCACCATTTGCCAAACCGAAGACACCGGAAGAACGAGCGCATCACAACGATCTTACCCCGCGCAAGAACAAAGCCGAAGGACAGCCGGAGGGCGGTGACTAGCTCGGAAAGGCGGTGGTGGAGGCGGAGCTTCGACGGTTGCCTTCCCGGGACGTCGAGGCTAGGGTTTTAAGGGCTCAATGAGGAGCGGGGAGGCACGGGGTTCCGTTTTATAGCCCGTAGGCGTCGCCAAGTAAGGAAAGGAGGGAGATTCGAAGGGGATTCGGATCACCGAACCGGTTGGAGAGAGGAAAGCGGCGTTCGGCCGGAGGAAGAAGAAAGGAAGGTGGGACAGTCGCTGACAGGCGGGCCCAGTTCGTCAGCGGCTCGGTGAAGAAGCAGCGCGCGTGCACGGTTGGGCTTAGCAGGCCGCGCCTGGGTTCGGCCCAGTAGGGCGGATGGGGCCGCGGGAAAAGGAGAGGGGGAGGGTGGGCCGCCGAAGCAGGCCGAGAGTTGGGCTGCGGTTAGAAGAAAATGGCCCAAACAGAAATAATCCCTTTTCTTTTTCTTTTCCTATTTTTTTTTCCAAATCCATTTTTCAAAAGATTTTTAAATTCAATTCGAATTTGATTTAAACCAATCATTACAAAATTCCAAATGCAGCAGCATGAATGCACAATCATGTTTCTACCCTTATATTTGATTTTAAATTTATAAAAATTATTATTATCCTAAATTTGCATGCTCACAAAAATATACAAAAATCATATTTTTCCTATATATTTTTTTTTTCTTTTCAAATTTTTAGGGTGTTACAGACCAAATCATTGAGCCTTTTATGCTCTAACCTGTTTCTTTTCTTAGTATGAATCTGCAATGGTAAAAATTCAAACAAAAGAAATATTTAGCAAACATTACTAGATAGTAGATTTTATTTATTCCTTGAATTGGGCTGATTGAGTACAAATTACTTACAGACTCAAATGTGCTCCAACAACGCTCACAAGCTGAAGCCGAAGCACAAAGCCCAACAACACGTTTTGCAAATCTTTGAAGCTCTATGGCTTTGCCACCATATGAACACCACCATTCAACTAGATCAAGTGACCAAAGAAGCATTTTCATGTTAGAAATTAGGAAAGACTAAAAAAATCAGATTGTACAGTTAGTGAATAACTTACTAGGAGACTTGGTTTTGATGTTGTTGATTGCAATTTTGTTGCTGAAGCTACCCCTTAAGTCCTCATATTTCAAAGCTTGGTCATCAATCTTGTTTTGAAGATCTTGGTCAGGCACCATTTTTGAAAGAACCTCAGTAAATGCAGACCTTAGCTTACTAGCCACAACATCATCTGTTTTCAGGTCAAAATACTTGTTTGGGTTCAAATATAGTGTTGCCCCATATAGTGGTTGGTCCATTTGATCTACCCAACGCTTGTCAATGATTGCCAAGATATGCTTAAGCAAGTCTGCCTTCCCCCTAGCAGAGAAATTTTATTTAATCTTCTTTTTTGCATATTCCATACAAAACTGAACCTCTGGCATTGCTGGCCTCTTATCCCCATCAACTATCCTCAACAAAACAATAAGGGGTTGTGATGCTCTCAGGCAGTCCTCAACTAAGTTCCAAAATTTGGTTGAAAGGATGGTGTCATGCACTTTCTTTCCTGCTCTGTTCTTGCCAATTTGGACTTAGTCCAGTCATCACTTGCAAATAGGAATTTCAGAGCATCCTTATGAGTGTGTAGGCTGCGCAAAGTGAGGAAAGCAGTAGCAAAACGAGTTACTCCAGGTCTAACAAGATCTCTACCTCTTGTCTTCTCCCTCATTGCATCAAGAAGCCTCCCATGCCTATAAATAAAGGTAGTAACTTGTCTTGCACGTGCAATCGGCTTGCTAAACTCCTTCATTTTGCCAATGTCCTCTAGCATGAGGTCCAAACAGTGTGCTGCACAAGGGGTCCAGAACAGTGTTGGAATTCTTTCCATAAGAAGCTTGCAAGCTGCCTTATAATTAGCACCGTTGTCAGTGACCACTTGAACAACCTTGTCTCTTCCAATGAGATCAATTCTCTGCTGTAGTAAATCTGCCAACATTGGTGCATCATGTACTTCACTGGATGCATCAACAGACTCCAAGAAGAAAGTTCCCTTTGGACTATTGACTAGGAAATTAATGAGGTGATGGCCCCGCCTATCTGTCCACCCATCTGACATTAGTGTACATCCATATTGCTTCCAAGAAGCCTCATGCTTCTCCTTTATTTTGTTGACCTGTTCCACAGCCTTTCCAAGCAATGGCACCCTCACCTCATGGTAGCTAGGAGGTCTATATCCAGGTCCATACTGCCCAATGGCCTCACACATAATCACAAGGCTCCTTGAGTTGATAGCATTGAGTGGTATTCTACACTCAGAAGAAATTGGCCACATGCATATTGACTTCATCTCTTTCTTCCTTGGTCCTGATCCTTCCCTCCACACTGCTTTGTGCAGGTCCATTCTTAGAATGCCTTTCCTCAACCACTTCTTCAGGCTTTTTTTGAAGCATGGTAATCACTGACTTCTTCTCTTTCTCTTTTGGTCTAGGTGGTAGAGATGCAAATTTGAGAGCATATTGCTTCCTTTTGGATGCTGTCCCTGAACTTGGATGTTGCACAGTTGTACCAGATGACTGAGAGGAAGCATTAACATTGTTCTGAACCTCCACCACTTGAACACCATCATCATCATCATCTAGGTTCAGTGCTCTCCTTCTTCTTCCCTGAACTAGTGTTGCTTCCATTTCAGCAGCAATTGCTGTTGTTGTCTTCTCACATTTGAGAGCATCTCCATATCCACCTACAAGATGCTCCTTCAATCTCTTGATTCTAGACTTTACTTGAGTTCCACAAAGGATACACTCAACCAAATCTCTGCTGCCAAGTTCTGGCCAGAAGCCATACTTCCACCCAGGATCACCAGACCTTGCCTTCCTTTTTGGATCTATCTTTGGATCATATTCAGCAGTACCTGAGCCTACACTCTGTGGACTTGCATTGTCTTGTGTTGCCATTTAGATGGACTCCTGTGAAACATGACAAGCAAAGTAATTATTAATTAACTCTAAGCACTAATGGACAACTGGATAGTGGACACCAATAGTTCAATAAGGCTCAGGTTGGAATATAAAAAAACAAATTGCTATCCAGAAGAGGCTAAGCACTAAGCACTGAGCACTAAGCACTAAGCACCAAGCACCAAGCACCAGCTACCAAGCAAATATAAACAAATCGGCTAGAGGAAGAGGCCAGCACTGAGCACCGAGCACTGACCACTTGTTTGTTGTTTTGTTTCACATGCTGTTGTCCTGCTCGAGATAAGGCAGAAGAGGCTAGGCCAGAGGCTACAAAAATATAGAGCAGAAGCAGAGTATTACCTGGCTTGAGGGGGTCCTGCTCCTGCTCGAGGGAAGAGGAAGACTAGAGGAGGCGGCTCGGGTCCTGCTCCTGTTCGAGGGAAGAGGAAGACTGGAGGCGGCTCGGGTCCTGCTCCTGCTCGATGGAGGACCAGAGGAGGCGGGGGAAACACCTGCTCGTCGGTGTCTACTCCTGCGCGTGTGGGGAAGAGGGAAGGGAGAGGCGAAGCGGCTCGTCTCCTGCTCGACAGAGGACCAGAGGAAGCGGCGGGGAAACAGCAGCCCGCCGACGGCTACTCCTCGCGCGGATGGGGAACAGGGGAGGGCTCGGCGGCGGTGGCTTCTACCGGCGGCGTGGGCGCACGCATTCGCGAGCACGAGCACGAGCAGGTAGGTCTCCCTGCGAGCGCTCCTCTCTCTTCTCTGATTTCTCTCGCGCTCCTCTCTCCAGGCGTGGCTAATCTACCGCGCGCGCGATGCTTTCCTGCGCGCCTGCTCCTTTCTCCCGCGCTCACGATTTCCTGCCGCGGCCATTCCCGTATGGCGCCCGCCTTGCGCGATCTGTGACGATTCAGATGCCAAATCGATGACTTCCGGACGCCATGGCCATAAGGCGGACGCCTTACCAATCTGAGGTGAGTCGTCTCGCAAAATGTCCCACCTGTAGCACCTTGCCGATTAGGCGATGCCAAAGCGACGCCTTAAAAACATTGGAGTTGACACTTGTTTATACTGCTTGTTGCTCGCTGTTGCTACACACTCCTAGAATATCATTTGAATGTTGTTTAACGATATGTTCATGCTCTTGTCCAGAGTCAATTCACCATTGATGGAAATGTTGATCTAGTGAAAGATGCATTTTCTGATTTGCTTAGGAAAGGACAGCGGCAGATGAGATATAAGCTGAAGAAGCAATACTTCAATGGCATACCAGCAAGTGAAGTTAGAACAACTTCACCGCTGACCACTATGACTGACATGGAGTGGAAACAACTCGTGGACATGTGGTCTACCCCAAAACACAAGGTATCCTTCCTTAATATCTATCACAAATGTTGCCTTACAGAATATGGATTGTTTGTCCACAAATGATTGTCTTTCTATAGGAAAAATGTCTGAAAAACAAAGATAGCCGTGAGTTAGTTCAGTACCACCAGATGATAGGATCTCGGAGCTATGTTGCGCAATGATATGTCATGGTAAGATAAATCGCTGCATCTTTACAAACTCTTGTGATTTTTAGTTGATATTGGAGCTTGTATGTGTCTAGAATGTCGACTACCACCTTGTATGTGTCCAGAGTGGTAGAATACTCAGAACTACTGTCTAATTTTCAGAACTGTGCTTTGGTGGTGTCTTGGCTAAAATCACCCATTTCAGGACCTTGTTGGCTGGGCTAGTTATCATAAATATGTTTTAGTTGATACTTATCTGAAATTGATGGATGGTAGCATGCAAATTATTTAGAGAACTTGTTGCCCTCCTTATTTAAAAATTGTTGTGTTTGTTGGAATGCAAAATTTTTAGAGAACTGTTGGATGGTCCACTTTCATATTATTTTTTGGTATGTAGAGAACTTGCTGCCCTCCTTATTTAATGTAACCCATTTTTGCCTAGAACTAAGCCAATTTTTGGTACAAGCTAAGCTGCTGTCATCCTACCTTAGGATACAAGTGAAGTAATGTTAATGTTGGTGCTACTGTACTGCTGCTGCTGTGCTGCTGCTACTGTGCCAATGCTGCTGCTACTTGGTCCTTGTATTATACATACAGTAGATAATGCTGCTGCTATCCTAGTCACAACTATCTAATTCAATCCAAGTCTGAGCGCTAGGGAGTGCATCTGCTTTCTTTAAATGATGTGTTCATTGTCAATAATGGCTTGTTCGGTTCATCTCTAGCCCAAGGGGATTAAAGTGGATTTTTTAGCTGCTACTATTCATTTAACTCTTCACATGCTTTTAGTTATTTACTTTTCTGTTTGTATGTAATTTCAGAAGCAAACCAAATTTAAGGATGCTCCACCAACTGCGATTGATATTTTCAAGGACACCCACTGCAGTAGCAAGTCAGGTTTTAATGCGAACGCGAAGGATGCCATTGTGAGTACCTTTCCCTATCTTGTTACTATGATGAACAATACAACACACATCATTGCATGCATATGTTCTGGACACAACTAGCATAGAAGGTTCCATGGATATCATTTCATTTCTTTCACAAGGTTGCATTCAGTATAGACATCGTTACATATGTATTGTTTTAGACACATACATAACTAGCTTAGAAATCTGAATTTTTTGGTGTTATTGTTGCTAGGCTCAAATGGAGGCCTATGTTGCTCAACCTACAGAAGAAGGCAAAGATCCGAAGACTCCTATTGAAGTTGTAGCTCATGTTCTGCCGAAATCAACTTTTCTTCGTAATGTTGGCATGCAGTCCACAGAGGTGAAGAGAAATGCCAAAGTTACTGCAATGAAAGATCGTGTACATGAGCTTGAGAGCGAATTGCAAGCTAAGAAGATGGGATCAGCAGGAATGTGATCACAGATGGCTGATCTGTAGAAGCAAGTAGAGGACCAGAAAGAGGCAACAAGGAAGAATGAAGAAGAAACTGAGAAGCTGAGGCAGCAAGGAAGTGAAATCCAAAGCTTTCTTCGCTCCTTGTTTGGTAGCAAGTTTGCATCACCTGATGCTTAGCAGTAAGCTCTCATACTCAACTAGGCTCTAGATGATATTTTGGTGACACTGAACTTGTGGCCGCTGTGCTTGTGGGATGGTATTTTGGTGCTTCTGGCCATTGTGCTGCTGCTACTGTGCTTTTGGCCATTGTGCTGCTGCTGCTGTGCTGCTATTGCTGCTGCTCTGGATGTAGCAGCAAGTTGAAATTTGAGACTTGAGACTTTGGATGTGTATTGAGTTGATGGATGGATGTAATGATATTGCATTTTAAGACTTGTGGAATATGAAATCCTTGTGATATTGCAACTATTTGTGGAGATGTTGATTCATTTGAATTTGATTTTGTATGTATTGAAAAAATTATATGGTTGCAATTGTATGTGTTGAAATATTGTATATGGGCTGAATTGTGTGTGGGCTGAATTGTGGGATGAAAAAAATATGGGCTGAATTGTGTGGGCTGAAAAATTATATGGGCTGAAAAAAATATATGGGCTAAATTGTGTGGGTTGAAAAACTATATGGGCTGAATTGGTGTCGGCTGGAAATTTGTATGGGCTGCAATGGCAAAAAAAATGAAAATAAACAACGGGCCAGCTAGCAATAGCCCATAAAAATATTTGTGGCCCATGAGCTACGTGGGCTTTAGCAGGCCAAATCTCATTTTATGACGTTTTTTTGTCTGCCATGTCAGCTGCCACGTGGCAAGGCCTAGGATTTTGTGATGATTAAGTAATGCCATATTCTTGTGACAATAAAGATACAAACATCACATAATTATTTTGTGACGGTGGCTTTTTGACGTTTGAATTTACGTCACTGTTTGTCACAAATCTTAATTTATGACTTAAATTTCATATATTATGACATAATAGATTGTCAAAAAGCCACACATTTCTTGTAATGATAACATGTATAAGGGCACATTTGAGATCACCAACATAGGTCTAGGGGTTTAAACTGACAATTTCCACAAGTTTTGGTGAATCTATGATTTCTGCAGGGTATATCCAGAAAACCAAAAAGAGGGATTAAAACGTCAAAAAGAACTAAACGTAACCGCGATGAGAACTATTCTAGAAGACTCCAGAGGACTCCAGGAGGCAACCCCCCAAGGCAGAGCCCGAGAGGCCGCCAGGTAGGATCGGCTGGTCCCACCATAGTGCCGCCCGGCCCCTAGAGGTGGGCCCTGCCTGTCAGCATCCAGAAGCTTCCTCTACCGCCTCTTAGGATTGCATCTACACCGTCCTTCAAGTTGATTTGATCCAAGGGCTCACATTCCACGCTCAGGGCTATATAACCAGACCCTATAGCCCTCCTGGAGGAATCAAGTCATTGGAGATCAAGTCATCCAGAGCTAGAAATCCTAATCTCCTCAGAGCTCCTCTAGTTTTCTAGGGCATTAGCTAGTTAGGCTAGATCTAGAGGGAGGCAAGCAGATCTTCGCTTGGATTCCCTACGTTGTCAAGAGCTTGGTTCGGTATAGTTCTTGTACCCCTCTCTAATTGTATCTCTATTATTTTTATATGCTTTGGTACAATTGTCAAGACAATATAGTATTCATCTTATTCATGTTCAAGGTTGTAATGTTCATCATCTACTTTGATTATATGCTTAGTATAGTTAGTTTATCACTGTGTTTATGCATAAGTTCGTATAGCACTCACCCCAATGATCATAGGGTGAGTGGTAGAGATCATGTAAGCATGGTGCTTAGACGTTATTTACCTGTGAATACACTCTATATTCCAGGTTATATGCTAGATCACGGATGTGACACTCCCGTTGAGTCCTTTGTGGTCCACTCCCCAAATATAGGTCATAGAAGTAGGGCCTGGTTATGAAGGAGGAGAGAGGTTTCTGTACTCAAACTTCCCTAAGTAATGCCCCTTATGTGTAGATATAATGGTGATCTTAGCAATGACTACTAAGTGTAATTGCACTAATCAACGTATGCTTTGACTTGTGATTAAGAATGACTTAGGAATTATTCCTCTAATATTCTAACTTGACCATGCTATTGCTCCATCAATGTTATAAGCTATCAATACATGTCCAAAGCTACACCTTCCCTGTGGTAAAATATAAATACGATACCTTGAATACTCTCCGGTGAAGTGCTATAATGGTATAATTATCTGTTCGCTTGCATAATCATTTTCATTCATATTCTATATTCTTTCTAGTCACATAAAATGATAAATATCTGCTCAGTATTATTCTAGTAGTAATGCTAGGAAGTACCAACATACATTTCTAGCACCATCACTGGGGATGACAACCTAGTTTAGTAATGCTAGAGGTGTAGGTAAGTAACAGATGACTACTAAAATAAGTGAGGAGTTAATAAATATCAACAAGCATTTCTAGTGTCGTTGCCAGGGAAGGTAGCTAGCACAGGAAGTATTGATAAACTTATATTATTTGATGTGATTGAAATAACCATTGACCTCTGCTCAAATAGGCTTACCCTTGTTTTGTCTACTTGTGTATCTTATGCAGGGTAATGTATGATTGGTTTTAACCTGCCGACAAACTTCATTGACGATCCAGAAGTGCTACTCAAGAGAACTAAGGCTAAACTCAAGAGAGGATCAGCTTTAGAGTCGAAGGACAACCATATAAGAAGAAGCATAACACCAGAATTTGAAGCCATGGCTAAAAAGA
Source organism: Saccharum officinarum (assembly GCA_020631735.1). NCBI lineage: Eukaryota > Viridiplantae > Streptophyta > Magnoliopsida > Poales > Poaceae > Saccharum > Saccharum officinarum. The sequence goes on from CM036185.1 coordinate 65,724,081, forward strand.
CTCTCCGTGAATTCTCTGCTCCAACCACCGCCAACATTCGTACTAGACCTAAAGTCAATGTTAGAGACAATGGATTCAAGCTTAAGCCTGCTCTCATCAATATGGTGCAAGCCAGTCAGTTTTCTGGGAAGGCACATGAAGATGTAAGTGCACATCTCTAACACTTTCTGGAGATTTGCAGCACCTTCACTATCAGGGGAGTAACCAAGGATGCTATTCTACTCCATCTTTTCCTATTCTCACTTCTAGGGAAGGCTAAGTAGTGGTTCTACGCTAATAAAGAGAGAAACACCACATGGGATAACTGCTCCACTGCCTTTCTAGCTAAGTTCTTTCCCACAGGCAAGACCAATGCTCTGCATGGTTGAATCTCAAGTTTTCAGCAACATCATGATAAATCTGTCCTTGAGGCATGGAAACGCTTCCAAGACTACATATCAGAATGTCCTCATCATGGGATGGAGGATTGGCTACTCGTGCAGACCTTCTACCATGGGCTGACCACTAGCACCCGTGAGACAATGGATGCTGCTACTAGAGGTGCTTTCCTGTCACTCACCATCAGAGATGCAACAACTATTGTTGAGAAGATGGCTTCCAACCAAAGCTAGAATGAAGAACGTACTTAGACTCGTAAGAGAGGTGGAGGCATGCATCAACTCAAGGAGTTAGACATACTATCTGCCAAGATAGACCTGCTAATGAAGAAGCTTGAGGACCGAGCTAGTGAGAAGAGAGAAGTCATGCATATTAATGATTTCCGCATTACATGTGAAGTGTGTGGCAACACTAGGCATTTAGGAAACAACTGCCCGGAGCTACAAGAGGATGTGAACTACATCAACAACAGCAACTATCGTCCTCAACAGAGTCAAGGATGGAACCAACAGAGGCCAAATTATCAAGGTAGCTACCAAGGTAATTTTCAAGGTAATAATTACAACAATTTTAATCAACCACCTTTGAGAGAGTTAGTTGTTGGTCAATCTAGACTTATGGATCAAATGTCTAAGAAGACAGCTTCTAATAATAAAATTTTAGAGAACATAAGTACTAGAATGGATAATGTTGCTTCTGCCATTAAAAACTAGCATAGCTTTAATAAAATGATAGAATCACAAATAGCTCAGCTGGCAGCTTCTATTCCTCCAACCAACAAAGGTAAGATTCTAGGGCAGCCGAAAGAATTAGAAACTGTAAATCTTGTCGATATATTCAATGCAGGGTGGTACTATAGAGATCGACCATTAGAAGGATGAAAAGATGAGTCCTTGCCAGACAAGAAAGGTGATCTAGGGAGACCTGTCATTCCTATCGCCATTGGACCTCATATCTTCCAAGAAGCTATCTGTGACTTCAGAGCAAGTGTCAACATCGTGCCAAAGGTAATTTATGAGAAAATTCATGGAGATCAATTGTTGTACACAACCATGTGTTTGTAGCTTGTAGTTCAGTCACTCTGCTATCCAAAGGGTATCCTTGAAGATGTTTGTGTGCGAGTTGAACACTCGTATGTACCTACAGATTTTGTGGTAGTTGAAACAGGTGGAGATGAGATGGCACCAATCATTTTGGGCTGAACTTTCCTAAGCACCACGAAGGCCATCATCTATGCAGACAGTGCCAAGATCTGTTTCACCATCAAGGACAAGAAGTTTTTATTCAAGGAGCGCATACTATATTCTCCTGCTCATCCATAAGAGGCATACCTGCTTGAAGAAACCACAACAGTGATCAAGAAGAAGAAGAATAGGAGAAGCAGGAAGAATAAGACCAGCCAGTCACCTGAAGAGACAATCAATATGATCAACACTATCCAAATGGAGTATGACCATCTTCTTGCTCCACCATTCCTTGCCAAGAAGGATGCTCCTGGCGTACCGATGATCGAGTGTACCATCAGTCAGAAAATCATCCACAAAACTTTCTATGACATTGGATCGGGTGTCAACATAATGTCCAAGGTAACGTACGAATATTTATTTGGTAACGAACCCTTGTATTCGACGTATATGCAGCTACAGATGGCAGACCAATCAATCCATTCTCGGAGGGCATAGCAAAAGATATCATGGTCAAGATTCAAGATCACTATGCCCCCACTGACTTCATGATCCTGGACATGGAAGAAGAAGATGATTCACCCATCATCCTAGGAAGACCGTTCCTCAACACCACCAACACAATTATCTACGTTGGATCTAGACAAATCCACTTCCAATTTCCTGGAGAAAAGGTACGGTGTTACTTTAATAGCTACACTACTTATGAGCAGCCAAAGAAGTCCTGCTCTAGGAGGATATGTCGATCATCCCGCCATCAAGAGAATCAACATCAACCCCGATGGAACGAATGGGACGATGAAGAGCCTAAAGCACCTACAAAGGAAGAATCTACACCGCCTGAATCAAACCCACAAACCAAACAGGTATGGAAAGAGAAGGTAACCTCATCACTCTCGCAAAAGAAGCAGTCATCTGAGTCTCCAACATTGAGATCGGATGATGCACCTAAAAAGTAAGTACTCTCTCTGACCTACTCCTATCCAGAGGACTTAAAAATTTGAACCCTCGCCGTGAGGTAATATCGGTAATTATCTATATTTATTTTCTAACATTGTATGAATTATTTTTCTTTTAGCATATTTACTTTTCTGCATTTGCACTGCATTAGAGAAAAGAAAAAAAAGAAATACTTTACTACATGTCACCATTGTTTCATAATAGAAAAGAAAATAAAAAGTTTTGCTTTTGCATTATGTCATTGCATCATTTAAATCCTAAGCCCCATGTGAGTAAATCAACAGTGTGTAAAAACCCGTGGGAGTATTCACTGTGGTGGCATAAAAATAAAAATAAATATATATATGCATGTTGGTGGTGCTTAAGTCATATTTTACCCCGCCAACATCATAGTGAAATCTACACTAAACTTAGTGAATAGGATTCTATACTAACGATTTTCACAAGTTTTCATGTTTCACTCATTCTGTAGGTGTTGACACCGTTTTTTGGCACGTGTCAAGATAATCAGAGTGGGCTAATCGGCAGAAGAAAGTTATTGTGTATGCCGATAAAAGACAACTTGCAAAGAAGGCTGCCGATGAATGGTGGTGGTGTATGGAGAAGTTAATTTGGATTGAGGTGTTGCCGATAAGGTTAAGGATGTTATTGCCGATGCCGATGAAAGGAGGCTTGAAGACTGCTGCTGATGAAACAGGAAGTGTGCCGATGAAAGGAGGCTTGAAGACTGCTGCCGATGAAACAGGGAGTGTGCCGATGGAAAGGAGGTCGATGGGAATTCCATTGTAATTGAGGCAGACAAGGGAATAGATAAGAATTAATTTCCCTTTTCTATATTTGTTAGAGTCTGATTTGTATAAGAGTCATATGTTTCCTTAGATTTGGACTTGGTGTCCTAGTCGTATTTGGTTATGTTTCTGTAGATCAGGGTATAAATATAGATTGAAGGGCAATGTAATGAGAATCAATCAATCAATATCAAAAACCAGATTTTACTCTTATTTACATCTATTTACTTTCCGGCGACTTCGTCAATTTGCATATTTTTTTCCTTTTTACGAGTTCTCATCGATTCAGCGAGTTGCATTGCTTCAGTGCAATCTTCGACGATCCTCGAGTTCCGCGTGAGTACCTCTTGGCCGTGACTTCCAGGCGTATCGCTGTTGTCAGGACCAAAGTGCTCGTATCTTCATCCTTGTCGGTTAACAGGTCAAATCGACTGGCACGCTTTGGATATTGATTTCGGGTATTAGCCCTTTGTGTTTGCAGATCCACTTTTGCATCAACACATCTTTTGGCACGCTCGGTGGGACAGATTTGATCAATATGTTCAATCCTGAGATTGATGCGGGGAACATCATCGCGGTATCAGAAGAAGATCTTAAGGAAGAACAGAAGCAGGCTATGGAAAAGGCTATAGAAGAATACAGACAGCTTTGCTTGAAGTCATTCAGCTTAAACAAGAGTGGACAAGTCATCCAGAAGCAGGATTTGCCGTTGCCTCGGCAAGTTACCTTTGATTCTAATCGGGGTAAACTTCAAGAGATGATTAATTCTGCAGTAAATCATGCTTTAATTAATCACTCCAATGTGTTGTCTAATACTGTTCATAATGCTGTGGTTCGAACTTTCAAAGAAGGGCAAGCATCACTGCATTATGTTGGGCCTGCCTATCATCAACCAGAGTCAGCATCTGTTATTACTCCATCGGCTCCCCCAGCCGTTGTGGGTACAGAAGTTTCTTCCCCTCCAGTATCAGCAGGCTTATCTAACGTACAATCTACACCGATGCGATCAGATTCATCAGGACGAGTTCAGCTTAATACAGATCTATCGGCATCGGCTTTATTAGGTCCTGTGCCACAGAATAACCAGATTCTTGCTAATTGGTGGGGATACGGTATGCCTCTAGAGCCATCTGCTTTTTAACCCTGGGTTACCTCAAGTATTTGACACAGCAGGAAAAGCTCCTATGTCATCGGCTGGGTCGCCGATAGCTCAAGTGCCTAAATATACTACAGCAACTACTATGCAACCAACTCTAGGAAGTTTCCAGATGCCTTTGGGTCAAACATCGAATTCAAATCCATCGGTAAACTTGTTACCGATGCAACAGAAGGCTCCTGCTGTAAGTCAACCTGGAGTCCAGTTCATGCCTCAAGCTGGTTGTAATTATCCAGCAATACCAGCGAATTACCAGCCATCGGCAAATTTTGTACCGATGAACGCTAATAATAGTTGGTCGGGGCAGTTTCCAACTCAACATACAGTTTAGCCAAATCAGCAAGTTGCAGGGATTCATCAAGGTCATATGCAAGCTGGTTTTCAAAATCAAGCATCGGCAGCTCAGCCGATGAATCCTTTCCAGCAGGTTAATGGACCACAAGTAATGGCAAATATGCCGATTGCTAGAGATCGTGGGCCACAAAGATATGCAGAGGGATATCAGCAAGTACCTCCTGTAGAAATTCAGCCATATCGTCAACAAGATGTTGATGCTTTTTGGGCCGATAAAATAGCAGAGATTATGAAGGATCAGTTTGGGATAAAACCCAAGGTCAATACTTATTCTTATCGGACTCCATATCCTCCGGCATATGATTTAATTCCTCTCCCAAATCGGTACAAGGTACCAGATTTCACTAAGTTCTCTGGGCAAGATGATACATCAACCATGGAACATGTTAATCGCTTCATTATTCAATGTGGAGAGGCAGCTAGCAGAGATGAATTAAGAGTTCATTTGTTTTCATCATCTTTGTCTGGATCAGCATTCACATGGTTTATTTCATTACCGCCAAATTCTATTATTATTTGGGCTGATCTAGAAAAGCAATTTCACAAATATTTCTTTGCTGGAGTTCATGAAAAGAAGCTTACCGATTTGGTAAAATTGAGACAGCGTAATGATGAATCGGTGGAAGGCTTTGTGCAAAGGCTACGAGATGTAAAAAATAAGTGTTATAGCCTGGTACTTGATGATCGGCAACTTGCCAATTTAGCTTTCTAAGGATTATTGCCACACCTTAAGGACAGGTATGCTTCTCAAGAGTTCGAAAGCCTAAGTCATCTTGTGCAAATGATTTCTGATCAAGATACTAGAGTTTTTGAACCCAAAAGGAATTGGAACAAGAAAGTTTCATTTGTCGGAGAGGTAGAAGATTCTGATTCAGATGAAGAGCCAGTTATCGGTTTGGCTGAGTGGGTTAAAAATAAAAAGCCGATATCTTGTCCCTTTGGTCAAAAAGAGCCAGAGAAGTTTACTTTCGACATCACCAAAGCCGATAAGATATTTGATCTTCTGCTTCAAGAGGGCCAGATTAAGCTGTCACCTAATCATGTGATCCCATCGGCAGAAGAGTTGAAGAAAATGATGTATTGCAAATGGCACAATGCAACTTCACATAGTACAAATGAGTGCAAAGTGTTTAGGCAACAGTTACAATTAGCTATTGAATATGGGAGAATTAAATTTGGTAGTTCCAAGATCCAGAAGCCGATGAAAATTGATCAACATCCTTTTCCAGCAAATATGTTGGATGCTGAAGGAAAGACTAAGGTGTTGACATCAGAAGCTGCTGAGAAAAACACATCGGTGGATCCCCAACATCGGATAACTACCGATGATGCAAAAGGCAAGGGGCTACTAGGAGAAAGTAGCAGTTCTGGAAAGCCTCCTCGATCTGGCATTGTGATTACCCATCGAAGGCAACAGGAGGGCTGGCGTCAGCGAAGGGACCGATATCGACAACAGCAAGAAGAGAGACGCCGAGAAGAGTGGAATCGGCATAAGGATCATTGGAGGTATCCATTTTTTATTCATTGTTGGGAAGAAGGTATTAAATTACCTACTGTTGAAAATTGCCCAGAGTGCAATGGTTATTATGGAGTTAATCGTTCAGAAAGGAGGTTTCAACCTAGCAATCAAGGTTTGTCCATCAATGAGCCGATCAGGGGTAAAGCATCAGTACATGATCGGCTGGGGGGCAGGCTTAGTGTACATGAGAGGTTTGGTAAACGCGCTGCATATTTTCCAAGGAACCAAGAGGAGCTTGAAGAGATGGCAAACACAAGAGTTCCTGATGAAGAAATATTTTACAGGGATCCTAATATACATCATGTAGAGTTAACTAGGACCTATTATCAGCCAGTTTGGAAAACTAAACTTCCTCAATGGTGTCCAGAAGGTTTGACAAAGACATAGAAAAGGAGGATGCAGCGAGAGCGTCAAGAGGACTTATATCGAGAAGAGAATTCCTCTAATGAGAGATCTGGTAATCGGCAGTGGCAAATAAAGCACAAAAATAAAGGCCCATCGGCAGATATCAATATGGTGTTTATGTTGCCGATGGAATTTTTGGCACTCCCTGATAATGATGAAGAAGTTGTTTTCTCTGACCAAATAGCTCAATTAACGCTAGATCCAATGATGGCTGTTTTTGAGAAACCTGCCGATGATGAGAGATAGCATCTCAAGGCTTTGTTTGTGAAAGGCAGAGTTGATGGACAGCCTGTATCTAAGATACTTATTGATGGAGGAGCTGCGATTAATATTATGCCTTATGTGATGTATCAGAAACTTGGTAAGGGAGATCAAGACTTAACCAAAACCGATATGATGCTAAAGGATTTTGAAGGCAATGTGTCACCGGCTAAAGGGGCAGTGTGCGTTGAGTTGACCATCGGCAGCAAAACCTTGCCGATGACTTTCTTTGTTATTAATGGCAAGGGTGCATATAATCTGCTTCTAGGAAGGGATTGGATTCATGCTAATTGTTGTGTTCCTTCTACAATGCATCAGTGTCTCGTACAATGGATTGGGGATAAAATTGAAGTTGTTCCTGGTGATTCTTCTTACATCATCGCATCGGAAGAATCAGATACTTATGAACGAACCAAGTGCATATCAGGAGAAGCTTGGGAAAAAGAGTTCCTCAAGGTTGCCGATTATGAAATTCCACCGATCCAAGCAGTCGGTTCTGAAGAAGAATTTTAATGGATAGGTTTGCCGATGATGGAAAATTAGGTCAAGAGTTTACATCGGCTGATGATTTAGTAGAAGTAGATATTGGTGAGGGTGATAGGCCAAGGCCTACTTTTATTAGTACTAAGTTAGATTCCAAGTGTAAACAGCATTTAGTCAATTTGTTAAAAGAGTATAAAGATTGTTTTGCTTAGGATTATACTGAAATGCCTGGATTAGACCGATCGATAGTTGAACATCGGTTGCCTATTAAGTCTGGATTTCGGCCACATCAGCAGCCAGTGCGCCGATGCAATCCTAATATACTTCCTGATATTAAGGCCGAAATAACTAAATTAATTGAGGCAAAGTTTATTTGGCAGTGTCGATATGCGGAGTGGATTTCTAATGTGGTTCCTGTTTATAAGAAAAATGGGAAACTTCGTGTTTGTATCGATTTCAGGAATCTCAATAAAGCCACACCGATGGATGGTTATCCAATGCCGATTGCTGATTTATTGATTGATGCTGCAGCAGGACATCAGATTATCAGCTTTATGGATGGTAATGCAGGTTATAATCAAATATTCATGGCTGAAAAAGATATTCCCAAGACTGCTTTTAGGTGTCCAGGTCATGTGGGATTATTTGAGTGGATAGTTATGACGTTTGGTTTGAAAAATGCCGGTGCTACTTATCAAAGAGCTATGAACTTTATTTTTCATGAATACATCGGCACATTAGTAGAGATATACATCGATGATATAGTGATTAAGTCTGGAGATATCATAAAGCATCTAACCGATCTACGAAAGATAGTGGAGTGCACAAGGAAGCATGGACTAAAGATGAATCCTAATAAATGTGCATTTGGTGTATCGACAGGACAATTCTTGGGTTTCATGGTGCATCAGCGAGGCATTAAAATTAGTAGGAAGTCTATTGAGGCAATCAACAAGGTGGTTGCTCCTGCCAATAAAACTGAATTACAATCTCTGATCGGTAAGATTAATTTCATCAGGAGATTCATATCTAATCTGTCGGGTAAGATCAAGGCTTTCAATCCATTACTAAAATTAAAAGCCGATCAGGAATTTAGATGGGGAGATGAGTGTTGACGGTCCTTAAGTACCAAATATAGTTATCAAATAAATAAAGAAAAGGATCCAAATGCAACCAACACCTAGACTTAGGGTTTTATCTGACAGAATTCCACGAGTTTTGGTGTTTGTCTGTTTCTGCAGGGGGTTATCAAAAAATACGGAGGAAAGGCCCACACGTCGGGTTTACATAGAGATAATAACGTGTTCACCGATTTTCTATCATCTAGAAGACTCCAGAAGCCACGAGATCGAACGGGAGGCCGAACGGGCCCGGAGGCAGGGCGCCCGCCCTGCTCCCTAGGGCGCCCGCCCTGGCCTGAGAGCCAATCAGGCTCCGTCTCGCGGATTATGCTCCACCGACCTAAGGGATCAAGGAAAACCGTGCGATTAATGTCGGTTTGATCCGACGGCCCACGTTCACTTGAGGGGGCTATATAAGCAGGACCCCTGGCCCCTGGAGGAGGCACTCCCTTATTCTCAATTCCTCAAACCCTAATCTCAGGAGGAGAGTCTCTGATCAAGCCCTAGAGCCACCACATCAACTAGATCTCTAGTATAGCATAGCTACATAGGATTAGAACTAGAAGGAGTCAATCTTCGATTGGTTTCCGGATCTGTCAAGAGGATTCTTGGTAATTCCTTTACTGTTCTTCATTGTTCATCTTTGTTCTTCAATATTATGAATACAACTTTGTTCTATTTCAATATATTGATTATGACTATGCTCTACTTGTTTATGTTTGCGATTATATTGTTCTTAGTTTATCGTAGTTATACGCTTGGCTTAGTTAGATTGGAATTATATACATGTTTAGGATCGTATAGCGTTTATCCATCGGATCCATGGGTAAATGATAAATATTGTGTAGGCGTGGTGCTTAGACCATATTTATCTGCGATTGCACCTTATATGCCGGATCGTGGGGTGGTCCGCGATGGTGACAGCTTCGTTGGTTCTTATATAGTCCCCCTCCCGTGTGTAAGGCAGGCATAGCAACATTATTACGGGGGAGTGATTGCTATGTTTCTCATCTTCCTTGATAATATCACTATGCATGGGCGTAGTCCTTTCTCGCAATGATTGCCAAGTGTACTTGCACTAACTATGATATGCTAGACTTTATAGTTAAGAATAACTTAGGAAATATCCTTGTAGTTCGTCCTAATACCATGCTAATGACTTGCTAGAATATCTGTTGAGGTGCTTATCATTATTATATGTGGCTAGCTGATCAGATTAATTATCTTTGTCACCATTCATACTTTATCTATATTTTATGTGACACTTACCCCTGTATGCAAGAGATAGATGAATGCTTTCACTTATACATGCAATGATTGATACTCATTCCTATATTCCATTCCATAATCAACATTGATGTTAGTAATCCCTTCCCAGTGGTAAAAATATAAATAACGATACCTAGAATACTTCCCGGTTAAAATGCTACATCGGTATTAATCTGTGCGCTTGCAGCTCTTATTTATTATTTATTTAGAAGAGCAGTTGCATATTTCAATACCGCGTCTCTCATGTCATGCTGGGGATGACAACTTGGCTTAAGTGGCATGAGGGATAGGTTCGGCATTTTTGGCGCCGTTATCAGAATTAGAAAACTAAGTCTACTTTTGGTAATGACGTTAAGAATGCCCAACAATGAGCAGCAATTAGCCCTAGATGAAATTAAGAGCTACTTAACAAATCCTCTAGTGCTAGTTCCACCTCAACACGGGAAACCTTTCAGATTGTATTTGTCAACTGATGATACTGTTATCGGTTCAGCTCTTATTCAAGAATTTGAGGGGAAAGAACGTGTCATTTATTATTTGAGCAGACGGTTAGTGGATGCTGAAACCAGGTATTCAGCTATCGAGAAATTATGTCTGTGTCTATACTTTTCTTGTATTAAGTTGAGACATTATTTGCTATCGGCTGAGTGTACTGTCATATGCAAAGACGACGTGGTCAAATATATGCTGTCGATGCCGATATTAAGTGGTAGAATTGGCAAGTGGATTTTAGCGTTATCAGAATTCGACCTATGTTATGAATCGGCTAAGGCAGTTAAGGGGCAGGTTATGGCTGATTTTGTCACTCAACATTGCAACACAGTGGATTCTCTGGAGATTGCTCCTTGGACACTTTTCTTCGATGGGTCTACATGTGGTGAAGGAGCAGGCATCGGCATTGTGTTAATTTCCCCTCAGGGGAAGAAGTATGAGTTTTCATTGCCGATTGTTGCTACATCAACAAACAATCAGGCTGAATACCAAGCTTTGATAAAAGGGTTAGAATTGCTTAAGGAGATACGTGCCGATGCTGTTAAAATTTTTGGTGATTCTATGCTAGTTATAAATCAGTTGGCTGGAATTTATGAATGCCGAAGTGAAGTTTTAATTTCATATTATGAGAAATGTCTGCAATTGTTGAAAGGGTTTAGGAATTTTCATCTGGAACATGTTTCTCGATTACATAATGAAGAGGCTAATCGATTAGCTCAGCATGCTTCAGGGTACCAGCCTATTCAAGAAGTATTAACATCGGCAGTTGGTACCGATGACTGGAGAAAAGAAATTGTTGATTATTTAAAGGATCCATCTAAAAAGGTTGAAAGACGTATAAGATTCCAAGCTACCAAGTATGTGCTCCTTGATGATGAATTATATTACCGTACCATAGATGGAGTTTTACTCAGATGTGTTAGCATTGATGAATCAAAAAGCTTGATGGGTGAGATTCATGAAGGAGTATGTGGGGCTCATCAGTCGGCTTTCAAGATGAAATGGATGATCAGAAGAAATGGATATTATTGGCTGACTATTCTCGAAGATTGTTTTAAATATTTTAAAGGATGTCAGGAATGTCAAAAATTTGGTAATATTCAAAGAGCACCCACATCGGCTATGAACCCCATAATTAAGCCTTGGCCGTTCCGTGGTTGGGCTATTGATCTCATCGGTCAGATTTATCCACCATCAAGTAAGGGGCATAAGTTTATTTTGGTTGCTACCGATTATTTCACAAAATGGGTTGAAGCAATTCCTTTGAAAAAGGTGACATCGGCTAATATGATTGATTTTGTGAAAGAGCATATTGTTTACCGATTTGGTATTTCTCAAACTATCACTACCGATCAAGGTACTATGTTTACATCGGGGGAATTTGATGAGTTTGCTGTGAGTATGGGGATTAAAGTTTTAAATTCTTATCCATATTATGCCCAAGCTAATGGTCAGGCTGAGGCTTCTAACAAAGGAATTATCAAGCTCATTAAGCGCAAAATTAAAGAATATCCTAAGAGGTGGCATACGGTATTAAATGAAGCCTTGTGGTCATATCGGATGTTGTGTCATGGTGCAACCAAGGTAACACCTTATCAGTTGGTATATGGACACGATGCAGTATTGCCTTGGGAGATTAAAACTGGCTCTAGGCGAATACATTCTCAAGATCAATTGACAGCCGATGACTATGATACCCTTATGAAAGATGAGTTGGAAGATGTGGCAGGTCATCGGTTAAAGGCTTTAGCTAGCATCGAAGAGAATAAGAAAAGGGTAGCCAGATGGTATGACAAGAAGGTGAAGGTAAAGGAGTTTGTCGATGGGGATTTGGTTTGGAAGTTGATTTTACCGATTGGGACTAAAAGTTCAAAGTTTGGCAAATGGTCGCCTAATTGGGAGGGTCCATATCGGATAAATCAATCTGTTCCGGGTAATGCATATATTCTCGAAACCCTCGAAGGGGTTGTGTTTCCCAGAGCATTAAATGGAAAATATTTAAAGAAATATTACCCTAGTATCTGGATAGATGCATAAAAGTATAATTGCCGATAACAATCCTATCGGCTAGAGTTAAACAAAGCATCAATGTGTCATTGCCGATGCACTAGATGAGAATTACAGATTTAACAAAGATTGGATAGCCGATATTGCACGCAGGCGAATCTCATCGGCTTCCTTCAATTCTTTAGCGTCTTCATCGGCAACCCCCTCCACAGGCTTGAGTTTCTTTTTCAAGGCCAAGGCCTTGCGAGCTTGGATATCCCTTTCTTACTGAAGGGCTTTGATGACATCAGGAAGCTGGTCTTCTTCTTGCCTGGGGTGAGTTAGGGCTGTTTCAACTTCTTCCAGTTCAGCTAGAAGAGCTGCTCTCTTTGCCGATAGATCCAGGATCTTCTGCTTAAGATCAGCACCTGAGGTCTGCAAGTTGCTGATGTTTTTGTGCTTCTCATCGACAGTTTGTTTTAGCTGCAGCATCTCTTCCTTAAGCTGGGCTTGAGCGGCTCTATCGGCAATACGGTGAGCAGCCCGTTGATATTGAAGTTGTCGGCTCTCTAGATGGACTGCTGGGAAGAGAGTTTCTTCAACATCGGCAGGAACTTGGCCACGGATTGTCTTGAAGATGGTTTTTGCAGGATCTGAATCGTTTACCAACTGAGCAGTATCTTATTGTAACAGATTCAGAAGGGCTTCTAGCTTGGCATGAATTTCTGCCGATATCGTCCCCAGTGCTAGGGAAGAACTCGCTTCTTCTCCATCATCATCGGAGATGTTGATAGTAAAAGAAAACAAGCTATTGGGAGAATCTTGTTCCTATGAAAAGGAAGGGAAGTTAGAGATCCTACCTAAGGATAGATATGGATATTATAAATCGAATAAGTCGATCGGTTTACCTGCTTCAAGGCGATTTCTTGGGCCTGGCTGGAAGGAGCGGCTTGAAGGGGGCCATGTGAGGGATCGGCAGAGCTGGCCGATGGGATGTCTTCTACGACTTCATCAATAGTTGGCCCTTGGGGTATGATGGCCGATGATACATTTTGTGTAGAAGGGTCGACTTGTTCGACTACATCGGTTGGCTGACTAACAGGTGTTGGAGCAGATGCAGGGACTGGCATAGATTTCTGTCGTTTTTGCTGAGCCTCGGCATCGGTTAAAGCTTTACGCTTTACTTGGGTCTCAGCGACAGTTGGTTGGGGGGCATCGGCACTTGTTGATTGTGGAGCTTGAGCGCCTGGTGTGTTTGCCGATGTGCCCATTTGCTGCTGCAAAACAAGTGTAAGATTGAATGTTTAACAGATAAAATGTAAAGTTGAAAGAATACCTCTAAAGGTTGACTGGAGGTAGTGGTGCTTGGTGCTGGAAGAGTTGTCGATGATGATCCAGCAGTAGCTCTTACACCCTGATGGTCACATGTTAATATAGTTTGTATCGGCAATGAATACAAATAAACGAAGTTATTACCTTAAAAGCCTTAATTAGGCTTGTAGCGGCAGCCATTGGAGTAGCCCTAGCTGTTACTAGTTTTGATCTGGAGGTGATAGTCTTGGCACGGGTCCTCTGGAAAGTTAAAGCGGCTAAGGTGGGGGCGTTGTAGCCGATCACTGAAATTGGGGAGATAGGTTGGAGGTTGAAAGGTTTCCCACTCTTGCTTATGGATGGAACTGGGTCATCGGCCTGTCACAAGAAAGATTAGCTGCCGATATATGAAAAAAGGAGAAACAAAAGAAAGTTAAAAGAAACTTACTGCATCATCAGGAATGGCGTAGTCGGGATTGATCATGTGCCGATATGTATGGACGGATGTTGCGAATAATTGTTCCTTCCATTCTTGCCACCATTGCTTGTATGATTCGGTAATAAAAGACGCTGGTGACCAGACGGAAAGATCAACGTTTGAGATATCGGCATCGGGAGCGAGTCTCACTACCCTGCTCCACTCAGTTCCGTTGGTGATTGTTTCTCTAGGCTTGATCACATCGGCAAAGCATAGCTTGATTGGCAGTTGCCCAAAAACCAGTTGACGGGATACTGCCGATGGATTGTAGAACTCATAGGTGGTATTGGAATTTTTCCCACTACCAAATGTGTTCACTGGGATTGCCCTGGGAGTGATGATGGCCATCATAAGCTCATTGTCTTGGTTTAGCTCGTCATCGGCAAAGTTGAAGAGAAGGGGGAACTTGTTCTCTTCATCGATATAGGGTACCCAAGCCCTATGATCGCGAGGGAGACCATTGTAGAAGTTCTAGAAAAATCTGCCGATTTGATCTTCATTGGCCTCTGTTCCAGGGAGGACAATTATAGCTTCACCGAAGTTGAGAGGGGGGCGTGTTGCCGATTCCTCATCTCCAAGAACATAATCTTCGGCGATTTCTCGTGGGAATTCTTGGGCGAAGAAATCCCACTGCAGACGTTTATGCATATGGGCATTTAGCCACATATTGATGAACCACCATGGGCCTCCCAAATTGCCGATGGGTTCACCAAGTAAAAGCTTCTGGGATACTTGGTGGAGGAGGTGGTAGGTGGAGCTCAGAAGGTATCGACCGAGCGGGAACCTTACACCGTTGGCCAAGAGTTCAGCTGCAGGAAGGAAAGCGTTGGTTGGTCCTACCGATCGACCGCAGAAGATAAATTTCTCCAACCACATATTCAAGAATATGGT
Organism: Saccharum officinarum; assembly: GCA_020631735.1. Taxonomy (NCBI): domain Eukaryota; kingdom Viridiplantae; phylum Streptophyta; class Magnoliopsida; order Poales; family Poaceae; genus Saccharum; species Saccharum officinarum. The sequence continues at coordinate 65,739,117 of CM036185.1, forward strand.
GTGTTCCCTCTGGTTAATAGTACCAGTCCTTTGGTATTCCTGGATGTATCCTGTCCAGCCGCCGATGTTGCGTGTGTTCACTCTATATTCGGCTTTTCTGCCATAGATGGAGCCTTCATCGACAGTTGAGATATCCAAGCCAGTGAGCATGTATACATCGGCAAGAGTAGGGGCGGATGGACCATGGCCAAACATGAAGGTGTTTGTTGTGTCTGACCAGAAGTGGGCGGCGGCTATCATCATGGATTCATTCTTCTGCATATCGGCAATAGACAGCCTAATGCATTGGTCTATTTTCTGCTCTACCCAGTACACCTGCATCGACCTGTTAACCCTCAAATACCAATCTTTCCACCCTTTGGTGGGTTTGGGCCAGGATCGGAATGTATCTTTCCATAGATTCAAAGAAAAATTTTGAGCTTTGAAGGGAATTCTGTTAGCTTCTGCGTTGATCAAATCAGTTGGATCTGGGTCGCCCATTGGACCTAGGCATTGGAGGGGTGGTTGGTCGGTTGGAATAACCAGTTTGTTGCGTAGTTCCTAAGTTTGGAGGATCAAAAGAATGAGGAAAAAGGGAAAAATTACTAACTATATGAACTCGCAAAGATCAAAAGAGTCAAGGTAAAAGTAACAGAAGAAGAACGAACCGCGGGGACGTTGAAGTTGATCGCCATTGCTCTGAGGAAGGCGCCGGCTGGGAACTTAAAGGTGATGCTAGAAGGAGTTCTTGTTGGTTGAGGTTGCACGGTTGTTCGTTGAGGTCGCCGCCGGAGAGAGAGAATGCCAAAGGTCGGAGTCTGAGGGTAGAAGATGAGCATTCCGGAGAAATCTATTTATAGGCTAGTTGGAGTAGGGGTATTCTAGACTTATCTCTATGCCGCGCGCATGTAGGTCGAGGTGGTTCAGATGGATATGGTAACTGTTCGCATGACAATCAAGGGATTGTACAGGGGATTTGATGGCAAGTGATCATGACTTGGAAAAGATCTCAGTACAAAATCTTTTGATTCTAAAATGGTGGCGTTAATTATGTTAAGATCTTGCCGATGGATTGTTATTTCGGTATCTTAACCATAATTAGGGCAAGAGTAGTTGGGGATTGTGCGATATTTGTTGATATGTGTGAATCAGAACTAGATTTGATTAAAATTCAGTAACGGATTATGTCATGCTTGGAGAATGGGTTGAGAAAAATAGGTAAAGGCAAATATTATCTGGAGTAAATTTCGGAGCATTAATGTTTTATACTCCGAAATTAGGGGGCATGTGTTGACACCGTTTTTTGGCATGTGTCAAGATAATCAGAGTGGGCTAATCGGCAGAAGAAAGTTATTGTGTATGCCGATAAAAGACAACTTGCAAAGAAGGGTGCCGATGAATGGTGGTGGTGTATGGAGAAGTTAATTTGGATTGAGGTGTTGCCGATAAGGTTAAGGATGTTATTGCCAATGCCGATGAAGGGAGGCTTGAAGACTGCTGCTGATGAAACAGGAAGTGTGCCGATGAAAGGAGGCTTGAAGACTGCTGCCGATGAAACAAGGAGTGTGCCGATGGAAAGGAGGTCGATGGGAATTCCATTGTAATTGAGGCGGACAAGGGAATAGATAAGAATTAATTTCCCTTTTCTATATTTGTTAGAGTCTGATTTGTATAAGAGTCATATGTTTCCTTAGATTTGGACTTGGTGTCCTAGTCGTATTTGGTTATGTTTCTGTAGATCAGGGTATAAATATAGATTGAAGGGCAATGTAATGAGAATCAATCAATCAATATCAAAAACCAGCTTTTACTCTTATTTACATCTATTTACTTTCCGGCGACTTCGTCAATTTGCATATTTTTTTCCTTTTTACGAGTTCTCATCGATTCGATGAGTTGCATTGCTTCAGTGCAATTTTCGATGATCCTCGAGTTCCACGTGAGTACCTCTTGGCCGTGACTTCTGGGCGTATCGCTGTTGTCAGGACCAAAGTGCTCGTATCTTCATCCTTGTCGGTTAACAGGTCAAATCGACTGGCACGCTTTGGATATCGATTTCGGGTATTAGCCCTTTGTGTTTGCAGATCCACTTTTGCATCAACATTAGGACATATATGGAATTAGGCATAAATGGGCCAATAAATACAAAGAAACCATGGAAAAATAAAGAGGCCCACTTACCAGACAATCTGGGCCTCAATATAGCCCAAAAAACCCTACAAAGAAACCTAGAAGTGGAGGCCCAAAACCCAGTCCAAATCCATCGCGGGCCGCAGGAGCAGGCCCGGGTAAAATGGACGCCAAGGATGCATCCGAACTCTGTTTTGGGCCATGCACCCATCCATGGAAAGCTAACAAAAAGATCTACATCACTGCAAAAGATGGGCCTAAGGGGGCCCAGTCAGGGCATGGGCGCACCCCTGGCGCGGGCGTGCCTCTTGAGCCACCGTTCTAGCCCATCTCGCGCGTGGCAGTGCATTGAATGCAGTGGAGGTCGGTTCTGAGGTGTGCTGCTTGATTCTCTGTACCTAGACACAAGTGGAGGTCGGTTTGTGGAGTGATGAGGGGAATATTCCAAGGTTGATCCCCCTCCTCACTCCTATAAGTAGATGGCCTCCCCTCCTCATTCCACACACCAGCCAAGGGAGCAAAGAGCACTCCAAGGGAGCAAGAGCTCCACACTTGAGCCACATTCCAAAAGGGCTATGCCCTAGTAGCTAGCTAGAGTGAGGGAAGAGAGCGGGGAAGTGTCGGACTTGTCGGTGTCTCCCCGAGCTTGTACCTCTACGAGTATTTTCTTGGCTCCTTCACGGGATCTTGGCTAAGTAAGTATTCGTGGTTCTTATCGCTTTTTGTGTCTTTTGTTTAGTTGAGCTTTACCTATACTTGTTTGCGGGTTCATGATCCATTCTCATAGCGGATGCTCTAGTGGAGGGCCCTGATAAAGATGGATAACCCTACTAGAACACTAGAGCAGTAGTTGTTAGCGTAGATGTGGTGTCTAGGCTAGAGGCCACCTTTGTTTGCCTCATACTCCACGGTTGAGGTGACAGCCCTGTCCTTCCCTTGAAATCCCCCACGTTTGGGTATAGCGTAGAGCTACAAATCGGCATCATTTGGTAGACCAGGTGATCACCGGTGCCCGAAGTGAACAAGTAGAAGTAGAGTATCGCTATTCTTAAGACCTAAAAGCTATAGGAATCTGTCTCTACCCCTTTCTATCTCTACCCTTGGGTTGTCCTTGGACGAACTAATTAGAAGAAAGTACCTCCGTTCCTTGTGGAAAATACAATACCCTTAATAGTTTCGGGTGAAGGCTACAATGGTAATTCCATACGCTTGCGGATTCTTCTGCATTTGTTAAGAAATACCAACAATGCATATATAATTTCCTTTTGCATTATAAAAATAGAAAATTCAAAAAGACATAAAATAGACATCCTGCTAGAATTCTACCATCAAAAAATCTGTCTAAACTCACAAGAAGCAAATCCTCGAATGGTTGATCGCTAACCCGTTATCCTAATCCAAAACTCGAGGTTTTGTGGTTCTTATTGGAGTGTTTTGCAGGACAGTATAGATGATCAAAAGCAAGTGCACTCGGCTGTATACATCTCACTCTACTCGTAGATGAGAAGGATTAATCACCGGCAACTATGCTCTGAGAAGGATCACTCAACATTCAACCGATCACAACAACATCTAGCTTGGGGGAGGAGCATCCCCCATGTATCTAGCTAAGTACTTCTTTCCTTTAGTTTTACTATTTTTAAGTTTGTTATATGTTTGCTAAAGAAATAAAAAGATGCATAACAAAGAAAACAAAATAAAAATTTATCCTAGTTATATATATTAGTAAGGTGTGATCTTAAAACTTGAAAGAAAAATAAAAAGTGTGTCTAGTTTTCTATTTTAGAGTTGAATAAATAATGGAGACTAAGGTAAACTCTTGCAATGGAAATGATAAATAGTTGCTCTATCGTAATTCTTTTCAAGTACCTAGTTTTCAGCCTTGAATTCTCCCAAGTTTTGGATATGACTATTTTGATATAAGAATTTACTCTGAACCTGAAACTCGTGGGTTGCATATGCTTGATCTAAGTCTAGGTAATTGATAGATATGATATAAGAACGTCTGAACTACTATTTATCTTGTTCTAAGTGATACTAGGGTTCTGGAGATTTATCTTTTGAAAAATATAAAATCTTACTTGATGAGCTCTTGTATGACAAAGCTTGAATTCCTACCAAAGCCATATATGATGTATAGAATAGGAAAACCTTCCATTCATATTTGCTGCTTGCTTTGCATTGAGTTTAGTCAAGCTTTGTTGATACCTTATGAGAGGTTCGTCATGCTCTTAAAATCAAGATCACATACACACCACCTACATATGCACTACTCCTACACTAGGGGTAGGCGCAAGTATATGCCATTCTATCCAGATCCACCCAAAAATATTTTATTCCTACAATGGGAGTGAACATCAAAAATAAACCCTATAGGATAACATAAATGCTCCAAAGTTTTTATTACTATCCCTCAAAAGTTTTTTTGCAAAAAAAGAGGCATGTGGCTATGCAAAAGTTATTCATAAAAAAAAGAGAAGAAAGAAGTATTAAAAAAAATAGACAAGTGCCCTAGATATTTAAAACAATGGGTACTCCGATGCCCGCCTAAAAACAGGAGATGAATAAGATAACCCATGTTTTCTTGCAAAGTTGTTCTCAAGTTCCAAAAGAGAGAGGTATGTTTTCAAGGAGCAAAGTAGAATTAGGTTAGCCACCACTTATATCCCCCATCATCCATACACATGCATATCTTGATTTGATTGTATGACTTAACTCTCTTTGGATACGAGGTTTGACTTTACAATATGTGTGTTGTAAGTATGCTCTTTTATTGAGTGCCACTAGGTGACATAATCTTTGCATATGCATTAGGGACCTAGTGTGTTAATATGTGACCCTTGTAAAATGCATTGAAAAATACTAACACATGTACACACAAGTTCTACACTTTATGGTAGAAAAAGAAAATGAGGAGACAAAGAGTGATCGGATGCGGGTCCGCGTTGGCTGGTGGCGCGCAGGGGGCCGAGCACAAGGGTTTAGTACTGGATGCAGTCTAGTCACTGACCGGTGCATCCGGTCACATTTTGGAGGCAATCAGATGATGCTAATCGGACGAAACCCCCCTATGTCAGGTCATGAGCTGACGTACACTGACGTCAGCGATGCTTGAGCGTGGAATGAGGCAATGTGCTAACCGGACACCGGGCATGTCAGGTCGACCTAGACCGGACATGTTCGGTCATGAAAAACCGTCTCTGGAACCTCTCGGTGTAAAATTGATCATGACCAGACCCTACGTAGGGCTGCATCCGGTGGGCTGCAGCTGTGAGTCCAGTCGTCACTTAATTGCACGAGTGAATTGTTTTGACCATTGAGATCTAACGCGTGAGGTTTGGAGCTGGGGACACATGGCACAAATTCGAGGACTGGACGTTGGGTGTCTGCATTCGGTCAGCTCAGACCGGCGTGTCCGGTCACCCCGTAGTGAGCCTGAGCAGTGAGCCAACAACTCTATTTCTTTGGGGTCTCTATAAATAGTGTTTGGCTGGCTCCAAAGGACCTCTCTTAGCACTTTGACATACTTGACATCCTTGTGAGCCTAAGCAAACTCCTCCCACTCATCTCCATCATTGATTCATCATCATAGTGAGATTAGGAGTGACTCCTAGTACATTTGCTTGAGTGATTATATCTAGTGGCACTTGGGGGTCATTGTGGCTACGAAGTTCTTGTTACTCTTGATGATTGCTACCACACCTAGATGGCTTAGAGCAGCGGAGGAGCATCGGCATGAGTTGGTGATTGTTCATGGCCATCTCCGGTGATTGTGAGGGGTCTTGTGCCTTCCCGGCGGAGAGCCGAAAGGTATCTCTAGTGGATTGCTCGTGTCATTGAGCTACCTCACTTGTGGGTAGGTTCTTGCAGTGTCCAACGTATGGACGAGGTTTGTGCAACACCTCTTAGCTGCTGAACCACCAAGTGTTGGTCAACACAATGGGGACGAGCGTGCCAACAAGCACGTGAACCTCGAAAGAAAAATCTTTGTGTCCATCTTGTGTATGATTGGATTTCTCCATGTGATTGGTCTTCACACATTCATTAATTGGTTCATCCCTTACTCGGTGGTATAATCTTTTTGACCTCTCATTTACTTTTCCGCAAAGTAGTTGTAGCTAGTACTCTTGTGTAGCTAGTTCTAGTTCTCCTAGTTGAGCTTTTTAGTGTAGCTTGCAGTCAAGAGCTAGTAGTGACTTAGCTTTGTGTGCTTTGTGTTTATAGAAACTAGAATTGTTGGGATAGGTGGCTTGCGACACTTGTTAGAGCTAGTGCAAAAAGCTTTATCGCCTTTTAGTTGTCTAACAAGTTTGCCTAAGTGTTTTGTAGATTTCAAATTAGGCTATTCACCCCCCTCTAGCCAATTAGGACCTTTAAGCCCGTCCCAGGGAAGAACAAGGACAAGAATGGGCACTACACCTTGTGGCACCATGCGCTGCAATAGCGGGTGCATGTCTTGGCAGCACCGCATAAAGGTCCAGTTCTTCCACGATAGTGCAGCTGGCCCCATGTTGTCAGCACCTTTGAGCTTCTTCAACAGGCGCCGGGCAATGTCATCATTGTCGGCACCAGTATTAGACCTATAGAGCACGAGGGCGTAGACGTACATACCAAGTTTATGGCCTCCCTTGGCAGACTGCTTAAGCCATTCCATCAGCGGCGTCAATGACCTACGGGCTTCCAAGAAGACGGGATGCAAGGTAGCGACAAAGCAGGCCTCTGGGTTGCCCATACTGGCCAGCCTGGTGGTGAGCAGGGCACGATAGTTGACGTCATAGTGGTAGCGCACCCAGAAACCTTGACGCTCCAGCCCCCCGGAGCAGTGGTATGCGTCGTTCGACTTCAGCGGTGCCGCTTACCCTGCGAATGAATGAGCAGGTCGCCCACAGGCTGGCAAGGTCGTCCATGGGGGCATATGACTATTCAGCGACACGGCCAGCGATGTCCGTGGCCAACTCCATCGGAAGTTGATCCATCATGACAAAGCCAAGGAAGAAGCAGAGTCAGAGCGCGCGCACGATGAACGACTATAGATGCAGTGTCGGAGCGGAGTACGAAGGCGCGACTACGATGAGGCGGAGAGCGCTAGGGAAATAGGGTCAGTGGTTTATGTAGGCAGAGACCGTGTTCTTGAAGGATCACTACAATGTACTCATGTGTAAACGTGTCTCAGGGGAAAACGAAGACCGGAAGGAGAAAACAAAGAAGTTTGGGAAGATGCACAGGAACCCAAAATTCAGAGAAGCGTGCGTGTGTGTTGAATGTCGTCCCAACTTCCAACACCGTCCCCACCACTTATTACACTGGGAACCAGCCAACTTACTAGCTGTATGGTTCCATGCATCCTTCTCTCCGCCCACCCATTGGTATACGTGACAGTTTAAGTGTTCTACGTTTGATCAAGTTTTTAGTAAGTAATATTCACATTTATGGCTCCAAATCAATTTATTATGGAAACACAATTCATAATTAATCTAATGGTATTTATTTGATATAATTTATGCTTTTCTATCTCTAATTTTTCAAATTTTTGTTATACTAAAACATGATACTGTTCTAGAATTACAGCCTGCTTCTCCTCTCTCTCCTTTCCTTCGCTCCACCTCAGCATTTAGGGTGTCCTTAGTGCGGACCTCCAACTTCCACCACTGTACCCACCACTTGTTATGCCGGGAGCAGTCCTATACCTCGTCGTGCTCCATAGATCATGCATCTTATGTGCACGGTGAGTGTTGAATGTCCCAACTTCTATCACGATCCCCACCACTTGTTACATCGGGAACCGTCATATGCCTCGTCTTCCCTAATGCTGCTCCCAAGATCACGCATCTTAACTGCATTCAGTCTAGGTGCATATTCAAGTTTGGCCTATTTAAGCCAGGTCTTGGTGCACTGGAGTCTCTCGCCATGCCCCTCCCCTTCCCTACCCTCCCTCTAAATCCCTTAGCATTAGATTGAGTGAGAGAGTGGCAACTCCTTTCGTCCACCATGGTTCATGGTGTACTTCCGCGCCTCCACCGTTGCTGGGAGAAGGCTTTCAAGATCGGGTTCTGCAGTAGCCAATAACACCATCTTTGAAGGCCCAAGTCGTCGGTGACACGGCGGCTGGGCATGTTGATGGTCGGCATGCGAGAGATTTCCGGTTCAGAATATCTATGGGAAATTCTGGAGGGCGGAGGGTTCTTAGTGCTATTCTCGACTTGGGATCTCTCGACGGCATGGCATGCGTTCCTCCCCGACATTGACGAAGACGGCGTGGGCAAGCCTCCTCTCAGGGCTCCTCTTCCTCTCGGATGTTAGAGGGAGTTCCGCAAGGTGGTGTCACACCCCAAAATTTTTATTTTGGGATGTGAATAGAAAAGACTTAACAAAATATATGATTTATTATTTTTTTCTAAAATTATCCAAGCTTTAGTTAGTTGTCAATCTAGTGGACGAAAGAAAAAAAATTTAAAACTTTTACAAATGTATATAACTTGTTTGTTGCATTGCATGCTCTTGCATAAATTTTCTTGAGTGGAAAATGAATTTAGAAAATTCGATAAAGGCTTAAATAGGTTTTGCTCTATTTTAAAAAAAAATAAAGTTCAAATTATCTTTTATAAAGTTCTAAAAAAGTAGTTTGAGTTTTAAATGTCTTTGATTTGAAAAAAATAATTTAAATATAATTTCTAAAATTATAGTCAAATTCTTTAATCCTTGTCTTTCTAAAATCTTCATAATATCAAACCTAATATCTCTTCATCCCTATCGTTCTATCTAACGTGCGCATACAATATCCTTCCGTTCTTTTTCTCTACAACCGTTTGGTACCTTTTTCCTTTTGTTTATCATTCTTTCTTTCCTCTTGGCCTTACACCTTTGCACGTCATTTATTCTCAAGCATGCAAGAGCCACCAACTTTCATCACGTGAGCATCCCAACTCCAATTCATCTAGCGTCACTTCTTTCCAGATAAATTCTGATCAATAATCAGCAAGTTGAGAAGACGTCTAGTAGTCCAGTCTTTATTGCAACTTACCTCTTTCTATCATGGATTCCACCCAGCTCCAAATTAACTCCCTGAGTCCAGCACAAAATAATACAAGTGCACACCCAAGAAGCAGTGACGCCACCACTATTGAGCAATGATTTATTGCCCACTGTACTCTCCATCAATTTACACCATCAGGAGAAGAAACCGATACTCAGTGGCATGCATTAACGTGTGCTCCACCGTCATCCATGGTTAATTCCTTTCTGACGTAGTGACGCTCAACTCCCTCCCCACCTCTATAAAAGGTTCCTCAGCCTTTTCCTTGTGATCAGAAATCCCCTCAGATATCTCTCTCGCAAACCTTTCTGCTCCTCTCCTCTCACTTTGCAAGTCTGCATGCTATCAAGTAGTGTGTGCCGTCGACCTCGCCATCTCTCCGTACCCGGTGACGACGGCCGGTTGCTGTTTCGGTGAGGTTTTCACCCTAGCGTATCTGTCTATCTAAAATTCAGTTGCTGCCGTGGCTCTGATTTAGTGTTCCTTGCCGTTGGTCTAATCTTGACGGCCACGGCCGATTGCTGGGACTGAAGCTACTGCCGTCCCTTGGACTTTGTCGGTACCATCATCATCATCATCGAACCTCCGTCGCCGTGGCTGCGCTTCTACCTCGACGCCGGTTTCTTCTCTGCGCTTTGGTGAGAAACTCCTTTAGGCTACCTTCCTTCTGTTTTGCACACGCTTAGGCCCTGCTATACTAGTTGCTCGCCGAAGTGTGTCTGCTCACCGCCGGCCACCAGCACGCCATAACCAGCAGCAGCTAACCTCTCTCGTTTCATTCATGGGTTCTGAGTTGTGTACAAGTCCACGTCAGTTAGCCATCATCTAAATTAATTCTAATTTGTCTCTTCCATTGGTGGTTATTGCTGGATATATTGCTCTTATTCCTTTGTGTTTCCATATGGCCACTTCTCCTTGCACGTAAGATCAACAAAACCAGGAGCACACACACCTGCACCTTTGTTCGTTCAGATGTTGTCCATTCTCCTCCCTAAACCGTCATTACCATTTACTAACAACCGCCCTTGAGTTCATGCAAGTGCGCAAAGAAGGTACTTGACAAGCAAAACCAATCAAATACCGGCTCCTCCTTCAGTTACCTCCACCAAAGGAAGAAACTGTCAGTCGGTGGCATTAATATGAACTCCACCAACTCCTGTTGATCTCCTCCCGTAACTCATTTGGCTTCCCCGCTGCACCTATATATAGAGCCTACCTGCTAGCTAATTCCATCGTCACCAGTCTCAGGACTGCCTCCAAACTCAACTCATCATCTCCTAGCTAGCATGGACACTCTCGCTGCCCCAATCTGCATGGTGCAGGAGCCCCGTCGTTTCCAATTTCCATATCCGGTTCCGGCCTCACTGCTGTTCATATTTCAACGGATCAGCATCCTCGTGGCAATTCTTCTCGGCTGCTTTTCTTCATCGCCACGCGCAATCGGCCATGCTGGTGAGATGCTTTGTCCTCAGCTGGCTGCTCCTACTGTTGCTTTTCATCTTCTTCACAGTGTCTCCTGGGAACCGCGTTACCAATCGTCGTCAGTTTGCAGGATCGCCTAGCTCGTTGACATGCTGTTTTGGCGTGTTTTACCCTCCATCAATTCACGGGCGTCAGCCATCATCAAGGTGAGATGCATCCTCACATCATCGTCCATCTGTTCGGCACTTGTTTCCATGTCCATCGCTCTTTAATTGGGCAAGCTACATATGTTCATCTTGCACAAAATCTCCGTCCACCAGATTTCCTAAGAAATTCCATGCTATCCATGACGTCCATTCATGATTAGCTTCACAAAACCAAGACCAGCATGCATGCTTCCGTGCAAGTTTAGTACATTCCAAGTCATGCCTATATACATATATATCGGAACTTCTCCTTAAAATATTCAGTATGCCTGTCTCTTGATCGTGAATCATTAAGTGTTGGTGAAAAGCATCCTTTTGCTAGCATTTGTTCCTATTTTAATTTCTTACGTTTGCATGCAGGCTCTGATCCTGTACAAAACTTTATATATATATATATATATATATATATATATATATATATATATATATATATATATATATTCCTAGAATTTCTACGAATACCAGTTTAGCAATCTTATCCATGTCCCCTTTATTTCTTCTACATCATTGCCATCCTTATTGATTGTCCTTGAAATCCCATCATAATTTACTTTTTACGACTTAAATTTATTTCTAAATTGTTTTGTTTATTTAAAATGGTAATTCTATAATTTAAGCCTACAAACTCTTGTATCTTTTTAACCAAGAGCTCCGTTTGAGGCTGTTTTTGCGCTCTCGTGAATAGACCCATACGATAGGAACCTATATATCTTGTTTTTGTAATGCTTGGTGTATTGTATTTAGGGCCATTTTCAGGTGCTTGTGCCAGTTGATTGCTAACGATAGAAGGAACTATGCGAGGATGGTTTGGAAGGAAAAGATGAAAAGTTGGAGCGAATAATTGGAGGCAAGTGTAACATGAGTTCCCTTGCTACCTGATAACCTTATAATCACTTTCATATGCATGTGTCTAATATGATGCTAAGGGCTTTATCTAGTACTTTTGATACCCTGTACTCCTTGCTTACCCTGGGTTCATGCATATGGGTAGTTTTGCTTAGCTTGCAATCACCAAATTTTATAATGTTAATGTTGATTAATGACTTATGGAATCAATGGTTAAAATGATGCTTCTGGCAATATGGACAGAAGGGGGCTAGAGCATTGGGCCTTGTTGGGTGCTCTAGTCTGCCCTCCGTAAGGACTGAATCTTAAAGCGGCAACCCAGGACATCCGTACATCCTTGAGAATCAAAGTGGGCACGATCTTAGTCGTATAGCTAGTTTTCTCTATCCTGTTAGTAGTTATTGAAAGGCGCAAGAGGGGGGACTAGGTTGTAGAATGACTTCTTGCCTATCAAGATGTTTACTGGGTTGCGGTCAAGGTGTGCCAGTCTTGAAGGGGGCTCCATTCGCCTAGACGCTGAAATCTCGCGGCTACTAACTTGTTAGGGTAATTAGTGAAATACTTTGTAATGAGACCCTGCCACGCCTCCTAGGAAGAAGTATTGTGGGCTTTGCAAACCCCGGCACTTGGGAATCATGACTCAAGGTGAAAGTGTACACACTCTGCAGAGTTTGATCAAACTGATATATCAGCCGTGCTCACGAACACGAGCGGCCTGGATCCTTTTCGGGTTAGATGGTTCTATGGATGGTTTGGGATATGATTAATCTTGATGGTGATAACTAATTATATTCACATGGGAGCCTTAAGCATAACTTAGAAACATAGGCATAATAAATAAAATATGACCAATTAAAAATGCTTACCGCAGTATAACCGAGTCAAGCCTTCTTGAGCCTTGCATAACCTCATGTTATACTTGCTGAGCATGGTGAGCTGACGCTTGTCGTTGTCACCAATAAAAATCCCGGATGGGTACCAGATGATGGACCAAGTGAAGAGTTTCCTTTGGAGTACCGAGGCGAGTGCTCCCCTAGTCAACCGTCCCTGTGGAGTATGGAGTCCCGAAGAGAAGATATAGAATAGTTTCTGCTACGCTTTGTACTAGCTGTAAGTTTTGATGTAACTATGTTCGATATATAATAAAACATTGTTCTTGATATTCCCCATATTTGTTGCTATATGTGTCGTGTGGACATCTTGGGCACACATATAGTTAGCGCTTGGTATTCTTCGGAAAACTGGGTGTGACAGGTGGTTCTTCCTCAGGCTTCTTCCAGGCATCGTCCCTGCTCATGGCAAAGATCTAGATGCACGGTGAAGGTTTAGGTACGCCTTCATCCCCGACTAGCTTCTCCGCTTCAGAACTTGTCCATCGCTGAGTTTGGTGATAAGAGCAAGTATAAGAGCAGGCTGTAAGCAGGCTGAAGTAGTAGTGCTACATAACAGGGCCAAGGTTTTTGTCATCGTAACTGTAATTGGTGATAGATCCTTGTTATTGTACGCCTGGTGAATGAAAAGTGTAACCGAGTTAATCGAAAATGATAGTCTTTTGTTGATTTTGAACACTGTTACCTCACTGTGATGCTAGTGGGGTGTCACTTTGTATGTGCAAACTATCGTATGGTACATGTCACATAATCATCCAAATTATAAGAGCACAAGTCCAAAAACAATCGCCGAAGCGATCAAATTCTCAAACTTGAGTCCATATAACTCCGGTAGTCCATGAAATCACAAGGGATTTCAAACCAAACCATAACAAGCCAAGATCATAGTGATTCAATATAATACACCACTTGTTACAACAGTCCAAAAAGTAATCTCATACATCAGAGTATGAATAATTTATTACAAAACCAAAGTAAAGATTAGCAGAAGCAACATAATTTCTAAAACCATTTGAAGTCAAATACGGCCAGTACATAGCCACATCCTACAAAAGCATACCAGAAGAGATACTACAGAGACCATGCCCATATGGTCTAGTCTTCATGACACATGGCAAAGACAATACTTGCGGCAGCAAGTACTAATCTGCTACCTACAACAGGTGAGAATAAACCCTGAGTATAAGAAGATACTCAGCTAGACTTACCCAACAAAAATCAGAAATAAAGTGACACCAAGAAGTATGCCAGGCTTTGTAAAGTGGGCTAGCTTGACTCATTTGCAGAAAAGCTTCATACATATAAGTAACCATTATTTGCTTAAGTATCAAGTTCATCATTAACCTGCTAACTATATTAGCACCTGTACTATAGCAATCACTTGATTAAGCTAAGCAAGCAATAATAACCATATCCGGTTTAATCATGGCTATTATCATCATTCTTATCATCAATTCCGAACCATCAATATAATTAGTGTATCTACACTGGAGATAACTAGTCAAGCTTCTCACTGTCCGGGAGAGACGGCAACTCGAATCGATTCCAACTCAGCTGAGGGGGTATTCCTGACACTCACCCGGCAAACCCCGCTAAAGGCAGTCATAGATAACCTTTGGTACAACTCAGAGTGGGCCCGAATAGCGCTACGTTCTCGAGGATACCAGTGGCCAGGATGCTCAGGACTTTTAACTCACCTGCCCTTGGACCCCCTCGCTCCCTTCCAAGGCGACTTCCACTTTTCGACTTCGCAGCCTGAGTTGAGCTACTAGGCTTCGCGGTCGGCAACCTCAGGCTGGCCAGCTAAATGTCAGGCATGCGTTCAAAATGACATAGAAGGCTCCAGGTCTCGGTCCTTAATCGACACATGCGGCATCACTACAACCGTAAGACCCCGCCCAGTCTTTTATTCATATTAACACATGGTTCTTTTCCACGATAGCAAATATAGTCAACTGTGACCTGATAAAGCCCTATATCTCGCAGGTGATAGAAAATCACCTGACTTCTACCGGTCTAATTAAGCAGGACTAAGCATAGATACGATCCTGTATACATGGGATTCAAGGTTCAAATTGTTGTACAAGGAGTGTTATCAATGCAGCAAGGGTTTCCAACCAACTCCTATAACGTAATGCAACAATACATATATAACATATATATATATATAGATAATTGCTTTGAAAGTAGGAGGCTTATAATGCTCCGGGGCTTGCCTTAACCGAAAGAAGATAGATCAAGGTTCGGCTTCAAGAACAGTTCCCGCGTCTTCTCCGGCTTCGTCGGACTGGACCTCCAGCTCCCGAACGGACTTCAACTTCTGGTTCCACGCCCAGCAGGACTTCGCTCGTGACACGATTCTCGGCACACCTATTAAATGTGTATGCACCCAATGAATTCCATGTATGCACCAAGGATGACATGATGATTTATGAACATGTATGAATAATGTGAAGAAGAATGTAATGACATGGCAACATCATAAACACAAACCACTTTTAAGCTTAGGTGCAAATCTCCTCTCTGGTATTAACATGTTCAAACATCCATAAGAAACCACTAAGTACCACAAAGTTAAGACTAAACACACACCTAACAATATTCCAGAAATTTAGCATCTCCAACATGTTAACAGCAGCAACTAAGAAAAATCATAACTAGAGTTCTATAACTCCAAATGACTTGAAAGAGGACATTCTGGAAATATCATGAAATTATCTATAAATTATTTATAAACATCAGAGCATGATTCTTAATTTAACCAAGTCGAATTAAAGCAAATACAGAATCTGTCCGGTGTAGACAGAGAGCAATTCAACTCCGAACCCATCTTAGAACAGCTGTAGTTTCTAAACTTCATGGCCAAATGCTACCAAAATTTAACAGCAGCTAGATCATGAAATTCACAACAACTTTGTTATAAACCACAAAACATGAAATCATATTTTTCATGGAGTAATTAACAACCTTCCAAAATCTGTCCAGAAATGGCAGATTCTGAAAATTAAATATTTGGTGATGATGCAAAAGCATAATTGGGCCAAACCAAGTTTACCATCTTGTTGTGAATATCAAAGGAACATCAGAAAGTATAGTGCCAACTTCTAAATAAATTATTTAATATCCTTTTCTAATTTATTTAGTTAATTAGGTGATTAAAGAAACATATAGTAAAACTATACAGAAAAATTTACAAAAATTACAGTAGCTACATCAGGCTTCACATAGACAACCATAAAAATTTCAAAGCAAATGGACAAGTAGAACTTTCTATATCAAAAATAATAGATGGCATGTCTATTTCTAGCATAAATAGGAAACCCTATTGAAAAGTATCAAACAACAGATTTCATATTTTTCCTAGTATCCTTCTAGAACAAGAACAACACTCACCAAATTTTAGCTTTACTAGATCTATAGAAAATTTATGAAAATTCACACAAGATCCATCCATGCAAACAAGAGAAATACATAACTCCTACATACAGTGTCCCAATTGTATGAAAATTTAAATACAAGCTATTCATGATATGAACAGTACACCGTAAAAATTTCATGCCATTTGGAGCTACACAGAAAAAGATATAATTACCCCTATTTCCCACATGATTAAAAGAGATAAATTAGTAACTCTATTTTTCATAACAGAACATGGCATATATTATATTTTTAATATAAACTGGACAACACATAGAGCATGCCAAAATTTGAAACATCTCATTTGGAGCTCTAGAACAGGAGATATGCATTTTCAAAGTTTGAATACAAATCAATTATATAGAATAAAATAACAACCAAAAATTCCTAACCCTACTCAGGCCGGCCCACTAAGGCGGCTCGGCCCGCGGCCGATTTTGGCCCAGCGCCGAAAGCCGAGGAGGGGAGGGGAACGCCGACGAGGCTCGTCGGCGAAGCCGAGGTCACCAAGGTGACCAGCTCGGCGAGGCGATTCTAACGAGGTATAAAAGGGGCCCTAAACCCTAGCCTTAGCCACCCGGCGGCGAGCGCAGCGGCGGCGCATTGCCAGCGGTGGTGCCTCATTGGCCCGTCCGAGCTCGGCCTGAGCATCAAGAGAGCACGGCGGAGCTTCCTAGCTAGAAGAAGGAGGAGGAGAGGGACTCTAGCTAGCTTGGCCACGATGGCCCGCAACTCTGGCGAGGTCGAGCTCGCGACGGTGGCGGCGAAATTGCCCAAAGCTCCCTCACCTTCGCTCAAACGGCTCAATGGAGAGGAGGAGGTGCGAGAGGGGATGCTGGCAGAGCTGCTCGTGCGGTTTGGTGTGCGGCGGTGCTGCGTTACGTGTGCTCGGCGGACGAAGCCTAGTGGCACGTGCGGCGTCGCCTAGCTCCGCCTTGGCGTGCTCGGCGAGGTGGGCGGAGTGGAGTGAATGGGGTGGGGGCAGGCTGGGTGGCTCAGTGGCGGCCTTATGGAGCGACGCAGCCTGGCCAGGTGGGGCCCATGCCAGTGTACGGACGCCGCGCATCTAAACCGGTCGGCCATGAAGAACGCTGAAGAATTTGAATTCAGTTCTAAAAGCCCTTTGAAACCGACTGACAGAGAAAGTTTGGAGCCCTAGAACTCCCAATCTAGATCGAGTTAGTGCAAAGTGTAATTGACAAACTTGTAGAGCTATGTGAGGGCTTCAACTTTGTCAATAAGAACTTGAGCTAGTTCAGCCTGGATTTGGAACTACAGAGCCTAAAGTGGGGTACCATGAAACTGTAAGTTAGTGCATGACTTAGAAAAATTTTGCTAAGTGTTGGGCAGTCCTCTAACTGACTTGTGGGCCCTGTTTGAGCTTGTTCTAGTCATTTTCATGAGATGGCCATATCGAGACTTTTGTTCCTTAATAAATTTGCTACGGGTGCACATCCATGCAAGACCTCTAGGCTGGAGTTTTTGAATAGTCAAATTAAGACACTCTATAGGTCATCTCATGGTCAAACCTCACCTAGAGGGCAAATTAGTCAATTTGGTCAACATGAACAGTGCTCCACTAATCACCCTAAGTGTAGTTAAGGTGTGTTAGACCATAATTAACCACTCTACACATTTGTTACACCAACTTCTAAGTACCACATGTGTTTAAACAATTCAAACAAACACATTTCTCATTTTGTTGCAACACCATGTTTCACATGTTTCATGACTTTGTTGCAAGTTTAAACTTGGCATGTTACCCTAGCAATATTTTGCTCCACTAACATGTTAAAAATGTTTCCAGGTAATAATTTACACAATAGCATCTCATATGAGCAGAAGTCACATCAAAGTGCATTGAAACAACACTAAAAGCACTATTGAAACATTGTGTTGCAAGCATGTGTTGCATGATCATGTTTCAAGGTGTTGTGTTACACATCATACTACTACAAGTCTAAGGCATACATGAGCTATTACTGCAAGCAAGAATACACATAGTACATACACTCAACATGAATGTTGCAGATGTTTCAATGTTATGTTTCAATGATAATGCACATGAAATGAGGGTGCACATGCTCATGTCATGCTCATATGCTGCATAGATGCAAGGCAAACACCAGGGGTGTTATAGTACAGATTTGTAATCATGTCCATTGTTATTGTAGAGATCAGTACCTTTATTATGCAACATCAACTGATGAACTTTGTCATGTTGGCGTCCATTGTTATTGTAAAAAGTACGCTGTGTGTTCACCGTCGGATATAAGCATCGCTAAAAAATTGTATCACCGCTGCTGGTAGCCTTCATGGCCTGAAAGCATCTAGGCCCCTAGAGTGGGTTTTGATGATTGATGACAACATAAAATTACTATGACTAACGTGTGTTTTGCAGAAACTTTGGTAAGTTAGGTCATGGTAATGGTGATTGTTTGGGCACTATAGTTTTCATGCCCCTATCGATGGAAATCATTTTGGTTTTCAAAGGTTTGACGATAAGGTTAAGGACAAACTAGTTCTAAGTGCCATTTGGTGTTGGAGAGGCATTTAGAGTAGTTTATGACTTTGTTTTTCCTTTGGCCGTACTATAAAGGGGGTGTCACACCCATTTTTAAGGACAAAAATAGGATGCATAAAAGACTCATGTGCGCCCCAGGACATGATCGCACACACAAGTAGACAAATTACATAGTATCATCACAGTGCTTATTACATAGCGAATAAGTATTTAACACATAGTCTTGAACGATAAATAATAATGACTAATAGTAGATCTCCAGCGGAAACTCCAAACACAGGGACACGGTTGACTGGTTGACACCAAGACTAGTACTCATTACGATAATCTTCCTCATAATCTTCATCTGTTATGGTGGAAATAGCAAGGGTGAGTCCATGTCGAACTCAACAAGTACAACACAGGGTTCATGAGGCTCAAAAGGCTAGACACTGTTTGACTGCGTTTAGCTTTTATTCATCATGTAATTAGCAATTAAGTAGCATCAAAGTAATCCACTTCCCATTTATGCACCAATGATCAATTGTAATAAAGATAATGAATAGCATTAACATGAGCATAATAATAACAACAATAATTAAGCATGATATAACAATGGTGATCATCTATCTGTAAATGTTCCAAGGCCGCTCGTATCCGTGAGCACGGCTAGTATACCAGTTTTTAACTCTGCGCAGAGGTGTACACTTTCACTATGAGTCATAACTTCCAAATGCATGGGGAGGCCATTCCCAAAACACCGAAAATCATATAAAGCCACTTAAAGGTTCGTCTAACAAGTTAGGGCCATTAGATTCACTCGGCAGGCAGATGTAGAACCCCCCTTCCTAGTGGCACAACAACCGCAGCCTATACACACTAAGGACAGGGGCTTGCCCTACACCCAACGTGGCAAGCCGTTCTTACGCCATTTAAGGTAACCACTAAAAAGCTAGAAAAGGTCCTTTAAGCAACTAAAGCCAGAGCCATATAGCCCTCACAGCTATACTGTATGTCCCGGATGATCACGTACAGATAAGTCCTTATGGAGAGAAACTAGAGCATCAAAATAACACACATGCTCTAGCCCCCTTTTGACAGTAATAAAATCATCTTAATGGTTGATTGCTTAATCCATTAATCAAATTACAAGATCATTGTTCATAATTAAGCACTAGCAATAGCTACCCAAATGCATTCCCAAGGTTGACAAGGAATCCAGATAACAATCACTAAGTTATAATTTCTAAGGTTGTCAAGGTAAGCACATGCACATGTATGATAATTTCAATGTATAGGTAACAAGGAATAGTCCCGTGTTATACTTGCCTTGATCAAAACTCTCCGAGTGATACTACTGATCTGGCTCAAAGTAATACTCCTGATCGTCCAGATACTGCTCACCTTCTATACTCGATCATCAATCAACAACATACATGCATCCAATCAAACATACACGAAGCAAACAAAGAGATATAATTAGAACAGTACACCAACAGTAACAAAACAGTAATAAAAGTTTATAAAACTCTTCTACACGTTTCTACGATCACACAGACGTAAAGATCACCAAATTCGGAGTTAAAACATGAAAGTTATGAATTTTCTAAGATTTGCTATAGATAAATAAATACTTAATTATAAACTCGAAAATTAAATTGTCCAAACTGACTGTACAACTACACTAACATGTAGAGCTCACAAATACGAACCTAACGCAACTTGAATGGATCAAATCGGAGTTAAAACGAAGATTTTATGACCAAAACAAATTTAGTGGCAAAACTGTAAATATCAGAAAACGTATTTTTGATTTACCACGAGAAAATACACTTTCAAAACACGAAAACAGATTCAGGATATTGTGCTAAGGATTGCGGGTTCTATATAGAAAAAGTTCAGGGACTCTTTATGAAGTTTACCCCGCGAAGGGGTACCTTCTAATCCTAACCGTTGATCATCCGATGGACGGCTCCTAATCAATCCGAGCGGAAAAAGAAAAACCCGACCACCTCCCTCACTGCCGGCCGGCGGTCTCCATTGCCGGCGTCATGGTCTCGCTGGAGAACTTCGGCCCCGCCTTTTCCAACCACCACTCAACCCGCCACCAACTCCAATCGAAAGAGGAAACAAACCCGAGCTATTCTAAGCGGTTTTGGCGCGCTATGACTAACCGAGGAGAGGGCGCCGCAAGAGGAGAGACGGTGGCGCCATTGCCGACCGACTGGGAACTTCAAAAACCTACTTCAAAGCCTCTCCAATCAAAAAGAAAGCACCAAAAGATAGAGAAGACGAGTGCGGACTCACCCACGCGAAGAATTTGGCCTCCGGTCCACCCGAAAGCACCTCAACCGAACAACCGCCGTGCTCCAACTACCTCAAGCCCTAGACCTCGTTTTCTCGTGGTGGAACTCACGGTTTAGATGAAAAACAGAAAGAGGAGGGTCACGGCTTCCTATTTGTAGCTTCAAGTTGCCGTGTTCAGGTAGGAAATCCCAGAAATCACTCGACCGGGCGGCGTTTTCATCTCGGTTCGGAGTACGGCTCGTTCACGGGAGGTTGAAGACAACTGACGATCGGCTCCCACCTGTCAGTGACCAAGAAGAGAGAGGGGAGTGCGGCTGTCGCGGCGCTGGGCTGGCCCAGAAGCATGCGGGGGAAAAGGGCGCGGCGGCCTCGGCCCGGGTTGCGGCCCAGGACGCACACAGGAGAGCAGGTCGACCCGACAGCCTTCGGGCCGCCCGGAGGAAGGTAAGTAATTCTTTTTTTTTCTTTCTTTTCTTTATTTGCTTGTTTTCAAACTATTCCAAATAAAATTTTCCAAGCCAAATCAAAATAAAATAAATCCACTCCACAAAAGAAAATAAATGCAACAGCATGAATGCAACACCAAATATTTCTTTTAAATTTTAATTTCCCATTAAATGTTATTTAAATTATTTGAAACCCATTAATTCTAAAATTTGGAATTTTTGGGTGTTACAAATTCTACCCCCCTTAAAAGAATCTCGTCCTCGAGATTGGACTGCTTACTCAAATAACTGCGGATATGATTTCCTCAATTCATCCTCTCTTTCCCATGTTGCCTCTGCCTCTGAATATCGATTCCACTGTACTTTGCACATCTTAATAATCCGACTTCGAGTAACTCTCTCAGCAGTTTCTAAAACCTTGATCGGAAACTCTTCATAAGTAAGATCCTCTTTAACAATCAATTCCTCTAAAGGTATCTGCTCTTCAGGCACACGCAAACACTTCTTAAGTTGTGAAACATGAAACACATCATGTACTCCAGACAAATTCTCAGGCAACTCTAGTTGATAAGCAACTTCTCCACGTCTATCAATAACTTTAAATGGCCCAACATACCTTGGTGCTAATTTGCCTTTCATGTTAAACCTCTTCACACTTCTCATTGGTGACACCTTCAAATAGACATAATCACCTACCTCAAAAACTCAATCTCTTCTCCTATTGTCAGCATAACTCTTCTGACGAGACTGTGCCACTCTCAAATTCTCACGAATCACCCGCACTTGATCTTCTGCGTTTCTAAGAACATCCGTACCAAACACCTGAGACTCACCTGTCTGATCCCAAAACAATGGAGTTCTACACTTACGTCCATACAAAGCCTCAAACGGTGTCATCTTAAGACTCTGTTGATAACTGTTGTTGTAAGAGAATTCTGCATAAGGCAAACTCTTATCCCAACTGGTTCCATATTGCAATGCACAAGCTCTCAACATATCTTCTAATATCTGGTTGGTTCTTTCAGTCTGTCCATCTGTCTGTGGATGATATGCTGTACTAAAATTCAGCTTTGTTCCCAAAGATTCATGTACAACTTTCTAAAAGTGTGACGTGAACTGCGAACCTCGATCAGATATAATCTTCTTTGGAACTCCATGCAAACAGACTATCCTCTCCATATACAAGGTAGCCAATTGTACTCCCGTGTAGTTAGTCTTGACTGGTATAAAATGAGCAACTTTAGTTAGTCGATCTACTATCACCCAAATAGAATCATAACCTCTCTGAGTACGTGGTAATCCTACTATAAAATCCATACCAACTTCCTCCCACTTCCATTCAGGAATCTTCATTGGTTGCAACAATCCAGCAGGTCTCTGATGCTCAGCTTTCACCCTCTGACAAGTATCACACAATGCCACATACTCAGCCACATCTCTTTTCAATCCAACCCACCAATATTTCTGTTTGAGATCCAAATACATCTTAGTACTACCAGGATGAATAGAATAAGCTGACTCATGAGCTTCACGAAGAATTGCTTGTCTAACAGCTTGATCCTCAGGTACACACAGCCTCTTTCCAAACCACAAAATCCTATTATCATCCATTCGAAACCCTGGTGACTTACCAATCACTATATCTTCCGCTATCTTCTTTAGTTTCTCATCCTTCAACTGACCCTTTGTAAATTTCTTGCTCTAAGGTAGGTTCTATCACTAATTCCATTATATTAGTAACAATTCCCAAATTCAAATATTCAAATTCAGCACATAACTCACTAGTCATAGACAACGTCCGTATCTCATTGGCATAACTTTTCCTGCTAAGAGCATCAGCTACTACATTGGCCTTACCAGGACGATAGTGTATCTCGATATCATAATCCTTAATCAATTCTAACCATCTACGTTGCCTCAGATTCAGATCAGACTGAGTGAAAATATACTTCAAACTCTTATGATCGGTGTATATATCACTCTTATGCCCAATCAAATAGTGTCTCCAAATCTTCAAAGCATGAACTACAGCTGCTAACTCCAAATCATGCGTAGGATAATTCAACTCATGCTTTCTCAACTGTCTAGATGCATAAGCAACAACTCTGCCTTCTTGCATAAGAACACATCCCAAACCTTGACGAGAAGCATCACAATAAATAGAAAACTTCTTACTCAAATCTGACAAAACCAAAACAAGCGTTGTAGTCAACCTCTTCTTCAATTCTTCAAAACTAGCTTGACATTTATCAGACCACACAAACTTGGCATTCTTCTCTAACAGAGATGTCATTGGTTTAGCAAGTTTAGAAAACCCTTCAATGAACTGTCTGTAATATCTAGCTAAACCCAAGAAACTACGAATCTTACTAACATCAGTAGGTGGTTTCCAATTTCAGCAACTCAGTAAAACTGCCATATCTCGAGTTACAGATGTCCGAATCAGATGATCTTTACATGGTTGGAAAACTTACAAAATTATCTACAACTTTTATTCACAACACTTTTTCTGATTCTGTCAATAAATTAGCCAAAAACTGAACTTAACCGAAACTGTTTCAGAATTCCAGACTGCACAGTGACCCCACTTGAAACGGGTATATCTCTTAGCTCATAATAGATAATAAGGTGATTCTTGCGGGGTTGGAAAGGTACAGAAGTTTAATTATTCCCAGTAAAATTTCTTAAATTTCTCACTAACGGATTTTAAGTTATTTCTAAAACATCCCAGACTGATACAGAAATCAGCAAAGGACAAAACTAAGTTTACCTCACACCCAACTAATATATTCTTGATCAAACTTAATATTCTTAACCATGGAACTTGTAGGCATGTCTACAAAACTCCAGCACACATTACAAAGATCCAAATCACACATTATCATAATAACAATCCATCAATCACACAATTGTTCACACCACAACTGACTCTCAAAACAACCAAACTCAAAATAACTCGCAACTACTATCGTTCTTATTACATAGGGATTTTTCCTAATCCTAATTAAGCTTCTCATAAATCTTGGGACGGCCTAACTCCACCCTTAATTGGTCGATCTCCTTATAAGCTTGCTCCTTAAGTTCTTTTTCCTTTAGCAACTCATCCTTCAAATCCACCTCATGGAGAGCCAATTCACGAACCAATCCCACTGTAGCTTGTAAAGTCAAGGATGAATCATCCGCAAGCGGCACGGTCCAGACACCCTTGTCATGTAAGAAACAAGGAAAATGCCGGAGTGCACCCTGTAATGTCTTGTCCGAGCGTAGACCATGGTAGTAAACGAACGCATTGTAGGCGACATCCTCCATGCTTGTTTCTACGGTTGCCCGGCTCACTCGGGTAATGAACTTTGACTCCACCTTAGACTCCTTAGTGGTAGGATCCCTTGTCTTGACCCATAGCTCTGTTTCCCAATAGGAATCCATCCATGGATGACTATACTCCGCACTGCGATACTCCAACGTAGCTTCCCAATCGTAGTAGTAGTTGTCCAAGGTTCTTGTCAACATGTCATGGAAGAAAGCATCAGCTTTAGGAACCATGATCTGAAACTTCGTGGTCCACCCCATAGCTACATCCTCCATTGGTGTGTCACCAACTCTTGATTCAGCATCAGATAACTCTTGGTCACCATCTACATGGGGCTCCTGGGGTTTGAAACGGGAAACGTACTGTGCAGCTGACAGACGGGGATGAGGAGACATCTACAAGATTTAGACATAGATTAGATAGAATCAATGTATTTTTGCAATAGAATAAAGTAGAGGAAGCATAAAAATTTAGTAATTAACAAGGTGAAAGGATTAAGCATGAAATAAGTGAAGCATGGATGCTAATAACGACCATTCTAACTAGGCTTGCGTCCTACAATCAACACGGCTCTGATACCAATCTGTCACACCCATTTTTAAGGACAAAAATAGGATGCATAAAAGACTCATGTGCGTCCCAGGACATGATCGCACACACAAGTAGACAAATTACATAGTATCATCACAGTGCTTATTACATAGCGAATAAGTATTTAACACATAGTCTTGAACGATAAATAATAATGACTAATAGTAGATCTCCAGCGGAAACTCCAAATACAGGGACACGGTTGACTGGTTGACACCAAGACTAGTACTCATTACGATAATCTTCCTCATAATCTTCATCTGTTATGGTGGAAATAGCAAGGGTGAGTCCATGTCGAACTCAACAAGTACAACACAGGGTTCATGAGGCTCAAAAGGCTAGACACTGTTTGACTGCGTTTAGCTTTTATTCATCATGTAATTAACAATTAAGTAGCATCAAAGTAATCCACTTCCCATTTATGAACCAATGATCAATTGTAATAAAGATAATGAATAGCATTAACATGAGCATAATAATAACAACAATAATTAAGCATGATATAACAATGGTGATCATCTATCTGTAAATGTTCCAAGGCCGCTCGTATCCGTGAGCACGGCTAGTATACCAGTTTTTAACTCTGCGCAGAGGTGTACACTTTCACTATGAGTCATAACTTCCAAATGCATGGGGAGGCCATTCCCAAAACACCGGAAATCATATAAAGCCACTTAAAGGTTCGTCTAACAAGTTAGGGCCATTAGATTCACTCGGCAGGCAGATGTAGAACCCCCCTTCCCAGTGGCACAACAACCGCAGCCTATACACACTAAGGACAGGGGCTCGCCCTACACCCAACGTGGCAAGCCGTTCTTACGCCATTTAAGGTAACCACTAACAAGCTAGAAAAGGTCCTTTAAGCAACTAAAGTCAGAGCCATATAGCCCTCACAGCTATACTGTATGTCCCGGATGATCACGTACAGATAAGTCCTTATGGAGAGAAACTAGAGCATCAAAATAACACACATGCTCTAGCCCCCTTTTAACAGTAATAAAATCATCTTAATGGTTGATTGCTTAATCCATTAATCAAATTACAAGATCATTGTTCATAATTAAGCACTAGCAATAGGTACCCAGATGCATTCCCAAGGTTGACAAGGAATCCAGATAACAATCACTAAGTTATAATTTCTAAGGTTGTCAAGGTAAGCACATGCACATGTATGATAATTTCAGTGTATAGGTAACAAGGAATAGTCCCGTGTTATACTTGCCTTGATCAAAACTCTCCGAGTGATACTGCTGATCTGGCTCAGAGTAATACTCCTGATCGTCCAGATACTGCTCACCTTCTATACTCGATCATCAATCAACAACATACATGCATCCAATCAAACATACACGAAGCAAACAAAGAGATATAATTAGAACAGTACACCAACAGTAACAAAACAGTAATAAAAGTTTATAAAACTCTTCTACACGTTTCTACGATCACACAGACGTAAAGATCACCAAATTCGGAGTTAAAACATGAAAGTTATGAATTTTCTAAGATTTGCTATAGATAAATAAATACTTAATTATAAACTCGAAAATTAAATTGTCCAAACTGACTGTACAACTACACTAACATGTAGAGCTCACAAATACGAACCTAACGCAACTTGAATGGATCAAATCGGAGTTAAAACGAAGATTTTATGACCAAAACAAATTTAGTGGCAAAACTGTAAATATCAGAAAACGTATTTTTGATTTACCGCGAGAGAATACGCTTTCAAAACACGAAAACGGATTCAGGATATTGCGCTAAGGATCACGGGTTCCATATAGAAAAAGTTCAGGGACTCTTTATGAAGTTTACCCCGCGAAGGGGTACCTTCTAATCCTAACCGTTGATCATCCGATGGACGGCTCCTAATCAATCCGAGCGGAAAAAAGAAACCCGGCCACCTCCCTCACTGCCGGCCGGCGGTCTCCATTGCCGGCGTCATGGTCTCGCCGGAGAACTTCGGCCCCGCCTTTTCCGAGCACCACTCAACCCGCCACCAACTCCAATCGAAAGAGGAAACAAACCCGAGCTATTCTAAGCGGTTTTGGCGCGCTATGACTAACCGAGGAGAGGGCGCCGCAAGAGGAGAGACGGTGGCGCCATTGCCGACCGACTGGGAACTTCAAAAACCTACTTCGAAGCCTCTCCAATCAAAAAGAAAGCACCAAAAGATAGAGGAGACGAGTGCGGACTCACCCACGCGAAGAATTTGGCCTCCGGTCCACCCGAAAGCACCTCAACCGAACAACCGCCGTGCTCCAACTACCTCAAGCCCTAGACCTCGTTTTCTCGTGGTGGAACTCACGGTTTAGATGAAAAACGGAAAGAGGAGGGTCACGGCTTCCTATTTGTAGCTTCAAGTTGCCGTGTTCGGGTAGGAAATCCCGGGAATCACTCGACCGGGTGGCGTTTTCATCTCGGTTCGGAGTCCGGCTCGTTCACGGGAGGTTGAAGACAACTGACGATCGGCTCCCACCTGTCAGCGACCAAGAAGAGAGAGGGGAGTGCGGCTGTCGCAGCGCTTGGCCGGCCCAGAAGCATGCGGGGGAAAAGGGCGCGGCGGCCTCGGCCCGGGTTGCGGCCCAGGACGCACACAGGAGAGTAGGCCGACCCGACAGCCTTCGGGCCGCCCAGAGGAAGGTAAGTAATTCTTTTTTTCTTTCTTTTCTTTATTTGCTTGTTTTTAAACTATTCCAAATAAAATTTTCCAAGCCAAATCAAAATAAAATAAATCCACTCCACAAAAGAAAATAAATGCAACAGCATGAATGCAACACCATATATTTCTTTTAAATTTTAATTTCCCTTTAAATGTTATTTAAATTATTTAAAACCCATTAATTCTAAAATTTGGAATTTTTGGGTGTTACAGGGGGGCATGAGTGGGTAGCTTGACCTAGGTGAGCCTAATGTTTTTGGTGTGGTGCACACTTGTCAAACTTAGCACTAGGTAGCTCAGGTGAAGCCCAAAGATCATTTGGAATAAGTTTCGTTTAAGTCGCGTCGCGATACAGAGTAAATTGTGGCTGTTTTTGCTTGACCGGACGCGGTCATTTTCTTGACTGGACACGTCCGGTCAGCGTATCAGTTGACTGCCATATTGTTTTTTAGTAATCGGACGCTGGTAAGTTTCTGACCGGACATGCAGGTGGCGCTATTTGCGGTCAACTCTACTAGGGTTAACGACCGGACGCGACGGGGTACTGATCAGACACGGCGTCGGTGCGTTCGGTCAGCTGTGAAGAGGAAACAGAGAGTTTCCAGAGAAGGTTTTGAGCGACCGGACGCCTCCGGTCACCCCTGATCGGACTCATTGCGTGTCCGATCAATCAGCACATTTTGAAACTACAGTCGACCGTTGCCATCGACCAGACGCGTCCGGTCACATCGACCGGTGCGTCTGGTCAGTACGAAAAATGCTGAGTTGGCACATAATAGTTGGAATTAAGTGAGGGGATATAAATACATCCTCTACTCGTCCATTTGATGTCTCTTGCTCATTTGTTCAGCTGAGAAACACCTTTCAAGTGCAAGGGAGTGCAAGAGCCTAGTGAGGATTATGATTTGAGAATCCAAGATAAAGGACCCTCATTAGTGCATAGGGAGTAGCAAGTGTGCATCCACCTTCTCATTAGGTTTTCCATGGTCAAGTGAGAGTTCTTGATTGTTACTCTTGGTGATCACCATCACCTAGACGGCTTGGTGGTGATTGGGAGTTCGATGATCATCCGGCGGAGCTTGTGGATGACCCAACTCATCTTGTGAGTGATTATAGGTGATTCACCATGATGGAGTGTCAAAGAATCAACCCGTAGAGAGCACTTGATCCTTGCGTGGATCTAGGGGGAGCTATACCCTTGTGCGGGTGCTCCAACGAGGACTAGTGAGGAGTGGTGACTCTCCGATACCTCAGGAAAACATCACCGTGTTCCTTGCCCCTTTATTCTGAAGCAATTACTTTCTAACACTACTTTCATTGCTTGTTTACATTCCTAGAATTGCCATGCTAGAGTAGGAATTGGAACCTAGGGTGCAAAACTTTTTACCGGTAGAATTACTAGGAACACTTTTAGGCACTAGGGGTGAATCATGGGCTAGTAGGGCTTAATTCTTGCAATTATTTTTTAGAAAAGCCCAATTCACCCCCCTCTTGGGCATTTTGATCCTTTCAATTGGTATCAGAGCCGAGTTGCTCCTTAATTAGGCTTAACTGCCTAGAGCAAGATGTCTAATAGGGAAGGACCACCTCCCATATTTGAGGGAGATGATTTTCCATATTGAAAAATCCACATGGAGGCGTACCTTGAAGCCATAGACGTTGGGTGTCTTAGAGCCACTACCGAAGGGCTTCCTAAAGTCAAGGGTCCCGCTAACCCCGTTGGTGATGAGGAGAAGTACAACCGGTGGAATGCAAAGGCAAAAAATGCAATCTACCGGGGCCTTGGCAAGGACATCTTCAATCGTGTGCGTAATGCAAAAGATGCTCATGAATTGTGGGAAAACCTTTGTGCTCTCCATGAGGGAACTAAGAGTGAGCATGAGGAATGCTATCATATTGCTTTGAAAAAGATTAATTCGTTTGAGATGCATCCCAATGAAAGTGCTAATGACATGTACACTCGCTTGAATGTTCTTGTAGAGGATCTCAATGCTCTTGGGCTCACTCAAATGAGTCCATCGGATGTTGCAAGAAGGATCTTGAGCGTTCTTCCCGTTGAGAAGTATGGCCATATTGTCACCGTGCTTTACCAAAGTGATCTCTCCACTGTAACACCGACACAAGTACTAAGAAATATCAATGCTCATAAGATGTATATGCACATCACTCCGGAAGAGGGCTCATCATCTTCCAAGAAGAAAGACTTGGCCTTCAAAGCTAGCCATCACAAAAAAAAAGAAGAAGAGCCAAGCCATGATTGTTCAAGAAAGCTCAAGTGAGAGTGACATTGATGATGCATCACTTGCTCTCATGGTGAGGAAAACCACCAAGATGCTAAAGAAGCTCAACAAGTTTCGCATCAAGTTTGATGGCAAGAAGAAGAAATTCTTCACAAGTAGCAAAAGAAAGCCCATATCCGAGATGGATTGCTACAATTGTGGAGAACTTGGTCATCTAGCTCACCAATGCCCTAAGCCTTCGAAAGACAAGTACAAGAACAAGAACAAGGGCAAGAAAGATGACTCAAGTGATGAAGAAGAGGAAAAGAAGAAGAACAAGCCATACAAGAAGAAGGATGGCAAGAAAAAGGAGTACCATAAAAAGAAGAAAGGTGGCAAAGCTTACATTGTTGGTGGTTGGCTCACCGACATTAAATCATCTTGTGAGTCCTCCGGTGATGAGAGCGACAATGGGAAAGAGAAGGTCATTGCATTTGTGATTGGACCATAGTCACACCCCAAAATTTCTAATTTTGGGTTGTGCATAGGAAACACTAAATAAAATAAATATTTTAATATTTGGATGAAATTTCCTAAGTTTAGCGTCAATTAGATATAGAAAAAAATTGAATTTTTGAACTTTTCCAAATTAATTTGACAGGATATTGTTTGATGTGATGCTTGCTTTTGGTATTTGTGAGTGCAAACGGTTTACGAGTACGATAGAGCGACGTTTATCTCTCCTTGAGAGATTTTTCTAGCCCTTTTTCGAATTAAAATTCTAGTTTCCATGAACTTAATCTTTTTCTTTGATCGTTTCACCAATCTTTTCATGAGCTCCAAATACTTTATTTGGGTTTCTTATGTTTCATAATGTCTCTGAGAATTTTCCCTGAATTTTTAGAGCTTTCGGAGTATTTTTCGTGGCTTAAATAATAATTTTAGACTTTTCTAGAATTATTTTATCCATGAAATTAATTAATTCCGAAAATAAATAAATATATCATTTTTTTCCCAATGCTCAAAGCCCCTGTGCAATAATCCTAATAAATCTCAAAGGCCCATACATTTATTTACTAATGCGCTTTAATAATTAATTAGGCCTATTAGTAAAGATGGAGGGTGCAAAATCAATTAGTACCATATTGCTAGTTGATGTGAAGGTGGAGAGTTTTCCTCCCTATAAGTATGTACGAGCAAAGCACACCAAAACTATCGTGGAGGAGCCCCTTGTTTGGGAAATCTCCTGTGTAGTAAATTAGATTTTTTTCTCCTCCTCGTGTCACCGCTGGCCAACTCCGACGACTCCTCGGCGAGCCTCTGCTGTTGCTTTCTTCGTTCGACCATAGCTGAAGGATGAAGGTGAGCCCACCATTACATTCCTCGTTCTCTATTCCCATCCAATTTTGCATCATATCCTCGACCAACAGCCCCCACATCATCTCGGTGGAGCCGATCCTGCATGCAAGCCGTCGCCGACAGCCGTGCTGTGCACGTGCGGGACAGCCGGCCTCCCCCCGGCTCCGCCTCGCCGTAGCCTGGCGTCGCCGCGCGCCGCCGCTGGCCGGCCAGACCAGGGCCGAGGCCCTCCCTCTCCCTGTGCGTGAGCAGCAGCAGCATGACTGCCATGGCCACGTTCGTGAAGTTGGAGAAGACCAAGGTAGAAGATGCTCTTATTTACAGTTTTGCCATCGATCATTAAATTTCCACCGTTTAATCGTTTTAGCTCCGATTCGAGTCGTTCTCGTTGCGTTAGTTTCGTAGCATCGCGCTCTACATAGTAGCAATAATGTTCATCATGTCACTTGTAGATGAATTTATTAATTGAAACACTAATTTGATTAATATTTATTTAATAGTTTTTAAATTAAAAACAACTTAGGGTTGTAATTCCGTTCTAGCTGTGTCGCTACCATATTGACTATAAGCTATGTGTTATCAACGATGTTTACCATGTCAGTTATGTGTTTATGAATTTAATCATATTAATTTGATTGATGTTTACAGAATGCCTTTATAACTAAAAGCAGCTTAGGGCCTAATCATTGCTCTTTCACAAAGTAAATGTTAACTTGATTAACACCAACCTTAGTATGTTGCTATTTGTTATAAATTATTTAGTTAAACATGAAACATATAATTAATTTGATCAATGTTTCTTTAATGCCTTTTTGAATTTAAAAGTAATTTAGGTTTATCCCCGGTCTTTTATAAGTAGAAGTTAACTTGATTAATACCAACATTAACGTATCTTTATTAATGATAATTCGCTTAGTCTGAATATGAAACATATGATGGTTCGATTAGTTGCTCTCACATGTTTCATGTCTTATATTTATAAATGTTTAAATGAATTAAATGTTGTGCATTATTTATAAATAAAACATGACTAAGGTTTAACTCCGTCTTTTATAATTCAATATCATTTGGTTAGTTGAACTTTGGGATGTTTCTCTAAAATGTCCATCACCTTATTTTATTAACTAAAATGAATCAAGCTCATAGTCTGCTTTTCCAGTTTTGTTGCAAGTCTCGATAGTCATGTCTCTTTAACGATAGCTCCGTTCTCCGCTGTTCTTGCACTCTCGTGATCGTAGCAACGAACCGTGACACTTTATGTGCTCTCTTTTAAAACGTCCCTTTTGATTAGTGTATTGTTCTTAGTTCACTTTGTATTGTTTGCTTGTATGTGTGGTGCTTGCTTCGAGTAGACGAGAACCATTTGTGTGCGCTAAAGATCAAAAGGTGGTGACCAGAAGCTGAAGACCATGACCAGAATTCTCTGAGCAGTTACACTGAGTGGAAATCAAGTGTTAAAGGCAAGTATAGCATGGGATCATCCTTGTTGTCCTATTCACTATTAATCATTTAATCATGCTGCATGTGTCTAATTTGATTACCGTAAGGATATACTATATGTTTTTATCTTATTACCTTGACACCTATGGGATTATATGCATATGGGTAGCTTGCTAGCGCTCAAATTAACTACACATGATCTAAATGATGAGTAATGGTTCTGTGGAATGAATGGTGGGCGAGAGAGCAATTGGCTTTTATACATGATGCTCTTGGCCCTCCATAAGGACTTATCCGGGGGCAAAAGCTGGGAAAACCGTACAACTGTGAGGGCTACATGGCTCTGGCTTTAGTCAAGTATGAAGACCTTTTCTAGCTTGTTAGAGATTACCTGAAAGGGCGCAAAAGGGGTCTGCCAAATCGGGTATAGTGCGGCTCCTGTCCCTATGTGTATAGGCTGCGAGTCATTGTGCCATTTGGGAAGGAGGGCTCTACATTTGTTTGCCATCGAAACCTAGCGGCCCTAACTTGTTAGACGAACTTCTGAAAAACTTCATAGTGGAACCCTGCCTGCTCACCTTGGAAGTGTTTCGGGAGTCACGATCCCGGGCATATGGGCAACACGGCTCACAGTGAAAGTGTACAACCTCTGCAGAGTGTAAAACTGATATATCAGCCATGCTCACGGTCACGAGCGGCTCGGAAAACTCATGGAATAGTTGCTCACCGGACAATGAGAAAGTTGAAGATGAGAATGTTCACTAGATGATGAGAATGATGATGATAAGAACGATGATGATGAGAATGTTGAAGATGAGAACAATGATGGTATTAATGATGGTTATTACTCACATTAATAATCATGTGGTATATTTGGGGCTTAAGCATAACTTGTTGCTACTTAATGCTAAAATTGTGACTTATTAAAATGCTAATCGCAGTAAACCAGTGTCATCCTTTTGAGCTTCATAACCCCATGTTATATTTGCTGAGTTCGACATGGACTCACTCTTGCTATTTCCCCACACCCCAGACTTTAGTTGCTCAAAAGATTGATGAAGACAATGAAGGAGCTGTCAAGATGCTGTCATAAGTGCTTGGCATACGCAGCCCCCAGTCAACTGTCCCTGTGAAGGTTGGAGCCTGAAGATTAGTTACCGTTCTGCAAAACTCTGATGTAAGTGATGATACAACTATGTATATGCTATTAAATAACATTGTTTTTGATATCTTTCATTCTGTTGTTGTATGTGTGGACTTCCTGGGCACACATATGATGAGCCTGGTTTTATTCTTTAGAAAACCGGGTGTGACAACCATCATTGTCTTCATCAACATATTCACCGCCACTTTCACTGCCATCTTCAACGTCATCATCCACTACTCACTTATGCCTCATGGCCAAGGGTGATCGAAAGGTACAAAGTAATGATAGTGATGATGATGATGATGATAGTGATAGTGATGATGAATTTGATGCACCCTCTTATGATGAGCTTGTAAAATTGCTAAACAAGTACACTAAAATCATAAGAAAGACAAGAAATGCAAATGATGAGCTTCAAAATGAAAATGAATCACTCTCATCTAAGCTTGATGTTGCCCAAATGACTAGTGATGAGCTTAGAAAACAAAATAAAGTTGTGTCTTCTAGTCTCAAGGAGCTCAAAACTTCTAACAAAGAGCTTAGAGATGAACATGATAAACTTGAGAAGAAGCACGATGAGCTCACAACTAGGTACAACTTGCTAAAAGAAGAGTATACAACCTTGAAAATCAATCATGATAGTCTTGTTGTTGCTAATGAGCTTTCTCTTGAGTCACATGATGCTACTAACCGTGTTGTTAAGATTGATATAGCCACATCATGTGATGACTTGATTGTTGAAAGCATTGAGCAAGGTTCTAGTAGCAAAGGTAAGAAAGTGGTTGAGTCTGACAACTTTGATGATTATGCCAAGCTTAAGAATGAAAATGAAAAGCTAAAGAAAGATCTTGAGAAGGCCACAACCACCAACACCGTTGTGATTGGGAACCTTGATCATGATCAAGAACTAGTCGAAGAAATTGAGAAGCTCAAGAAAGAGAACAACAATCTCAAGGCATTCATGGCTCTTGAAAAGCAAGCACCAAATGAGTCACTCATTGAAGAGAACAAGAAGCTTAAGCTAGAGAAAGAACACCTCAAGGTTGGGTTGAGCAAGTTCACTAGAGGCCAACACTTGCAAAGTGAGCTACTCATGAACACCGTCATGAAGATGGACAAGAGTGGTATTGGCTACTTGGCAAATCAAGAGAAGAAGATCAAGGCTCAACAAAAGCCACAACATAAACCAAAGCCTAAGCCAAAGAGATGTATGGAATGTGGTAAAGAAGGTCACTTTGCTCATGCGTGTGAGACTCCACCACCACAACCCTTGCCCAAGCATGCTAGACCCTTTGCTTTCAATGCTCACTACATGCTAAGAAAGGATTCTAGTGGAAAGATGAAAGTTATGTTCTTGGATCCCCAAACAAGAATAGGCCTAAAAAAATTTGGGTTGCTAAGTCACTAGTTGAGAAAGTCAAGGGCCCTACTCAAATATGGGTCCCTAAGCAACAAGCTTGATCTCTTATGTGTGTAGGTGAACTACAAGACCGGTGGAACACATTAG
Source organism: Saccharum officinarum (assembly GCA_020631735.1). Taxonomy (NCBI): domain Eukaryota; kingdom Viridiplantae; phylum Streptophyta; class Magnoliopsida; order Poales; family Poaceae; genus Saccharum; species Saccharum officinarum. Next base: position 65,774,531 of record CM036185.1, read on the forward strand.
GTTATTGATAGTGGTTGCACTCAACATATGACCGGTGATCCTCGTATGTTCGCCTCACTAGAAGAAAAAGGAGAATATCAAGAGAAGATCACATTTGAGGACAATTTAAAAGGCAAAGTCAAGGGTCTAGGCAAGATTGCAATATCAAATGATCACTCTCTTTCAAATGTGCTCTATATTGCTTCATTGAGTTTCAACTTGCTATCCGTTGGGCAACTATGTGATCTTGGCTACCAATGTTTGTTCACTCTGAATGAAGTGGTTGTATCAAAGATAGATGACAAGCAAGTGATATTCAAGGGTTTTAGATACAACAACCTCTATCTTATTGATTTCAGCTCCGAAGATGCAAATTTGATGACATGCTTGTTCTCCAAGACTTCACTTAGGTGGCTTTGGCATAGGAGGCTTGCTCATGTTGGAATGAACACACTCAACAAGCTATTGAAGAAAGAGTTAGTAAGAGGTTTGAAGGATGTCAAGTTTGAGAAGGACAAACCTTGTAGTGCATGTCAAGTCGGCAAGCAAGTTGCGAACACTCATCTAACAAAAGCTTACATGTCAACATCAAGAGTGCTAGAGCTTCTCCATATGGATTTGTTTGGGCCAACAACATACAAGAGCTTGGGTGACAATCTCTATTGTCTAGTGATTGTGGATGACTATTCAAGATACACGTGGACTTTCTTTCTTCATGATAAATCTGAAGTGGCCGCTTGTTTCAAAGAAGTTTGCCAAGAGAGCTCAAAATGAATTTGAAGTGAAGATCAAGAAGATAAGGAGTGACAATGGCAAAGAGTTTGACAACACAAACATTGAAGCCTATTGTGATGAAGTTTGGATCAAGCATGAGGTCTCCTCAACCTACACTCCTCAACAAAATGGTGTAGTTGAGAGAAAGAACCGGACATTGATCACTCTTGCAAGAACAATGCTAGACGAGTACAACACTCCCCAAGAATTGTGGGCTGAGGCAATCAACACCGCTTGCCATGCATCCAACCGTCTCTTTCCACAAAAGTTTCTTGGCAAGACCCCCTATGAGTTGTTAAAAGGGAAGAAGCCGGACGTCTCATTTTTCTGGGTGTTTGGTTGTAAATGCTACATCTACAAGAAGCGGCAACACCTAGGGAAGTTCCAAAGATGTTGTGATATTGGTTTTCTTATTGGCTACTTATCAAAGTCCAGAGCATATAGAGTATTTAACAATGCCACCAGTTTGGTTGAAGAAACATATGATGTGGAATTTGATGAATCTAATAGCTCCCAAAAAGCAATTAAGAATTGTGATGATGTAGGTGATGTACCATTAAGGGAGGCAATGAAGAACATGCCAGTGGGAGACATCAAGCCTAAAGATGATGTTCAAGTGATCACTCCACCTTCTTCATCAAATGTGCCTCAAGATGATGACAAAAATGAGAGAGTAGAAAATGAAGATACTCATGTTTCTCATGAACAAGCCAAGGCATAAGCTCAAGATGTTGATGCTCCCCAACCTCCTCCTCAAGTGGTTGATAGAAGACACTCACCCCTACTTCAAGCACATCCACAAGATCTCATCATAGGGAGTCCTACAAAGGGTGTAATGACTCGATCTCAAAAGCTTGCTTCTTTCATTGAACATCACTCTTTTGTCTCTTGTCTTGAGCCTAAGGATGTAGATGAAGCTCTTCAAGATCCGGATTGGGTGAATGCAATGCACGAAGAATTGAACAACTTCACCTGCAATCAAGTTTGGACACTTGAAGAGCATCTAAAAGGTGCAAGAGTCATTAGAACCAAGTGGGTGTTCTGTAACAAGCAAGATGACTAAGGCATAGTGGTGAGGAACAAGGCAAGACTAGTTGCAAAGGGGTTCTCTCAAGTGGAAGGCCTTGACTTTGGCGAGACTTTTGCACCCATTGCAAGACTTGAAGCCATTTGTATCCTCCTTGCATATGCATCGCATCATGCAATGAAATTATATCAAATGGATGTCAAAAGTGCATTCTTAAATGGCTTCATAAATGAACTAGTCTATGTTGATCAACCTCCTGGGTTTGTAGAGCCTAGATATCCTAATCATGTTTATTGGTTGTTCAAGGCACTATATGGGCTCAAGCAAGCCCCTAGAGCGTGGTATGAACGCCTTCGGGACTTCCTTATTGAAAAGGGCTTCACCATTGGGAAGGTCGACACCACACTATTCACCAAGATGCTTAATGAAGAAATCTTCATTTGTCAAATTTATGTTGATGATAGTATCTTTGGCTCAACAAATGAAGATTATTGCAAGGAATTTGGTGAATTGATGTCGAAGGAGTTCGAGATGTCTATGATTGGTGAACTTACTTTCTTTCTTGGTTTTCATGTCAAGCAAATGAGATAAGGGATTTTCATCTCTCAAGAGAAGTATACCAAGGATCTTCTCAAGAGGTTCAAGATGGATGATTGTAAGCCAATCAAAACCCCAATGCCATCAAATGGACATCTCGATCTAGATGAGGGAGGTAAACCGGTTGATCAAACTCTCTACCGCTCTATGATTGGTAGCTTGTTATACCTTACCGCATCTAGGCCCGACATCATGTTTAGTGTATGCATATGTGGTCGCTTTCAAGCTTGCCCTAAAGAACCTCACCTAAGTGCCGTAAAAAGAATCCTAAGATATCTTAAGCACACCCCAAGCATTGGTCTTTGGTATCCCAAAGGAGCTAGATTCCAACTAGTTGGCTATTCCGACTCGGATTATGCCAGTTGCAAAATTGATAGAAAAATCACATCCAAAGGGTGCCATTTGCTTGGGAGGTCACTAGTATCTTGGTCATCTAAGAAGCAAAATAGTGTGGCTTTGTCCACCGCCGAGGCAGAATACATTACCGCGGGGGCTTGTTGTGCACAAATTCTATATATGAAGCAAACCCTTCTAGACTATGGTGCTGTTCTTGATAAGGTGCCACTTTTATGTGATAATGAAAGTGCTGTTAAAATTGCTAATAATCTGGTACAACACTCACACACCAAACATATTGATATCCGTCATCATTTTCTAAGAGATCATGTTGCTAAAAATGATATATCACTAGAAGGAGTGAGGAGTGAAGATCAATTAGCGGATATCTTCAGAAAACCTTTGGACGAGACTACCTTTTGTAGGTTGACAAATGAGCTAAATGAGCTTGATTCAAGTAACTTTAAAAAATGAGCTTGTGTTGTCCCTTGCATTGCATTGTAATGTAAGACATGTTTAATTTCCGTAATGCATCTAGGGCTTGTCTAACATGGTTACGATAAACCTCATTGGGAGGAGTGAAGAAGCCTAACTGTGGATCAAACTTGATAAGCAACTAGCTTTACCTTCTTGTATTACATTGCACATGCATGAGTGTTGCTTTGTCATTTCGTTTCGGTTATTGTTTGAGCAACCGCTGTGTTCGTCCATGAATAGAGAGAGCATTTGACGCTCCTAAGGGTTAAGAAACTCTATTGCATGGCCATACGTTGCTCCTTGGGTGTTTATTGCCTATTTTCCTAAAAAGAAATACTAGCCCAAGGCAAAATAATTTGAAAATTCAAGGGTTTGAGAGAGGTCACTCGTATCAAGTTCCAATTGGTGTTTATTTGTCTTTTATTGAAATTGGAACTTGGTTGGGAGAAATTGCATTGAAAATTGAAGAAGAAAAAGCTGAAGACTACTGATCGGACGCTGAACGGGACACGACGCTGCACGACCACTACGTCCAGTCCCATGCCTCACCAGTGCATCCGGTCGCGCAAAGATGGATCTTGAGTGGAGATCTGACCGGACTCCGTCAGCATCTGATCTGGTGCAAGCGGACGCGTCCGATCATTTAGGGAGTTCTCTGTTGTGTTTTAGTGTTTGACTGGACTCGGTGTCGCGTCCGTTCAATGTCAAGCGGACACGTCCGGTCGCTATGGGACCTTACTGGACTCTGACCGGACGCCTCTACAGCGCGTCCAATCATTCGAGGAGCGTGTCCAACCAATACAGTGAAGAGCGGATCTCGTTCTGTTTGTCTGACTGACTTGTGGGGGCTTCCTCTTTTATTCTTCCTCTGTTTTTCTTCATCCTTGAATACGCCCTCTCTTTCTCTCCGCATGCCGCCGTAAACCCTAGCTACCTCATCGCCGTTCAGCACCACCGTAATGTGACACCTCCAGCCACCGTGCCAACTGTTCCTCCTCTTCAAGTCATCCCTATGCGGACATCTTCCACCTCGGCCGCCACTTCTCCTGCACATCTTGTGCGCCCCCTTTTCGTCCGAGGAATCGCCATGGCTGCCAGCACCTCTCTGTTTGACCTCGCCGTCGGCGAGTCTCTCTTTCCCGGCGCACCTCCTGCTCTGGGTATCGTGCCAGTCTCCCATGGGATCGCATCCTAGTGAGCACTTCTCCATGGCCACTCTCCCCTAGGTGAGCACCTCCCCTGAACAACATCTGTTTGATGTTTTTCCTGAGCCACCTCTCAGCGGCATCCTGGCTCACCTCGAGGCTTGCTTCTTGATCCTTTCTTGTAGTGATCACTCCTCATTCCTGGTGTGCCCCCACAGTCATCAGGCCATCTTACCTTCTCATAGGAATCTCGCTCCCTAAGGTAGCAAACCCAGTTCTACTCCTTTCTTATCCCTAATGATTGCTTTCATAAGGACATTGCATATCTATTAGCTACAATATGTTGCTTATAAGTATCTCTATCTATTCTATCTCTGCAGCGAGTCATGTCAGTTGGTTTGTGTGATAGTGGGCAGCTAGTTCAGTGGTAGTTGAACCTAGGGCCAAGCCCATGGGTATGGATTGAGGCCAAGCCTCACGAGAGTCAGTTCACCATCTCTTTAGTGACAATACACCATCTTTCTTATTAACAATGATTCTCATCTGCTCTTGTCAGTCGTGAGTTGATTAAGGGGGAGCTCTTGCTTGATAGTTGATCTTTTAGCGATAGTATTTCTTAGCCACAGAGTCTTGTTAGCATGGCCCGCTGCAAGAATGTTGGTGGAGCTCCTAGTGATGGGGACGAGAGTCCACCCCGCTTGACAGAGGTGGCTCGAGGCAAGCACAAGAAGACTTCCACCAAGAAAAGGATGAGCAGCTCACAGAGGCAGAGGTAGCATAAGCAATGGCTGATGCTGCTGATCAAGCTGAGCGAGGAGGCAGAGGCAGTGATATTCAGATTAGCGAGCATCGTTTTCACCTAGAGGGACGATAGCTTGGTACAAAGGCCATCGGGCAGACAAAAGAGCAGCCCACAGAGCAGGAAGAGGAGTCGCAGGAGGACTTTTACAGAGCTTACATTGATAGTGGGATCACTTTCAGACTACAGAAAGTTTGTTGACTAGAGGCTCTTGTTGCAGTTGTTGGCGGGCGGCTCCGTCCCCATCTCTCCTTTCTACCAGGGTTGTCAGATCTTTTGGGTCGGACTAGGGCATACTGTGGCACGTGGGTCAGAGAGTTCTATTCTTCTCTTTGGATAGACCCTGCTCACCAGTTTATTCACTTTGCATTCAGAGGTCGTGACCGCAGACTTTACAGTACCAGGGTTCGAGAGACTTTACAGTGACCTCAGAGACCATGATCCACCAGCTTTGTTTTTATCAGACACGACCACCGATACGCCCTCATGGTGGGACAGTGCCACCTACAGACCTAGTCAGGCCGTGATTCCGAGAGTCGTTTGGTGAGGGGTCCAGATGCACTCCAGCTGTGATGACTCCTATTGCCATAGTTCTTGATGCTATTGTGAGGAGGACACTGCTTCCGAGATTGGGCTACCGCGAGGGTTTGACACGTATGCAGCTTTGGGTAGTTCACCACCTTGTCTCTCAGACTTCGTTCGATATTTGGGATCGGATGCTCTGTGAGATGGAGGACATGCTAGCAGAGGGCTTCAAGGGTCACCGTCAGTTGCCCTATGCTCATTGGATTTGCTTTCTAATTCGGTGTGCTGGCGACCTTCCTGCTGAGATCCGAGCAGAGATCTCCGACACTACTACAACTTTTCCAAAGTATGATATACGCCACTATCACCAGGGAGGAGGCACCTAGACAGGGTCAGTGCTAGAGAGTAGAGGTTTCTGAGACTGCAGCTAAGGAGGACCAGACAGTTGAGGGCCTTGTAGAGGCAGAGCTTGCAGACTTGGACGCTTAGCCAGCCGATCCAGACGAGGATGATGCCACTGACAGCACTGACGACGACTACCAGCCACTTCCTCGGTTCCTCTCTCCTCGTCCTCACGACCATGAGGCAGGTGGCTTAGGTTCAGTCTCCCGCTCAGACCCAGCCATGGTGGCTGTACTTGAGAGGCTGACCCAGGCTCAGCAGAGGCAGGAGATTCAGTTACAGAGACAGGCTCAGGACAACGCAGCTATATTCACACAGATTCAGGCTCGCCAGGATGAGTCTCAGAGACAACAGCTAGAGATTCAGAGGCAGCTACCCAGCAGCAGTACCTTGAGCTCTTGAGACACCTAGTCACTATTGGGGTTCCTCCACCTCCGTCCCTACTGACTCCAGCTTTACAGCCTGGTGGGTTTCAGAGTCAGGGACCGCAACCGAGCTTGCAGTTTACATCCCATCAGCAGCAAGTGCCTTAGTCATTTTAGTCCTCCAGCTACACTCCTATTCACACAGGGTTCACCCCACTGGTCCAGCATAGGCCTCACCTTCTGACTAGCACTCCACTTTCTACAGACTTGAGTGCATCTTATAGTGAGTTGACCGGTCAGCCGACACCCTCTTAGACCACAATTTTGACTACTATAGAGGTGTCAATTTCAGAGATAGTGGCTCCTCTAGTGACAGGGACCGGGGCTATAGAGACAGTTCCTTCGTCAGTCGCTTCGACTGATCCTCCAACGACCGGTACCCTTTAGGCTCAGGTGACAGAGACGTCAACTCTCGTGGCTACTACTTCTACAGCTCTACCTTCTGAGCCACAGGGTCAGGTGTTGACACCTCTAACGCCACCTAAGCTAGGTTGTCATCCCCAGCATGGTGCTAGAGGTGCTGGTATTAATAAAAGCAAATGCTCCTCTAGAATGAATATGAAATCCGCAAGCGCACAGATAATACCGATGTAGCATTTTAACCGGAAGTAATCCAGATATCGTTATTTATATTTTTACCACTGGGAAGGGAGTGCTAAGGATAATGAGCAATGAGCATCACTGCATGTGGTAATGGAGAGTATAACCATGTCTTTATCTATCTTCTCATATAGGGTAAGTGTCACAAGATAAATAGTATATATAAATGATAAAGAATAACTGATAAGCACATAGCCACATAATAAAAGATAAACATTTTAATAGATTACTCTAAGCTTATAGCACTAGAATGGATTAGGATGAACTACAGAGATAACTCCTAAGTTATTCTAACTATAAGGTCAAAGCATACGATGATTAGTGCAATTACACTTGGCAATCATATCAAGAGAAGGTTACATCTACGCATAGTGATATTATGAAGGAAGATGAAGAACATAGCAATCACTTCCCTGTAATAGTTGTGTTATGCCTGCCCTATACTCAAGAGGTGGACTATGAATGACTCAACAGGACTGTCACTCCCGCAATCTACCACACGGTCTGGAATATAGGGTGCAATCGCAGGAAAATACGGTATAGGCACCACGCCTACACAATATTTACCACTCACCCATCGATCTAATGAGCAAGCGCTATACGATCCTATACTTGAATATAATTCTAATATAACTATGCCAAGCATATAATTAAAGTAGACTAAGAACAATATAATTGAGAACATAATCAAATAGAGCAAAGTCATATCCAATATGATAGAATAGACTAAAGTCACATTCATAGAAATGATGAACTAGATGAATAATACAAGAATGAATATAAAAGTAGGAGAGAATTACCAAGAATCCTCTTGACAGATCCGGAATCCAAGCAATGCTTGCCTCCTTCTAGTTCTAATCCTATGTATCTATGCTACTAAACTATAGAGATCTAATTAAGATGGTGGCTCTGAGGCTTCTCAGATGAATGCTCTGTATCTTGGAATGAATTAGGGTTTCTCCTAGGGCCAGGGGCCTTGCTTATATAGCCCTCTAGGAAGCACCATGGCCCCTGGATCAAAGCGACCTTGATGGATGATTATTATTGATCCTCAAAGGTGGCGGAGGCATGATCCGCGAGGTGGCTCCTGATTGGCCACCTAGGTGAGGCGGCCGCCCAGGGGGTTGGGGCGCCCGCCCCTGTCACAATGACAGGTGGGTCCCACTTCCTAGGGTTTTGCTTCCCATGCCCTATAAATTATTCTTTTTCTATATGTGGCCCTTTTCTCTCTACGTAAATATGACATGTGGGCCTCCTTTGGTTGTTTCCTGATCACCCCCTATAGAAATAGACATTCACCAAAACTGGTGGAATTCTGTTAGTGTAACCCCAATATCTAGCTAGTAATTATATTTTAGGTTCTTTCTCAAGCTATGTTGATGGTTAAAAATGACACTTATCTACCATCAACAAACTCCCCCAAGCTTACCTTTTGCTTGTCCCTAAGCAAAGATAGACTCAGTGATGGATCAGGAGTTGCTACAATGCTTTCACGCCTTTCAGGTACACATGCGTTCAAACTAGAATTCTCCTTCGGATTAAAATGAACTATTCTGATAAAAACTTACTCATATTACCTTCCACCATGGGGCTTGTAGCCGTCACTTGAGTCTTGAGTAGTTGAAAGACAGAACGGTCAAGTCAAGCGCTATGTTTCAAGTTCTTTGATCAACTATTATTCCGGAGTTTTGCACAATTTTCAAAATAAAACTCAGAGATTCCTATGTATGACCCTTTCAAGTCTCTCCTTTGTGGTATTTCTGGATCCTCTCCAAGGCATTTATGGTCTATGCCTTTTCTCTCCTCTCAAGATATGTGGTATTTTCGGTATTTTAGGCATAGTAACATTGCCTTCTCTCTCTCACCCTACTTCTAATAGGCTTATGTGGAGCTCATAGGTGGGGAGATAGCGAATACATACTTGCAAACATTTATTGCATAATCAAACTACGGATCCAGAGAAACAAGACATACAATCAAATCAAGATATGCATGTGTATAGGCTGGATGGTAGGTGGTGAATAGTAGGTGGTATATGGGTTAGGAGTGGTGATGTAGGGGTGAAGGAATGGTGATGGTGAATACTTAGCTCCTTTGAGAAACTTTTTTTTTCTCATACCTCTCTTGAAAACTTGAAGATTTTGGGGAGAACTTGGGCTGCTCAATGGATCTTTTTCTTCTCTCTCTTCTTCTTTTCTCTTTTTTTTAGAGCACACAAGCCTTTTTCTAGGATATAATAACAAGTGGTAGTATAGCTAGATATTTGGAGCTTTATTGGCTAGCAAGGGATAAATAAGGGTGATAGGAATATTTTTGGGTAGTTCACTCTCAGTGTAAGAGTAGAACTATTTTCTGGGTGGATCTAAATGGTGTATATGTGGATTCGTACTTATAGGACAGAAGCAGAATATATAGGTGGATGCATGTGGATGCATACTTCTAGGATAGAAGTAGCATGTATAGTTGGAGAATATATGTGGATCTTGATTTTAACCGCATGACCAGTTCCTAAGGGTCGACACAGGTTGACCACACTCAATGCTTACAAGCAGTAAATACGAATGTAGGGCTTCCTAATCTACCAAGCATGTATATGGCTGTGGTAGGAATTTTAAACTCTCGTCATACAGGAACTCATCATGTGGCAAGTTAATTTTTAAAAGATAAATTCTCTAGAACTCTAGTATCTCTAGGAACATGATAAACAACTACTCAAAACCTTCCCATATCATATCCGTCAACTACCTAGACTTAGATCAAGCATTCGCTACCCACAAGATCAGGAGCAAATCTTAAATCAAAACCATTGTATCCAAACTTGGGAGAATTCGAGGTTGAAACTAGGTACTTGAAAGGAATTATGATAGAGCAACTATTCATCATTTCCACATAAGAGTTTATTCTAGGGGTTCAATTTAGCAAGATAAAAACTTAGCACACCCTCCTCTAATTATTTAGCAAACTTAAAGATCATATAGAAACATATAAATATAAAGGAAAGATTTATTTGGTTTTCTAAAGGTTATGCATCTTTTTATCAAAGCAGAAATAAATAAGTAAATAGATAGGTAAGGAAATACGTAGATGGATACAGGGGGTGCTCGCCCCGAAGCTGGATGTTGACGTAGTCTTGATTGATGTAGCTGATAGACAGTGAAGGTGTATTCCCCTTGTCGGAGTGCTTATGATGATGACTGTTGAGACAGTACTCCGGCAGGGGACAGAGCGTCCTTCCGTCTGTTAGTTTTTATTGATCCTTCGAATTCTGTGAAGCTCAAATAGACAAAAAAGCTTGTGGAACTTGATTAAGTGTTAGTGATAAACCTCTAAGCCTTAGATATCTAGAACCTCTTAACATATGAATCTTTCTAGCAGGATCTTCAAAATAATCTTTTTGTACTTTTATACTGTGCAAGGAATTATAAAGAACGATGCATGCTTCTTTACTTTTATTTTTACGCCACCACAACAACTAGACTTATGGGTTTTATACCACAAATTTATTTGCATGGGGCCTAGCAGTTTTAGAATGCAATGCACAACAAATTTATTTTCTTTTTCTATGTAGGAATAAAATGGGACATGCAATTAAGGAAAGTAAACATGATACAGAAAATTAAATGCTGAAAGGGAAATATGATAACTACTAAGTTACCTCTTGGTGCAGTGTTCGGTGATTTTAAGTCCTCCAAACAGGACCTCTTATCTGTTTACTCCTTCTGAGGCACCTTGAGTGATGCCTCGGTCTGATCCTCTTCTTGTGTTGAATCTAAAACTGATTTGACCTTTACTCTCCATACTTGTTTTGTTGGTGAGGTCGATTTTATGGGAGAAGCCTGCTCTTCTGTCTCCTCTTCTTCTTTATTCTTGGTGTCAGGGCCACTCTCTGTTGGTGGTACAGCTTTCTCCTCTAGAGATGTATTGTCTTTAGGGAATAAATCTTCTTGTCTTGTTACTTTTCCTTCATAGTCAGCCCAGTCGTCCATAGCTGACCGGTTCTTATTGGTGCAAGTACGACGCCTTCTCCTTGATCTGTTCTTCTTGGGTTCTTCATCAATTACATAATTATTATTGAAATGGCGGTGTACCTTCTCTGAGGGAAATTGGAAATGCACTTCTCCTGTTGTGATGTAGATGATGGCCTTGGTATTGCTTAGGAATGGTCTTCCTAGGATGATTGGTGGATCGTACTCATCTTCTCCCATGTCGACGACTAAGAAGTCAGTCGGGATGAAGTGATCATCAATCTATATGGGGACGTCCTTCACTAGTCCTTCCATGAAGCGAAACATTTGGTCCGCCATCTGCAGCTGCACATATGTAGGTTCCAAGGGTATAGTACCATATAGATATTCAAAAGTTACCTTGGCCATTATGTTGACACCAAATCTGGTGTCACAGACAGCTTTCTAAAAGGAGCTTCTGTTGATGGTGCATTCAATGGTTGGGACACCTGGGTCATCCTTCTTAATCAAGTAGGGGGACTTGAACTAATGATCATGCTCTCTGTCGACTGCATTGATCATCCTTACTGACTCCATCTGTTGTGGCTTCTTGTTCCTGTTTCTGTTCTTGTTCTTTCAATTCTTCTTCTTCTTTGGCTCATAGGGATGTTGTGGGTGTGCAGGGAACTGTAGTTCTCTATTCTTGAAGAAGAAGGTTTCTCTTACCTTTGATATTGAAATAGATCTTGGCAGTGTTGGCATACATAATAGCTCCAGTGGTGTTCAAGAATGGTCGTCCCAAAATGATGGGCGACCTCTCATCACCACCTATCTCTATAACCACAAAGTCTACAGGAACGTACGAGCTTCCTACTCGTACACAGATGTCTTCTAGGATCCCTTTGGTGTAACAAAGTGACTGGTCTGCAAGCTGCAAGCACATAGTTGTATACAATAAAGGATAATTGAACATTTTATCATAAATCACCTTAGGCATGATATTGACGCTTGCCCCGAAGTCATAGATAGCCTCATTGAAGTTTATACTTCCAATGGAGATCGGGATGACTGGTCTCCCTGGATCACCTTTCTTAATCGGCAGAGTCTCGTCGTCTTTTGAGATAGGGTCACTCTAGTAGCTTCCTGCATTGAATATGTCTACAAGATTTATAGTTTCTAGATCTTTCGGTTGTCCTGGAATCTTACCTTGGTTAGCAGGAGGGACAACACTTGCAAGCTGTTGCAACTGAGACTCTAGCATTTTATTAAAGCTAAGTTGATTCTTAATGGTAGTAGAAAAGTTATCCATCCTATTATTAATTGTCTCTAGCACTTTATCATTTGATGCTAACTTCTTAGATAGGTTATCCATTAACTTTCCTTGATTAAGCACTAACTCTCTCAAAGGCGGCTGATTAAAATTATTATAAGAGTTATTACCTTGATAGTTACTTGAGTAGTGAGGTCTTTGTTGTTGGTTCCAACCTTGATTCTGTTGAGGGCGATAGTAGTAGTTGTTGTTGAGGTAGTTCACATCCTCTTGTAGCTCTAGGCAACTGCTGCCTCAATGCCCAGTTTCTCCACACTCTTCACAAGTCATGCGAGAATCATGGATATGCATGACTTCATTCTTCTCGCCGACTCTCTCATCGAGCCTCTTCATAAGTAGGTCCATCCTGGCAGACAGCATGTCTACCTCCTTCAACTGGCGCATACCTCCACCTCTCTTGCGGGTTTGAGTTCTCTCTTCGTTCCAACCTTGGTTGGATGCCATCTTTTCCACAAGAGCTGTGGCTTGAGCAATTGTAAGTGATAAGAATGCTCCTCCAGTGGCAGCATCCATGGTCTCACGGGTGCTATTGGTGAGCCCATGATAGAAGGTCTGCATGAGTAGCCAATTCTCCATTCCATGATGAGGACATTCCAGGATGTAATCTTGAAAGCGCTCCCATGCTTCTGGGACTGACTCATCATGTTATTGTTCAAAACTTGATATCTTTCCACAGAGAGCATTTGTCGTGCCCATGAGAAAGAACTTTACTAGGAAATTGATGGAGCAGAGTGCCCACGTAGTATTCTTCTCCTTAGTTGCATAGAACCACTGTCTCGCTCTCCCCAAGAGTGAGAATGGGAAGAGGCGAAGTAGTATGGCATCTCTGGGGACATCCTTGATGGTGAAAGTGCTACAAATCTCCAGGAAGTGTTGGAGATGAGCACTAGCATCTTCATGTGCCTTCCCACAAAACTGGCTAGCTTGCACCATGTTGATCAGCGTTGGCTTGAGCATGAATGACTTCTCAATGTCCGCAGCAGGTCTAGCACGAATGACTTCTCAATGTCCCACAGAACTCACAGAGTGACTTGTTGGCCATGGCGTCAAACTCTGGTGTTAAGCTTTGAAATACGCTTGGTTGATCTCCCAACTCAGAAGGTGGAGCTTCAAGCTGAGATGTTGATGATGATGCTTCTATTTGAACTTTCTTTAGCTTGGCTCTCGTCCTTCTAATTAATGCCTCTGGGTTGTCGATGAAATTATCTAAAAGATCAAACCTACTCATACATTACCCTATATATGATATATAAATAGACAAAAGACAAGGGTAAAGCTGTATGAGTAGAGAAAATGATGGTTCCTCGATCACATTAGTGGATGCAAGTGATGGCTCATTATCCTTTGTGACTAGCTTAATCAACCTTCCTCGGCAACGGCACTAAAAATGCTTGTTGACACCTCTAACGCCACCTAAGCTAGGTTGTCATCCCTAGCATGGCGCCAGAGGTGCTGGTATTAATAAATGCAAATGCTCCTCTAGAATGAATATGAAATCTATAAGCGCACAGATAATACCGATGTAGCATTTTAACCGGGAGTAATCCAGGTATCGTTATTTATATTTTTACCACTGGGAAGGGAGTGCTAAGGATAATGAGCAATGAGCATCACTACATGTAGTAATGGAGGGTATAACCATGTCTTTATCTATCTTCTCATACAGGGTAAGTTTCACAAGATAAATAGTATATATAAATGATAAAGAATAACTGATAAGCACATAGCCACATAATAAAATATAAACATCTCAATAGATTACTCTAAGCTTATAACACTAGCATGGATTAGGACGAACTACAAAGATAACTCCTAAGTTATTCTAACTATAAGGTCAAAGCATATGATGATTAGTGCAATTACACTTGGCAATCACAGCAAGAGAAGGTTGTATCTACGCATAGTGATATTACAAAGGAAGATGAAGAACATAGCAATCACTTCCCTGTAATAGTTGTGTTCTGCCTGCCCTATACTCAGGAGGTGGACTACGAATGACTCAATAGGACTGTCACTCCTACGATCTACCACACGGTCCGGAATATAGGGTGCAAACGTAGGAAAATATGGTATAGGCACCACACCTACACAATATTTACCACTCACCCATCGATCTAATGAGCAAGCGCTATATGATCCTATACTTGAATATAATTCTAATCTAACTATGCCAAGCATATAATCAAAGTAGACTAAGAACAATATAATTAAGAACATAATCAAATAGAGCAAAGTCATATCCAATATGATATAATAGACTAAAGTCATATTCATACAAATGATGAACTAGATGAATAATACAAGAATGAATATATAAAGTAGGAGAGAATTACCAAGAATCCTCTTGACAGGTCCGGAATCCAAGCAATGCTTGCCTCCTTATAGTTCTAATCCAATGTAGCTATGCTACTAAACTATAGAGATCTAATTGAGATGGTGGCTCTGAGGCTTCTCAGATGAATGCTCTGTATCTTGGAATGAATTAGGGTTTCTCCTGGGGCCAGGGGCCTTGCTTATATAGCCCTCTAAGAAACACCACAGCCCTTGGATCAAACCGACCTTGATGGACGATTATTATTGATCCTCAAAGGTGGTGGAGGCATGATCCATGAGGCGGCTCCTGATTGGCCACCTAGGTGAGGCGGCTGCCCAAGGGGCCGCCCCTGTCACAGTGACAGGTGGGTCCCACTTCCTAGGGTTTTGCTTCCCGTGTCTTCTAGATTATTCTTTTTATATATATGACCCTTTTCTCTCTACATAAATATGACATGTGGGCCTCCTTTGGTTTTTTCCTGATCACCCCCCTGTAGAAATAGACATTCATCAAAATTCATGGAATTCTGTTAGTGCAACCCCTATATCTAGCTAGTAATTATATTTTGGGTCCTTTCTCATGCTATGTTGATGGTTAAAAATGACACTTATCTACCGTCAACATCAGGCTGCTGCTACAGCTATTGCTTCAGAGTCATAGCCGGTCGACCCACCTACTGAGCAGACCCAGACCGCTTCACCTCCACGAGCAGCTACAAAGGGTCAGCGAGACAGCTCAGAGTCAGAGGAGGACAATTCTTGATTTTTGCTCACTCCGCGTACCTCCGCACCCGACTCGACCACTTCCATTCCACCTACAGACCCTTAGTTTTTGGCTCTTGATGCCAAAGGGGGAGAGAGTATGTAGATTCAGGGGGAGCTGCGAGAGGGATTTGATTCTTTTGTGTGTGCTACTTTCATGCATCATATTTACTTCTTTGCACCTGCATTGTGTGATTTGTGGGCTTATGAGATACTCTTGTGACATGTTGTGCTCCTAGTTTATCTTATGCCATGTCACTTGTCTGGTTTATTTTGCTCACATGCTTTGCTTCCGCGTTCTACTCCAATTTCATATGAGCTATATAATTGTGTACTAACTCTTCATGTCTTATCTTATGAGTACACTTTGTTTGACTTGGGGCACATAAGCAATCCTAATCCTATTCTTATTGCCTTTGCTTATGTGAACCAAGCATGTTCGAAAACCCCATCTCTTCATCTTCATACTCAAGGTGTTGTCATTAATCACCAAAAAGTGGGAGATTGAAAGCATCTAGGCCCCTAGAGTGGGTTTCGATGATTGATGACAACATAAAATTACTATGACTAACGTGTGTTTTGCAGAAACTTTGGTAAGTTAGGTCATGGTAATGGTGATTGTTTGGGCACTATGGTTTTCATGCCCATATCGATGGAAATCATTTTGGTTTTCAAAGGTTTGATGACAAGGTTAAAGACAAACTAGTTCTAAGTGCCATTTGGTGTTGGAGAGGCATTTAGAGTAGTTTAGGACTTTGTTTTTCCTTTGGCCATACTATAAAGGGGGGCATCAGTGGGTAGCTTGACCTAGGTGAGCCTAATGTTTTTTGTTTGGTGCACACTTGTCAAACTTAGCACTAGGTAGCTCAGGTGAAGCCCAAAGATCATTTGGAACAAGTTTTGTTCAAGTCACGTCGCGATACGGAGTAAATTGCGGCTGTTTTTGCTTGACCAGACGTGGTCATTTTCTTGACCGGACGCGTTCGGTCAGCATATCACTTGACTATCGTATTGTTAAGTTTCTGACCGGACGCGCAGGTGGCATTGTCTATGGTCAACTCTACTAGGGTTAGCAACCAGACGCGACGGGCTACTAATCGGACACGGCTTTGGTGCGTCCGGTCAGCTGTGAAGAGGAAACAGAGTGTTTCCAGAGAAGGTTTCAAGTGACTGGACCATCCGGTCACCCCTGATCAGACTTGTTGCGCATCTGGTCAATCAACGCGTTTTGAAACTATAGTCAACCATTGCCATCGACCGGACGCGTTCGGTCACATCGACCGGCGCATCTGGTCCGTACAAAAAATGCTGAGTTGGCACATAACGGCTGGAATTGAGTGAGGAGGGTATAAATACATCCTCTACTTGTCCATTTGATGTCTCTTGCTCATTTATTTAGCTGAGAAACACCTTTCAAGTGCAAGGGAGTGCAAGAGCCCTAGTGAGGATTGTGATTCGAGAATCCAAGATTAAGGATCCTCATTAGTGCATAGGGAGTAGCAAGTGTGCATCCACCTTCTCATTAGGATTTCCATGGTCAAGTGAGAATTCTTGCTTGTTACTCTTGGTGATCGCCATCACATAGATGGCTTGGTGGTGATTGGGAGTTCGGTGATCATCCAGCGGAGCTTGTGGATGACCCAACTCATCTTGTGAGTGGTTGTGGGCGATTCACTATGACGGAGTGTCAAAGAATCAGCTCGTAGAGAGCACTTGATCCTTGCGCAGATCAAGGGGGAGCTATACCCTTGCACGGGTGCTCCTACGAGGACTAGTGGGGAGTGGTGACTCTCCGATACCTCGGGAAAACATCGTTGTGTTCCTTGC
Source organism: Saccharum officinarum (assembly GCA_020631735.1). Classification (NCBI taxonomy): domain Eukaryota; kingdom Viridiplantae; phylum Streptophyta; class Magnoliopsida; order Poales; family Poaceae; genus Saccharum; species Saccharum officinarum. The sequence continues at coordinate 65,791,793 of CM036185.1, forward strand.
CCCTTTATTTTGAAGCAATTACTTTCTAGCATTACTTTCATTGCTTGTTTACATTCCTAGAATTGCCATGCTAGAATAGGAATTGGAACCTAGGGTGCAAAACTTTTTACCGGTAGAATCACTAGGAACACTTTTAGGCACTAGGGCTGAATCATGGGCCAGTAGGGCTTAATTCTTGCAATTATTTTTTAGAAAAGCCCAATTCACCCCCTCTTGGGCATCTTGATCCTTTCATGGCCGATATCATCAAAATTTGCAAGCCAACACGAGACTTCCGCCTGTTTTTAGAATTTTTGGCGTGTTTGTTGTTATGTAGCTTACAAACAATGCTACCCACCTGTTATAAAAAATGCTACCCTATCCATCTCCTCCTCAAGTGCTCCTATTCCTCATGTACTAAATGACGTGCAATTAAGGTGCCACTCACCTCTGACAAGCTAGTGCTCTGCGCTGGTACGCCTTACCGACACGCCTGCATAGATCCACCGGTGACCATCACCGCCGTGGTTGCTCGAGCTCACTGCTGCAAGATCCAATGGCAAGGTTAATGCTTTCTTGCACTTCACTTATCCATGTTTCTTGCCTTTTTATTCCCCTCTTATCTCATCTAAGTACGAATCAAGCTTCCATCTGATCATGAAGGAGCTCACAAGCACATCCCCGAGGCACTCCTACTCTGGTTCAGGCGAAGTTGGAGGAGGAGGCCACCAACTAGAGGAACAAAGTAGACATGATGTCTTGGTCCTTATCCTCTGCCGCCTCACCACCTGCACCTTGTGGAGCTGTAGGTGTGTGTCGCTCCTAGTACCCGCTCATCTCTAAATCCAAGACCAGCTCATCTCTAAATCCAAGCACCGTAAGGAGCTGCCCTAGTTTGTCGCCAGATTCATGTATGGCAACTGGAAAGGCAAATGCCGATTCGCCAGCTTGACCGGTGAATACCCCTCCTTTTCCTTCTTTCCCTTCGCCATTTAGGATTTTGGTATCTCAGATTGCTATAGAGGCCTCTTCCTCTGCTAGTGCATTGGGCTTCGCTATATTATCTACAATTCGGTGACTGACAAATTAGTGGTACTGCCACATAGCAAGCTTTCTTATGGTTTAGCTTGCTTTGGGTTTGATCCCATAGTCTCTTCACACTTCCATGTGGTAGAACTATGGGTAAGGTCACCTAGGGTGTTAGTTGTCAGCATCTACTCATCCAAAACTAGAGCATGGATGTGTAAAGAATCTGAATGGGGATAGTATATTCTAGTATGCAAATTTTTAGGAATTGTGTTTCTTAATGGTTTTATGCACATGCTAGAGCTATCCCTGATAGATTCTATTGATATGGAGGGAAAGACATGGAGGAAAGTTCCTACGCCACCAGGTCATGCATTGTCCATCCATGGAGATCAGGGTCAATTGTGTCTATGAATTGCTGATGTTTTCAATTTGTCTGACCTTTCAATCTGGATCCTAGAAGACTATGATACTAGTAAATGGACATTGAAGCATACGGTGGACACGCTACAACTATTTGGACTGAACAATCTTCAATTTGTTTCTGAGGCTGCTGTTGATGGTAGCTAACACCCTATTTTACTGTCAACATTCAACCAAAAATCACATGAAATGATAGATTTATGTTTCAAATTCAGCTAGTTCAACTTGTCCTTGGAGAATTATTTATATGTAGGAAATATAGCAAAATTTGGCCAAAAAGGTGACAAATATGGAGTGTACAAACAAGTAGACATGATAGGATGATGTAGGCCCACATGCCAGCGCCAGTCGGTGCCACCTAGGCGTCGCCCAGCCCCACCTCATGCCACCTAGGCCCCCTATCACATCAGTGATCCATGGGAGCACCTCAACCAATCAGGAGTGAACACTTGGATCATTTGATCAATGGCCAAGATTTGCAACACATGAATTGAAGGGCCCACTTGACATAGAGATGGAGCTTCACCAACCGACTTACCTACCAAAATTCGACATGTGCTGGATTTGCAACCACCTTGGAGAAGCAACCAGGGCCCTAGGATGCAATGTCGGTGCATCCTAGTTCCGGGCGGTGCCCCTATGCCGCCAGCCGGCGCCTCCTCTGCTCCACCGCCTCACCACTGCCAACATGTACCCCCATGCCTCTATACACTATAAATAGAGTGGTGTGGCTCACGTTAGAACTTGCCCCCATTCAAGAGAAAGCATTCCAAGCTCTCTTAGCTCTCTAGCTTAGCTTAGGCTTTAGAATGAGTAGTCTAGTGTGGAGTGGAGCGGAGTCGTAGCTTCTCCGGCGACTGGGAAGAGTCTTCCAAGTCTCTGGTATATCTTCTTTATATTCTTTCATTTAGCATTTACTTTATTCAGTATTTATTTCAGTACTTTACTCTAGTATTTTCTTTCTTTACATTCTACTACTTAGTCATTAGTGTTAGATCATTAGTGGCTTAGGTGCTTGTTTGTGTGGCATTAGTAGCAGAGGTTATCATTTGGTTAGTAGTTATACGTTAGTACCGGTTCCACCATCTGGTTAGGGTGCTTCGATCTCATTTCACTGGAGCTCGAATCGAAGTAGTATATCGATTGATTAAGCGTGGTGCTTAGGCTATAGATTACCTATGGATATGGCTAGATCAACGGATAGATTTGGGTAGTTGGCAAGTGGTGATAGCATTGTCCATCCTCTGTATTCGACCACATTTAGGTCTAGTTATTAAATCGTAGGGGTCGTGGCAGACCTTGCCTATTTAACTCTCTTAGTTGGTAGGCGGGCTGTGCCCCGAAGTATTAACGAATCTCGACTAGTTACGTGCGTAGCTTAGCTATTAGAAAGATAAACACTCCTTCTCTCCCCCTAGCTATCTCTTGAGTAGCATGTAGTTAGTAGTTCAGGTAGATCATCCCCTTCCTACACTATCGTTCACCTATCTAGGATATAAACCTAAGGGCCTATCACATAAATTCTTAGTCCTATTTAGATTTGAAGCCTCCCGCCTTCCTGTGGGAAAAATATAAATTCGACACCCGGTACTCACCGAGCGAAGTGCTACGCAATAGTTCTATGCGCTTGTGGAATATTCCAATAGTGATTAAGAAGTATCAACAAGCATTTCTGGTACCGTTGCCGGGGAAGGCAACTGGCATCGAATTTATCTGGCTGAATTTATTGATTAGGATCGCCCTAGTTATCCTAGTTAGTTTTTCCTTTTTCTCCTATACCCTTTCACTACCTTACATGATGGTCAAAATTCCATCTGTGATTTGTGCGCACCCTCGGCTACTAATGTAGCCACCGGACCCAATGTTATCAATGGGGACGCTAACTTTGAGCTTAAGCCAGCGTTAATTACGATGGTTCAAGCTAGTCCGTTCTGTGGGAAAGCCCATGAGGATGTGAATGCTCACCTCCAGCATTTCTTGGAGATTTGTAGCACATTCACCATTAAGGGAGTGAGCCAAGAGGCTACTCGTCTTCGCCTTTTTCCTTTCTCATTGTTAGGAAAGGCCAAGCAATGGTTTTACTCTAACCGCAATGTTGTAGACACATGGGAAAAGTGTTCTAACACTTTCCTAGTTAAGTTCTTCCCTATGGGAAAGACTAATGCTCTACGCAATAAGATCTCTAATTTTCAACAACTAGCAGACGAGTCGATTCCCGAGGCATGGGAACGTATGCAAGAGTATGTCGTTGTGTGTCCGCTCCATGGCATGGAAGACTGGCTTTTCATCTAGAACTTCTACCATGGGTTAGTACTGTTAGATAGGAGCCATTTAGATGCTAGTGGTGGTGCTGCATTCTTTTCGCTAAGTGTTGTAGATGCAAAGACGCTTATCAAGAAGATGGTGTCCAACCAAGGATGGAGCGACGATCGACTCCAACCCCATAAATGAGGTATGCATTCCATTAAGGAAATTGACATGCTTGCAGCTAAGATGGATCTGCTCACAAAGCGAGTAGAACATTATGAGAAGGTGAGTGCCCAAGAGACACTCAAAGCCATGGATTCCCACATGACTTGCAAAGTCTATGGAAATGTTGGACATTCGAGCCATTCCTATCCCGAATACAAGAGGACCTCAACTTCGTCAACACCGACAACGGGTTTCGTCCGCAACAACAAGGCTAGAATCAACGCTCCAACAATCAGGGAGGTAACTCTTATTACTCTTCTCATTTAAATAACAACCAAGGTAATAATAGTTTTGCTTTCTTGAAAGATCTTGTTTATAGTAATGGTAGAATGACTGATAGTATTAATAAGAACTCCATGCTCATGACAAAATGTTGGAAAATATAAATGCTAAATTGGATGAATTTTCTTCTGTCTTAAGGAATCAACTTAGTTTTAATAAGATGATAGAAACCCAATTAGCTCAAATTGATGCTGCTATTCCATCCTATGAAAAAAACAGAATTCCTGATAAACCTGAGGAAACAATGGAGACAGCTAACCATGTTACTGCAAGTTATAACTATGCTTTAATTTCTAGGGATTCCTACTTGTTAGATTCCCCACTTACTATTAATAAAGGAGATCCTGGTGTTCCCATGATTTCCTGCTCCAATGGAACCCATACTTTTTATAATGCTATCTGTGATTTAGGGTCTAGTATAAATATCATGTCTAAGGAAACTTATAATAAGTTATTATATACTACCTTAGCACCAACCTCTGTTTATGTGCAATTAGCTGATAGATCCACTCGTTATGTTGAGGGAGTAGCCACCGACTTATTAGTTAAAGTTAGGAATGCCTATGTTCCTGCTGATTTTATGATCCTAGACATGGGTAACGCCGAGGATACACCTTTAATCCTTGGTTGTCCTTTCTTGAACATTGCAAATGCTTGCATATATGTGGCTTCTGGGCAAATCCAATTCCACTTTGTTGGAAGAAAAGAAATATTTACTTTTGCCTCTGGACAACCCCTCTTTGATGAGAAACATAAAAAGAATCATATGAAGATGAATAAACTAAGGCCGATTGAAGATCCGGAGAAACCTGTCAAGAAAAAGAAGAATAGAAAGAGGTGGCGTAAAAAGCAAGATCCGTCCTCCAACACTTCATCCCCTGATCCTGATCCTGACAAGGCTTCTGAGGTGGAACAAGAAGGAACACCTCCGCCCAAGGAAGAATAACCTTGTGCGTTGACGATAAGGTAAGTATTCTATTCCCTTGCATTTAATTCCCGTATTTACTTTTTGCACTTTACTTTTCTGCATCGCATTAAAATTTCGAATAAAGTTGCTCTACATTGCATGATAGGATAGTTGCATTTTAAACTACTCTATGTGAATAAATAAAGTTTGTAGTAGTTAATGCTTGATAGGATAGATATGCATTAAAGCAACACCCTTAAACTAGAAAATCCAAAAAAAATCTGCAAAACAAAAAATATTCATTAATATTAATGAATAAAAAGGTTCAGTAGTATCCCTGCTGAATAGTTATCTAGTAGTGATAGATTTAGTCATTTATTTAGTCATTCATGCATCTTAGATTATAGGTTTGGCTAGTTATTGCATTTGCATCTTAGTTATAGGTTTAGCTAGTCATTGCATTCGAGTCATAGGTTTAGGTTCTGTTGACATCGTTTTTAGCACGTGTCAAGATGATCAGGAAAGGCTAATCAGCAAGGGAAAGATTGCCGTGTAAATTGATAGCCAAGGAGAATAAGTTTGTTTTTAAGCGGTGACAGTGTATGAATTTAATTTGGAATGTTGCCGATGAGGTTAAGGGTGTTATTGCCGATGCCGATGGAAGAGGGTTTGGAGACTGTTGCCGATGAGATAAGAGAATGTACCGATGAAGGAAGGTATGAAGACTGCAGCCGATGAAACAGGGAATGTACCGATGGAAGGAGATCGAAGGTTGCTGCCGATGGAACAGGGGCTATGCCGGTGAAAAGGAGGTCGATAAGAATACCATCGTGATTAAGGCGGACTATGGAATAAAATAGGAGTTGATTTCCTTGTTTACGATTAGTAGAGTCTGAGTTGTGTCAAAGTCATGTTCTTTTCCTTAGATTTGGATTTAGTGTCCTAGTCGTATTTGGTTATGTTTCTATAGATCAGGGTATAAATATAGAGTGAAGGGCAATGTAATAGGGGATCAATCAATACATCAAAAACCAGCTTTTACTCTTATTTACATCTACTTTTCGGCGACTTCGTCAATTTGCATATTTTTCCTTTTTATGAGTTCTCATCGATTCGGTGAGTTGCATTGCTCTAAGTGCAATCTTTGTCGATCCTCGAGTTCCGCGTGAGTACCTCTTGGCCGTGACTTCCGGGCGTATCGCTGTTGTCAGGACCAAAGTGCTCGTATCTTCATCCTTGTCGATTAACAGGTCAAATCGACTGGCACGCTTTGGATATCGATTTCGGGTATTAGCCCTTTGTGTTTGCAGATTCACTTTTGCATCAACACATCTTTTGGCACGCTCGGTGGGACAGATCTAGTCAAGATGCCTAATCATGAGATCGATGCTGGGAATATCATCGCAGTAACAGAAGAAGATCTTAAGGACGATCAGAAGCAGGCTATGGAGAGGGCTATTGAAGAATATAGACAGCTTTGCTTGAAGTCATTCAGCGTGAACAAAAGTGGACAAGTCATCCAGAAGCAGGACTTGCCGTTGCCTCGGCAGGTTACTTTTGATCCTAATCCTGGTAAACTTCAAGAGATGGTTAATTCTGCGGTGAATCATGCTTTAATTAATCATTCCAATGTGTTGTCCAATACTGTTCATAATGCTGTGATTCGAACTTTCAAAGAAGGGCAAGCGTCACCTCATTACGTCGGGCCTGCTTATCATCAACCAGAGGCAGCATCTGCTGTTGCTCCATCGGCTCCTCCAGTCATTGCGGGTATAGAGATTTCTTCTCCTCCAGTATCAGCAGGATTATCTAATGCACAGTCTACTCCGGTGCGTCCAGATTCAGCATTATCAGGACGAATTCAGCTTGGTACAGATCTATCAGCATCAGCTTTATCAGGTCCTATACCACAGAGTAGTCAAACCCCTGCTAATTGGTGGGGATATGGTATGCCTCCGGAGCCATCTACTGTCAATCACGGATTATCTCAAGTGTTTGACGCAGCAGGAAAAACTCCTATCCCATCGGCTGGTTTGCCGATAGCCCAAGCGCCTCAATATATTACAACTACTGTACAACCAAGTCTAGGAGGTTTTCAGGCGTCTTTGGGTCAAACATCTAGCTCAAGTCCATCGGCAAATTTGTTACCGATGCATCAGAAGGCTTCTATCACCAGTCAACCTGGAGTTCAGGTTATGCCTCAAGTTGGATGTAATTATCCAGCAATGCCAACAAGCTACCAGCCATCGGCAAACTTTGTGCTGATGAATACTAATAATTGGTCAGGGCAGTTTCCTACTCAACATACAGTTCAGCCAAGTCAGCAAGCCACAGGAGTTCATCAAGGTCACGTGCATGCTGGTTTTCAGAATCAAGCATCGGCAGCTCAGCCGATGAATCCTTTTCAGTAGGTTAATGGACCACAGTTAGTAGCAAATATGCCAATTGCTGGAGATCGTGGGCAACAAAGGTGTGCAGAAGGGTATCAACAGATACCTCTAGCAGAGATTCAACCATATCATCAGCAAGATGTCGATGTTTTTTGGGCCGATAAGATAGCAGAAATTATGAGGGATCAATTTGGGATCAAGCCCAAGGTTAATACCTATTCATATCGGACTCTGTATCCTCCGGCATATGATTTAATTCCTCTCCCAAATCGTTACAAAGTGCCAGATTTCACTAAATTCTCTGGGCAAGACGATACATCAACCATGGAGCATGTTAATCGTTTTATTATTCAATGTGGAGAGGCAGCTTGTAGAGATGAATTGAGAGTTCGTCTGTTCTCGTCATCTCTATCCAGATCAGCATTTACGTGGTTTATTTCACTACCGCCAAATTCTATTATCACCTGGGCTGATCTGGAAAAGCAATTTCATAAGTATTTCTTTGCTGGAATTCATGAAAAGAAGCATACCGATTTGGTAAAGATGAGACAGCGCAATGATGAATCGGTAGAAGGCTTTGTGCAAAGGCTACGAGATGTAAAGAACAAATGTTATAGTCTGGTATTGGATGATCGGCAGCTTGCCGATTTAGCCTTTCAGGGATTATTACCACACCTTAAGGACAGATATGCTTCTCAGGAGTTCGAAAGCCTAAGTCATTTAGTACAAAGGATTTCTGATCAAGACACTAGGGTTTTTGAACCTAAGAGAAATTGGAACAAGAAAGTTTCATTTGTTGAAGAGGCAGAAGATTCTGATTCAGATAATGAACCAGTTATCGGTTTGGCAGAGTGGGTTAAGAATAAGAAGCCGATATCTTGTCCCTTTGGTCACAAAGAGCCAGAAAAGTTTACTTTTGATGTCACCAAAGCCGATAAAATATTCGATCTTTTGCTTCAGGAGGGCCAGATTAAATTGTCACCTAATCATGTGATCCCATCGGCAGAAGAGTTGAAGCATATGCTGTATTGCAAGTGGCACAATGCAACTTCACACAGTACCAATGAGTGCAAGGTGTTTAGACAGCAATTGCAGTTAGCTATTGAGTCTGGCAGGATAAAATTTGGCAATTCCAAGATTCAAAAGCCAATGAAAATTGATCAACATCCTTTTCCAGCAAATATGTTGGATGCTGAAGGGAAAATTAAGGTGTTGACATCGGTAGCTGCTGAAAAGAATGCATCAGTAGATCCCCAACATCGGATAACTACCGATGATGCAAAAGGCAAGGGGCTATTGACGGAAAGTGGCGGTGCTGGAAGGCCTCCTCGATCTGGCATCGTGATTACTCATCGAAGACAACAGGAAGGTTGGCGTCAGCGAAGGGACCGGTATCGACGACAACAAGAGGAAAGGCGTCAAGAAGAGTGGAATCGGCATATGGATCATTGGAATTGTTCGTTTTTTATTCATTGTTGGGAAGAAGGTATTAAGTTACCTACAGTTGAAAATTGTCCAGAGTGCAATGGCTATTATGGAGATAATCATCCTGCAAGAAGGTTTCAATCTGGTAATCAAGGTTTGCTCATTAATGAGCCGATCAGAAGGAGAGCATCAGTACATGATCGGCTGGGGGGCAGACTCAGTGTGCACGAAAGGCTTGGTAAACGCGTTGCATATTTTCCAAGGAACCAAGAGGAACTCGAAGAGATGGCAAATGCAAGAGTTCCTGATAAAGAAATATTTTACAGGGATCCTAATATACGTCGTGTGGAGACAACTAGGACTTATCAGCCAGTGTGGAAAACTAAGCTTCCTCAATGGTGTCCAGAAGGTTTGACAAAGACACAGAAGAGAAAAATGCAGCGAGAGCGTCAAAAAGATTTATATCAAGAAGAAAGCCCCTCCAATGAGAGATCTGGTAACCAGCAGTGGCAGATAAGGCACAAGAATAAAGGACCATCGGCAGATGTCAATATGGTGTTTATGTTGCCGATGGAATTTTTGGCTCTATCTGACAGCGAAGAAGAGGCTGTTTCCTCTGATCAGATAGCTCAATTAATGTTAGATCCATTGATGGCTGTTTTTGAGAAGCCTGCTGATGATGAGAGACAACACCTCAAGGCTTTGTTTGTAAAAGGCAGAGTTGATGGGCAACTTGTATCTAAGATACTTATTGATGGAGGAGCTACGATTAATATCATGCCTTATGTGATGTATCGGAAGCTTGGTAAGGGAGATCAAGACTTAACTAAGACCGATATGATGCTTAAGGATTTTGAAGGCAATGTGTCACCAGCTAAAGGGGCAGTATGTGTTGAGTTGACCATCGGCAGTAAAACTTTGCCGACAACTTTCTTTGTTATTAATGGCAAAGGTGTATATAATTTACTTTTGGGAAGGGATTGGATTCATGCTAATTGTTGTGTTCCTTCTACAATACATCAATGTCTGGTACAATGGATTGGAGATAAGATTGAAGTTGTTCCTGGTGACTCTTCTTATATCATTGCATCGGCAGAATCAGATACTTATGAACGAACCAAGTGCATATCGGGAGAAGCCTGGGAAAAGGAGTTCCTCAAGATTGCCGATTATGAAATTCTACCGATCCAAGCAGTCGGTTCTGAAGAAGAGTTTTAATGGATAGATTTGCCGATGATGGAAAATTAGGTCAAGGATTTACATCGGCAGATGATTTAATAGAAGTAGATATTGGTGAAGGCGATAGGCCAAGGCCCACTTTTATTAGCTCTAAGTTAAATTCCAAGTGTAAATAGCAACTAGTTGATTTGTTAAAGGAATATAAAGATTGTTTTGCTTGGGATTATACTGAAATGTCTGGATTAGACCGATCTATAGTTGAACATCGGTTGCCTATTAAATCCGGATTTCGGCCACATCAGCAGCCGGCTCGCCGATGCAATCCTAATATACTCCCTGATATTAAGGCCGAAATAACCAAGTTAATTGAGGCAAAGTTTATTCGGCAGTGTCGATATGCAGAGTGGATTTCTAATGTGGTTCCTGTATATAAGAAAAATGGAAAACTCCGTGTTTGTATTGATTTCAGGAATCTTAATAAGGCCACACCGATGGATGGTTATCCAATGCCGATTGCTGATTTGTTGATTGATGCTGCAGCAGGGCATCAGATTATTAGTTTCATGGATGGAAATGCGGGTTATAACCAAATATTCATGGCTGAAGAAGATATTTCCAAGACTACTTTTAGATGTCCAGGTCATGTGGGATTATTTGAATGGATAGTTATGACATTTGGTTTGAAAAATGCCGGTGCTACTTATCAAAGAGCTATGAACTTTATTTTCCATGAATATATCGGCACATTGGTAGAAATCTACATTGATGACATAGTGATTAAGTCTGGAGACATCACAAAGCATCTAACCGATCTACGGAAGATACTAGAGTGCACAAGAAAACATGGATTAAAGATGAATCCCAATAAATGTGCATTTGGTGTATCGGCAGGACAATTCTTGGGTTTTATGGTGCATCAGAGGGGCATTGAAATTAGTAGAAAATCTATTGAGGCAATCAACAAGGTTGTTGCTCCTGCCGATAAGACTGAATTACAATCCTTGATCGGTAAGATTAATTTCATCAGAAGGTTTATATCTAATCTGTCAGGCAAGATCAAAGCTTTCAGTCCATTATTGAAATTGAAAGCCAATCAGGAGTTTAAATGGGGGGATGAACAGCAATTGGCTTTAGATCAGATTAAGAGTTATTTAACAAATCCTCCAGTGTTAGTTCCGCCCCAGCATGGAAAACCTTTCAGATTATATTTATCAACTGAAGATACTGTTATCGGTTCAGCTCTTATTCAGGAATTTGAAGGAAAGGAGCGTGTTATCTATTATTTGAGCAGACGGTTAATAGATGCTGAAACCAGGTATTCGGCCATTGAGAAATTATGCTTATGTTTATATTTCTCCTGTAGTAAGTTGAGGCATTATTTACTATCGGCTGAATGTACTGTCGTATGCAAAGATGATGTGGTCAAATATATGCTATCTATGCCGATATTAAATGGTAGGATTGGTAAATGGATTTTAGCGTTATCAGAATTTGACCTACGTTATGAATCGGCTAAGGCAGTTAAAGGACAAGTTATGGCCGATTTTGTTACTCAACATTGCAACACGGTGGATTCTTTGGAAGTTGCTCCATGGACACTTTTCTTTGATGGGTCTACTTGTGGTGAAGGGGCAGGCATCGGCATCGTGTTGATTTCCCCTCAGGGGAAGAAGTATGAATTCTCATTGCCGATCGTCGCCACATCGACAAACAATCAAGCTGAGTACCAAGCCCTGATAAAAGGGTTAGAATTGCTTAAAGAAATACAGGCTGATGCTGTTTAGGTCTTTGGTGATTCTATGCTAGTTATAAATCAGTTGATTGGAATTTATGAATGCCGAAGTGAAATTCTAATTTCATATCATGAAAAGTGTTTGGAATTGTTAAAAGGGTTTAGGAGTTTTCATCTGGAGCATATTTCCCGGATGCATAATGAAGAAGCTAACCGATTGGCCCAGCATGCTTCGGTATATCAACCTGTTCAAGAAGCATTGACATCGGTGGCTGATGCCGATGACTGGAGAAAGGAAATCATTGATTATTTAAAGAATCCATCTAAAAAGGTTGAAAGACGCATAAGGTTCCAAGCGACGAAGTATGTACTCCTCGATGATGAATTATATTACCGTACCATAGATGGAGTTTTACTCAGGTGTGTTAACATAGAGGAATCAAAAAGCCTGATGAGTGAAATTCATGAAGGAGTATGTGGGGCTCATCAGTCAGCATTTAAGATGAAATGGATGATCAGAAGAAATGGATATTATTGGCCGGCTATTCTTGAGGATTATTTTAAATATTTTAAAGGATGTCAGGAATGTCAAAAATTCGGTAATATTCAAAGAGCACCCGCATCGGCTATGAACCCCATAATTAAACCTTGGCCGTTTAGGGGTTGGGCTATTGATCTCATCGGTCAAATTTATCCACCATCGAGTAAAGGGCATAAGTTTATTCTGGTTGCTACCGATTATTTCACAAAGTGGGTTGAAGCAATACCTTTGAAAAAGGTGACATCGGCTAACATGGTTGATTTTGTGAAGGAGCATATTGTTTACCGATTTGGCATCCCTCAAACCATCACTACCGATCAGGGCACTATGTTTACATCAGGTGAATTTGATGAGTTTGCTTTAAGTATGAGAATTAAAGTTTTGAATTCTTCACCATATTATGCCCAAGCTAATGGCCAGGCTGAAGCATCTAATAAGGGAATTATCAAACTTATTAAGCGCAAGATCAAAGAATATCCTAAAAAGTGGCATACAATATTAAATGAAGCTTTGTGGTCATATCGGATGGCATGTCATGGTGCAACCAAGGTATCACCTTATCAATTGGTGTATGGACACGATGTAGTATTACCTTGGGAGATTAAGATTGGATCTAGGCGAATGCGCTTTCAGGATCAACTGACAGCCGATGAATATGATATTCTTATGAAAGATGAATTGGAAGATGTAGCATGTCATCGGTTAAAAGCTTTGGTTAACATCGAGGAGAATAAGAAAAGGGTAGCTAAGTGGTATGACAAGAAAGTGAAGGTAAAGGAATTTGCCGATGGTGAATTAGTCTGGAAATTGATTTTACCGATTGGGACTAAAAGTTCTAAGTTTGGCAAATGGTCTCCTAATTGGGAAGGTCCATATCGGATAAATCAGTCTGTTCCTGGTAATGCGTATATTCTTGAAACTCTCGAAGGAGTTGTATTTCCCAGAGCGTTAAATGGAAAATATTTAAAGAAATATTACCCTAGTATCTGGATAGATGCATAAAGAGTATAGTTGCCGATAACAATCCTATCGGCTGGAGTTAAAACAAAGTATCAATTGTGCCGATGCACTAATTTAACAAAGCCTGGATGGCTGATATCGCACGCAGGCGAATTTCATCGGCTTCTTTTAACTCTTTGGCATCTTCATCGGCACTTCCTTCCACAGGCTTGATTTTCTTTTTCAAGGCCAAGGCCTTGCGAGCTTGAGCATCTCGTTCCTGTTGAAGGGCTTTAATGGCGTCGGGAAGCTGGTCTTCTTCTTGTTTAGCTTGAGTCAGAGCTGTCTCAACCTTTTCCAGTTCAGCTAGCAGGGCTGCTTTCTTTGCCGATAGATCTGAGATTTTCTGTCTAATATCGGCACTGGAGGCTTGCAAATTGTTGATGTTCTTGTGTTTCTCGTCGACAGTCTGCTTCAGCTATAGCATTTCTTCTTTAAGTTGAGACTGAGCTGCTCTGTCAGCAATACGATGAATGGCCCTTTGATATTGAAGCTGTCTGCTCTCCAGATGGACTGCTGGAAAGATGATTTCTTCAATATTAGCGGGGACTTGGCCGCGGATCGCTTTGAAGATAGACCTCGCAGGATCCGAGTCGATCACCAATTGGGCAGTGTCTTGCTGTAGCAGATTTAGAAGGGTTTCCAGCTTGCCATAGGTGTCTGATGATATTGTTCCCAACACCAGGGAGGAACTCGCTTCTTCTCCGTCGTCATCAGAAACATCGATAGCAAAAGAGAATAAGCTATCGGGAGAGTCTTGTTCCTATGAAATAAAGAGAATTAGAAATCTTGTTTATGATATTTGGGGATATAATAAACCAAGTAATTGATTGGTTTACCTGCTTCAGGGCGATTTCTTGAGCTTGGCTTGAGGGAGCAGCTTGTAAAGGGTCATGCGAAGGATCGGCAGAAGATGCCGATGGAATGTCTTCTATGACCACATCGGTAGTCGGCCCTTGAGGTATAATTGCCGATGATGTATCTTGGGCAGGAGCAGTTTGTTCAGAGGGCTGATCGACAGATGTTGGAGCAGACGCAGGGGCTGGTGTAGGTTTCTGTCGTTTCTGTTGAGCCTCAGCATCGGTCAAAGCTTTATGCTTTGTTTGTGCTTCAACAACAACTGGCTGGGGGGCATCAACATCTGTTGGTTGGGGAGCCTGCATGCTTGGTGTGCTTACCGATGTGTCCATTTGTTGCTGCAAAAACAGGTATAAGATTGGATGTTTAATAGAGAAAAATAAAAAAATATAAGAGAATACCTCTGAAGGAGGGGTAGAAGTTGCGGTGCTTGGTAAAGTTGCCGATGATGATCCAGCTGCAGCTTGTACACCCTGATAGTTGTATGTTAATATGAAGTGTATCGGCAGAAAAGAGAGTAAGCAAGATTGTTACCTTAAAAGCCTTGATTAGGCTTGAAGCAGCAGCCTTTGGAGAAGCCCTGGATGTTCCCAGTCTTGGTCTGGAAGTGCCGATTTTGGTGTGAGCCCTTTGGAAGGTCAAGGCTTCTAGGGTGGGGGCGTTGTAACCGATTGCTGAAATTGGAGAGGCTGGATGGAGGTTGAAGGGTTTTCCGCTTTTGCTTATCGGTGGAACTGGATCATCAGCCTGTTTCAAGGAAGGTTAGCTACCGATACACATAATAAAAGGAAGGAAAAGGACAAAAGTTGAAAGGAACTTACTGCATTATCAGGAATAGCATAATCGGGGTCGATCAAGTGCCGATATGTGTGAACAGACGTTGAAAACAGCTGTTCTTTCCACTCCTGCCACCATTGCTTATATGACTCTGTTATGAAAGAAGCTGGTGACCAGGCGGAGAGATCGACATTTGAAATATCGGCATCGGGAGCAAGTCTTACTATCCTGCTCCATTCAGTTCCAGCAGTAATGATTTCTCTGGGTTTAATCACATCGGCATAGCACAGTTTGATGGGCAGTTGCCCAAAGGCCAGCTGGCGAGATACTGCCGATGGATTGTAGAATTCATAAGTAATGTGGGAGGCTTTCCCGCTGCCAAATGTGTTGACTGGGATTGCTCTGGGGGTGATAATGGCCATCATGAGATCATTGTCTTGGTTCAGATCACTATCGGCAAAATTGAAGAGGAGTGGGAACTTGTTATCCTCATCAATATAAGGCACCCAAGCCCTGAGGTCACGAGGGAGGCCATGGTAGAAAGTTTGAAAAAATCTACCGATTTGGTCCTCATTGGCTTCTGTTCCGGGAAGGACGATGATTGCTTCACCGAAGTTGAGAGGGGGGCGTGTTGCCGATTCATCATCCCTAAGGACGTACTCTTCGGGAATTTCTCGTGGGAATTCCTGAGCAAAGAGATCCCACTGTAAACGCTTGTGCATGTGAGCGTTTAACCACATATTAACAAACCACCATGGGCCTCCCAGATTGCCGATGGGTTCGCCAAGTATAAGCTTCTAAGATACTTGGTGGAGAAGGTGGTAGGTTGAGCTCAGGAGATATCGGCCAAGTGGGAATCTGACACCGTTGGCCAAGAGTTCTACTGCTGGGAGGAAAGCGTTAGTTGGTCCTACCGATCGTCCGCAGAAAATAAACTTTTCCAGCCACATGTTCAGGAATGTGGCATGCTCCCTTTGATTGACGGTGCCAGTCTTTTGATACTCCTGGATATATCCCGTCCAGCCGCCGATGTTGCGTGTAGTTACTCTGTATTCAGCTTTTCTGCCGAAAATATGGCCTTCATCGACAGTTGAGATGTCTAAGCCTGTGAGCATGTATACATCGGCAAGAGTGGGGGCACATGGGCCATGACCGAACATGAAGGTGTTGGTGGTGTCAGACCAAAACTGAGCAGCAGCTATCATCATGGATTCATTCTTTTGCATATCGGCAATGGACAGCCTGATACACTGATCTATTTTCCGTTCTGCCCAGAACACTTGCATTGATCTGTTGACCCTCAGAAACCAGTTTTTCCACCCTTTGGTGGGTTTGGGCCAAGAACGGAACGTGTCTTTCCACAGATTCAAAGAGAAATTCTGAGATTTGAAGGGAATACGATTTGCCTCTGCATTAATCAAATCAGTTGGATCTGGGTCGCCCATCGGACCTAAGCAATGGAGGGGAGGTTGATGTGTTGGAATCACCAGTGTGTTGCGAAGTTCCTAGGTTTGAAGGACCAAGAAAATGAAAAAGAAAGAAAGATGTCGACTATAAGAATTCGCAGGAAACCGAAATGATTAAAGTAAAAGTAATGAGAGGAAGAACAAACCGTAGGGACGTCGAAGTTAACAGCCATTGCTTCAGGAGGATGAGGGCACGAGCTGGGAACTTGAAGATGATGATGGTTCTGATGAGTTGAAGACGCGCGGTCGTTGGTTAGGGTTGCCGCCGGAGTGAGAATGCCAAAGGGTGGAGTTTGAAGGTAGAAAATGAACAGCCCGGAGGAATCTATTTATAGGTTATTTGGAGTAGGGGTATTCTTGACTTATCTCTATGCCGTATGCGGATGGATCGAGGTGGTTCAGTTGGATATGGTAACTGTTCGCACGACAATCAAGGGATGGTGCAGAAGATTTGACGGCAAGTGATCATGACTTGAAGGATATCTTGATACAAGATTTTTCAGTTCTAAAATGATGCGTTGAGATCTTGTTGATGGATTGTTATTTTGGTATCTCAACCGTAGTTAAGGCAAAGAAGGTTGGAAAATATGCGATATATATTGAGATACATGGATTGGATCTAGATTTGATTGAATTTGGTAACAAATCATGTTATGCTTGGAGAATGGGTTAAAGAAATAGATAATAGCAAGCATCAGTTGGAGTAAATTTCGGAGCATCAGTATCTTATACTCTGAAATTGGGGGGCATGTGTTGACATCGTTTTTAGCACGTGTCAAGATGATCAGGAAAGGCTAATCAGCAAGGGAAAGATTGCCGTGTAAATTGATAGCCAAGGAGAATAAGTTTGTTTTTAAGCGGTGACAGTGTATGAATTTAATTTGGAATGTTGCCGATGAGGTTAAGGGTGTTATTGCCGATGCCGATGGAAGAGGGTTTGGAGACTGTTGCCGATGAGATAAGGGAATGTACCGATGAAGGAAGGTATGAAGACTGCAGCCGATGAAACAGGGAATGTACCGATGGAAGGAGATCGAAGGTTGCTGCCGATGGAACAGGGGCTGTGCCGGTGAAAAGGAGGTCGATAAGAATACCATCGTGATTAAGGCGGACTATGGAATAAAATAGGAGTTGATTTCCTTGTTTACAATTAGTAGAGTCTGAGTTGTGTCAAAGTCATGTTCTTTTCCTTAGATTTGGATTTAGTGTCCTAGTCGTATTTGGTTATGTTTCTATAGATCAGGGTATAAATATAGAGTGAAGGGCAATGTAATAGGGGATCAATCAATACATCAAAAACCAGCTTTTACTCTTATTTACATCTACTTTTCGGCGACTTCGTCAATTTGCATATTTTTCCTTTTTACGAGTTCTCATCGATTCGGCGAGTTGCATTGCTCTAAGTGCAATCTTTGTCGATCCTCGAGTTCCGCGTGAGTACCTCTTGGCCGTGACTTCCGGGCGTATCGCTGTTGTCAGGACCAAAGTGCTCGTATCTTCATCCTTGTCGATTAACAGGTCAAATCGACTGGCACGCTTTGGATATCGATTTCGGGTATTAGCCCTTTGTGTTTGCAGATTCACTTTTGCATCAATAGGTTCATCGAGTCATTTATTTAAGTAAGTTTAGTCGAGTCAATAAAGAAAGAATAAAAGAACTACTAGAAGACATTTCAACCCTGCAAAAGGCAAGCTTGGGGAGACATCTCTCGCTGCTCAGGTATGAAATCTTAAACCTAATTTTACATTCATGTTTACTTTTTATGCTTTAGTATCTATGATCATAGAATGTATAGAGGAGTGCCTCTTAAAATTTAATCTAGAAGAAACTCTGCTCTAAATCATTTCATGATAAAATTTGTTTGGAAATGATGAATAGTTGCTCTATGATACTTTGCAAAAACTTGTCATACAACCTTATACTTCTTAAGTTTTGAGCATGATAAACTTAGAATTCATCTTAAAGTTGAATGTCTTTGTGGGTAGCAAAATGCTAGAACCAAGTTTTTGCGTTTGCGAGATTAAGTGATAGCCATGATTAGAGTAAATCTTTGAACCTATTTGAAGAATAGTAAAAATCACATGGAGTTTTGTTTTGCAAAATTGCTAAAACTCTCTTGCTAGAAGTTCCTCAATGGTAATAAATTCCTACCAGAGCCAAATATCTATGCATACATAGTAATGCATCATAAAGCCACAATAAAAGCTGCTTGATTGTTTTGAGCTTTTTCAAACTTTGTTGATCTGAGTAGAGAAACTTTTCATGTTTTTTGATCAAGATCACTTACACCCACACACTTATGCTATTCCTACACTAGGAATACACATCCATCCCATTTATTATAGCTCTATGAGAATCAAAATTACCTCTCTAGTTATCTTGCATCAAATAGAGAGGCATGGGCTATAGAAAAAAAAAGAGAAAGAAAAAAGGTATGAGAGTGAAAGAATAAGAGAGCAAAAAGCTCTAGTATTCAAAAAGAGAGAGAGATAGAAAAGAAAGTAGCCATGACCTCTCAAAGAGATGCTAGAGAAGGGAAACTTCTCAAAGGAGTACCATATCCACCAAATATACCACACACATGCACATCTTGATCAATTTGTATGACTTGTTGCTCCTTGTCATTCAATTGTTTGACTTAGCAGAGCATTCAATTCAAGTATGCTATGCTTTATCCCTACCTTGAGATCCACATAAGCTTTAGGATAGAATTTAAGGCTCACATTTATGGCCTTGGTGAGAATTTCAAACTACCATTAAGTGACTTGAGAGTACCATATGAGGAACTTAAGCAAGTTTTCTTTTCAAAACCGTTTGAAAACCTCTAGGAAAGTATGAGCTAAACCAAAGTAGGCAAAAAGTATCTCTCTAGCTACACTGTCTTCCATTTGCTCAATCAAGATGAAAGCTATAAGCCCCACATTGCTAAGACTGATGGTGAAATTTCTAAGTGCTAACATGTTCAATTCAAGAGATAGTATTTGTTTGTATATGAGTTTTTGTAGGGCGTTACATTGTTATGCAACTCCTGATCCAACAAAGTCCTTGCTAAACCTGCATCTTTGCTGAGGACAGCAAAGGGGTAGCTTGGAGGAGCTTGTTGATGGTCGCTAACACCCTATTTTACCGTCAACATTCAACCAAAAATCACATGAAATGATAGATTTATGTTTTAGATTCACCTAGTTCAACTTGTCCTTGGAGAATTATTTGTATACAGGAAATATAGCAAAATTTGGCCAAAAAGGTGACAAATATAGAGTGTACAAACAAGTAGACGTGACAGGATGACGCGGGCCCACAGGCCAGCACCAGCCGACGCCACCTAGTCATCGCCCGGCCCCACCTGGTGCCACCTCAGCCCCCTGCCACATCAGTGATCCGTGGGAGCACCTCCTCAACCAATCAGGAGTGAAGACTTGGATCATTTGATCAATGGCCAAGATTTGCAACACATGGATTGAAGGGCCCACTTTACATAGAGATGGAGCTTCACCAACCGACTTACATGCCAAAATTCAACATGTGCTGGATTTGCAACCACCTTGGAGGAGCAACCAAGGCCCTAGGATGCAATGTCGGTGCATCCTAGGGTTGGGCGGCTCCCCAATGCCGTCGGCCGGCGCCCCCCTGCTCCACCGCCTCTCCACTACCTACAAGTACCCCCATGCCTCTCTACACTATAAATAGAGGGGTGTGGCTCACGTTAGAACTCACCCCCATTCAAGAGAAAGCATTCCAAGCTCTCTAGCTTAGCTTAGGCTTTAGAATGAGTAGTCTAGTGTGGAGTGGAGTGGAGTCGTAGCTTCTCCGGCGACTGGGAAGAGTCTTCCAAGTCTCTGGTATATCTTCTTTGTATTCTTTCATTTAGCATTTACTTTATTCAGTATTTATTTCAGTACTTTATTCTAGTATTTTCTTGCTTTACATTCTAGTACTTAGTCATTAGTGTTAGGTCATTGGTGGCTTAGGTGCTTGTTGGTGTGGCATTAGTAGCATAGGTTATCAGTTGGTTAGTAGTTATACGTTAGTACCGGTTCCACCATCTAGTTAGGGTGCTTCGATCTCATTTCACCGGAGCTCGGATCGAAGTATTATATCGATAGATTAAGCGTGGTGCTTAGGCTATTGATTACCTGTGGATACAGCTAGATCGACGGATAGATTGGGGTAGTTGGCAAGTGGTGACAGCCTTGCCCATCCTCTGTATTCCCCTTAGTTATTAAATCGTAGGGCTCGTGGCAAACCTTGTCTATTTAACTCTCCTAGTTGGTAGGCGGACTGTGCCCCGAAGTATTAACGAATCTTGACTAGTTACGTGTGTAGCTTAGCTATTAGAAAGATAAACACTCCTTCTCTCCCCCTAGCTATCTCTTGAGTAGCTTGTAGTTAGTAGTTTAGGTAGATCATCCCCTTCCTACACTATCATTCACCTATCTAGGATCTAAACCTAAGGGCCTATCACATAAATTTTTAGTCCTATGTAGATTCGAAGCCTCCGGCCTTCCTGTGGGAAAATATAAATTTGACACTAGGTACTCACCGAGCGAAGTGCTACATGATAGTTCTATGCGCTTGCGGAATATTCTAATAGTGATTAAGAAGTATCAACAGCTGCCAATGCGGACTACAAAGTGATTTCAGTTCACCTAGAATGGAATTTGATTTTTCTTGCTGGGAGGACAGTTAACTGATGGCATATGACATGAGCCATAGAAAAGTTCATGTCCTCCTTACCCGGGTGATCCCCTACCCAAGAAGTACCTGGAGTATTTATTTGAACAGACCTCACTGTCTGCCTTATGTTCCCTTGTTCATGGAGTCATTAGCATAGCAGTAAAGGTGCATATGCTATATTTTATTGTTAGGACATGTCTTTGTTTAGGTAGGGAGTTGTTTTGAGTCTATATGTAGTCCAATTTTGGCTTGGTAACTAAACTAATGGTATATTAAAAATTATTAATTCTACTGCTTTGCATTGTATAGGTTTCGGAGTCTCAGTGCTTTTGAACGATTTTCCCGCAATAGCAATGGGAGGAAGAAGAGGGGTTCCAATGTGCATTTGCTGCCAAGCTAATCAAGGAGTGCCAATCTGAAGGAGCGGAGCACACATCTACCTCGTTTTAGTTATGTAAGTCTGTAGGGAGCATAACTTTTGTTATGCTATCTATGTATCGCTTGTGTTAATTCATCAGTTGGCACAGTTGTTATGTTAGTGTCAATCATTGTTATTATTACAAGTACTCTTCGTTGTGGACATGATAAATGATGTGTAATCATTATATATATGGTGTGTGTTCAGTAAGTTATTAAGGCCTAGCTAAATTAGTAAATACAATATGAAAACCGGATGTAATTCTGTTACCGTCGGATGTGGGTTGTTTTTTCATCACCACCGCTATTCGTCTGACGTGGCAAAGATCAATAGTGTATCACCGCCGAATCATTTAGTAAACCGACACCGACTAAAGGATCATCATGGGCGGATCGTATTGCAACGCGACGGTGACCATGCCCTATGACCAGGCGGTTCATACGCCGAAGCGATTGTGATGTTCGCCTCGCACAGGCGGGTTGTGCTCCAATGCGACGGAAACAAGGCCCTGATCACGGACGGATCATAAGCCAACACGGTGGTGTTAGCGTACACCAACACAGGCGGGTCGTGCTGCAATGTGACTAAAACAACGACCTGATCATGGAAGGATCATAAGCCAACATGTCGGTGTTAGTCTATACAAACCCAGCCGGGTCATACTCCAATGCGACCAAAGTAAGGACCTTATCATGGACGGATCAAAAGCCAAAATGGTGGTGTGGGTGTAGACCCTAGTCGGTCTGTGAAAGCGACGGTGATGGCTACGACTTTCACTGCCAATAGCTCATAGTCGAGGCCAAAATCGGACTGCTATGTGGGTTACGACGCGGCAGTGAAGGGTGTGAGTGTAGTAGTTTATCGTGACTTCTTTTGAGGAACCATAAACATCTAACATTTCTAATATGTAATTAATGTTAATGAGTTAGGTGCCGAAGTGCCAAGGATCGCTCTATTTTCTAATGATTGTTCAAGAGTCCCCTCTCGAATTTCCACATAGCAGCCTTCATCAGGGATTGCACTAATACATGCGTGCAGCTTGGCGACACATTTTTTAGGCTATATTGGATAACAAGCTACTCAAGATTTTAGGTCACAGTTTGATTAGTTGGACTATCAGTTGATTTAGATTCTAATAAGAATAAATCGTGTTTCTAATCAAAACTACATCAACAATTTGGTGGTGAAAAACATTGTTTCTTCGTGAAGGGTTAAATGTTCAAAGTTGCATTTATTTAAATACAAGATATATCAGTCATTATTTGTTTTTACATTTATATGAGAAAAACAGAAGAAGAACAGGAGATGCTCGCAAAAGAAAAAACTCTGGGAACCGGACTGGAGAAATAGATGGCAAACCGAACAGGAGAAGGAAAAGGGAAATAGAAAAAAAAGATGAAAAAAGAAAATCAGGAAACTAACCGGACGCGATGTGAGAATAATCAGATCTTGAAGAAGGGTGGAGCCTGTTTGATTGGGTGCGCTTGTTTAAATCAAATAAAATTTAAGACTCATAACAAAGCTAGTGCAATGAAGAATTAATCCCGTATGAAAAGTTGACTGGAGATTGACTCAAATTTAAATAGGTGGCTATTGACTACTTCAGTTATGAGGTTAGAACAAGTGAAAGATAGCCACATGTGTGTGCTAAGGTACATTGTGCATAGATTCGGGATGGAATGGCTAAGCTAGGACATAAGTTGTGCAATGCCAATAAGGCTTTGCAACTTCAAACTTAGCGAGAGATAATAACAAATTAATGGATGGAAGAAGAGTCATGTGACACGAGTAGTTAGGAGGAGATGGATAAAAATAGAGAAAAAAATTGTTCTTTAATACTGGGTATATAGATATGGATATCAAGGTCCCAAAATTGTCTTGAATAGTCTGTTGTCCAAATAGGCTCCAACCTGCTCTATAGGATGATGTATTGAAGTGGCATGCCGACTCTACGTGTGACATAGACTTGACATCTGGGCCAACATGACAGCTTAGCTCTTCTATATGAACCCTCCTCCTTCAAGATCGTCACCCTGTTCGGCAGGCTGTTTTTACGGCTTATAAGCCGGCTGTGGCTGTTTTGCTGTGAGAGAAAAACACTGTTCCACGGCTGATAAGCCGTGCTGATAAGCTCAGCCGAACAGGGTGCGTATGTTGACTATGACACCCTCAACACAAGATCCACTGCGAGCACCCTCCAACATGATCGAGGTCAAGAATCAAGGTGCCAATCTGGTGACTAGATGGCGATCTAGTGGCAGGGTCCACGAAGGTGGAGACATGTGGGGAAATGTGCAACAGACTGAACGCAAGACAGGAGAGAAGGCTAGTTGCATATGCTAGGGCCTATGCCCTAGTCGTTCCTTGCCACATCAAGGTTCACTATTGCCAATAAGATGTCTGTTGACACCTAAAAGTGTCCAAAGTGCATAATGGACTCCTCTATCATGTTCGTACCGTCAAGATGTCCAGGAAAGATACTTGGATCATCGCATTTGGAGATCGGGCGAAGGAAACAGCTTTTCCAGGGCCTGATCCAGCCAGAGTCGTCTTAGTCGACTCCCTAAGTCGGCTAAACTGACTTGGTCAACTTCCTCAAATGCAAGAATGGGCTTCACCATTGTGTTCTTCTTGGCGAGCTAATCGAAAAACATATATGGTTCGTCTAATTTGGAGTCCGGATGAATTAATTATGAATTTTGGAAGATTTCCACCTAGAATTTCTAGGGCCAAGTCGGCTTAGCCAAATCCCCTAGTCGCCGAAAATAGTGCCTCGGGCCCATGAAAATTGGCCTAGCCGACTCGGGAGTCGGCTTAGCCGACTTTGTCAGGTCCAAAACAGATCTAAGCTTGTTTTGACGCAATTTGGAAGGGGTTTCGACTTATTGAGGGATAAGGCCACCCCCACCTTATAAATATAAGGTCCACGACTGATTGAGGTGCCTAACACATATAATCGTACCAAAAAACCAATCTACTACCTCTCTTTTACCCTATCTTCCCCTCTCTTCCCCTCAACTTCTCGTTCTTCGTCGGCACTGCATGGACGGTGGATCCATGATGGGGAAGCTCTAGAGCGGTCAGGCTGGCTAGAGCAGCCCATAGCCACTGCACGCCCTCAACGGGGTCCCTCCCGGGCGTGTAGAGTTTTGGGTCTTAAGAGACCTCATCGGCATGTCTTGCGTATCGCGCTCCCGGCGAGACTCCTCCGGTGATGTGTCCTACGTATTGCGCTCATCGTTGGAGGCACAAGGTCCAGGTGTGGACATCCTCTAGGCACCGGCTGATCTGAAAATCGGCTAGGCCCTACATTGAACGATCTAGCTCCTTATCAAGTGTTTGACCTAATTTAGCGTCAACACACTTTTTTGGTGACTCCGCTGAGGATGATTTGTTCGGCTATCTCTCATAACCAATCTTTCTGTCCTAGCCTATTTGTTGGTTCTGATCTATCCCTTTTGTGTTCTCATTACCATTGCTTAATCTGGCCCAAAAGGCCGAAAGCATTTGGTCTTGATCTCCTTTTATCAAGATGTGGAACAACAGTCGCAGCGGCGAGTTCACCGATCCAATGGGTCAGGAGAGCATCGTCAAGTCTACAACCATAGTTGAGTTATAGGCACATGGGTCTACCAAAGATTCTCCTCTTTTTCATGCTATGAATAAGATTATGTCTAAATTTGATGAATTAGAGGAAAGAATGTTTGGTGCTCCTAATGTTACTTTACCTCATGCCGCATATATTAGTGAATTGGCCTCGGCTTTTAGTCAACCTCAATATGAGAGGCCGTTTCACTATGATCTTAATCAACATAGTAGGTTTGTTTTCGATAATCAATCCGAATTGGCCTCTTCGGTACTTGAAACCGATAGGGCCAATTCAGGAGGGGTTAGCACTAACCTTTCTGCTGAAAGGCCGTATTATTTTGATCAACATGGCAGGGTGGTTTTAAAGAGTCAATCCAAATTGGTCTCTTTGGCGCCTGAAACCGATAGAGCCAATTTAGGATGGGCTAGAACTATACCTCCTGGTAAGAGATTGTCTTACTATTATTTTGATCAAGATGGCAAGCTTATCTTTAGGGAGAAATCCGCATTGGTCTCTTCGGCGCCTGAAACCGAAAGGACCAATTCAGGAGGGGTTAGCAATATTCTTCCTACTACTACATACACACCCAATTCAGTTTGTACTTCTCAAACCAATGACGGGACAGCAGCACCACATGCTTTATTGCCTCATATTACGGTGTTGTCAAGCTCTCCAAAGTCATCAAACATGGTTCCAATGCCAGAAGCTTCATGTGATGCCTCCCTAACCAATTCACAAAAATTTATTAATCAATTTTGGAAGTCAAAAGAGGCAAAGTTGGACATGCAAGCTACGCATAACGGATATGCTCATCTTTTACCTTGCAGAAAGACACTTTCCATGGATGAAACTTTGAAGATAAATAATCCAGCCATCTTGATATGACCGGAGCAAGCCGATTCCACTATCGGAAGGAATGTGATAATTGGCGAGCCCAGAGAACATAAGAAGGGAAAGAAAGTCTTAGATCGTGAGGTGGTGCTAGAATAGACCAATGGCAATCGGGAGAATCTCAAGATCACTATCAAATCTTCTAGGCTCAGGGGGCAAGCCCAAACTCCCGTGGACAAGCAGAAATCAGCCACTAACACTATTGTTCAAAGAGGATCGATTAGGCTGACTTTAAAAGTCGGCCAAACTGATTTTAATATTGCTGCACAAAAACATTAGCGAGACCGATTTCCCAAATCGATCAAGCTAGTTGTAAACAAAAATTGCAGCACACATATAAAGATGGAGTATTGATTCCTTACACATTACTATGTCAAAATCCTCACTGATGGAGGATGTGTGTTGATGTAACTCACAATGAGCAGCGGTGTTTCCCTCAAAGCCGATTGAGCTACGACCAATCGAGCTCTAACAAGGAAGGACCGATTAAGCCAGTTTTGCATAAACTTGGTAATCAAGTGCAACAAAAGGGTGAAGCATCAGCAAAGCAAGTGTATGTGTTGAGGGACAAGAAATTTCTCACTAATCCCATAGAAAAGGCCAATGAGCAAATTGTCATCAAAATTGGCCCTGCAGGTGCAACAATCGAAGAAAGTGAAGGACCGATTGTCATCGATAATCTGGACCAATCTGATGTGGAGAAGATATCAAAGGGTGCTGATGTTAATAATCATGAAGCTTGGATTAGCACATCGGCTCTTGAGAACTTTCAACCTACATGGTGCCCTTCAGGTTTGTTGAAGACACAAAAGCGCAAACTTCAGCGTGCTCGTTGCATGAAGCTTAAATAAGAAGGGATAACAAAGATGGGGAAAGAAATCTTCAACCAGGATCCAATTTTCCCTCAATCAAGCAAGAAAGAGCCGGTTGCCTCCTCAAAGTCAGCTGAGCTAACTCCTGAGTCGGTGAGCTGACTCCCTAGTTGGCTGAGCCAACTCTTGACTTGGCTGAGCCGACTCCCCCTGTACCTACTGCCTTGGCTGACCCTTAGTTGGCTAAGCCGACTTCAGAGTCAGCTGAGCCAACTTTCTCAGGCCCGAGTGCCTCTAGGGTATCTGCAATTGATTCAGTTCCCCCTATTATTGACCTGGTCCCTATTTGTAACACCCTAAAATTTTGAAAAGAAGAAAAATAGGAAAAATATGATTTTTGTATATTTTTGTGAGCATGCAAATTTAGGATAATAATAATTTTTATAAATTTAAAATCAAATATAAGGGTAGAAACATGATTGAGCATTCATGCTGCTGCATTTGGAATTTTGTAATGAGTGGTTTAAATCAAATTCAAATTGGATTTGAAAATCTTCTGAAAAATGGTTTTGAAAAATTAGAAAAAGAAAAAGGAAAAGAAATTCTTTTCTTCTCGGGCCGCTTTCTCTCCCGCAGCCCATCTCTCCGGCCTGCTGTGGCGGCCCGTTTTCTTCTTCTCCCTTTCCCCGCGCCCGCCTCCGGTTCCTTTGGGCCGAGCCCAAGCCGTGGCCAACGGCCCAGCTTCGCGCGCGCGCGGCCTTCATCCGCACCGTGCCGCTGACGAACCGGTCCCACCAGTCAGCGTCCGTTCTCCTTTCCTTCTTCTTCCTCTGGCTCTTTCCGAAAGTGAACACCACCGCCTTCCTCTCTCCAACCGATACGGTGATCTGAATCCTCCTCGAATCTCCATCCCTTCCTTACTTACCGACGCCTACGGGCTATAAAACGGAGCCCCCGCACCCTTCCGCCCTCATTCCAACTCTTTGGGGCTGCCGTAGCCGTCTAGCACCGCCACCGCAAGCTCCACCGCCTCCATCGCCGCCATCCCGAGCTAGCCGCCACCTTCCGGCCGTCCTCCGGTCTCGTTTTCGCGCGGGGTAAGTTTGCCATGAGCTGTGCGTTCTTCCGGTGCTTTCCCTTCGTCGTTTGGTGGCTGGAGCGGAGTTTTGGCGTGTCCCGACCATGGCGCCGCCGCGGGAGCTCACCGACGGGCCGGAAATCGGCCGGAGCGCCGCCGGCATCTTCTCTCTCCCTCCCCGATCCAATCTGGATCGTTTATTTTGAATCCGACGGCTAGAATTAGAAGATACCGGTTCGTTTGTGATTTTGTAAAAGAGACCCTGAGTTTTTATTATATCGAACCCGCGGTCCAAAACGTAAAGTTCCGAATGCGCTTTGATCTGTTGAAGGCGTATTTCGTCTCGGTAAATGAAAAATATGTTTTCTGATATTTACAGTTTTGCCACTCAACTTGTTTTAGTCGTAGAATCTCTGTTTTAACTCCAATTTGATCCATTCAAATTGCGTTAGATTCATATTTGCGAGCTCTACATGATTATAGAACTGTACAGTATGTTTTGATTAATTTATTTTCGAGTTTTTATTAAAGTATTTATTTTTCAATAGGAAATCTTCGTAAATTCATAACTTCGTCGTTTTAGCTCCGTTTTTCGTGATCTTCGCGTCTGTGTGATCCTAGCGAGTTGTAGATTCGTTTTAAAGACTTTTTATTTTATTTTCTTACTGATGGTGTACTGTTCTAATTATAGTCTTGTTTGTTTATGCATGATTGCCTCTGGATGTGTGTTGTTGCTGTTGTTGATCGAGTATAGACGGTGAGCAATTCGTTGGGGATCAAGAGCCTTTCTACGAGCAAGATCTTCAGGACCAGTTTGAGCAAGGCAAGTATAGCATGGGATTATCCTTGTTGTCCTATTCACATTATGCAAATAATATCATTATGCATCTATTCCCTTGTTAAGGATGACTTAGTGTTGATCTTATACCTTGATACCTATTATATTGCATTGAGTAGTATGGCTAGTGCTTAAACATGGACTATGATCATGTAAATTGATTAGAGGAATATGCAACAAACATTAAAAGATGATTTTGATTAATGTTTAAAGGGGATTAGAGCATGGGAGTTACTTTTGATGCTCTAATTACTCTCCATAAGGACTCATCTATAAGCGAACATCCGGGATTTACAGTACAACTGTGGGGGCTATATGGCTCTGGCTTTAGTCATATAGAAGGACCTTTTCTAGCTTGTTAGAGGTAACATTTTTGGCGTAAGAATGGCTTGACGAATTGGGTATAGTGCGGCCTCTGTCCTTATGTGTATAGGCTGCGGGTTATTGTGCCATTTGGAAGGGGGGCTCTACATCTGTTTGCCGAGTGAATCTAATGGCCCTAACTTGTTAGACGAACCTTTGAAAGACTTCATAGTGTTTACCCTGCCTGCTCACCTTGGTAGTGTTTTGGGAGTAATTAACCCGGGCATATGGGTAACACGACTCACAGTGAAAGTGTACAACCTCTGCAGAGTGTAAAACTGTTATAACAGCCGTGCTCACGGTCACGAGTGGCCTTGGACCCTTATGGTTATGTTTTTTCTATTCATCAATCATTTCACATGGATCATATGTTTATTGTTTACATTGAGACATTTTGATGCTATTGATATGCTAAAATTATGCTAATTAAAACCTACATGCTGATAAACCCATGATATGCCTTTGAGCCTCATGAACCCCATGTTACACTTGTTGAGTACGAGATGTACTTACGCTTGTTTATTTTTCTTACTTGGATAAAAATCCCGGATGGGTAACAGATGGTGGTAATAGTGACTACTACGCCTACTTCCCTGAAGATTACTAGACTTGCAGTCAACCAGTCAATGTACCTGTGATTGGAGCTACCACGAGAGTTTATTATTTTTTACTTCCGCTACATTTGTGTTAAGACTATGTGTTAAATATCGTGATGTAATAGCATTTGTTATGATACTTCCGTTATAATTTGTTAACTTATGTGTGATTGATCTCTGGGCACACATAAGAGTATGCATTCCATTTGGTCGTTAAATGGGTGTGACAAATTGGTATCAGAGCTCTTGTTGACTGTAGGACGCAAGCCTAGCTAGAAATGGTCGATTTAGTATCATCTTTACACTATTTTTATGCTCACTATCTTGCTCTTGTTATTTGATAAATTTTTATGCTTCTTATGTCTCATTCTATTACGAAATTTTGCCTCTATTCTAACTACATCTAAGAATTTTGTAGATGGCCTGTGACCGTAAGACTGCCCGCATCAGCTCTGGAGGATACTACCCACCTCGTGCCCTGCTTGCAACTGAAGAGCCACAAGAGCCAGAACCCCAGGAACAGGAGCAGGCCCCTGAAGCACCAATCCAAGCACCAGCACCTCCCTAGGAAGAGCTCGAGCCTGAAGAAGATCCAGAGATCATCGAGATTGAAGATGATGAAGAGGAAGCTAATGGAGGAGGACTGCCCCCGTCTCCACCACATCATGAAGCTCTTGGAGATATGCCACCTCCTCCAATGGGGTGGACTGTGAGGATCTACCACAGGAATGGAGGGAATGCTGTCTCTCATCTTCGCCTTGTGGGGATGCTCACTGCCTACTTCGCTGATTGGCATCCAGCTGTGGAGTACGTCTGCTGGGAGTACACTCATCCACTGGAGGATACGTACTGGAAGGCGAGGGCGAGCATCTTTGCACATAAACAAGACAAGGGGGCGTATCAGCTGGACAGGATGTTTTCTCACGTGGGTCATCGAGCTACTATAGAGGATAGCATTGAAGATGCTGCTTTTGAAGCATGTATGGGTCTCCGCTATCTTCGCTATAACCTTATGAAGCATGACATTCATCGCTACTTCCCTCGTGCACACCCCGACCTTGGATGGGCTATGACGGATCCAGTGCAGCTAGAGCCACTACCTCGGGTGATGGTGAATCTTGTTTATGATATGATGGATAGGAAGCTGCAGTTAGAGGAGATGGTGAAGGCACAAGGGAAGACTATCAAGAGGTGCCAGGCAATCATTGATGAACTCCGAGCAAACCAAGGCATGCCCAAGATTTATGAGACATTAGAGCATGAGCCACTTCCTTAGGAAGTAGGAGTCCTTTATGTAATAAAAACGTTCTTAGTAACGTCAGTTGAGTCAGTCGAGTCAGTCGTATGGTTTGAACTTTGGTGTGCTAGTTGCTTTATTATTATGCTTATGTGTGAGTTGGATCTTTGTTATGAGTGTTGGGGCTTGTAGGCATGTCTACAAGTTCCATTTTTAAGAATAATAAGTTTATTAGTCAAGGGAATAATAGTTAGGTTTGGTATTATCACGTTTCTGTCCTTGCTGTTTTCTGGAGCAGTCTGCAATATTTCTGCTATAGTTTAAAAACGGTTCGTGCAATATTTATGAGATTTTTATGAGAGAAACTAGACTTAAGAATCTTTCAAATGCCACTGGAATTACCTTTTTATCTGATCTGGTTCGAGAGATATGATTTTCACAAGTTAAAGTTTCTGCACAGTCTGGAATCTGGAACAGTTTCTGTTACACCTTATTTTTCATAGACTTAACGACAGAATCTGATCTTGAGGTCTGAATAGAAGTTGTGGATAATTTCATAAGGTTTCCAACCATATAAAGTACACCTCTTTTGGACTTCTGTAGCTCGAGATATGATTGAAATACTGAACTATCAATATTGCTACTCGTCCAGAAAACTTTCAGATCTCATTCTTTATCTTATAAGTGGTTGATAACATGAAATTCTTAAAGTTTGCATGTTTATGGATGGCAGATGGCCGGAAGAGGAAGAGGCAGGGGTCGTGGAAACATTCCCCCAAATCCACCACCACCGTGACCAACTATTGAGCAACTGTTGGCAGTGCAGACGCAGTTGATGCAACAACTGGTCCAGAATCAGCAAAATCAGCCAGTTGTTGGGGCTCAACCACGTGATAAGCGTGGTGAATTTTTGAAGGGTCGTCCTCCAATGTTCACACATGCTGCTGATCCTTTGGAAGCTGATGATTGGCTTCGTGCTGTGAAGAAGCAACTCAATATTGCACAATGTGATGACCGACAGAAGGTGCTGTTTGCTTCTGGACAACTTCAGGGAGAAGCTCAGGATTGGTGGGAGTCATATGAGTATGGTCGTCCCGCCAATGCTCCTGCAGTCACCTGGCAGGAGTTTAGAGAGAACTTCAGGGCTTACCATATACCTGAAGGGATGATAGAGTTGAAGGCGGAGGAATTCAGGAACCTGACCCAAGGGTCAATGTCTGTAGTTGAGTACCGTGACAAGTTTGCTCAATTGTCATGATATACTCCACATGAAGTAGCCAATGACAATGATAAGCAGCGTCGCTTCTTGAAGGGATTATATGATGGACTACAGTTGCAATTGATGTCCAATACCTATCCTAACTTTCAAACGCTTGTGAACCGCGCTATCGTGGTGGATAACAAGCGCAAGGAAATGTATGCTAAGAGGAAAAGGTTACAGGGACAAGCCTCTGGTAGCAACACCCGTCCACGTACTGGCTTTCAGCAGAATAATCAACAGAGGCCTCCTTCTGGACAGTGGAATCGTGGTCAGGCCCCTTTCCGTGGTCAGTTCCCGCAACGTCCCCCATTCCAGCCGTAGAATAGCAACCAACATCCTCTGCAGCAGAATGGGAATCAAGCACAGCGTCAGGGTCCTTCCAATAACACTCCCACGAAGACTAGTGCTCCCAGTACCCCCAACAGGTGTTTCCGATGTGGGAAAGAAGGTCACTTATCCTACAATTGCCCTGAGAAGCCCAACCAGCAGACTCCCCAGAGACAGAGCAGCCACCAGAAGCCAGCACCTAACTCTGGAAGGGTGAATCACTTGTCCCAGGAGACCGCAGTGGAGGAGAC
Source organism: Saccharum officinarum (assembly GCA_020631735.1). Taxonomy (NCBI): domain Eukaryota; kingdom Viridiplantae; phylum Streptophyta; class Magnoliopsida; order Poales; family Poaceae; genus Saccharum; species Saccharum officinarum. Next base: position 65,824,588 of record CM036185.1, read on the forward strand.
AGAAGTTATGCTTGGTACGTTCGATGTCCACTCCACTCCCGCCACTGTTCTTTTTGATTCTGGAGCATCACATTCTTTCATATCACAATCATTTGTTAGAATACATAGAATTCATTTGTGTGCCATAAAGAACCCTATATTAGTAAACTCACCTGGTGGAAGCATGCCAGCATCTTATCGCTGTCTTCCGATTAGTCTCAATTTAAGGGGGGTAGAGTTTACAGTTAGTCCTGTAGTATTGAGAACAGCTGGGATTGATCTTATATTGGGAATGGATTGGATGATGCAACAACAAGCAGAGATACAGTGCAAGGGTAAATCAGTTGTACTGATAACACCAAAGGGTGATAGGATCAAGGTTGAGGTAAAAGTGCAGAAACAGGAGACCGCTACGGTGAACCAGCTCAATGACGGTGCCAACCAGGAAGATCCAGTTGTGGAGGAGTTTCCCGATGTGTTTCCTGAGGAATTGCCAGGTATGCCACCAGACCGTGACATTGAATTTATTATTGAATTATTACCTGGAACTGCACCCATAGCTAAGCGTCCATATAGAATGGGAGTAAATGAATTAGAAGAACTTAAGAAACAAATTAAGGAGTTGCAGGATAAGGGTTTTATTCGTCCTAGTTCTTCACCGTGGGGAGCACCAGTGATTTTTGTGGATAAGAAAGATGGAACTCAGAGGATGTGTGTAGATTATCGGTCTCTCAATGAGGTTACTATCAAGAATAAGTACCCATTGCCTAGAATTGATGACCTGTTTGATCAGTTGAGAGGAGCTTGTGTATTCTCCAAGATTGATCTTCGCTCTGGATATCATCAATTGAAGATTCATGCCAGGGATATACCAAAGATAGCTTTTACCACACGGTATGGGTTATATGAGTATACAGTGATGTCTTTTGGTTTGACTAATGCCCCTGCATACTTCATGTACTTAATGAATAAGGTGTTCATGGAATATCTGGACAAGTTTGTAGTGGTATTCATTGATGATATTCTAGTATTTTCCAAGACTGAGGAAGAACATGCTGAACATTTGAGGTTGGTCTTGCAAAAGCTCAGAGAACACCAACTATATGCCAAAAGGAGTAAATGTGAGTTTTGGTTGAAGAAAGTTTCTTTTCTGGGTCATATTGTCTCAAATGGAGGAATATCAGTAGATCCTGGCAAGGTGAAGGATGTATTGAACTGGAAGCCACCCATCAATGTAAGTGAGATCTGTAGCTTCTTGGGATTGGTTGGCTATTATAGGAGATTTATAGAGGGATTTTCCAAGCTTGCAAAACCAATGACTGTATTATTGGAGAAGAATGCCAAGTTTGTGTGGTCTGAGAAGTGCCAGGCTAATTTTGAGGAATTAAAGAAAAGATTGACTACGGCACCCGTCTTAGTTTTGCTAGATCTGAATAAACCCTTCTCTATCTACTGTGATGCATCTCGATTGGGTTTGGGATGTGTTCTTATGCAAGAAGGTAGAGTTGTGGCATATGCATCGAGACAGTTGAGGAAGCATGAGTTGAATTACCCTACTCATGATTTGGAATTAGCTGCAGTGGTTCATGCATTAAAGATATGGAGACATTATTTGATTGGACACAAGAGTGATATATACACTGATCACAAGAGTCTAAAGTATATCTTCACTCAAACAGATCTGAACTTGAGGCAGCGTAGATGGTTGGAGTTGATAAAGGACTATGATCTAGAGGTGCATTATCACCCAGGAAAGGCCAACATTGTTGTTGACGCTCTTAGTAGGAAAAGCTACGCAAATGAAATACAAGTAATGCCTATGCCAAAAGAATTGTGTGCTGAATGCAAGCATCTGAACTTAGGGTTTACTACCAATGCAGTGGAATTAGTACTAGAGCCTACTTTGGAGCAAGAAATCCGCAAAGGTCAGCTGAAAGATGAAAAGTTGAGAGAGATAGCTGAAAACATAGCGAAAGGTAAATCTCCAGGATTCCGTAAGGATGATAATGGTACGCTATGGTTTGGAAAAAGGCTGTGTGTGCCTGAGGATAAGGATATCAGAAGGGCAATTCTGCGTGAAGCTCATGAGTTAGCTTATTCCATACATCCGGGGAGTACTAAGATGTATTTGGATCTGAAAGAGAAATATTGGTGGTATGGTTTAAAGAGAGACGTTGCTGAGTATGTTGCTTTGTGTGACACTTGTCAAAGGGTGAAAGCTGAACATCAGAGACCTGCAGGATTGTTACAGCCTATGCAGATACCCGAGTGGAAATGGGAAGAGGTTGGTATGGACTTTATAGTTGGGTTGCCACGGACTCAGAGAGGATATGATTCAATTTGGGTGATAGTGGATCGTCTGACTAAGGTTGCACATTTTCTGCCAGTGAGGACTACATATAGCAGTGCGAAGTTGGCAGAGTTGTATATGGAAAGGATAGTGAGTCTACATGGAGTTCCTAAGAAGATTGTGTCTGATCGAGGTACTCAGTTTACATCTCATTATTGGCAAAAGATACATGAATCATTGGGAACCAAACTGAATTTTAGTACAGCTTATCATCCCCAGACAGATGGTCAAACGGAGAGAATTAATCAGATATTGGAAGATATGTTGAGAGCTTGTGCTTTACAATATGGTACTAGCTGGGATAAGAGCTTGCCTTATGCAGAGTTCTCTTATAACAATAGTTATCAGAAGAGTCTTCAGATGGCACCGTTTGAGGCTCTGTATGGACGAAAGTGTAGGACCCCGTTGTTCTGGAATCAGACAGGGGAGAGTCAAGTGTTTGGGCCTGATGTACTTAAGGATGCTGAAAAGAAAGAATGATTAGAGATAATCTAAAAATAGCACAGTCCCGACAGAAAAGTTATGCTGATACTCGTAGAAGAGAGTTGACTTTTGAGGTAGGGGATTATGTTTACTTGAAAGTGTCACCCATGAGGAGTGTGCAGAGGTTCAACATGAAAGGTAAATTGGCACCAAGATATATTGGACCTTTCAAGATCATAGGGAGACGTGGTGAAGTGGCATATCAGTTGGAATTACACGAGAGTTTGGCAGGTGTACATGATGTGTTCCATGTGTCTCAACTGAAGAAATGTTTGCGAGTACCAGAGGAACAGATTCCATTAGAGGAGCTCACTGTGAAGGAGGATCTTACATATGAAGAGTTCCCGGTTAAAATTTTAGAGACTGCTGACAGAGTCACAAGAAGTCGAACAATCAAAATGTGTAAGGTACAGTGGAATCGGTACACTACAGAAGAGGCTACTTGGGAACGAGAAGAGGATCTGAGAAAAACCTACCCGTAACTGTTTGAGTAAGCATCGGTCAAATCTCGGGACGAGATTCATCTTAAGGGGGGTAGAATTGTAACACCCTAAAATTTTGAAAAGAAGAAAAATAGGAAAAATATGATTTTTGTATATTTTTGTGAGCATGCAAATTTAGGATAATAATAATTTTTATAAATTTAAAATCAAATATAAGGGTAGAAACATGATTGAGCATTCATGCTGCTGCATTTGGAATTTTGTAATGAGTGGTTTAAATCAAATTCAAATTGGATTTGAAAATCTTTTGAAAAATGGTTTTGAAAAATTAGAAAAAGAAAAAGGAAAAGAAATTCTTTTCTTCTCGGGCCGCTTTCTCTCCCGCAGCCCATCTCTACAGCCTGCTGTGGCGGCCCGTTTTCTTCTTCTCCCTTTCCCCGCGCCCGCCTCGGGTTCCTTTGGGCCGAGCCCAAGCCGTGGCCAATGGCCCAGCTTCGCGCGCGCGCGGCCTTCATCCGCACCGTGCCACTGACGAACCGGTCCCACCAGTCAGCGTCCGTTCTCCTTTCCTTCTTCTTCCTCCGGCTCTTTCCGAAAGCGAACACCGCTGCCTTCCTCTCTCCAACCGATACGGTGATCCGAATCCTCCTCGAATCTCCCTCCCTTCCTTACTTACCGACGCCTACGGGCTATAAAACGGAGCCCCCGCACCCTTCTGCCCTCATTCCAACTCTTTGGGGCTGCCGTAGCCGTCTAGCACTGCCACCGCAAGCTCCACCGCCTCCATCGCCGCCATCCCGAGCTAGCCGCCACCTTCCGGCCGTCCTCCGGTCTCGTTTTCGCGCGGGGTAAGTTCGCCATGAGCTGCGCGTTCTTCCGTTGCTTTCCCTTCGTCGTTTGGTGGCCGGAGCGGAGTTTTGGCGTGTCCCGACCATGGCGCCGCCGCGGGAGCTCACCGACGGGCAGGAAATCGGCCGGAGCGCCGCCGGCATCTTCTCTCTCCCTCCCCGATCCAATCTGGATCGTTTATTTTGAATCCGACGGCTAGAATTAGAAGATACCGGTTCGTTTGTGATTTTGTAAAAGAGACCCTGAGTTTTTATTATATCGAATCCGCAGTCCAAAACGTAAAGTTCCGAATACGCTTTGATCTGTTGAAAGCGTATTTCGTCTCGGTAAATGAAAAATACGTTTTCTGATATTTACAGTTTTGCCACTCAACTTGTTTTAGTCGTAGAATCTCCGTTTTAACTCCGATTTGATCCATTCAAATTGCGTTAGATTCATATTTGCGAGCTCTACATGATTATAGAACTGTACATTAGGTTTTGATTAATTTATTTTCGAGTTTTTATTAAAGTATTTATTTTTCAATAGGAAATCTTCGTAAATTCATAACTTCGTCGTTTTAGCTCCGTTTTTCGTGATCTTCGCGTCTGTGTGATCCTAGCGAGTTGTAGATTCGTTTTAAAGACTTTTTATTTTTTTTCTTACTGATGGTGTACTGTTCTAATTATAGTGTTGTTTGTTTATGCATGATTGCCTCTGGATGTGTGTTGTTGCTGTTGTTGATCGAGTATAGACGGTGAGCAATTCGTTGGGGATCAAGAGCCTTTCTACGAGCAAGATCTTCAGGACCAGTTTGAGCAAGGCAAGTATAGCATGGGATTATCCTTGCTGTCCTATTCACATTATGCAAATAATATCATTATGCATCTATTCCCTTGTTAAGGATGACTTAGTGTTGATCTTATACCTTGATACCTATTATATTGCATTGAGTAGTATGGCTAGTGCTTAAACATGGACTATGATCATGTAAATTGATTAGAGGAATATGCAACAAACATTAAAAGATGATTTTGATTAATGTTTAAAGGGGATTAGAGCATGGGAGTTACTTTTGATGCTCTAATTACTCTCCATAAGGACTCATCTATAAGCGAACATCCGGGATTTACAGTACAACTGTGGGGGCTATATGGCTCTGGCTTTAGTCATATAGAAGGACCTTTTCTAGCTTGTTAGAGGTAACCTTTTTGGCGTAAGAATGGCTTGACGAATCGGTTATAGTGCGGCCTCTGTCCTTATGTGTATAGGCTGCGGGTTATTGTGCCATTTGGAAGGGGGGCTCTACATCTGTTTGCTGAGTGAATCTAATAGCCCTAACTTGTTAGATGAACCTTTGAAAGACTTCATAGTGTTTACCCTGCCTGCTCACCTTGGTAGTGTTTTGGGAGTAATTAACCCTGGCATATGGGTAACACGACTCATAGTGAAAGTGTACAACCTCTGTAGAGTGTAAAACTGTTATAACAGCCGTGCTCACGGTCATGAGTGGCCTTGGACCCTTATGGAATAGTTGATAATTATTAATGGTTATGTTTTTGCTATTCATCAATCATTTCACATGGATCATATGTTTATTGTTTACATTGAGACATTTTGATGCTATTGATATGCTAAAATTATGCTAATTAAAACCTACATGCTGATAAACCCATGATATGCCTTTGAGCCTCATGAACCCCATGTTACACTTGTTGAGTACGAGATGTACTTACGCTTGTTTATTTTTCTTACTTGGATAAAAATCCCGGATGGGTAACAGATGGTGGTAATAGTGACTACTATGCCTACTTCCCTGAAGATTACTAGACTTGCAGTCAACCAGTCAATGTACCTGTGATTGGAGCTACCACGAGAGTTTATTATTTTTTACTTCCACTACATTTGTGTTAAGACTATGTGTTAAATATCGTGATGTAATAACATTTGTGATGATACTTCCGTTATAATTTGTTAACTTATGTGTGATTGATCTCTGGGCACACATAAGAGTATGCATTCCATTTGGTCGTTAAATGGGTGTGACACTATTGGTGTTTAGAAGCTTTCTAGAGGTCAAGCTATTTTTCAGAAGCCAACAGATCACATGAATCACCTCAAGCCACTACATGTGAAGGGCTTCATTAATGGCAGACCAGTCAACAACATGTTGGTGGATAGCAGAGCTAGTTTAAATTTAATGATATATTCGCTTTATAAGAAGCTTGGCGGGTCTGATGAGGAGTTAGTTAAAACCAAGAGGACAATCAAAGGTATTGGAAGAGGAAAACCTATTCTAGCCAAGGGACTTGCTTTGATGAAGCTTACTATCGGGAGCAAAACGTTGGCCACCGTCTTCTTTGTTGCTACAGAGGTGCAAGGGAGCTATAGTTTGATTCTTGGGCATGAATGGATTCATGGCAATCGATGTATGCCTTCTAGCTTGCACTGGTTCCTCATTCAGTGGGTGGATAATGCAGTTGAGATTGTCCAATGTTGGCGGCCTTTACCGATCAAATCCGACCGCCAATTAAGTGACAAAAAGGGGAGAAATTAGCAAACTTAGTCACATATGCATTGACTATTAACCAAGTTCCACATGTATATGGAGATTATTATTTTGTAGGTCACAAACACAAATACATGGAGGATTTCACCAAAAGGTGCTTTCCAAACACCGATTTCTGCAAAAGAACAAAGGAGATGCCCACAAAAACATTTCAAACAGGGCGAAACACCCTGAGGCACTGATCCATGTCCAGCCCAAATCCCACCATGCAAAGGCAGTGGCGAGATGGCCTAATCAGAGGCCGGATGCTCCCTAGGGCCGGCCGCTCCCCTGCCGGTGTCTCTCGGCCACTCCTTCCTCTGGCGGTGGCATGGACATGTGCTGAGGCGGTGCATCATGTGTCTCCAAGCCAAAGATAGCCAGAAGCACCGCCATAGCTCATGTACAAATAGAGGGGCACACCCCCTTCTCAAACACACACTCAACTTGAGCATTGCCTCACACACCTCACTCTCTAGTTGTAGCTTTTACTTTCATAGTTGTTTAGAGCAAGACAAAGATACCTTGGAGAGCTTGACTCCTTGGAAGAAGTGACTCTTGGGTATGAATAGAATTATGAGTTCTTCCAAAGTTGTTCTCTCATATTACATTTATAGTCATACTTATGAATTAGAGTATGGTTGTGTGTTATGATCATGATATATGAACTAGTGCAAAGTTTATGTGTCATGAGAGTAGCACACTTAACTTTATGCTTAACCAATCATATAACTTGTATGACTAGAATTAGAGTAAAGTTGAGGTGGCGGTTCATCGTGCCGTCAGGTGTGCCCAAGTTCTTTACCTATCAATCTGTAGGGTCAGGGACCCGAGGGAATTTGGGTAGTTTTTGTATACGCAAGCATGGTGCTTGGGTATGGAGGGATAGGTGATTGCATTGTCCCTTTCCAGGGTAGAGGGGTAGGCAGGTTGTGATAGCCCTATTCGTCGCTTGTATCCCTTGTATTCCCTCATGTCCGACTGGGGTGTAGGAGTCTAAATTGTCACATGAGGTTGCTGGCAGACCAGTACTCGGTGGCCTCCTGACCTGCTTCACACTTAGCTCTAATACTAATTATATAACTTGTATCATTATCAACTTATCTTTGTATGACTATACTAGACCAATGCCTGCTCAACTTAGGACTATTATTTATTCTTTATTTTCTATTTTATCCTTGAGGAATGTCAAGTGTGTGTCCACTATCATGAATATATCATTCTTACCCCTGTATAAGCAATTGGTATACTTGCAAGCATTATTATTCAAGTTCATATCCATACTAGACTCTTAATCAATGCCTTCCTTTGGAAAAAATATAAATGAACAATACCTTGGAATACTCCTAGGTGAAATGCTACAATGATAGCTCCGTGCGCTTGCAGATAAATATCTAAAATAGTTAAGGAACTATCAAGGATGTTACTTAGTAGCACTATGAAGTTGCTAAGTAAAACCAATAGTCATTTCTGACGTCGTTGCTAAGGATGGATTCAAACCCCATACTTAGTAGAGGTGCTAAGAAATGCCAACAAGCATTTCTGACGCCATTATCGGGGAAGGCATTTTAATTAAAGAATCTAGTAGGACATGTTCGTGATAATATGCATGTAAGGTAGTCATTGTTTATGCAGGCCAACTTTGCTTATTTTCTCCAGTTGTGGATGAAAACAGGGATAGTATATGTCCGGTTATGACATGCCGAACAACTACGTTGACAATCCAGAGGCGCTCCTAAGGAATAAATGGTCTCATGCCGCTTCTTCTTCCGCTACTCCTCCGACAGTCGAACTAGACGAACCCGCACCATCCATTACTCCAAGCATGGCCAAGACACTCCATGACTATTCCACCCCCGCTGTTGCCAACGTGCCCGTTGGGCCGGCTGTCAACACTGGGAATGGAAACTTTGAGCTTTGCACCAGCCTCATCACGATGGTGCAGGCAAGCCAATTCCATGGCTTGCCTAGTAAGGACGCAAACGCGCATCTCCAACACTTCCTCGAACTGTGTGACACGAACATCATCAAGGACATCGCACCGGAGAGCATCAAGCTCCGCTTGTTTCCCTTTTCTCTTTTAGGAAAAGCGAAGCAGTGGTTCTACAAGGAGAAGAAAGCTATCAAGACGTGGGAGCAATGTTCCACGGTGTTCCTCGCCAAGTTCTTCCCCATGAGCAAAACCAACGCTCTGAGGGCAAGAATTTCGAACTTCCAGCAAAGCTCCATGAAAACCATTCCTGAGGCATGGGAGAGGCTGCAAGACTACATCCAAGCATGCCTGCACCACGGGATTGAAAACTGGTTAGTGCTCCAAAACTTCTATGATAGATTAATACCTATGTCAAGGGACCATATCGACGTTGCTGCTGGAGATGCCTTCCTTTCCCTCACCATTGATGGAGCTACAGAGCTCATCAATAAAATGGTGACAAATCAAACCTGGGGGAGAAAAGGAAAACACAAAAAGGTATGCATACCGTAAAGGAGGCAGACATGCTTACCACAAAAATAGATTTATTGCTGAAAAGACTAGGAGAACGGGTCCAAGAAAAAGAAGCCATGACAGGCACTGTCTAGGCCATGGACTCACACATGACGTGTGAGGTCTGTGGAAATGTTGGCCATTCGGGGAATGATTGCCCCAAAACCCATGAAGACGTTGCCTTCATCAACAACGGGTTTCGCTAACCAGATAATAACGGGTGGAATAACCAATCCCGCCCGCAAGGTAATTCCAACTACAATTCTAATTATAATTCGAATCAACCTTCTTTTCAAGAGTTGGTTTTGGGCCAAGTTAAAATTAATGAAAATATTACAAAGAAATTAATGTCAAATGATAAAATGCTCGAAAACATAAATTCTCAAATTGAAGGTTTAGCTTCTACTGTTAAAAATCAGTTAAGCTTCAATAAAATGGTTGAAACATAATTAGCCCAAATTGCTGCTGCTATACCTATTTCTGATTCGGGAAAGATTCTGGGGCAACCTGAAACTTCTCTCGAGTCTATTAAAATGGTCTCAATGAGGTTCGGTAAGCCTCTATGTTAGGTGAACTATGGCTATCTCCTAGACCCGCCATTCATTGCCAAGAAAGAAGATCCTGGCCGCCCGACAATCACATGCTCGATCGGCCCAAAAGTCTTTGAAAATGCTTTCTGTGACCTTGAAGCAAGTATTAACACCATGTCTAAGGTAATATATGATAAAATATTGAGTGGACCTTTGTCCGCTGCACGTTTCCGAGTGCAGATGGTTGACCAATCTGCACAGAATCCAGAGGGATTAGCCAAGGACATCTTGGTAAAAAATTCAAAACTGCTACATCCCCACGGACTTTGTTGTTCTAGATATGGGCCACAATGAGGAAGTTCCCCTCCTCCTGGGGAGACCATTTCTTAACACAACTAATGCAGACATCCATGTAGGATCAGGGCATGTTAACTTTCATATTCAAGGCCAAGCAATAAAATGCCCATTTAATGGGTATAACACAAACAAACATATTAAAAAACCATCCCAAGAAACAACAACGTAGAGGGATCAAACAAGTGTGGCAAGTAAAAGGATCGACATCCATGTCCACTTCTCCGGGCACGGATGTACCTTCAACAAGCAAGAAATGAAAGGAGAAGAGTCTTACTCATTGGACCTTAAAAGGTTAGCTTGATCATTGTGCCAAACCCACTACACATGAACATTGGTTGATATACTAAATAAAATAAATCACCATGGAGTCATCACCAAGTATCATGTGCACATCTGGCAACAAGCTAAGCTTGGGGGAGGACCCCCCGCATAGGTAAGTAGCATCTTTTATTTCCTGGATTTTAATTTTTGCATTATATATTTTCTGCATTTATTTATTATCATTCAAAAATAATAAATCAAAAATACAAAATCCAAAAAATCAAATATGATAAAAAACAACAAAAATATCTTATTCCACTCTCATATGTGATTTGAGAATGTCTAGTTTCTCTCTTGTTGAAATGATGAATAGTTGCTCTGTTTATAATTCATCTGAGCCTAGGCTGTAACTTAGTATTCCCCAAGATTTAAGTTTGTTGATTAAAATGTCTCATCCTAAAACTTGAAACTTGTGAGTTGCAAAAGCATGATCCTTTTCTAAGTTGTTGCAAGTTATGATATGGTAAATAGAAAATACCATGACTTTATTCTAAGAGAAACTTGACATCCGGAGTTTTCTTTTAAAAAATGCCAAAACCAAAGTTTCTCAATGATTATGAATTCCTACCATGGCCACATGACACATTCAAATGCAAACCCTAGTCATATGCTACTTGTATTTACATTGAGTTTTGTCAAATTGTTGTGACCCTTGTTGAGATTCTCGTCATGCACCCATGATCAAGATTCACGTACACCCACAAATAAAATGCTAACTCTTACACTAAGAGTTACGCAAAACATGTCTTTCGTCCACCAAAATAAAAACTACATTCATTTGTCATGAATTTTTCTCTCTAAAGTCTTCATGTGCCATAAAATAGTATGGGGCTATGCTAAAAAAGAGAGAGACGTATGAAGCTCTCAAATTAGCAAAAGAAAAGAAAAAGAATGGAACACATGAAGGTTCCAAAGTATTGAAAAAAAGAGAAGGAAAGAAATAAAGCTAGCCTATATTTTCAAGGCAATTATTTAAAAAGGAGAGAAAGTCATGATCAAAGGAGTACAAAAAAATAATAATGGTAGAATTAGGAACCACTTTTATATCCCACACACTTGCACATCTTGATTAAAGTGTATGACTTGCATCTCTTTGGATCCGGTTTTTGACTTAACAATATATGTGATGCAAGTAGACCTCTCATACCTACCCAAAACTCCACTCAAAGCCTATAGAGATATGATCAAAAGAAGGCAAACCAAATGCATTGGTGAGGATCATACACATTGAGTGATTGAGTGAATCATTTGAGGAACTTATATTTCATTTTTTTGCAAAATGCATAAAACCTCTGGATAGAAGGTTGATCAAAGGATGAATGATTGGTAATTCTGTTAAAACCATTCTATCTTGCAACCGCCTAAGACTTAGAAAAGCAATAAGCCCCACATGAATTAAGTTAAAAGGGTGGATAGAATGCCAATTTATTTAAATTGAGGAAGAATATTTTGTTATAGACATGGCACTTGTGAATTATATTCGGCATTGTGGCAATTACTAATCAACAACCAATAACTTAGCTATTTGCTCGGGACGAGCAAAGATTAAGCTTGGGGGAGCTTGTTGGCGGTCTTTATCGATCAAATCCGACCGCCAATTAAGTGACAAAAAGGGGAGAAATTAGCAAACTTAATCACATATGCATTGACTATTAACCAAGTTCCACGTGTATTCGGAGATTATTATTTTACAAGTCACAAACACAAATACCTGGAGGATTCCACCAAAAGGTGCTTTCCAAACACCGATTTGTGCAAAAGAACAAAGGAGACGCCCACAAAAACATTTCAAACAGGGTGAAACACCCCGGGGCACTGATCCATGTCTAGCCCAAAGCCCACCACACAAAGGCGGTGGCGAGATGGCCTGGTCAAGGGCCGGCCGCTCCCCTGCCGCCGCCTCTTGGCCACTCCTTCCTCTAGCGGTGGCATGGACACATGCTGAGGTGGTGCATCACGTGTCTCCATACCAAAGATAGCCAGAAACACCACCATAGCTCATGTATAAATAGAGGGGCACACCCCCCCTCTCAACCATACACTCAACTTGAGCATTGCCTCACACACCTCACTCTCTAGTTGTAGCTTTTACTTTCTTAGTTGTTTAGAGCAAGGCAAAGCTACCTTGGAGAGCTTGGCTCCTTGGAAGAAGTGACTCTTGGGTATGAATAGAATTATGAGTTCTTCCAAACCTATGCTCTCATATTACATTTATAGTCATACTTATGAATTAGAGTATGGTTGTTGCGTTATGATCATGATATATGAACTAGTGCAAAGTTTATGTGTCATAAGAGTAGCACACTTAACTTTATGCTTAACCAATCATATAACTTGTATAACTGGAATTAGAGTAAAGTTGAGATGGTGGTTCATCGTGCCGTCAGGTGTGCCCAAGTTCTTTACCTATCGATCCGTAGGGTCGGGGACCCAAGGGAATTTGGGTAGTTTCTGTATACGCAAGCGTGGTGCTTGGGTATGGAGAGACAGGTGATTGCATTGTCCCTTTCTACAGTAGAGGGGTAGGCGACAGGTGGTGACATCCCAATCCGTCCCTTGTATTCCCTCATGTTCGACTAGGGTGTAGGAGTCTAAATTGTCACATGAGGTTGCTGGCAGGCTAGTACTCGGGTGGCCTCCCGACCTACTTCACACTTAGCTCTAATACTAATTATATAACTTGTATGATTATCAACTTATCATTGTATGACTATACTAGACCAATGCCTGCTCAACTTAGGACTTATTTATTCTTTCTTTTTTATTTTATCCCTAACGAATGTTAAGTGTGTGTCCACTATCTTGAATATATCATTCTTACCCCTATATAAGCAATTGGTATACTTGCGAGCATTATTATTCAAGTTGACATCCATACTAGACTCTTAATCAATGCCTTTCTTTGGGAAAATATAAATGAACGATACCTTGGAATACTTCTAGGTAAAATGCTATAATGATAGCTCTGTGCACTTGCGGATAAATATCTAAAATGGTTAAGGAACTATCAAGGATGTAACTTAGTAGCACTATGAAGTTGCTAAGTAAAACCAATAGTCATTTCTAGCGCCATTGCTAAGGAATGATTCAAACCCCATACTTAGTAGAGGTGCTAAGAAATGCCAACATCCATGCAGACTCATCGGCCTATACCACGGCTGATGCCCCTTTGCTTGGGGGATGATGATATGATTTGCTTGTCAGGGAGAGGCTTTGCTGGTTTTGAGTCATTAGAGGAAGCTTTGTTCCCTTGTGTGTAGAGCCGATTGATGATCGGCTCCATATCATCATGTAGTATAAATTTTGTTTGGACAGGGGATTGCATCGGCCAACCCATGTGAGCAAATTGACGTTGGGTTTGGCATTAGACCATGGCTGATGTATGCATGACAAATAAAATTTAGAAGCCGATTATAAATTAAGTTAATCAAGCTTCTTAAGAACTCTCTATCAACATCACCAGTTCTTCCTGCATCTAGGAGTAGAGCTCCATTCACAATATATATTATTGCTGAAGAGGGTGTATCGATGTTGTGTTGGCTCAAGAAGACAAGAGGAAAGGATATGTCATCATCCATGTTGGTTGATGTCATCTTGATCTTAAGACAAGGTATGCACATGCTTTAAATTATGCTTAGTGATGTACTATGCATGTGCTGAATTGAAACATTAATTGATCTAGTACACACGTGATGGCTTGCCAGGCCAATGTTATTAAGCACATGTTACATCGGCCAATCCTTAGTCAAAGGATTGGTGAATGGGCATACGCACTAATTGACTATGATTTGGCTCTTGAGCAATTGAGTATTTTGAAAGGTCAAATCCTTGTCAATTAGATTGTTGAGCATGGAATTGATTTAGGAGATGAGATCAATTACCTGTTTTCTAGCCCATGGAGGCTTTATTTTGATTAATCGGCTTGTAAAAAGGGCCAAGCTGTTGGCATAGTCATTATTTATCACAATGGTATTGTTTGGGACATCAAGCTGATTATAAACACATTTGCACCAACTTTCAAACTGAATGTGAAGTTCTTTTATTCGGCTTAGAAATATTGCACTCCATGGAGATGAAACATGTTAAGGCCTTTGGTGATTCCTTGCTGGTGGTATAACAAGTGGCTAGCAAGTTTCAATGATTAAAATGGGTCACCATTTGATATGCATCTTGATATGTACCTTGAAATTATTAATATACTTGCTGAATTTTGAATTTGGGCATGTTCCAAGGTATGAGAATTGTAAGGCCAACATGTTAGCTCAACAAGCATCTGGCTATGATGTCGGTGGGCGTAATTTTCATGTTCAAGAAAAGTAGATGCATAAAAATTTTAGTTTTTCCCGTGCAGGTGCAGACCAGTCGGCTAAGCCGACTGCCCCAGTCGGCTCAACCGACTTCCCTAGTCGGCCAAGCTGACTCCTCCAAGTCGGCTAAGCCGACTGCCCCCAATCGGCTCAACCGACTCTCCTGTGACCAACCCGGTCAATTCACCCGAGAAGCTCCAAATTCGGCCCAACGTAACTTCCAGTAATGTTGGGACCGATTTAGATGTTTGGAGAACTCCTATTATGGATTATTTAAGTAATCCAAGTGCTAAAGAAGATAAAAGTTCTCGGCAATTGGCAGGCAATAGTAGTATGGCCAATAATGATTTAATTGACTTTCTGCCGAATGCTTGCCTTTGAGATGCTTGAATTCGGGATGTTGATACCCACTTGGAGCTTGCCACTTTAACGCATCCTATTGTCAAGTTAAGGTGTTTGGGAGTTCAACCATTAGTCTATTTAAGTAACATGATGATTCAGACTTGTTGGGGGACCGAATTCATTAATTATATTCTGCTTTGGAACAACACAGAGGCTGGATGTTGGCTGCACCAAACCCAATTTCAAAATTAAGATCGAGAAAGATTATGGATGGTGACAATTGATCGCTTGGTGTATATGCAAGAATTTGATGAAAACAGCTAAAGACATCACTTTGAAAAGTTCAAGACAGCAAACAGAAGACATCAACAAAGGCAGAAAACAGGATTTGTCATCTCAAAACAGAAATTGAGTTTGAGCCCGACGGAGATGTTTTTAATACGCAAGCTTTACTAAAAACAGGGGGGCATATGTTGACACCCAAAAGTGTCCAAAGTGCATAATGGACTCCTCTATCATGTTACCGTTAAGATGGCCAGGAAAGATACTTGATCATCGCATTTGGAGCCCCGGCGAAGGAACCAGAGTTGGCTTAGCCGACTCCCTAAGTCGGCTAAGCCAACTTGGTCAACTTCCTCAAATACAAGAATGGACTTCACCATTATGTTACTCTCGTCGAGCTAATCGAAAAACATATATGGTTTGTCTGATTTGGAGTCCGGATGAATTACTTACGAATTTTGAAAGATTTCCACCCGGAATTTCCAGGGCCAAATCGTCTTAGCCGAGTCCCCTAGCAGGCTAAGCCGACTCTCCCCGTTTTCAGCCCAAAAATAGTGCCTCGGGCCCGTAAAAATCGGCCTAGCAGACTCTGGAGTCGGCTTAGCCGACTTTGCCAGGTCGAAAACGAATCTAAGTTTGTTTTGACGCGATTTGGAAGGGGTTTCGACTTCTTGAAGGATAAGGCCACCCCCACCTTATAAATATAAGGTCCACAGCTGATTGAGGTGCCCAACACATACAATCGTACAAAAAATCAACTTACTACCTCTTTTTTACCCTCTCTTCCCCTCAACTTGAAATGGGTCATAGCCTGTTTGGGCCAATGCAGGCATCTTAGACGTGTTTGAGGACCCAAATATCAAAATTCAAGAGTCAGAAATATAAATGACGTTATCGTACAATTTAGGTGACGATGACCCAAATATTAATTAAATTCAAGACTAAAGGTTCTAGATGACACTATCATACAAGTCTAGTGAGAATTTGTAAATTTTTATTCACAAAACAACGGGAACAAAGGACCTATAATGAGAGAATTTAGAGCCACTGGTTCAAAGGTCGCACAGTTCCTTGTTTCATCATATTGGGTGTGTTTGGTTTGCTAGCTTAAATGTAGCCTGGCTAGGATTGGAGCCTAGCTAGGCTAAACCTAGTTCCAGCAAGTCAATATAGGGTTGCTTGGTTGTCTGTCCTATTTAAGCCCGGCTATAGCCCCGCAGCGTATTTGGTTGTCTGGTTTGTTTTGATACAGTCACATTTTCTCTGAATTGGTAAGTTTACCCCATCTGAGGAATATTGTCAAACATGTGGTGGGCATCTTGCGCGAGCTGCAGCAGAGGCAAGCAAAGCAAGCACGACGATCCCAAGCTGCACACGACGAGCATGCCTGCAAGCACGATGAGCACGACCAACACGACAGCACCACAGGCGGTACTAGTGCCAACCAATCAGAAGAAAGGAAGGTGGGAAGGAGATGCAAACTGCCTCACGCAAAGAACAGAGAACTGAATCGAACGGACGGGTCTGCTCAAGTGCTCATCCATGCAGAACTCCAGGCGGTGGGGCTGCACACCGCCAAGCACAGCAGCGAGCGCAGCACCAGCCCAACCGAGCCACAGCCGCCTCGCCACGCACACATGCACTTCCCCCCGCCGTGCGCGCACGCCATGGCCGCGGTGGCCGTCGCCCGCCTTCACCTCGTCCCCGTGGCCCACCCCGCCTCGACCTCTTGCCTGCTGGCCCTCCGGGGCCGAGGGCGCGGGCATGGCCGCGTGGTTGCGGCGGTTAGGGCGCGCGAGCACGGCCATGGAAGCCGCTCCCAAGTCGGGGTGGGGTGCTGGCGGTCGAGATCGAGAAGTGCGTCGCAGATGCCGAGGATGTCGAGTCGGAGCCCGCAGCGGCAGTGGACCGGCGGGGCGAGGATCCCGTGCCGCGGGTGGAGGCAAGGCGACCAGGGAAGCAGGTGGGGACGGCGGAGAGGTAGGCGCGGCGGTGAGGAACAGGGCGGCGGCGCACGAGAAGACTAGGAGCGCACGCGCGGGAGGCGATGGGAACTGACCACGGGGCTGGCTCAGGCCTAGCTCTAGGAGAATGGCCGATTCGAGCATTCAATCCTGGCCATGCTACAGCAGTACGGATGGCTACTCTAGCCAGGCTTCAGCCCACTTCCAGGTAACCAAATAGGCCAAAATTGGCTCTAGGGAGCCAGACTAAGAGCTGGCCACCCAACCAAACACACCATTGTGGTCTCAGCTAGGTTGCACCAATGCAGCACACACTTTGACTCCATTGTATAGACATCAACCATGGATGTACTGTTTTTACAAGGAACTTCATTAGATTAAAAATGTAAGGAAAATGGCACATATGCTAGGGGTCATTATTTAATTTTGGTGGTTGATTAACAACATGATCAAATGAACTAATATTGTTTGCTAGCATACAAGAAAAGTTCATTTGGATGTAAGGATGGATTGGACTCTGGCAGCTCAAAGTGATCAACACCTCAAGCAAAACATTAGAAGCTGTGTTGGTTGAAGCCCTACAAGACTTGCAAGAATTCCGAGACACCAAAGAGATCAAGCCCGGAAGAAAAGACGCGAAGAAACAAGTTCATTGCTGCTGCTTTGTAGTCATCGGTGTCCGGTGGTTGCTTGCAACAATGCACCGGAGAATTGGCATCCAAGGCAAATTCTATGCAGGGTCTGAGGACCCACCGGAACAGTCCGGTGTATCCAAAAGACCGCCACCAGGGAATGTAGTGGGGTCTAGGATTACTGCAGAGAAGACAGCGCTCGAGGATGCACTGGAATCATCCTGTGCTGGTCATCGGAGAAAAGAGCAACCTCCGGTGGTTCTCTGAGGAGAAACCGTACCGAGAGCAAAAGTTTCTGTATTTATATTGTATACTTAGGTCATGTGCTTTACTTTCTAGTTTAGCTTTCTAGGCTAGTAATGAGATTGGAACCTAGGTTGCATAACTCTTTTGCGGTAAAGATAACAACACACTTAGCAAAACCTTAGTTGCACATCTAGATAGCTCATCTTTCATATTGGAGGCCTAGTTAGAGTAGAAATTTTAGAGAGCCTAATTTAATCCCCCCTCCTATATAGCTAAAAAAGGCCAAGTTAGAATACAATGTTGATGCAAACACAAGTGATTGAACTTAACATGCTCATACAAAATTTATAACAACCAAATAGATTAAAATTTGAATAAAAATTACAGATTCATGTTCATGACATATGTTACAGTAAGAACCATCATCACAAAGTTTAGGTCTTATGGAGGTGTGATGTAGAGGGAGAAAAACTACATATATGGATAAAAAATAATATACCGAGCAATGGTACATAATTTGTCAGGACCCGTTAGAACTTACATATTATGCATGTGGATATAATGTTAGAAAATAAATAAAGAATGGGAAAAGATAAGTAATTTATGTAGGATCACCACCGAATTAGCCTGTATCCATACAAGTGGCGCATCAAGTTTGGTAGCCTTGGCTCAGCTCTAGCCTCAATTTCAGGCACTAGTGTAGCTGCCTCTGATGTGCTCCCCATCCAAGATCTTCTAATCATGTGAAGTTGTTCTGCTACTTCCTTCATTGTTGGTCTCATAGCCATCTCATCAACATTCAAGATCGTACACTTCAGTGCCAATCTCCCCAGATCTTCGAGTACCCTGATCTCTTCTTCAGCTGTTATAACCCTATCGAAGATCGCCTTCCCACTATCATCTGTCTGGTAAGCTTCGGTGAATCTTAAGACAAGCTCATCTAAACTAATACTGTTGTCCCTACTAATGAGTGCAAATAGAACACCACCAAACCCGTACACATCGCTTTCCATATTCTTCAACACTGACATAAAACGAATTGGGTGGTTGTAGAGCATTTCTTCAAGAAAATCACGGGTAATTACACTGTCACAGCCAGTAATTTCACTCTCCTTGATAAGCTTACATGCCTCTGAAAAATCTGTGAGCTTTGGTGAGTAGTTATTTTGTACTAGTATATTGGATGCTGTAACACTACCATGTCCCATGATACCAGTAGCCGATGAGTGAAGGTACTGTAATGCTTCTGCAGTCTTAATTGCAATCCCAATACGTTTATCTAGGGAGAAAGTTTCCTGGCTACCTAAAATGTCCATGAGGCTACCTTTATTAGCATACTCATATACTAATATCAGAGTTTCAGCTTCCAAGCAACAACCCAAAAGTCTGATAATGTTCTTGTGAACAATTTGAGACAAGATGATGCCTCCATTGACGAACGCCTCTTCGGAATCTGCTGCATAAAGAAATTTCCACACCGCCACAGTTGTATTATCCTCAAGTGTTCCTTTAAAGAACTTAGTTGGTCTCCCTTCCCCGAGTAGAGAAGAGTAATTCTCTGTGACATCATTTATCTCCTCCTTTGTGAATTCTGTTACATTTCTTAGTCCTGATAGAATCTTATGATTGCTAGCATTTCTCTCAAGAAAGCTCGGACTCTTCTTGTGCCATGAACAGTATAATTCCAAAATGGATTTTGGACGTGTGTTTTCTTGTCTAGTCCTCATCTTTCTCATCTTTCTTTTAAGCCCGCGAAGGCGTTCTGCCACATCAGTCATTTTAGGACGTTCATCTATCTCCCGTCTGAGGCATTCATTTGCTAGTTTCACCATCTGTTCAAGAATCCCTATATTGTTTTCGTTTGCTATTTCTGAATCAAATAGTCCCCTCAAATCCCTTGCCTTTGCCTTGGCAAAAGTTCCAACGAGGTAAACATCACCTTCATTTGCCCTTTTTCTAGCTATTAGTTCCAAGAGAACTATTCCGAAACTATAGACATCACTCTTTGGGGTAAGACATCCTGTACGGAGACATTCAGGATCCATGTAATTCATACTTCCAACTACCATACTTGTGTACCGAGTGATGCCACCTGAAAGAAGTCTTGACAGTCCAAAATCTGATACCTTGGCTGTAAAATTGTCATCTAGAAGTATATTGGCAGGCTTAATATCACCATGATAAATAAGGTCACGACTTGATAAATGCATCGAATGCATGTAGATTAATGCGTCTGCGCACCCTATAGCAATACCCAATCTTCTATCCAAAGGGATGGCAGTCCTATCATTGTGGAGTGTGTAATCGAGGTTTCCATTGGAGATATACTCAGTTATCAGCATTAGATTACTGTCACTAGTACAATAACCTATGAGCTTCACTATGTTCTTGTGCTTCATTTTACTATGAATTCTTACTTCTTCCATGAACGATTCTCTTAACTCTTTACAAATATATTCCTTCACTGCAACTTGATCATATTCGTCAAGAAGCTTCCCTTTGTAGACTTTCCCAAAGCCACCTTCTCCAATACACGTACTATAGTTGTTTGTAATTCTTCTAGTCTCATCTTCGTTGAAATGCTTCAAATTTTGCCACATCCCACAACTCATATCCATCGATGAGGTCTCCATGCATAAGCTTGTGGATATTTCCAATCTATTCCAACAATATAAATACCGCAGTCCAAGAGTACAGTCGAGAACCTGGCAGAAAATTATGCGTTTGAGTATTTTTCTAAGCATGGTTAACTAATCAATAAAGATCGTTTTGACCATTTGAAAAACTGAATTTCAAAATATGAGAACTTCAAATAGAATTTTGGGACCGTAAATAATTTCAAATGAAAAAAGTTATCAACTATAAAGTTGTCGATCTCATTGAGATCTTTAACTTTGATATAAAGTTTGCCTTCATAGCCGGTTTATGGACTATCAGTGTCGATTGGTAACACAAATTGGCAGTGATGATGAGACCCATTTCTCACCGTTGGGTGGTAACACGAACCGACAGTGATAGCCCCATCACTGTCGGCTCGTATTACGAACTGACAATGTCACTGCTAGTCTTAATAAATCCAGTGGTAAAAGTATCGTAGGTGAAAGTCCCTAGTTTGGTTTTGGCTAATTGATGAAACCTAGAACTAACCTTTGTATCTAAGTGGATGATTTAGATAAAGGTGGTCATTGAATATGAGACATGACATTGACTCATATGACCAAAATGGTGAAGACCAAGATGAGGCTTGGCTCGATGGACCGGTTGTGAAGGTGAAGGATAAGTCGAGACTTCGAAGCGAAGGACCATGCGATGGTGAAGCTTGAGCAAGACTTGGCGCCGACGAACCGATGCAACGGTGAAGGGCAAGTGAAGTCAAGGTCGATGGATCGAGATGGTCATGTGATGATATGAAGTGGATCATATCATTTGGAGAAACAAAATGGGCTCAAGGCAAAGGTATAACCATAGGGCCATTTTGTTTTGCACTCAAGACACCATAGAGGGTGTGAGTGGTTTAGGGTCGATAGCCGAACTATTAAGAGAGGAAGTCTTATCGGTTATTCGACACGCGGGTGCCACTAGGTGAATTCATGAAGTGCATTGCATGTAGGGCCTAGTGAGCTAACTGGAAAACCTTTGAAAATGATTGAGAAAAAGCTAACACACAAACACATGGAGATGTACACTTGATGGTGTTGGCACATTTGCAAAGGTGATGTTGGTCGCGCTATGGCTTGCGGGATTCAGGCGATTTCGGGGAAATGAAATGCCTATTTTCCACTACACCGGAAGTCGGAAAAGTAACGGAGGCGAACGGAGGTCACAGAGGTGACCGGACGCTGCACCGGACGCGGTCACAGTTTGACCGGACGCGTCCGGTCAGTACAGCGCAGCAGTCAGGCGCGCGGGCTAGGGTTTGCAACCGGCGCGTCCGGTCACTCGCGGGACCGACGCGTCCGGTCAGGCAACCTGAGGGAACTGCAGTTCGCAAGGTCGATCGGACGCGGTGCGCGTCCGGTCACACGTGATCGGACGCGTTCGGTCATCGAGGGAGCTTACTGGACTCCAACCGGACGCTGGCACTGTCGCGTCCGGTCTTTATCTGGAGCGCGTCCGGTCGGTGCTTCACGGGCGCGCGGTGCTGTGCGATCGGCGCGTCCGGTCGGTTGAGCAGCGCGTCCGGTCATTGCGTTTGACCATTGGCGCGCAGTGACCGTTGGAGGATCTGTCGGTCGCGTTTGAATCTGGAGAACACGTGGACGTTGCAGGGTGATCGGACGCGGTGGAGCGCGTCCGGTCAGTTTCGACCGGCGCGTCCGGTCGTCCCGAGAAAACGGTCAGTGGAGTGGCAACGGCTCTATTTGTATGGGATGCTTATAAATACTCGTTGGCCGGCCCTTGGGGAGGTCTCTTGGCATTTCTAACACTCTTGTGCATCCTTTGAGCTAAAGCTTCTCCTCCCACTCATCTCTCTTGCTTGATTGCAAATCAAAAGTGAGATTGAGTGATCCCAAAGTGCATTGCATAGCTTGAGGGCATCTAGTGGCACTTGTGGGTGGTTTAGCCGGTTGATTTCTTGTTACTCTTGGAGAGTACCGCTCCTAGCCGGCTTGGAGATTGTTGGAGGCGTTGGCAAGAGAAGGTGATTGTTCTTGGCCACCTCCGGTTGATTGTGAGAGGTTCTTGTGCTTTCCTCGGCGGGACGCCAAAAGCAACTCTAGTGGAATGCGCGTGTCATTGAGTTACCTCACTTGAGAGTGGTGTCTTGCGGTGCCTTGCGGGGCGTGCCTTGAGGGGCAAGTGACTTGAGGATCACACCGGGAAACCATCTAAGTGTTGGTCGACACAACCGGTGACGTAGCTTGTCGGTGCACAAGTGAACACCGGGTGAACAAAAATATTGTGTCTCTTGTCTCCCGGTGATTGGTCTTCATATTGTGTTGTTGTCAATATTATTTGTTTGTATATCATCTTGGTGATTGGCAACATCTTCACTTCACCGTCGGTATAAGAATCACAATCCTCTCTCTTGCACTTACTTTTACTAGATTATCTTGTGTAGCTCTAGTGGTAGCTTTGCTAGTAGTGTTGTTAGCTTGCTCTCTAGCGTAAAACTAGTGACATAGCACTTGTGTGAACTAGAGACCATAATCTACTAGACTTGTGGATAGGAGGCTTGCATCACAACCTTTGGCTAAGCAAAACTCGCTTTACGCCATTTGTTATTCGAACAAGTTTGCTTAGTGTCATTTGTAGAATTTTTTATAGGCTATTCACCCCCCTCTAGCCATCTAGGACCTTACAAGTGGTATCGGAGCCATGGTCACCGTTTTAATCAAGGCTTAACATCCTTCGGTGTGAAAAATGGCTCAAATTGTGTTCAATCATGTTGGGGGCAAGCCACCGTTCTTTGATGGTGTTAGTTCTTTTGCTCATTGGAAGAGAAAAATGACAATGTACCTTGGTTCTATTCATGAGAGAGTATTGCAAGTCACCGAGAATGATTTTGCTATCATTGATCCCGATCATCTCACCGATGAAGATAGAGCAAATAGAACATGCAATAGAATGGCTCTCAATACACTTTACAATGGTATTGACACAAAAGTGTTTGAGGGCATCAAGGATTTGGAATTGGCTAGTGAAGTATGGACAAGGTTGAGTGAGACATATGAAGGCACTAAGGTTGTGAAGAGTGCCAAGCTATATGGGCTCAAGAGTGAGTTTGAGAACTTCAAGAAAAAGGATGATGAAACAATCATTGAAATGCTTCATAGATTGCAAGTGATAGTCAATGATCTCAAGATCTTAGGGCACAAGACTCAAGATCAAGATTTTTGTCACAAGTTCTTATTGAGCTTACCTAGAAGATTCAAGATGTTGATCATGATGTTGCAAAGAGATGGGCTTGAAGCAATGAAGCCTAATGATTTGCTTGGTGAAGTATTGACCTATGACAAATATGATCAAGATGTTGATGACAAGGAGAAGGTGGAAGATGAGAAGAAGAAGAAGACCGTGGCATTCAAGGCCACCTCCTCCAAGGGCAAAGCTACCATCATTGAAGAAGAAGAAGACAACAATGAAGATGGGGAATTTGAAATTGATGATGAGGCACTTGCTCTTGTAGTCAAGAAGATGGGTCACATGTTCATCAAGAGAAGAGGCTTTAGGAAGAGAAATGACAACTTCAAAAGAAATGAGCAACAAAGGAAGTGCTTCAATTGTGATAGCACCGAGCACCTTCAAGCGGAATGTCCTTATGATAAGAAGAAGAACAAGAAGGACAAGTTTGAGAAGAAGAAGAGAGAGGCCAAGATGACATTCAAGAAAGGCAAGAATGGTGCCTATGTGATCACTTGGGAAAGCGATGATAATGAAGAAGAAGAAGAATCATCCAACAAGGCTTTTGCTTACATTGCTATCAACAAGAAGCCATCACTATTTGGTTCATCCTCTTCATGCTTCATGGCTAAAGAAGCTAAGGTACTATATGATGAGAGTGATGATGAAAGTGAAATGGAATATGTTCATGATAGTGATAATGATAATGAAAATGATGATGATGAACCAACTAAAGAACAACTATATGACTTGATGCAACAAACTAGAGACATAGCTATTGCCAAGGACAAGGAGTGTAAGAAACTTTCAATGAAAGTAGCAATACTTGAGAAAGTCCTTAGTGAGCTTAAGACCACTCATGAGAGTCTAGTGGAAGACCATGAGGATCTTGGTAAGGCTCATTCCAAGCTTGAAAAGGCTCACTCATTGCTACTTGAGCAACAAGCAAAGAAGGAGGTTGTTGTATCATGTGATATAGGTGTTACATGTGATATAATTGATGAATCCTTTTATGAACCTATCATCATGTCAAATGCTAACCCTTCTTGTAGCTCTTCATCCACCACCACCGACTCTACCTTCACTACTAGTGATGGTTTCACTCGTGATGACTCACTAATGGTTGAGAATGAGACTCTCAAGAAAGAGGTGGATGAGCTCACTCACGCCCTAGGCAAGGCCTATGGTGGTGAGGCCCGCTTGCTTAAGTGCTTGGGTAGCCAAAGGTTCTCTCTTAACAAAGAGGGATTGGGCTACACTCCCAAGAAAGGCAAGTCGGCCTTTGCAACTCCAAAGCCTAGCTTTGTGAAGGACAATGGTCGGTTTTGCAATAGATGCAAGCAAGTTTGGCACCTAGAGCATAATTGCAATAAAAAGAACCAAAGCAAGAACCTTGTTAATGCTATACCTTTTGATTCTTGCTATGTGCTTACCAAGAGTGTGAAGGGTGTGCAAGCTAAGTTTATTGGTACACCAATTGTGGGCCCAAAGAAGAAGGCTATTTGGGTACCAAAGAGCTTAGGTACTAACCTACAAGGACCTAAGCAAAAGTGGGTACCTAAGCTTTATTGATTTGCTTGTAGGTCAATTACAAAGCCGGAGGAAGGCATTGGATTATTGATAGTGGGTGCACTCAACACATGACCGGTACATCAAGAATGTTTGACTCAATCAATGACAATGATAGTGGTGTTGATTCTATCACATTTGGCAATAACAAGAAAGGCAAGGTTATTGGCTTGGGCAAGATTGCAATATGAAATGACATGAGTATCTCTAATGTGTTGCTAGTTGAAAGCTTGGATTTCAATCTTCTATCCGTGGCACAAATATGTGATCTAGGCTACAAATGCATCTTTGGGGTTGATGATATGGAAGTTATTAGTGTGGATGGTTCAAATGTGGCATTCAAGGGTTTTAGATATGAGAATCTCTACCTAGTTGACTTCAATGCTAGAGAAACTTCTTTGACAACTTGCTTAATCTCCAAATCAAGCATGGGTTGGCTTTGGCATAGAAGGCTTGGTCATGTTGGCATGAAACAATTGAAGAAACTTACAACTCACAATCTTGTCAATGGTTTGAAAGATGTTGAATTCAAGAAGAATAAGCTTTGTAGTGCATGTCAAGCCGGGAAGCAAGTTGGAAGCTCACATCCAAAGAAGAGTACAATGAGCACATGCAAAGCATTTGAGTTGATGCACATGGATCTATTTGGACCAACAACATACACAAGCATAGGCGGCAATAAGTATGGATTTGTCATAGTGGATGACTTCACAAGATTCACATGGGTATTCTTTCTTAATGACAAAAGTGAAGTATTTGACACCTTCAAGACATTTCTCACTAGAGTTCACAATGAGTTTGAGATTAGAATCAAGAAAGTGAGAAGTGACAATGGAAGTGAGTTCAAGAATACAAGAATTGAAGAACTTTGTGATCATTATGGCATTGGACATCAATTCTCGGCCAAGTACACTCCACAATCAAATGGCCTAGTTGAGAGAAATAATAGAACATTGCTTGATATGGCTAGTTCAATGCTTCATGAGTACAATGTGAGTCAATTATTTTGGGATGAAGCAATTAATACCGCTTGCTACTACATCAATAGACTATATTGTCATCCATTGCTAGAGAAGACCCCATATGAGCTACTTCATGGAAGAAAGTCCAATATTTCTTACTTTAGGGTGTTTGGTTGCAAATGCTATATCTTGAAGAAGGGCACTAGATTGGGGAAGTTTGACAAGAGATGTGATGAGGGGTTCCTACTTGGTTATTCAACTACAAGCAAAGCTTATAGAGTTTGGAACAACTCAAGTGGCATTCTAGAAGAAGTCCATGATGTGCAATTTCATGAAACCAATGGATCACAAGATGAAGAAGAGAATCTAGATGATGTTGGTGGAACTCAATTGGTGGAAGCAATAAAGAACATGGACATTGGGGACATTAGAGCAAAGCAAGTAATTGATATTCAAGATGATGATAAAGATCAAGTGCTCAATTCTCCATTCAAGCTAGCTAGTGACACTCAAGTGCAAGATCATGGTGCTAGTTCATCTCATCAAGATACATCAAGTGATCAACTAAGCTCAAGCAATCAAGTGCAAGTACTCCAACCACAACATGTTGCAAGAGATCACCCCATTGATAGTGTTATTGGTGATATTAGAAGTGGTGTGCAAACAAGATCAAGATTGGCTATGTTTTGTGAGCATGCATCATTTGTGTCAACCATAGAACCAAAGAAGATAGAAGAAGCTTTGAGGGATGCCGATTGGATCATGGCTATGCAAGAAGAGCTTAACAATTTCACAAGAAATAATGTTTGGGAGTTGGTAGAAAGGCCAAATAACTACAATGTGATTGGAACCAAGTGGGTGTTTAAAAACAAGCAAGATCAAGATGGCATTGTAGTGAGAAACAAAGCAAGACTAGTTGCTCAAGGTTATACTCAAGTAGAAGGTCTTGACTATGATGAGACATATGCTCCCGTGGCAAGATTGGAGGCAATAAGGATTCTATTGGCTTATACTTGTGCACACAACATCAAACTATATCAAATGGATGTCAAAAGTGCATTTCTCAATGGGATCATCAATGAGTTAGTTTTTGTTGAGCAACCTCCTGGATTTGAAGATGACAAGAAACCCAACCATGTGTACAAGTTGAAGAAGGCTTTATATGGCTTAAAGCAAGCACCTAGAGCATGGTATGAGAGGCTAAGGGATTTCCTTCTCTTTAAGGTATTCAAGATGGGCAAGGTTGATACAACTCTATTCACCAAGAAGATTGGAAATGATCTATTCATAGTGCAAATATATATTGATGACATCATCTTTGGATCAACCGATCAAGCTTATTGTGAAGAATTTGGTTCTATGATGGCCAAAGAGTTTGAAATGTCTATGATTGGTGAACTTAGCTACTTCCTTGGTCTCCAAGTCAAGCAATTGAAGAATGGGACATTTGTGAGTCAAGGGAAATACATAAGGGACATGTTGAAGAAGTTTGGAATGCAAGATGCAAAGCCAATTTCAACTCCAATGGGTACAAATGGCAATTTGGATAGTGATCTTGATGGCAATATGGTAAATCAAAAGGAATATCGGTCCTTGATTGGAAGTCTACTCTATGTCACCGCATCAAAGCCGGATGTCATGTTTAGTGTTTGCATGTGTGCTAGATATCAAGCCTCACCTAGAGAAAGTCATCTCACGGCCGCAAAGAGAATATTGAGGTACTTGAAGCAAACAAGAAATGTTGGACTATGGTATCCCAAGGGGTCAAAGTTTGAATTGATTGGATATTCGAACTCCGACTATGGGGGTTGCAAGATCAATAGAAAGAGCACAAGTGGCACATGTCAATTACTTGGAAGATCACTTGTGTCATGGTCCTCAAAGAAACAAAATAGTGTGGCAATCTCTACCGCCGAAGCCGAATATGTGAGTGCGGGGAGTTGTTGTGCACAATTACTATGGATGAAATCAACTTTGAAGGATTATGGGCTCAACTTCAAGAATGTGCCATTGCTATGTGATAATGAAAGTGCAATCAAGATGATACAAAACCCGATTCAACATGGAAGAACAAAGCATATTGACATAAGGCATCATTTCATTAGAGATCATCAACAAAAGGGAGATATTGCCATTGAAAGTGTTGGCACCGATGATCAACTTGCCGATATTCTCACTAAGCCACTTGATGAAAAGAGGTTTTGCAAGCTAAGGAATGAATTGAACATTCTTTATTTCTCAAACATGAGTTGAATGCACCCCACCCACTTATTGACATGCCTCTCCTTCGATATTGCAAGGTAAAGTTGATTGACATGTCATTCATCCTATGCTAAGGACTTGCTAGAGCATGTAGACATAATAAGTGGTATGCATGAGCATTCATGATAAATCAAATAAATTTGATGGATATATGTTACCACTATTGCCTCTATGTTTGTTTTGATCTAGTGGTGGCATATGACATGTTTGTGAGCTTGCAAACCTAGTGTTGAATCTAGAAGATTTGCTATAAGTGTTTAATTCAACATAGGCAAGATAACCCTTATTATGAGGTGTGAAGAAGCTTGTCTTTGGTTCAAATCGAATTAAATATCTTTGGCAAGTGTTCTAGGTTGAACCAAATTTGATAAATTTTAACCTACTCCATCAAACATTTTTCTTCTCTCCACAATTTGATCCCATTTTTGGGTAAGTTGTTGACAAAGAGGGAGAGAAAAAGATGATTCAACATGATTAAATTCAATATACATGCTTGTGTGGTGCAATGCTAGTATAGAACTTGGATGATGAAATGATCTACTAGCATGCATAGAAATAGTTTACACGTGGTATCTAGACATGCCTAAAGTTTTTACAAGTGGTCCAAGAACCTTTACATATAATGTTGATCTCACGGGGTTCTTGAGTTTTGTTGGATGTCTAGTTACTTCATGATGCTAAGGATGGTGTAAAAGGCAACTCCGATTGGTATCACGCTTCAAAGGTCCATTTCTTACACCTTAGCATCATTTTGGTAGAATTACTCTCCCAACACTTCTATCCATGCATACGTGCAAAGCTTTCAATCCAAACTCTATGCACATATGTAGGGGGAGCTAATGCTACAAAAACCGAGCTTGTGATAATTGTCCAAACTTTACTTATGAGCAAAATGATTGGACAAGTATGACAAGTTCAAAACTTTTATTATCAAAATCATCTTTGTGAGGGTTGTCATCAATTACCAAAAAGGGGGAGATTGAAAGTCCCTAGTTTGGTTTTGGCTAATTGATGAAACCTAGGACTAACCTTTGTATCTAAGTGGATGATTTAGATAAAGGTGGTCATTGAATATGAGACATGACATTGACTCATATGACCAAAATGGTGAAGACCAAGATGAGGCTTGGCTCGATGGACCGGTTGTGAAGGTGAAGGGCAAGTCGAGACTTCGAAGCGAAGGACCATGCGATGGTGAAGCTTGAGCAAGACTTGGCGCCGATGAACCGATGCAACGGTGAAGGGCAAGTGAAGTCAAGGTCGATGGATCGAGATGGTCATGTGATGATATGAAGTGGATCATATCATTTGGAGAAACAAAATGGGCTCAAGGCAAAGGTATAACCATAGGGCCATTTTGTTTTGCACTCAAGACACCATAGAGGGTGTGAGTGGTTTAGGGTCGATAGCCGAACTATTAAGAGGGGAAGTCTTATCGGTTATTCGACACGCGGGTGCCACTAGGTGAATTCATGAAGTGCATTGCATGTAGGGCCTAGTGAGCTAACTGGAAAACCTTTGAAAATGAATGAGAAAAAGCTAACACACAAACACAAGGAGATGTACACTTGATGGTGTTGGCACATTTGCAAAGGTGACGTTGGTCGCGCTATGGCTGTGCCTATTTTCCACTACACCGGAAGTCGGAAAAGTAACGGAGGCGAACGGAGGTCACAGAGGTGACCGGACGCTGCACCGGACGCGGTCACGGTTTGACCGGACGCGTCCGGTCAGTACAGCGCAGCAGTCAGGCGCGCGGGCTAGGGTTTGCAACCGGCGCGTCCGGTCACTCGTGGGACCGGCGCGTCCGGTCAGGCACCCTGAGGGAACTGCAGTTCGCAAGGTCGATCGGACGCGGTGCGCGTCCGGTCACACGTGATCGGACGCATCCGGTCGTCGAGGGAGCTTACTGGACTCCAACCGGACGTTGGCACTGTCGCGTCCGGTCTTTATCTGGAGCGCGTCCGGTCGATGCTTCACGGGCGTGCGGTGCTGTGCGATCGGCGCGTCCGGTCGGTTGAGCAGCGCGTCCGGTCATTGCGTTTGACCGTTGGCGCGCAGTGACCGTTGGAGGATCTGTCGGTCGCGTTTGAATCTGGAGAACACGTGGACGTTGCAGGGTGATCGGACGCGGTGGAGCGCGTCCGGTCAGTTTCGACCGGCGCTTCCGGTCGTCCCGAGAAAACGGTCAGTGGAGTGGCAACGGCTCTATTTGTATGGGATGCTTATAAATACTCGTTGGCCGGCCCTTGGGGAGGTCTCTTGGCATTTCTAACACTCTTGTGCATCCTTTGAGCTAAAGCTTCTCCTCCCACTCATCTCTCTTGCTTGATTGCAAATCAAAAGTGAGATTGAGTGATCCCAAAGTGCATTGCATAGCTTGAGGGCATCTAGTGGCACTTGTGGGTGGTTTAGCCGGTTGATTTCTTGTTACTCTTGGAGAGTACCGCTCCTAGCCGGCTTGGAGATTGTTGGAGGCGTTGGCAAGAGAAGGTGATTGTTCTTGGCCACCTCCGGTTGATTGTGAGAGGTTCTTGTGCTTTCCTCGGCGGGACGCCAAAAGCAACTCTAGTGGAATGCGCGTGTCATTGAGTTACCTCACTTGAGAGTGGTGTCTTGCGGTGCCTTGCGGGGCGTGCCTTGAGGGGCAAGTGACTTGAGGGTCACACCGGGAAACCATCTAAGTGTTGGTCGACACAACCGGTGGCGTAGCTTGTCGGTGCACAAGTGAACACCGGGTGAACAAAAATATTGTGTCTCTTGTCTCCCGGTGATTGGTCTTCATATTGTGTTGTTGTCAATATTGTTTGTTTGTATATCATCTTGGTGATTGGCAACATCTTCACTTCACCGTCGGTATAAGAATAACAATCCTCTCTCTTGCACTTACTTTTACTAGATTATCTTGTGTAGCTCTAGTGGTAGCTTTGCTAGTAGTGTTGTTAGCTTGCTCTCTAGCGTAAAACTAGTGACATAGCACTTGTGTGAACTAGAGATCATAATCTACTAGACTTGTGGATAGGAGGCTTGCATCACAACCTTTGGCTAAGCAAAACTCGCTTTACGCCGTTTGTTATTCTAACAAGTTTGCTTAGTGTCATTTGTAGAATTTTTTATAGGCTATTCACCCCCCCTCTAGCCATCTAGGACCTTACAGTAGGGGATGACAACTAGCTCAAACCGGTTTTTGCTATCCAATTAGGATTTTTGTTGTTTTTTTACATGATTTGTAAGGGATTTCATCCCAAATTGGTTTTAAAGACACGGTCGACTGAGGTATCCCAACATAATCGTGCTTAAATCAATCGCTTTTTACCTCTCTTCTTCCCTAACCTCTTCGAACTCCATTATGCTTATTCTCCTCTCTTGATCTAACGACCAAAAGTGGTGGCCTAGGCTTGTTGGCCGACTTAGGGTAACTCACCAATGTTCTCGCCTCGACTTGTTCCCTCCCAAGCGAGAGATTCAGCGGTTCCTTTGCTGTCCGAAAACTAGCTATTCTTCATCAAGTAAGTGCGATAGCTATTCATTGTTGATTTGTTCGTAAATTTCACAGTAATAGTTACCGTTGTGTTCTTTAGTCCATTTGTAACTCATGCATTCTAGTGCTTTGGATATGGGACGTTCTAGCATTCTGAGTGTGGGGCTGATACTCGCTTCAACAAGCCGTATGCAGAACTTACTGCTGGTCGACTAGAGATCACAAATAGGTCGCTTGCGGACAATGGCGGATCCAGGATGGCATCAAGGGGGGGCTAATCCATAAAGATGTTGATTGATAATGAAGATTTCATGATAATTTGGAGCTTTTGCTACAGTGATTCAATGGAGAAATCACCTCATCGCCCCCCCCCTTGGATCCGCCACTGCTTGCGGAGTTGCGGCTGTGGGACAAGCACATAGGACCCCCTCCCAGGATGAGGCAATGCTAAGGTACATCCTTTACCTCCTCGGAGATAATATCTTAAATAAATCTGAGCATTGATTTTTCGGATTTTACGAATTACTTAATAAAATAGAAAAACAAAAAAAAACACTTCCTCCGCATGCCCCTAATGACGGGAGGGGGAAATCCTGCATGCCGCCCAAAATGGGAATGGGTAATGATGGGAGGGAAACGTCCATCCCGTCCCCTAATCACGTTCGCTCCCTCATTAAAAAAATGGCATTTTCCTATTGCATATAGTATTATACATTGCGTAAGGTTTGAAGAGAGAATAGTTTAATATTGATATGTTTTTCCTTTTTTATATGATCGATAACCAGGTTCAAAATGCCAGGAAAATTTGCGGCACTATGCAGGAATTTGACAGATAAACAAAGCGTCGTTAGATAAATACTGTGCAGGAATTTGTAATGACCTCAGTGTAAGTCAAAACCAATTTTTATTCTTCTTCCATGTCTATGAGCACGGTAGAAATATTAAAAGTGATTATTCCCTCGGTCAAGAAAAAATATTGTCACTTTTTGGGAGTCAAACAAATTCAAGCTTGATTAAATTTATACACGAAAAATACTAATATTTATGATGTTGAGTAAGTATCATCACAATAACTATAAAATATGTTTTTATATTAAACCTATTTCAACAAATAATTATTCATATTACTTTGTATAAATTTGATCACACTTAAGAAAGTTTGACTTGTAGGATCAAAAGACTTGTTGGATCCAAAAGTTACAAATAATAAAATGTTACACTAACGAGTCATCCACTCATGTTACCCAGGCTCATCAAACATGCAATTACACGCTAGCCACGTACACACACGCTAACCACACACGCGCAGACCACATACACGAACACACACTAACCACTCAACTAACATGCATGCACACCTTAAAATAAAAAGGATTTACTATATCAATGAGAACATGCATGCAACAATCAAATCTAGGAAAAAGATTTTTTATATCTAAAATTTTCCTTATTTATCCTATTTTATAAGATAAGAAAATAAATAAATATACATTTCATCTATTACCACCTAAGAGGTAATAGGTGATCGTGACCGTCCAATCAAAATAAATGGATGGTTTGCAATCATTTAGGGGTACCACAGCCAAGCCTCCAGGGATGCCGAAGCGAAAGCTTGTGCAGGCTAAGCCTAATGTAGGCGTTCAGGGACATGCATGGATCAGGAGGGCGACAAATGCTGTGGATGGACACGTGCTGTCCATCGGACCTAGGTAGGCACTGGAACCCATTTGGAGCCGATCCCACGAACCCCACCCAATTTTCATGCATGGAAAGGCATGCCAACCCCATGCACGGAGTAGCGGCTGTGGGAACAAGCACACATGGCAAAGCTAGAACAAATATAAAGTTGTGTCTGGTTGAGCTTTTGAAAAATGTTTTTGTCGGTAAAAATCAGAAAACCAACCAAACATGTCTTTAGTGTGGTATAGTTTTCGAAGGACTTTGGACCCTATTTTTGTTTTTTAGGTTTTTTGTTTTTGGCTTTTCTGCTTTTTAAATGGGTGAAAATAGAGAGTTGTTTCACAGCTTTCAAGGAAGACAGGGAGAGATAGGTTTCATACTTTTTTTAGTCAAATATCACAGTACTCATTTTCCACAACACAGCTCATAGTAGCTTTTTCAGATTGCATAACAGCTTTTCTACGTCCAAAACCAAATACATCTAAGAGAGTGCACTTGCCTTGTAGATGTAAATGTTTTTACTATGAGAATACATATATGGTGAACATTTGATTATAATCATTATTTTTTATTTTAATATGGGTGTAGCCGACGGCAAAGGACAGGGGAGAGGACACTTGCCACAGGAATCGCCATTTGTGAAGGGACCAATGCTAATTTCTTGGAATTTGCCAATTATGCGAAACAAGTGAACCCGTAAACCTCACGCTACGTAGGAACTTTCAGTTTTTCGATTTTGATGTTTTCCTACCGAAATTCTTTACCTTTCGCCAAGAACTTAAATTGCCATGATGTTATTCATTGTTTCATCTGTCTACGGTAACTACGAAATGTATTGGTGGACGAAAACCATTCTGTTTTTTAGTCAATCATCATCATTTTTTTCAAATTACACCAGTCCAGACACAGATATTCAATACGCATGCATACTCATCACTATGAACATATACGCAAACCCTACCCCTATGGCATCTCCGAAAGACTATGCCAGCACATCTCGAGATTGACGACATATAATGTATTCATCACTTGGATGCACAAGATTGATGGTTGGGGACAAAAGCTCTAAAAGATCTCACGAAATGATTTTGCATAGAAAAGAGCCAAAGAGAGCAGGGAACGTACCTGTGATGGAGAGCACTCGACTGGCCGGCCGGGCACCTCGCCGGCGGTGGCCGACCCAGCTAGCGCCGCTTGGACAGACGCGTCCTGCTGGTGCCGACGGCGAGCAGCTTTCCCCCTCCTCTTCTCGGACTTGGGCTCTGAACCTTTGACCAACCGTGCTCTGTCTCTTCACAAGGCTTGGCATTCCGCTGCCAGCCTGCGTCGGGGCAGAGTTGACCAACAACGTCCATGGCTTCGATTAGTTGGATTGGATCTAGATAGGTTACAGATATTAAATGTTTGGAATCAAATTAGATTAGGATTACCCATTTATTAC
Organism: Saccharum officinarum; assembly: GCA_020631735.1. NCBI lineage: Eukaryota > Viridiplantae > Streptophyta > Magnoliopsida > Poales > Poaceae > Saccharum > Saccharum officinarum. The sequence goes on from CM036185.1 coordinate 65,859,924, forward strand.
CTGAACATCTTCAATAGGATAGTCATTTCAAAAACATCTACACCATTTAGGGGGTGTTTGGAACTGCTCCACTTCACGTTTTTTAATCCTGCTCCGTATTTTTTAACCAAACAGATTCAGCTCTACGCACTCTGCTCGAGAAAAAAAGTAGTTGTGAGAGCACAAGAGGTACTCCAAAAACTTCAGGATTTTTGTAAAGCTGTTCTATAGTGGAGTTTATGGAGCAGAGTTCGTAGAGCAATGTCATCCACGTACTTAGCATGCCTAGCGGACAGTGTGCAACCGTCGGCGAGACTGTCGCCGTCACCAGTACATGGCTTGGAAAAAAATATTTGAGGAAGCGACAGGGGACCTCTGCAGTCTCTCCCCGCGAAGATAAGACGTCGATGGCTGCAAAAAGGGAGTTTCTGTCTAGTCTAGAAAAAAGATTTCCTCTGAAAACTATCTGTGCAGTGCTCAACGACTGTGATCCAGTTAGACCAGGAGGGCGCAAAACGCCGTGGATGGACGTGTGCTATAAACGCCATGATTCAGGCAGACACAACAAGAAGAAAAAGCGCGCCACCACGTCGGATAATCAAATCAATCCAGCAGCTTTAGAAGTTGGAGCACCCATATATATCAGATGCCAGTTTTCAAGAGTAGTGCATACTAATCTAGGACTGATAGAAGTGCTTATTTTGGGACAAAGGGACGCCAGAGAACCGACGCCCTCGACGCCGCCGGGAACACGACGGCCGCGCTGGTGTCGCTGGTGCTGTTCGGCGCATTCGTGAGCAGGGCGGGCCGCGGGCGTGGAGGCGGCGGACGTCCTGTCACCTATACTATACTAATCCCCTCGTTACCAAGGCCGCCTGTGCGCTCTGCGCTCTCGTCGCCCAGGCCGGCTGCGGGCTCCGCGCGAGCTCGGCACCGTCGTGGCCGGTCGCGGTCTCCGCGCGCTTGCCACCGCGGCCACCTTTGCGCTCGCAGGATCTTTGTGCTGCTCTGGATTTTAGAGCAAGGAGGAGGAAGGAGCTGCTTGCTATACAGATGCTTTTTTCTATTCAACGTGGCACCCAACTAACGGACCATTAGCTGGCTCAGCATTCTCGAAACACAACTACTACTATTGTCCACTCTGTAGGTCAGACTAGTGGCTGGCTTAACATTGCTCATGCCCTTACCCAATATATAAGCTATATATGCAATGATGAGGTGGTCTTCGGTTTCCCACTTTTCCTTTTTTTTTTTGAGAAACGGTTTTCCACTTTTCCTACGTAGCCTCATTTGCAACATGTTAGCTTCGCAAAGTCACATTGACATGGTGCTGCACAGACTTTTTGGGGACTGATTATGCATCTCCTAGAAGATTTTTTTTGTTTGTTGTCTTCCACTTTTTTAGCAAATCAAAACTTGCCACGTAACATGTGGCACAGGACAACAAAAATAAAGAAAATACGTCACATATATACATACCATGACTGCTTTCGAAAGATTTTGATGTTTGTTATCTTCCACTTTTAAAAAACAAAAATGTACCACGTCAAGAAATAAAAAATACAGCACAGCTACAACACACAGCACATATAGAAAATCAAAATGTGGAATGAAGAAATAATAAAAAAATGTACAGGACGTACGTAGACAGCAGCACATACAGAAAATAAAAACTGAATGATAAAAAATACAAAACGATAAAAAAATACAACATGCATCCAGCCAAAGAAATCTACATGGAATGAAGAGATAACATTGGCTGTTCCTAATTGGCCACGCAGCGGAACGACGAAGCAGTTGCTGTACGCGTCGAACGCTTCGAGCACGGCGCCGAGCGCCGCTAGCTAGCCGTCGGGGAACGTGCCGTTGACAAAGCCTATACACGAATCTTTTTTTTTAGAGAACCTATACACGAATCTTGACAAAGGCCGTGTTTAGTTGGCCAGATTTGCCGGCGCCCGAAACACTGTAGCATTTTGTTTTTATTTGGTAAAAATTGTTCAAACATTGACTAATTAGGCTCAAAACGTTCGTCTCGCAAAGTACAACAAAACTGTGCAATTAGTTTTTGATTTCATCTACATTTAGTACTCCATGCATGTGCCGGCATTTTGATGTGATGGAGAATCTTCTTTTTACATAGTAGAATTTGGGGAAATATTTGAGATCTAAACAGGGCCAAAGATCTCAACCACACAAAAGTGGAAGACAACAGCCAAAGAAATCTTCCGGCAGATATTTAGAAATTCCGCAAAAAAAAAAAGCTTAGGCCCAAAACGTGTAGATAGGCTAATAAAGTAGAAAACGAAGTCCACTAGAGGAGACAAACCCAACTTCTTTAGCTAAGTGGGCCACCATTAAGTATAAATAATAGCCCACGGTCAGACGAGAGGTGCAATGCGAGCATGGATCTCAACTAGATGGGCCATTAACCCGCTGAACAATTAGTCTTGCATAGACGATTACAAGGTTTTTTTTACATATTATTTATGTTTTAAAATGAGTTTAGCAAAAGTATATTCCTTTTGAGAAAATAGCAAAAGTATATACTTTTTGAGAAAATAGCAAAAGTATATGCAGCTTTAAAAATAGGAAATGTACGGTCCATTCAGTGGGTGATCCTGATTTATTGCTTCTACTCATAACCTGTTCCTTCTACTCACAACCTGTTTTTTTTGAAAAATCATCTTTTTTCGAGCTTAGATGGATATGAAAATTACTACTATCGAAAAATGATTGACCTTTGTCATGACATTGATGAGACCGCACACCACTTGATACGACCGAGTGTCCCTACTATAAATGAATTTTAGAAAAATATCACTGTTTGAGTCGCCTATCCACAACTTATACCTCATTTTTGGACCAACAATAACGAGACATTTCATGAGTGGTGGACAACACTCAGGTTAACCATGGGAGAGTCTAAGAAAGGCCATGATCCCTCATTCTACTATATGGCATGGCATGGTAGATATGGAAGGAACGAAACCAATGGATATCCCAGCAGAGTAACATCGATAACGTCAATTAGTGTGGAGATACAAGAGGGTGCAAAAATATGGGCCATAATTGGGTGGAAACACACGGTGTCCTTATACGATAGAGAGTAGCTTTGTATTCACTTTTGTTCTCTTATCTTTTTCTTGGTCCTTTTTGGGGCCATTTTTCACTCTTTTCACTATTATTAACAGAAAATTGGTGTCGGTACCAACAGTATGGGGGTACCCACATCATCGATAATAAAAAAACAAACAAAACGACTAAGCCGCAGCCAAACGCAGCCCACATCAAACCGCATGCCAAGTCCGTCTCGTACGAGGCCGGCTCGACGGAGCGCCTCGACCGCGCTCCGTCTCCGACTCGTACGAGGCACCCTCGACGGGAACGCCTCGACCGCGCCTTGTACGGCGAGGCACCTCGACCACACTCCGACTCGCACGAGGCTCGTTCGCCTAACGGGAAAAACTCCGACTCGCGTGATCCCGGGTCAGGCGCTCGACCCCCTCACTTCACCTACCCCAGGACAAAAGTCAGAGCATTTAATGAGATTACCTACTACCACCAACCGGTATGGTCGCAACCAGGATCGACGTGGGAACAACGCCGGTGTCAGCCCTCACTGTTTTACTGCCCATCCCGTGATGGGAGGTGAAAGCTGTCACTGTACACACCTTACCGTGCACTGTTTACCGTCGATCACCCTCGAGGGAGAATACGACAAGGACGGTATTCCACAATTTCGGGGATTCGGCCTTATCCGTTCGATATCGACCCGGCCTCGACCCAACCTCGACGCCCAGCACAGTTCAACAGGAAAAGAAGGACGGTATGGCACGGCGCTCCGAGTCATTTCGTCGTCTCATCCTCTACGTCACCATGGTGTCTAGGGATGGCCTGCCATTCCTGAGGCACGTCGCTACAGTCACCTCAACAAGGTTCGACAAAGCATCACCTCAAGACTCCCCGGCGTCCTGGCCTCTTCTTACCCTATAAAAGGACCGGCCAGGACCCTACAAAGGGACACAGACGACAGGCAAGACACAAGACAGAGATCAACATCTCAAGCAATCATCTTTGTACTCCTTTCTCTCTTTGAGACTTGGGCTCGCCACCCTCTCTCGCAAGCTTGTAACCCCTACGCAAGCACCTCGGTGCAAGGAAATACCAAACTCTCTCCCCCGCTAGACGTAGGGCTTTCTTTTGCCCGAACCAGGATAAACCCCCGTGTGTTCTCCTTGCATCACCATCCAGGATAGAGACACGGAGCACTCACTCGTCGGGTTAGGACCCCCTCAGGACCGAACACCGACAGTTGGCGCGCCAGGTAGGGGACCACTGCGTGCCAACGTCGCTTTCCCGCCATTCTTTCCTAGATGGCTGACCCCGAACGCCCTATCCCATTGGCTACGGTGATCTGGTTTGGGAGTTTGGAGTTCATGTCGCTTGGCTATGGCTACGATATGGTCCTCCTCCCGCCCAGGTACCCGACCAACGAGGATTACGACCTCTCCCAGCCTGGGGGAGCACTCCGCCGGTACCGTCGCTCTCGGCAGGCGCAAGCCGCCTGACGACGACGAGCCCGGCGCAACCACCGTCTTCACCTCACGGAGGGTGATAGGATTCCCCGATCCGGCGCCTCTCAGCCAGACGCCAACCCAGATTTCCTCGTTGAGGGTCTGGGTAGGATGAGCTTGGCTGGGGGTAAGATGCCGATGGAGAATTCCGCCGCTCCCCCGACCGGTGAGACACCACCACTGCCCCGATCAACCATTCCGGCAAGGGCAGCGACATCTCCATCACCATTCCCGTTTGGGCTAGACTCGGTTGCCCAAGCGTACGCGTCCTCCATAAGCACTAGCATGAGTGCCTACGAGGAACTCCCCAGGCACCATCTACGCTCCACTCTGGACCTCGTTGCATCTACGCCAGCCTCTGATTATCTGGACTCTACGGAAACCCCAGAAACAGAGCCCCGTGTGACCGCTTCTCAGCGTCGCGACTACGGAGGCGGTTTGCGACGACCTCACATTCCCCCGTCATACTACTACTTTGGCGCTCCTGACTCCGACTCGGCTGACGACACCTACGATCTGACCCGCGAATGCTTCAACATCGATGTTGAGAGCACGTCGGAATCGGAGGACGAAGAGTCAGTCGAAGGAAGGCATACGCCACCTCATGTCGAGCTCCCTGCCGAGCAAGACGAGGCTCAGTTCCTGGCGGATCAAGGAATGCAGCTCGAGCAAATTCGCGAGTTGCAGGACAGGCTCGACGAGGAACGAGAAAACCTGCACCTACTCCAACAAACCCTCGAGCGTGAGCGCGCGGCACACGCACTTGGCGGAAGAGCTCGCGAGAGGGCTCACGATGTCAACCGTCGCATCGACGAGGACCGGGTGGTCGACCCCCCGGTTTTCGCTCGAGCCAGCCAGAACGTCGTCGCCGCCGCCATGCTTCTCTGCAACATGCCCGAGCCATCAAACCCCGACGCCCGTCGGGCTCGAGATGAAATCCGAGAACTCCTCGAGACCGCTACCATGCAGCAGGCCGAGAGCTCTGCCTCGAGGCGACGCGAGCCCGCCTCGGAGTGGCTCGTCGAGCCCTCCCGACAGGAGAGAGAGGCCTCAGTTCATCCTGAGCCTGCCCGGCGAAACCGGGTAGCTCCTGCCTCTAAGCCCATTGCCAACGATCGCGAACCTCGAGACACCTGTGGCAACATCGTCGAGCGCCACACGCGCAAGCACGGTGACGGCGTGGCTCGAGGCTACCACGTGCACAGGGGCGGACGCTACGACAGCTCAGAGGATCGTAGCCCTTCACCCGAGCCCTCGGGTCCTCGGGTCTTCAGTAAGGCTATCCACGAGACAGTACTACCAGCTCGGTTTCGCCCTCCCATGACTCTCACCAAGTACAACGGTAAAACCAAACCTGAACTTTGGCTCGCCGATTTTTGCTTGGCGTGTTAGCTGGGCGGGGCCACCGACAACCGGGTCATCATTCGACAACTCCCCCTGTTCCTCTCCGACACCGCTCGAGCCTGGCTCGAGGATCTTCCACCTCGACAGATCCACGACTGGGACGATCTCGTGAGGGTGTTCGAGAGAAACTTCAAGGGGACCTACATGCGCCCCGGCAACTCATGGGACCTCCGGAGTTGCAAGCAGAAACCAGGTGAATCCCTCCGGGATTACATCCGGCGCTTCTCCAGACAGCGCACCGAGCTCCCCAATGTCACCGACTCCGACGTAATTATGGCCTTCCTCTCCGGAACCACCTGCAAGGAGTTGGTCCGAGAGTTGGGCCGTAACACCCCACTCACTGCCAACGGATTGATGGACATCGTCACCAACTTTGCCGCCAGCGAGGAGGCAGTCGGTGCCATCTTTGGTGGTGACCAGGACAAAGGGAAACAAAAGGTCGACGATCCCGCGGGCTCCAGCCAGGGCTCCAAGAGAAACAACCAAAAGAAGAAGAAGAGCCAGCAGGGCAAGCTCGAGGCCCCGGCCGATGAGCTTGTCGCCGCTGCCGAACGCAAGAAACCTCGAGGCCCCCCCGGTGGGGGCATCTTCGACAAAATGCTCAAAGAGCCGTGTCCCTACCACAAGGGACCCACTAACCATAACCTCGAAGATTGTCACATGCTCCGCAGGTACTTTGAGGGCGTAGGCATCAAGAAGGACGACAAGAAGGAAGACCCCAAAGGTGATGACAAGGATGGGGGATTCCCTGAGATTCACGATTGCTTCATGATCTACGGAGGACCCTCGACCCGCCTCTCGGCGCGCCAGCGCAAACGAGAGCGGCGCGAGGTTTTTTCCGTACAAACGGCGGTCCCCCGCTTCCTTGACTGGTCTGAGATGGCCATCACTTTCGACCATGGTGATCATCCTGACTACGTCCCTAGTCCGGGAGTCTACCCGCTTGTTGTTGATCCTGTCATCGCCAACACACGCCTCACCAAGGTACTCATGGACGGCGGAAGTAGCCTCAACATCATCTACGCCCAGACCCTCGACCTCCTGGGGGTTGAGAGAACGCGCCTCCAACCTAGCATCGGGGGCTTCCACGGAGTCGTGCCAGGGAAACGGGCGGAACCCCTCGGATGGGTCGATATGCCTGTTTGCTTTGGCACACCGTCCAACTTCAGAAAGGAGATGCTCACTTTCGAAGTGGTCGGATTCCGTGGGACGTATCACGCTATCCTCGGGCGCCCGTGCTATGCCAAGTTCATGGCGGTCCCGAACTACACCTACCTCAAGCTCAAGATGCCAGGCCCAAACGGTGTCATCACTGTGGGGCCCTCATATGAACATGCCTATGAGTGCGACGTCGAGTGCGTCGAGCACGGCGAGGCTGTTTTGGAATCGGCAACTTTGGCTACGGACCTCGACGGTCTCGCCAATGAAATTCCCGACCCAAAGCGCCATGCCAGCAGCTTCGAGCCCGCAGAAGACGTCAAGCTCGTGCCCCTCGACCCTGCTGATCCCAAGGGGAAGGCGCTGAGCATCAGCGCCACCCTTGATCCCAAATAGGAAGCAGTGCTCGTCGACTTTCTCCGCGCAAACATCGACATCTTTGCGTGGAGTCCCTCGGATATGCCGGGCATACCCAGGGAAGTCACCGAGCACGCCTTGGAGATTCGGGCTGGCTCCAAACCGGTGAAGCAACGCCTGCGCCGCTTCGACGAGGAGAAGCGCAGGGTCATCGGTGAGGAGATACACAAGCTGCTGGAGGCCGGATTCATCAAGGAGGTTCATCATCCTGAGTGGCTAGCTAATCCTGTATTAGTTAAGAAAAAGAGTGGGAAGTGGAGGATGTGTGTAGACTATACTAGTTTAAATAAAGCATGTCCAAAAGTTCCCTTTCCTTTACCACGCATTGATCAAATCGTTGATTCCACTGCGGGATGTGAAACTCTCTCATTCTTAGATGCATACTCCGGTTACCACCAGATTAAAATGAAAGAGTCCGACCAGCTCGCGACTTCATTCATTACCCCATTCGGCATGTACTGCTACGTTACGATGCCTTTCGGTCTCCAGAACGCAGGGGCTACGTACCAGCGATGCATGCAACACGTTTTTGGGGAACACATCAGACCAACCGTCGAGGCTTACGTCGATGACATCGTTGTCAAGACCAAGCAAGCCGATGATCTGGTAAATGACCTAGACGTTGCATTCAAGTGCCTCCGAGCAAAAAACATCAAGCTCAATCCTGAGAAATGCGTTTTTGGTGTTCCTCGAGGTATGCTTTTGGGGTTCATCGTGTCTAAGCATGGCATCGAGGCCAACCTAGAAAAAATCACTGTGATAACCAAGATGGGCCCCATCCGAGATCTGAAGGGCATACAGAGGGTCATAGGCTGCTTGGCGGCACTCAGCCGTTTCATTTCGTGCCTCGGCGAAAAAGCGCTCCCTCTGTACCGCCTCTTGAAGAAATCGGAGCACTTTTCATGGACCCTCGAGGCTGAGGAAGCTCTTGCAAAACTCAAGGCCACACTCTCTAATTCACCAATTCTCGTCCCTCCGACCCCAGGGGAGCCGCTCCTACTTTATGTCGCCGCGACATCACAAGTAGTCAGCGCAGTCCTAGTTGTCGAGAGGGCCGAGGAAGCACATGCCCTGCTCATCCAGAGGCCGATCTATTTCGTTAGCGAGGTGCTCTCGGAAACCAAGGTACGATACCCGCTAATCCAGAAGCTGCTATATGCCATCGTCTTGACACGGCGCAAACTCTGTCACTACTTTCGAGGGACACCTGGTTACTGTGGTTTCTTCTTTCCCCTTGGGAGAGATAGCCCAGAACCGGGAAGCCTCGGGTGGAATTGCCAAGTGGGCAGTCGAGCTCATAGGCGAGACCCTATCTTATGCGCCGCGCAAAGCTATTAAATCACAGGTATTAGTGGATTTCCTGGCGGAATGGACCGACACTCAACTCCCCCCTCCGCAGCTCCAAGCTGAGCTCTGGACCATGTATTTCGATGGGTCATTGATGAAAACAGGAGCAGGCGTGGGTTTGCTCTTCATCTCGCCCCTCAGGGTTCACATGCGCTACGTCATCCGGCTTCATTTTCCTGCGTCAAATAACGTCGCCGAATACGAGGCGCTCGTCACGGGGCTGAGAATTGCCATCGAGCTCGGGGTCCGACACCTTGACGTTCTAGGCGACTCCCAGCTCGTGATCGATCAGGTCATTAAGAGCTCGAGCTGTCGTGACCCCAAGATGGAAGCCTACTGCCAAGAGGTGCGGCGCCTCGAGGACAAATTTCACGGCCTCGAGCTCAACCACATCGCACGCAGGTATAATGAGGCCGCTGATAAACTGGCGAAAATCACGTCCAGTCGAACTACGGTTCCACCAGACATTTTCGCAAAAGATCTCCAGCAGCCATCCGTCAACCTTGGGCCAGACGGAGGGGTCGACGGGACGTCACTCGACCCCCCACCTGAGGCAGAAGCCCCCTCGACCAGGGCTGAAGCCATGCAGGTGGAAGGCTCGACCCCACCATCTGACCTCGAGCCTGACTGGCGCGTTCGTACCTCGACTACCTCATCTGAGGGGACCTCCCCTCAGATAAGACCGAGGCTTGACGGATCGCTTGCCGGGCCAAAACCTTTGTGATCGTTGGCGACAGCAGGGAGCTGTACCGCCGCAGCCCTACTGGCATCCTCCAACATTGCATCGCAAGTGAGGAAGGCAGAAACCTGCTCGACGATCTGCACTCAGGGGCTTGCGGCCACCACGCAGCGCCTCGAACCCTCGTCAGAAATGCTTTCCAACAAGGATTCTATTGGCCAACCGTGGTCTCCGACGCTATCAAGCTAGTACGCTCCTGCAAAGGTTGCCAGTACTACGCGAGACAGACCCATCTTCCAGCACAAGCCCTGCAAACCATTCCCATCACATGGCCGTTTGCCGTTTGGGGGCTCGACCTTGTCGGACCCTTGAAAAGGACCACCGGTGGCTTCACCCACTTGCTCGTTGCCATCGATAAATTCTCCAAGTGGATCGAGGCCCGCCCTATCACCAGTATCAGGTCCGAACAAGCTGTGCTCTTTTTCACCAACATTATCCACCGCATTGGGGTTCCCAACTGTATCATCACGGACAACGGCACCCAGTTCACCAGTAAAAAGTTTCTGGATTTCTACGACAACCACCACATCTGTGTGCTCTGGTCAGCTGTGGCTCATCCAAAAACAAATGGCCAAGTGGAACGTGCCAATGGCATGGTCCTACAAGGCATGAAACCCAGAATCTTTGACAAGCTAAACAAATATGGGAAAAGATGGGTTGCCGAGCTCCCCTCGGTCCTATGGATCCTAAGAACAACGCCGAGTCGAGCCACGGGGTTCACTCTGTTCTTCTTAGTCTACGGATCTGAGGTCATGCTCCCCACTGACATAGAATATGGATCCCCAAGGCTAAAGGCCTACAACAAGAGAAATAACGACGCCGCAAGAGAGGACGCCCTCGACCAGCTCGAGGAAGCCCGGGATGTGGCTCTGTTGCACTCTGCCAGGTACCAGCATGGTCTCCGACGCTACCACGACAGACACGTTCGCAAGCGTGACCTCAACATCGGCGACCTGGTGCTACGGCGGAACCAGAACACCAAGGGACGGCACAAGCTCACGCCACCATGGGAAGGACCGTACATCATCGCAGAAGTACTAAAGCCGGGCACCTACAAGCTATCCAACGAGAAGGGTGAAATCATCACCAATGCTTGGAACATTGAACAACTACGTCGCTTTTTCCCTTAAAAGCCTCGAGGCTCTGTAATTTCTTTTTTAATCTCATCAATAAAGAATACAGCGATGTTCAAACTTTCGTTTTACAAACAACGAGGAAGGATCGACTCTGTTCTCCCAGAATCGACCCTCCCTCGGGGGCTACAAGGGGGGAACCCCCTAGTCCCCGAAAAAACTTGTACTCTTTTTCAAAGTTGAAGAACTACCTCTTAAGTCAACAACGCCGCGAGAGCGCCCTGAGGCTCAAAAGGACTCTCAAGCCGCGAGATCGCTTACGCCTCCGAGGCTACGGTACCTCCACTCACACCTAGGGGCACGACCGCACGTTAAGTAGACCTAAGCGCGGTTCATAACCTTGAAAAGGAATACACCCCCTGTCGCTTAGATCAGGTTCTTACACGATCTGCGAGGCCACAAGGGCATCCTGAAGCTCGAGGGCAGTCGAGCCACGAGATCACTTACGCCTCCGAGGCTACGGTACCTCCACTCGCTCCCTTATGCCAAAGGGCGCAACCGCGTGCTAAGTAAATCATGCGAGAACATGATTCAAGCGATAAAGGGAAGAAAAGCTCAAACAAAAACTTAAATAACCAAACACCGGTTTATGTTTCGAGTTTTTAAGGCCTCCGAGGCCACCACGACCAAAATACGAAATACTAACTTATTACACGGGCCTTTGCGCCCAGATTTGGCTCACAGGCCCTCGTCGTCGGCAGGTGAAACCACCTAGGCTTCGAAAAGAGAGGCCAGGCGGCTCCCAGGCTCCTCAGCAGCTCCAGGCAAGCATCCTCGTTCTCCTCGTCGGTCCGGTCCGGTCCGGGTCAGTGATGAAGCCTTCAGCGACAAGCTCCATGTCGAACACAAACCCAGACCGGACGACGGCCAGCGCCCTCTTCACGCCATGGTGGAGGCTGCCCCGTATCCTTTCACGGATGAGGCGGCCCAGTGCCGCCATTCAGCGGACGAAGGAGTTCCCCGGGGCGTCCTCCCCGGTGTTGGCGTTGGGCTCGACGCCCAGGCCGTCACATACGGAGGTGATCGCGCCCTGAAGCAACTGGGTCCTCTGGGTCTCGGCCTCGAGGAGGCTCTGGAAGGAATTGGCAGACGCCTGAGCCACCCGATTCTCTCTCTCCAGCTCTGAAACAACAATAAACTGAATTAATACTAACACGGGGCCTCGACGCCGTGGCCGTAATACCCATACTTACCCTCGGTGTGGGTCTGCAAGCCCACGACCTCGTCACGGAGCCCCCCGCATGTCCTCTCGAGCTCTTGGAGAGCGTCGTCCCTGTCACGAACGGTCGCCCTCAGCGCCTCGATCTCCTGGCGGGCGGTATGAAGAGCCGCGTCCTTCTCCTGAATGGCGCCGTTCAGCACCACGATCTCGTCCTTCAGGGCGCCGAAGCGAGCGGTGTCACGCTCTGGACGTTGAGGGTGTCACGCTGACGGCTGACCAGGGAGACGTCCTCCTCGAGCTCCTTCACCCGTGCCGACAGGGGCTCGAGATCCCTACGGGCCTGGGCTACCTCCTCCCAGGCCTTGGTTGCGTCTTCATGTACCACGGCCTCGGTCGCCTAGGCCTGCATCGCCTCCTCCTTCACCGCCGCGTAGGCAACGCGCAGCTCAGCCATCTCGGCATTCCGATCAGAAAGCCGTTTATGGGCCTCCTCGACCAGAGCCCGTTGCTGGGCAAGCGCCGCCCACATGCCGCTCTCATCTCGGATGAAGAGCGACTTGCGGCGGGAGTATTCCTTGAGCTCCTGATCATGGTTCGAAAAAACTAAAAAGATTGAGAACCAAGGGAAAAGGACAGCAAAAGAACCGCGAAAAGAACTGATAAGTCAAACGTACCTCGGTGGCATCCCGCACACCTCGTGATAAGGTCTCCGTCGCCACGCGAAGCGCTCGCTCGAGGTGTCGACGGAGACCCTCGAGGTACTCCCAGCGGTGCACCTCATCCCTGTCATTCAGGGCGAAGATGGGATCGACGTCGGGGTTCGCGGCATCCCTGAACACGACGATATCTCCGCCTCCGCCCGCGCTATAGCCAGCGCGGCGATGTCCAGCCACGAGGACGACGATCCGGCCGGGGCGTCTTCCGGCCCCGCGGAAGGGCCGGCCTCGCCCGCGGCTCCCGCCTCACCGACCGCGGCCGAGGCACCAGCCTGGTCCACGGCCTCACCCCCCTCGACTCCTACCACCTGCTTCCCCTTATCCAGGGGAGAGTCGTCGAGGGTGAGGTCAACCGTAACCGGCGCCGACCCTTCTACAGGGGCCGGCCCTTCGACCGCCGGCACCTCAGGAGCCTGCGCCTCAACCACCGGCACCTCAGGAGCCGGCGCCCCGACCACCGGCACCTCTTCCTCTGGGGCCTCGGGTGGGGGCTCGATGACCCCACCCTCCACCGTAGCCGCCGGCTCCGCCGGCGGGTCTTGCTGCGGCTGTGGCTCTCCCGCCTGTGCCGCCTCCTGTCCCGCCGCCAGTGGGACCTCCTCCATAACCACGTCCGCATCCGCCCACTCCGCGTCGCGGACGGATGCTTCGGCCGCTGTGGCCTCAATGGCAGCCTCGGTCGTCGACGACGACCTGGGCTCCGCCTCGCCCGTGCTGGGCGCCACCACCTCTGCCGGTCCTGACCCCTGTGCAGCGGGGTCAGAACCGGCAACCACCGAGGCGCCTGCCTCCGCCTGGGCCGCCGCCTGCTGCTGCCTCAGGCGCTCCTTTGCGGCCTCAAGACGCTGGACCCAGTCGGCATCCTGCGCCGCCGTCCGATTAATGACAACGGCGCTTGCCCGGAGCGACTTTGCGAGGGTCGGCCCCAGCAGCTCCGCCTTCCGCTTAAACCTACAAAGCGAGAGGAAACGTCGGTGAACGGATCCAGAGAAAGGCAAAAGAGCGAAACACAGACACTTACCCGGAAAGTGGCACCAAGGGCCTCGACCCCGGCCGGTCCGAACCTCCCGGCGCTGCCGGTGGTGGCCTCGCGGCCGGCCCACCAGCGGGCCGGGCACTCCTTGGGGCCCTGGCCGGAGCGCCGCCCTGCGTCCTCTGCGCCTCCGAGGCCAACTGGCCTCGGGTCCTCACGCCCACCGGCGGCACCGCCGATGACGACGCCGGAGCCGCCGCTCCAGCCTCCGCCTGAGCTGGCGGGGCCTGAGCTAGTGCAGGCAGCCCGGTCGACCCCCCCTGCTGGGTCCGGGATAAGGCGGCCCCTCCCGTCGAGGGGCCCGCCTCCTTCTCCACCTCTTCCTCCGACTCCTCGACCACGACGACCGAAGAGGACGACCCCCCGACGGGCTCCAACAGGGGGCGAATGTCGGGGAGGTCCCCAGGCCGGTCGCGGCTTCATACCGCGACAGGGCGTCGTCGTCTTCGCCGTCGTTGTCGTCGTCATCCTCCCCCGAGACAGTCTCGAAGGGAGACTCTGCGAGGGGGACCCCGTCGAGGGCCTGCTGGCGCCGAAGTTTCTTCAGCGCCTCCTGCTCCTTGGCCTTGCGGAGCTGCCGCTTCTTGGCCATCTCCTTGACCTACTTCTTCTGGGACGCGTGCTGGCGTCGAGCCTCCCGGGCGGGCCGGTCCTCTGGGACTGGCGGCTGCGTCTCCCGCAATGTCGACAGATCCTGCGCATCGGCCTCGACTAAATCAGCGAAACCCAAAAATAAACGAAACAAATGAATGTACCAGCCAAAGACACTTACCACAGGCTCGAACCCCTGGGTAGGTCACATGGGGACCTTGTTGACCTCGTCCGCCTTGAAGTTCCCCACCATCCGGCGCGCCCGCCGGAGGACCTCCTCAAGGGTGAGGGACTCGTGTGACATCCGACTCCCCTCCAGCGACACCTCCGGAGTCATCTGGTCGAGGCGGAGGCGACGCTGGCTCAGCGGCATCACCCTGCGCCGGTGAAACACCGTGGCCACCGCCGCCGCCGTCAAGCCCCGCAGACGGAGCTGCTGCAGCGCCGCCAGCAGCGGATCCAGGTGCGGCTTCTTGGCCTCCGGGACTCCGTAGGTCCAGTTCTCCTCTCGGGCGGTCAGCACCCGGCCGGTGTACCTCGGCAACTGATTCTCATTGTTGCGGAGGTAGAACCAGCCCTCGTGCCAACCGCTGTTTGAGGAGATGAGATGGGCCGGGATGTACAAATCCGCCCGACCCGACCTCACCTGCAGGACGCAGCTCCCTGCTCGAGCTGCACACCGAAGCCCCTTCTCCCCCGCCTTCTTGGCGAAGAGCTCTGCCTTGAAGAGGTGGAGCCACAGATTCCACTGCGGCTCCACCCCTAGGTAGCCCTCACAGACCGCCGCAAAGATGGCGGCCTGTGCAATGGCGTTGGGGGCGAGGTGGTGTAGCTCCACCCGGTAGTAGTGGAGGAGCGCACGCATGAAGACGGTTGTCGGTACGCCGAATCCCCGCTCGTGGAAGCAGATGAAGCTCACCACGTACCCCTCGGGGGGCGCCGGCTCCCGGTGGCCGGGTGGCAGCACAATCCACTCCGGCTGCGACCGGCTCATCCTCGGCCGCAGCAGCCCGTCCTCGACCAACTCCTCCAACCTCCTCTCCGTCACCGAGGAGGCGGCCCAATCGTCGGCGGGGAGGATCTGACTCTTTTCTACCATTGGCGCTAGGATGGGCTGGGTGAATGCAAGGGGAGCGACGACGGCGGCGCTTGATGTGGGCGGAGAGCGCAAGGGGCCAAGGGCTATCTGAGGCAAAGGTTGCAAGGACACAAAGGACCGGTAGGGGAGGCGGACCCCTAGGCCTTGTTTTTATAGCCCCGGCGGAAGCCCAACGGCCGCGCGAAAAGGTAGGAGCGGTTTCCCGCATTTAATGCTCTTACCTAACCATTTCCCTCAATCTCGCAGGAGTTGGGCACGTGGCCATCCCCTACGTCGTAACCGTACGCCACGTCGCCCACTACCGCGCCGATCTCGTCCTCTCCCCTGAAAAGGCGCGCCTGGCTAACGAACGGGGCGAGATCCGCGGACGGATATTCCCAGATACCTGGTAAACGGGCTCCGAGCCCGCCATAAGTATCGAGGGAACGGAAGCTGGCCCTCGACCTGGGTTCGACAGCTGCCCTCGAGCAACAGAGTTAGGGACGACTAGGGATGCGCCCGTGCATGGCCAGGGCTCGAGCCACGCTCTCGAGGCACCCCAAGACGTATTCGAGGCCAAAGGAGGAGGTCGATGTAGGAATCCCCTCGAGGGAGGCACCGAGCCCTCGGATCCTGTCGCAGGGAACCGACATCCACACGACCACTCCTTGGCATTTTTTGAGAGCGCCTCCGGGCCACTAGCCGACTCCTAACGACTGGAGCATGGCCTCGCACTCGAATCCCCCCGCTAGCAGCTCACCGGAGATCGTCGGAACTCGCCCAAACAGGGGTAGTACCGCGTTCCCCACCCCTCCTCCTCCTCTCTGAAGGAGGAGCGTGAGGGTCGCACAATAGAAGATGGCCAGGACTCTGATCGACCTCATGCGCACGAGGCTCGGGGGCTCGATCGCAACATTCCCCAATAAGACGCGTAAAAGACCTCGGAGGAGTCTCAACACTCCACCAAGGCCTCGGGGGCTACACCCGGCGGGTGCGCTCGCGCGCCCCCACCGGAAAAAACTACGACGCTACGACTCCAGTTCATTATCTAACAAACCTCTGGGAGAGTGATCCCACACTCACCCAAAGGCTCGGGGGCTACTGTCGGTACCAACAGTATGGGGGTACCCACATCATCGATAATAAAAAACAAATAAAACGACTAAGCCGCAGCCAAACGCAGCCCACCTCAAACCGCATGCCAAGTCCGTCTCGTACGAGGCCGGCTCGACGGAGCGCCTCGACCGCGCTCCGGCTCCGACTCGTACGAGGCACCCTCGACGGGAACGCCTCGTCCGCGCCTTGTACGGCGAGGCACCTCGACCACACTCCGACTCGCACGAGGCTCCTTCGCCCAACGGGAAAAACTCCGACTCGCGTGATCCCGGGTCAGGCGCTCGACCCCCTCACTTCACCTACCCAGGACAAAAGTCAAAGCATTTAATGAGATTACCTACAACCACCAACCGGTATGGTCGCAACCAGGATCGACGTGGGAACAACGCCGGTGTCAGCCCTCACTGTTTTACTGCCCATCCCATGATGGGAGGTGAAAGCTGTCACTGTACACACCTTACCGTGCACTATTTACTGTCGATCACCCTCGAGGGAGAATATGTTGATGCAAAAGTGGATCTGCAAACACAAAGGGCTAATACCCAAAATCGATATCCAAAGCGTGCCAGTCGATTTGACCTGTTAATCGACAAGGATGAAGATACGAGCACTTTGGTCCTGACAACAGCGATACGCCCGGAAGTCACGGCCAAGAGGTACTCACGCAGAACTCGAGGATCGTCGAAGATAGCACTGGAGCAATGCAACTCGCCGAATCAATGAGAACTCTGAAAAAGAAAAAGTATGCAAATTGACGAAGTCGTCGAAAGTAGATGTAAATAAGAGTAAAAGCTGTTTTTGATATTGATTGATTTATCATTACATTGCCCTTCACCCTATATTTATATCCTGACCTACAGAAACGTAACCAAATACGACTAGGACACTAAATCCAAATATAAGGAAAACACATGACTTTGATACAACTCAGACTCTAATAAACGTATACAAGGAAATTAACTCCTATTTTATTCCATAGTCCGCCTCAATCACGATGGTACTCTCATCGACCTTCTTTCCATCGGCACACTCCCTGTTCCATCGGCAGCAACCTTCAAGTCTCTTCCATCGGCACACTCCCTGTTTCATCGGCAGCAGTCTTTAAGTCTTCTTTCATCGGCATCGGCAATAATACCCTTAACCTTATCGGCAACACTTCAATCCACATGCCACCACCACCACTCATAAGCAACCTTCTTTACAAGCTCTTTTTCATCGGCTGTCAATCTACACAGTAATCTTTTCTCTGCTGATTAGCCCTTCCTGACCATCTTGGCATGTGCTAAAAACGATGTCATCACATGCCCCCCAATTTTAGAGTATAAGATACTGATACTCCGAAATTTACTCCAGATAATGCTTGCTGTTACCTATTTTTCTCAACCCATTCTCCAAGCATAACATGATCCGTTACTAAATTTAATCAAATCTAGTTCTAATCCATGTATCTCAGTAAATACCGCACAATTTCCAACTGTTTTTGCCTCAATCACTATTGAGATACCAAAATAACAATCCATCGGCAAGATATCATAGCAACATCACCATTTTAGAACTGAAAGATCCTGTGTCAAGATCTCTTCAAAGTCATGATTACTTGCCATCAAATCTTCTGTACAATCCCTTGATTGTCGTGCGAATAGTTACCATATCCATCTGAACCACCTCGATCCACCCGCGCACGGCATAGAGATAAGTCAAGAATACCCCTACCCCAAATGGCCTATAAATAGATTTCCCCGGACTGCTCATCTTCTACCTTCAAACTTCAACCTTTGGCATTCTCTCTCCGGCAGCAACCCTAACCAACAACTGCACGTTCTTCAACCCACCAAAGCTCCTTCCATCGTCGACTTCAAATCCCCAGCTCGTGCCCTCATCCTTCTCGAAGCAATGGCGGTCAACTTCAACGTCCCTGCGGTTCGTTCTTCTTCTATTACCTTTACTTTGATCCTTCTGGTTCCTTGCGAGTTCTTACAGTTGGTATTTTTCTACTTCTTCCATTCTTTTGATCTTCCAAACTCAGGAACTACGCAACACATTGGTTATTCCAACCAACCAACCTCCCCTCCATCGCCTAGGTCCAATGGGCGACCCAGATCCAACTGACTTGATCAACGTAGAGGCTAACCGAATTCCCTTCAAAGCTCAAAATTTTCTCTTTGAATCTATGGAAGGATACATTCCGATCTTGGCCCAAACCCACCAAAGGGTGGAAAGATTGGTACTTGAGGGTCAACAGATCGATGCAAGTGTTCTGGGCAGAGCGGAAGATAGACCAATGCATCAGGCTATCCATTGCCGACATACAAAAGAATGAATCTATGATGATAGCCGCCGCTCACTTCTGGTCAGATACCACAAATACCTTTATGTTCGGTCATGGCCCATGCGCCCCCACTCTTGCCGATGTATACATGCTCACCGGCTTGGATATCTCAACCGTCAATGAAGGCCACATCTATGGCAGGAAAGTTGAGTATAGAGTGAATACACGCAACATCGGCGGCTGGACAGGATACATCCAGGAGTACCAAAAGACTGGTATTGTCAATCAAAGGGAACACGCCATATTCCTGAACATGTGGTTGGAGAAGTTTATCTTCTGTGGCTGATCGGTAGGACCAACCAATGCCTTCCTCCCAGCAGCCGAACTCTTGGCCAATGGTGTCAGATTCCCACTTGGCCGATACCTCCTGAGCTCGACCTACCACCTCCTTCACCAAGTGTCTCAGAAGCTTCTACTTGGTGAACCCATCGGCAATCTAGGAGGCCCGTGGTGGTTCATCAATATGTGGTTAAACGCTCATATGCATAAGCGTCTACAGTGGGATTTCTTCGCCCAAGAATTCCCACGAGAGATTGCCGAAGATTATGTTCTTGGAGACGAGGAATCGGCAACACGCCCTCCTCTCAACTTCGGCGAAGCTATAATTGTCCTCCCTGGAACAGAGGCTAATGAAGATCAAATCGGCAGGTTTTTTTAGAATTTCTACCATGGTCTCCCTCGTGATCTTAGGGCTTGGGTACCCTATATTGATGAGGATAACAAGTTCCCCCTTCTCTTCAATTTTGCCGATAGCGATCTGAACCAAGATAATGAGCTTATGATGGCCATTATTACTCCCAGGGCAATCCCGGTAAACACATTTGGTAGCGGGAAGAATTCCATTACCACTTATGAATTCTACAATCCATTGGTAGTATCTCGCCAACTGGCTTTTGGGCAACTGCCAATCAAGCTATGCTTTGCCGATGTGATCAAGCCCAGAGAAACCATCACCGCTGGAACTGAGTGGAGTAGGGTAGTAAGACTTGCTCCCGATGCCGATATTTCAAATGTTGATCTCTCCGCCTGGTCACCAGCATCTTTCATCACAGAATCATATAAGCAATGGTGGCAAGAGTGGAAAGAACAGTTATTTTCAACATCCGTTCACACATATCGGCACATGATCAATCCCGACTACGCCATACCTGATGATGCAGTAAGTTCCTTTTAACTTCTTTTGTCTCTTTCCCCCTTTCATATATATCGGCAGCTAATCTTTCCTGTAACAGGCCAATGATCCATTTCCATCAGTAAGCAAGAGCGGGAGACCTTTCAACCTCCACCCTATTTCTCTAGTCTCCATAATCGGCTACAACGCCCCTATCTTAGATGCCTTAACCTTCTAGAGGACCCGTGCCAAAACTATCACCTCCAGACCAAGACTGGCAACATCCAAGGCTACTCCAATGGCTACTGCTACAAGCCTAATTAAGGCTTTTAAGGTAATAACCTTGCTTATTTTGTTTTCTGCCGATATAAACTATATTAACATATAACTATCAGGGTGTAAGAGCTGCAGCTGGATCATCATCGGCAACTCCTCCAACATCAAGCACCACGACCTCTAACCAGCCCTCAAAGGTATTCTTTTATTTTTATATTTTTCCTGTTAAATATCCGATCTCACACCCATTTTTGCAGCAACAAATGGGTACATCGGCAAGCACACCAAGCACTCAAGTTCCCCAATCAACAAGTGCCGATGCCCCCCAGCCAATTGTCGCTGAGACCCAAGCAAAGCGCAAAGCTTTAACCGATGCCGAAGCTCAGCAAAAGCGACAGAAATCTACACCAGCCCCTGCGTCCGCTCCAACACCTATCAGTCAGCCAACTGATGTAATTGAACAAGTTGACCCTCCTGCACAAAATATATCATCGGCCATCATACCCCAAGGGCCAACTACTGACGAGGTCGTAGAAGACATCCCATCGGCATCCTCTGCCGATCCTTTGCATGACCCTCTTCAAGCTGCTCCCTCAAGCCAGGCCCAAGAGATTGCCCTGAAGCAGGTAAACAGATTGACTATTTGGTTTATAATATCCACATCTATCCTCAGATAGGATCTCTAACTTTCTTTTCTTTACAGGAACAAGATTCTCCCGATAGCTTGTTTTCTTTTGCTATCGATGTCTCCGATGATGACGGAGAAGAGGCGAGTTCTTCCCTGGCATTGGGAACAATATCGGCAGACATCTATGGCCAGCTAGAAGCTCTTCTGAATCTGCTGCAACAAGATACTGCTCAACTGGTAATTGATTCAGACCCTGCAAGGACTATCTTCAAAACGATCCGTGGCCAAGTTCCTGCCAATGTTGAAGAAACCATCTTCCCAGCAGTCCACCTAGAGAGTAGACAACTCCAATATCAACGGGCTGCTCATCGTATCGCTGACAGAGCAGCTCAAACTCAACTCAAAGAAGAAATGCTGCAGCTGAAGCAAACTGCCGATGAGAAGCACAAAAGCATCAGCAACTTGCAAGCCTCCGGTACTGATCTTAAGCAGAAAATCCTAGATCTATCGGCAAAGAGAGCAGCTTTGCTAGCTGAACTGGAAGAGGTTGAAGCAGCTCTGACTCAAGCCAAGCAAGAAGAAGACCAGCTTCCTGACGTTATCAAAGCCCTTCAGCAGGAACGAGATGCCCAAGCTCGCAAGGTCTTGGCCTTGAAAAAGAAACTCAAACCTGTAGAAGGAACTGCCGATGAAGATGCCAAAGAATTAAAGGAAGCCGATGAAATTCGCCTGCGTGCGATATCGGCTATCCAAACTTTGTTAAATCAGCGCATCGGCAACAATACATTGATACTTTGTTTTAACTCCAGCCGATAGGATTGTTATCGGCAATTACACTTTTATGCATCTATCCAGATACTAGGGTAATATTTCTTTAAGTATTTTCCATTTAATGCTCTGGGAAATATAACTCCTTCGAGAGTTTCGAGAATATACGCATTACCAGGAACAGATTGATTTATCCGATATGGACCTTCCCAATTAGGTGATCATTTGCCAAACTTAGAACTTTTAGTCCCAATCGGTAAAATCAACTTCCAAACCAAATCTCCATCGACAAATTCCTTTACCTTCACCTTCTTGTCATACCATCTGGCTACCTTTTCTTATTCTCCTCAATGCTAGCTAAAGCTTTTAAACGATGACCTGCTACATCTTCCAACTCATCTTTCATAAGGATATCATAGTCATCGGCTGTCAATTGATCTTGAGAGCGTATTCGCCTAGAACCAGTCTTAACCTCCCAAGGTAATACTGCGTCATGTCCATACACCAACTGATAAGGTGTTACCTTGGTTGCACCATGACACGCCATCCGATATGACCATAAGGCTTCATTTAATATTGTATGCCACTTCTTAGGATATTCTTTAATCTTGCGCTTAATGAGCTTGATAATTCCTTTGTTAGAAGCCTCAGCCTGACCATTAGCCTGGGCATAATATGGTGAAGAATTCAAAACTTTAATCCCATACCTATAGCAAACTCATCAAATTCACCCGATGTAAACATGGTACCCTGATCGGTAGTGATGGTTTGAGGAATACCAAATCGGTAAACAATATGCTCTTTCACAAAATCAATCATATTAGCCGATGTCACCTTTTTCAAAGGAATTGCTTCAACCCACTTTGTGAAATAATCGGTAGCAACCAGAATAAATTTATGCCCTTTACTCGATGGTGGATAAATCTGACCGATGAGATCAATAGCCCAACCCCGGAACGGCCAAGGCTTAATTATGGGTTCATAGCCGATGCGGGTGCCCTCTGAATATTACCAAATTTCTGACATTCCTGACATCCTTTAAAATATTTAAAACAATCCTCAAGAATAGTCGGCCAATAATATCCATTCCTTCTGATCATCCATTTCATCTTGAAAGCTGACTGATGAGCCCCACATACTCCTTCATGAATCTCACCCATCAAACTTTTTGATTCATCGATGCTAACACACCTGAGTAAAACTCCATCTATGGTACGGTAATACAATTCATCATCGAGGAGCAAATACTTGGTAGCTTGGAACCTTATACGTCTTTCAACCTTTTTAGATGGATTCTTTAAATAATCAATAATTTCCTTTCTCCAGTCATCGGTATCAACTGCCGATGTTAACACTTCTTGAACAGGCTGATATCCTGAAGCATGCTGAGCCAATCGATTAGCCTCTTCATTATGCAGCGAGAAACATGTTCCAGATGAAAATTCCTAAACCCTTTTAACAACTCCAAACACTTCTCATAATATGAAATTAAAATTTCACTTCGGCATTCATAAATCCCAGCAACTGATTTATAACTAGCATAGAATCACCAAAGACTTCAACAGCATCAGCACGTACTTCCTTAAGCAATTCTAACCCTTTTATCAGGGCTTGGTACTCAGCTTGATTGTTTGTTGATGTAGCAACAATCGGTAATGAGAACTCATACTTCTTCCCCTGAGGGAAATTAACACGATACCGATGCCTGCCCCTTCACCACATGTAGACCCATCAAAGAAAAGTGTCCAAGGAGCAATCTCCAGAGAATCCACCGTGTTGCAATGTTGAGTAACAAAATCGGCCATAACCTGTCCTTTAACTGCCTTAGCCGATTCATAACGTAGGTCAAATTCTGATAATGCTAAAATCCATTTGCCAATTCTACCATTTAGTATCGGCATCGACAGCATATACTTGACCACGTCATCTTTGCATATGACAGTACACTCAGCCGATAGTAAATAATGCCTCAACTTAATACAAGAAAAGTATAGACATAGACATAATTTCTCAATAGCCGAATACCTGGTTTCAGCATCTATTAACCGTCTGCTCAAATAATAGATAACACGTTCTTTCCCTTCAAATTCTTGAATAAGAGCTGAACCGATAACAGTATCATCAGTTGATAAATACAATCTGAAAGGTTTTCCATGTTGAGGTGGAATTAACACCGGAGGATTTGTTAAGTAACTCTTAATTTCATCTAGGGCTAATTGCTGTTCATCTCCCCATTTAAATTCCTGATCGGCTTTCAATTTCAGTAATGGACTGAAGGCCTTGATCTTACCCGACAGATTAGATATGAATCTCCTGATGAAATTAATCTTACCGATCAAGGATTGTAATTCAGTTTTATCGGCAGGAGCAACAACCTTGTTGATTGCCTCAATAGGTTTCCTACTAATTTCAATGCCCCGCTGATGCACCATAAAACCCAAGAATTGTCCTGCCGATACACCAAATGCACATTTATTAGGATTCATCTTTAATCCATGCTTCTTTGTGCACTCCAATATCTTCCGTAGATCGGTTAGATGCTTTGTGATGTCTCCAGACTTAATCACTATGTCATCAATGTAAATTTCTACCAATGTGCCGATATATTCATGGAAAATAAAGTTCATAGCTCTTTGATAAGTAGCACCGGCATTTTTCAAACCAAATGTCATAACTATCCATTCAAATAATCCCACATGACCTGGACATCTAAAAGCAGTCTTGGGAATATCCTCTTCAGCCATGAATATTTGATTATAACCCGCATTACCATCCATGAACTGATAATTTGATGTCCTGCTGCAACATCAATCAATAAATCAGCAATCGGCATTGGGTAACCATCCATCGGTGTGGCTTTATTGAGATTCTGAAATCAATACAAACACGAAGTTTCCCATTTTTCTTGTAAACAGGAACCACATTAGAAATCCACTCTGCATATCGACACTGCCGAATAAACTTTGCCTCAATCAATTTAGTTATTATGGCCTTAATATCAGGAACTATATTAGGATTGCATCGGCGTGCCGGCTGCTGATGTGGCCGAAATCTAGACTTAATAGGCAACCGATGTTCAACTATAGATCGGTCTAATCCAGGCATTTCAGTATAATCCAAGCAAAACAATCTTTATATTCTTTTAACAAATCAACTAATTGTTGTTTACACTTGGAACTTAACTTAGCACTAATAAAAGTAGGCCTTGGCCTATCGCCTTCACCAATATCTACTTCTACTAAATCATCGGCCGATGTAAATCCTTGACCTAATTTTCCATCATCGGCAAACCTATCCATTAAAACTCTTCTTCAGAACCGACTGCTTGGATCGTGTAGAATTTCGTAATCGGCAACTTTGAGGAACTCTTTTTCCAAGCTTCTCCTGATATGCACCTGGTTCGTTCATAAGTGTCTGATTCTGCCGATGCGATGATATAAGAAGAATCACCAGGAACAACTTCATTTTATCTCCAATCCATTGTACAAGACATTGATGCATTGTAGAAGGAAACACAACAATTAGCATGAATCCATCCCTTCCTAAAAGCAGATTATATGCACCCTTGCCATTAATGACAAAGAAAGTCGTCGGTAAAGTTTTACTGCTGATGGTCAATTCACACACACTGCCCTTTAGCTGGCGACACATTGCCTTCAAAATCCTTTAGCATCATATCGTTTTAGTTAAGTCT